>CAKAOJ020000304.1:0-607500 GCA_916701645.2 Sebastolobus alascanus
TCTCATCATCGTGGTTAGCGAGATCAATCACTTTAGAGACACATTCCCTAAGGACAGTATCTATGAGTGTTGTCTCAATAATACTGAGGGTGAAAACAGGAAGTGATTCACAGGACAATCGTTGTCACTTATGGATGCATGTTGCTGTCACACATGAGCAAAACGACCAAACAAACAGTATAATCGTAAAAAAAACATGACATTACAACTTCTTCCTCAGACAGAGCCAGGTCAGTGTTTTGTCATGTGATCACGTCTGTCCGGGTAAAATTGATCATTATAAGCAGATGATTATTATAGCTACTTGATTACTATAAGTAGATTATTTAAACAGCATTTGTATAGGAATGATTCTGTCCCAAGCTTTTTGATCCATATAAGCGGTTTCCACTGTATATATATATTTTGCTCATGTAAATAATTATATTACATTTATTATATACAATATTATATTTACTTTACTTTACATTTTTGTGTTGTATATGTGTGACCTTGCAGTATGGACTCTGTTGAATATTTACTGTCACAGTTGTGTTTTATAAATACATTTCATTCAATAATGTCTACATGTCTCATTAATAAATTAATAATTTATAGTGAACAGTAAAGTCTCTAATTGAAGTAATTAAGTAATTGCAATTTAAATGTAACACATAGTAAGTTTAGTACACTTAGTAGTAAGTGTAATATAATTGGTTAATAGCCTTAAGTAAGTCAAGTACTTGATATAACCAGACATAATCTCTCTAAACTCTGATTTTAGAAAAGCAAACTTGAACATCAACATAGGCTACTGTATGTCGAAGCAGCCACAGCATAAACAGTCAACAACACGGAGCTAATGCAAGAGAACTGCGAGGAGAGGAAGAGGTAGTTAGGCAGTGAATGGATGACCCATAACCACGTTACTATGGTTCATAATAATGAAGGACAGTGAGGATACATCCATTTCATACAGGAGACGAGCAAGAATCTACCGATGTGCATTCATCCCACAGAGGTTCATATGAGACAGCAGAGCAGTCACATCAAATGTCACCTTGAGTAGGCTACAGTGTAAATCAACATAACTTGAGTATAACTGAAAACACATCATTTATTTCTTCCTTTATCTTCTGTTAAATCAACATTTCCCCCCAGCTGGCAATAACGACATAGTATGACAAGAGAGTTTTCTCCTCAAGTCATGGCTCAGTAAACTGTGTGTTGCTGATGAGAGCAGCTGCTGTGATTGGCATTAGGCTATTGAAGCTTCCCTTAACTCCACCTGCAGCTGTCAGCAATATTTGATCATTAGGCTGCTGATCAAAGTGAACATGATCTGATTATTTGATTACTCCATTTGATTTGACTCAAGGGGGGCTGCGTAGTATTATTGATGAAATGTGCTTAAATATTAAAAGTAAAAGTACCCATGCATAGCATGTTATATTGTGTGATATTATATTATTGGTAACATGTAAACAGCATTTTGATTTTGTAGTTGGTCGAGATGGAGCCAATTTTACTTTATCAAGTGATTGGTAGTTTAATCTAAAATGCATCACCTTTTTAAATTGACAATGTTTTGGATGAAAAATCTTAATTTTCAAAGTAACCCGTAACTACAGCAATAAAAAAATGTTGTGGAGTAAAAACTCCAACATTGTCTCTTACAATATTTAAAATGTGGTGGAGCATATGATATAGTAGAACATGTAAATACTCAAAAGTGCAGGAAACTGGCCAATGCTGATAAGAATGTTGCTTATTTTGTACACCAACAGGCCATTTACCAAACCATGCAGGGTGCGTTTCAAATACACAAGATAGAGGACCCCCAAAAGCAGAAAGCAATCAATGCTTTTTGTAAAGTCTAATAATGGAAAGAGAACTCCTCTATGTGGCTGCTGCTGCCCCCTGGTGGTTGCTTAATGTTCTGCACTCAGGGTGATCAACGCTTCCACAGATCATTCATATAGTAGAGTAGAGGAGTTTGGGGATCAAGTAGTGGTGGAAAGTACAGTACATTTACTCAAGAAATTTGAGGGATTTTCAATTCACTATTCAATACTTCCACTCAACTACATTTCAGACGGAAATATTATACTTATCGTATAACACTGAAAGTTGTAATTTTGCATTTGCTGATTTACTAAGTGAATAGTCTCAGTGCTTCCTCTATACCTGGGATCCGGGGGGCTTTTTTTCTTTCCCGAGCTGCTAGATGAGGAATAGTGTAATGTTATACTTGTTAAGTATTCCAAATATAGAGAACACGATTCAGACATTATTTATCAGATGTTTCCAGTAGAAGAAGTACTCAGATCTTGTACTTGCGTAAAAGTATCTATACCACAGTGTAGAAATACTCTGTTACAAGTGAAAGTCCTGCATTCAAATTCTACTTAAGTAAAAGTACAACAGTTGGCAAAGTATTGATTATAATTAGTTATGCATTAACATGTAACATGTAATTTTTATGATTACTTCAACTATCAATGCCCATCATGGGACTGGTGTTGGAAATTAGTGTCAGCTATATACACGTGTACAGTACATTGGACACTGCTTCTGCAAACTGTCAATGTTTCTCTGTCCCTTACAAATAAATAAATAAAAAAAAAAAAAAGAATGTGTTCATCACTTTAATGTTGCAGCTGGTGAAGGTGGTGTAAAGTTTAACTACTTTATATACTTTATCTGCTGTAGCTTGTGAATTTCTCCCCAGGGATCAATAAAATGTTATCATAATATTACATCATCATTTATTTTTTGGTATTATTTTGTATTATAAATCTGAATCTGCAAACTAACTAGGGTTATCAGATAAATGTAGTGGAGTAAAAAGTACAATATTCACCTCCAAAATGTAATGGAGCAGAAGTATAAAGTAGCAGAAAAACTCAAATAAAGTACAAGTACCTGAAAATTGTACTTATGTACAGTACTTGATTAAATATACTTAGTTACTTTCCACCACTGGTTGTGTCACACTCACTGATGTCACTGAAGATGCCCTTTTTATCAGCTGTTGGTTCATGGCCTAATGTTTGTGTACTTGGAGATCAATGACATAAAGTACACGAGAGCCCCTGGGACAGCCACTACAATATTAATTTGAATAGTTTTCAGTAACTTTTTATACTAGCTCTAATTGTGATTAAAGGTGAGAAATTGTCTGGGTGCCACCATTTAAAGCTGCAGTATGCGATATTGGCGCAAATATGATTTAAAAAAGTTATTTTAGAAAACGGCCGCTATATCGTGACAGTAGTACATGAAACAGGTAACCTGAAAAAAAAACATGTTCCTCTGTGTACTACTGTATCCTCCGGTGCTCCTAACGGCATCTGAAGGATTTCACTTACCGGAGGAAAACCCAGCTGATCGCGAGTGATTGACAGCCGTCTATGAGAGCCGGCTGTCAATCACTCGCGATCTCCGACCAAACAGTCAAACTAGGCCGCGCTGATCAAATATGAATCGATATTCTGTTACTGTAATGACTATTTCTCACCTAAAGTGTTTTCAGAAACATCTTGTAGTGTACTGTTTAGCTGTAAAATGAGAAAGTTTGTGACCCAGCCGCCATTGTAAAATCTGTTGAAAGAAGCCAAGTTCTGGTCACATGACCGGAGCACAGCCAATAGGAACGCTCTCTCTCTCTGAAATGACCTGTGATTAGTCAAAATCTGCCGTCACAGGCTAGATTTTTCTAAAGTCTGAAAACAAAGACATGATGAGGAGCAGAAGTCTAGTTTTCTCTCAGACCGCTTGAATTACAATATGCTGAAAAGGTAATTATGGAATTTTTTGCCAAATTATGCCAAAAAATTGTTGCCTATACTGCCACTTTAACTGTCACCTGCATGTCACGCTGTACTATGCCATTTCCTTATATTTTGCAGCTTTGACAGATTTCACCGGACACCCGCCCCCTCCTGGAAGACGAACAGATAACACAACCAATAGCAACACGAGTTGTCAGAAGCAGGCCCCGCCTTTACATGACGGACGTTAGTTTCAGCCAATCAGCAAGCTCGGCGTCGCGCCTCCCCAACCGGAGACGGATTTCCGAACCAAAGAGTAGAGAAATAGCTGCTGTACTTTGTTTACGTCCCGTTTGGTTAGCTGACAGCTGTTCTGTAGCCACTCAAACAGCCGTGTCTTGCATGGTGGTTGCCTAGGAGCTTCGTAACACTTTAAACCGAGTGTCCTGGAGGTCTTGGACTGGGTGTTTCGCTGAATGAGGGGGACCCGCTAAGACGCCCGACAGGAGGATGAACTCCATCACCGGTCGGGTTCTCGCCATCCCCGCCGCTTCTGTCACCAGCTCTGGAGCTTCATCCTCCAGAGCCTTACACGTAGAGCTCACATCCCAGCAGGTAAACTGCAAAAGCCTTCTGAGCCTCATTGTTAATATGGACTGCCTTCACATGACACAGGGAAACTTTACACTAGGGCCGCCTCGGAGTGTTAATTACTAGTTTACAACGTCAATTACAACTACGGCCTGTCAGGCTAGCTGGTTAGCTTAGTTAGCTGCTAACTAGCTAGCCTGACAAGCTAACTAGCAGTTAGCTAAGGTTAGCTTACTGGAAATGACTGGAGCTGGACTGACACCCTACATGTAGATACACTAACACCAGTAAGGCTGTATTGTAGGCATTTTTGAGCCCCGGCCTTTTCAGTGTGTTGCCCCTATTTTGAGGATATGTGTCATTCTACATGTTTTAATTGTGCACGAAGCTAGTGTGCTGCTTCTGCTAATGCAACTTAACTTGGCGTTATGTCAGCACGCAGGTGACAGCTCAGTTAGATAGATAGATAGATAGATAGATAGATAGATGTACTACTCACCTGTGACGTTTTCTTACTAACATGTGTACTACTTACCTGTGACGTTTTTTTACTAATATGTTTGCACTATGGAACTGTGATGCTGGAAACTTGAATTTCCCTCGGGATCAATAAAGTTACTATCTATCTATCTATCTATCTATCTATCTAGATAGATAGATAGATAGATAGTAACTTTATTGGAACTGTGATGCTGGAAACTTGAATTTCCCTCGGGAACAATAAAGTTACTATCTATGTATCTAGATAGATAGATAGATAGATAGATAGATAGATAGATAGATAGTAACTTTATTGATCCCGAGGGAAATTCAAGTTTCCAGCATCACAGTTCCATAGTGCAAACATATTAGTAAAAAACGTCACAGGTAAGTAGTACACATGTTAGTAAGAAAATGTCCCAGGTGAGTAGTACACATGTTAGTAAGAAAACGTCACAGGTGAGTAGTACACATGTTAGTAAGAAAACGTCACAGGTGAGTAGTACACATGTTAGTAAGAAAACGTCACAGGTGAGTAGTACACATATTAGTAAAAACGACACAAGTAGTAACAAGACACATGTAAGTAATACAGAGTATAAAACAAAAAAATGCTATGTGCAAGGGAACTGTTAAAAATGAATATAGTGCAGGGTAAACAACTGAGATACAAGGCTATTTAAAGAAAAAGTGAATGTAGTGCAGAAAGTGATATAGTGCTGGGTGATAAAAAAAAAGGAGATATAGATATTAAGAAATGTCAGATATGGAATATGATGCAGGATAAGAACTGAGGTAGAGAATTTTTTTTTTTTTTTGTAGTGTGCAGAATTAAAGTGGTTCAGTCTATTAAAGTGCACTGTGTGCATTAACTGTCCTGCAGACCAGTTAAAGGTAACCGGTAACGTATGTCATTACTGTGATGTTATATTGTCTTATGCAGTTATTTTATTGGGATTTGAAAAATGTCTAGAATGAACTAACAAACTAATTTCATTATGCTTCTTGGGAAATCCTCAAAAATTCATCTTCTATCCATTCATTTGGAAAACGACATGTACAAAGTTGGCGGTTCATTCATTCGGGCTACCGACCTCAGACTGTAAAATGGACCCGTCACACACACTCATATTACCATCTCTGTCATTTTCAGTTGTAGTTAGATATCGATTGTAGTTAGAAACATGCTATCCACGTTGTTGGATGTCTTTCTAAGACTGTGAATCATATGAATATTGTGCAGCTTCAAGAACCGACCCCTGATCTGCACACAACATCAAACATCTATATGCAGCAGGGGTATCTTGAACTTGTTTCAGCTATCAGCCTACATCAGACCACTTCAGGCCAATAATCCAAGTATCTGTAGTAGAGAACCTTACAGTATGTTGCTCCACAGTCACAGCAAAGGTGTGAAAATAAGTTACGTTAAGGAAACTGAGTGCAACTTATCTTAATTTATTAAATTAAAGCAGTGTACATATTGATAGGGAGAACAAGACATGTTATATTGGGCCTACAATTATTATTTTTAAATTCTTGCACCAGTAACTAACTCTTTGACCGTTGTTCCTCTTTTATGTTTGCATTAGATTGCTAGATAATATGGTTAATGTGGTTGTCAATTCAAATATGCTTGTCAACGTTTCAGTTCAATAAACATAGTTGACACACATTCCATTGTTTTTCACATTAAAAATAGACTACTTATATCTAGGGTAATGTTTGAATATCTGACATGCTGTATTTAGCGTTGTGACATGCTTGTAGCATTAACTGAGGAAAAAATATTGCTATAATAATTCTATAATATTTCTCTTAACATTCCAACCCCACTTGCTTTTTAAAGGATCAATTTACCCAAATTGTAAAAAAACAAAACAAAAAAAGCGCTATCTAAAATACCATGTGGTGTCTGACCATGTGAGTAATTTCAGTTTTATGTGTCTGCCTCTGACTTTTCTGCAGCCACCCCACTTCTAATCAGTGTTGGTTTTGAGCTCGCCTAGGAAAAATTGTAAATGTAATATAAAAACCATTCAATATAATGTAGAGATTAATTCCTTTTATTACATTGTGTTCATATTTATTTTATATTTGAAAATGTGTGCTTATGTCTACTGTAAACTTTAATTCACAGTTGTTAGTGCAATGTGAAAATGAAGGAAGTTTTGTGTCACTTTATGCCCAAAAATACATTTATGGCCTAATTGCAGTAAATGTGATTTCAAATACTGAATAAAATAGTCACGATTATTAGTCAAGCTAGCCGTGATTGGGTGCCCCCAGCTCTCAGCAATAATGCAGAGATTACACAACCAAATATTTCACTCATAATATAATCTATTTTTGAATTTATCTGTAACCCAAAGACCAAGTAGAATAAAGTTCTACTTACAAGTAGAAAAGTACAATGTGTTTGCCTAAGACAGCCATGAAATTGTGACCTAGAGTTGCAAAATGCTTGTCGGGTGAGTTTGCATGTACTGTATACTACTCTACTATTTCATGTTGTACTTTGCTCAACCTAGATACTCTTTTTTGTGAGACTCTGTTTGCCAAATTTGCCAATAAGGCTTTTCCGAGCAGTTGGAGAGTCTTGACTGTGCACATAATTCGAGACTATACATGTTGATAGCAATATCCTACACTCAGTTTTCAGTTTATTACGTACATCTAGCTGAAACAATCATATATATCAATGAGAGTAGAGAGTAGCACTAACTACAGTCTGCAGACTACAGACCACGAAGTTCAATCAACACTTGAACATTATAACCTTCAGGAAGGTAGGATTTATTAAACTTCATTAGTTTTTAGTTAGCTGAGTGTATATGAATTCTGTGTCAGGGTATTGTTTCATATCTGGTATACTCAAATAATTTTGGGAATCCCCTAACTGCAACTATTTTAAGACAGAGCATTGATTTAGTTTGTCCTGTCCAGTTTGTAAGGAAATGGGTTATCTGTATGTTCATGCATTACAGATGTTCAGCAGAGGTCTTGTGACCAGCTAATCACTTTGTCACAGTAATCACAATGTCACATACCACCATCAGAGTTGTGTAATCACAGTGATGAACTAATGGTGTTCCTAACTTTGAACTTTGTCTAAGCTTTTAGTCACTAATAAGGGCTCTGGATATTAGTGTAGTTCTATTGTGGAGAGCCCGACACAGATAGTAGTTTCATACTGCTCAAATGTACTCACAACCATTTCTCTCTGCTTGTGGTCCACATTACTCCATTCAGAAATATGCACTCACATTTTTAAGGGGGGGGGGGGGGGGTTAAAAGTCCCTTGCAGAACAATCAGTGTTTCTGTTTTTGAGGCCCCAGTCTTACAGGGAATCCCATGACTTAGATTTAGTCTCAGTATGGCTGCAGGAAAGAGGCCAGGCCTGGTGGTCAAGAGAGAAGTTGTGCTGTTGTGACGTGTTTGCCTGAAGCGGGAACTTGCCAAAAGACATCTCTGTGCCTCTTGTTTCCACATACACATTCACAGGGAAACTTTTGAATAATATTCAAACAATGCAGATGTTACATGTTGTTGGATTGGTTTAGAGATTCACTAATGAGTCATGTACTGTAGGTATTGTACTTGCCTCTACTGTGAATTAATCTGGCTTTAAGATAAACTGATATACTGACTTTTGTTTTGAAAGTCTGTGTGTGGAGAGCCTGTTTTTAAATGATGGCTTTTCCTTAGTTGGCTCATTGTGATTTGTAGATTCTGTGAGAAATCATTTTAGAGCTAAACATGTTGATACGCTTCTCACGTGACTGTCATGACTGACCATGCCTGCCGAGTTAACTGGCTGCTTAATTCTGCCATGAAGATGTCATGCCTCTATTATTTGAACTGCTGACATGTAGCAGACTCTCACAGCTGGTGGTGCCTCTGTGCATAAGAAATAACTACTATTTTAAGCTCATTATATAGGATAGAAAACGTGGTATTTCATTGACCTATAGGCATCGTTTTTCACATTTCCTGGGACCCAGTCAGGATTCTGTGTCCTTAGAACTGCGTAGGTGGTATTTGCCAACGACCATCATGTGATCAGAATGAAACTGAATACAACAGCCCCTGATATCTTTTTCTGTTTTCTGTATTTGTCCCCGTCAAACAGAGACGATTGCGTCACCTCCGGAGCATCGCGGCCAGAAACATTGTCAACAAGAATGGTTCACCACTGCTGGACACTTACTTCACCCTCCACCTCTGCATAGGAGAGCGCATATCTAGAGGTCAGTGTTATCACCTCTCCCACACACACCTTTCAGCCTGTCTCTCCTCCTCTCCTCCTCACATTCTTTTAGCAGCGTGTACACAAATGTGTCCTGGGTTACCTGGGTGGGGTCTCACTGTGCTCCTCATGTGAGTAGACCGGTAGACATGAGCCTCAAAGCATGGAAACGGCTTCTGTGCACTACTGTATCCTGTCGATACAACAGTAATTTATTAAAATATATCTTATCTATATGCTACATAATCTACAAACTATCAGACTAGGCACAGGAAGTGTATTATTATCATACTGTCGGTGATGCACAGAGCTGACAGTCGCCCGTCCGCCCGCCCTCTCGCTCGCTCTCATCCCGGCCTCTGAAGCTCTGTACCCCCTCTGTTTCCTCGCAAAGGTGGCGGTGTCAGCGGCACAGAGGTCCCCGGGGACCAGCGGTACAAAAAACAAAATATTTTTATGTTATTAAAATGTACCCGAATTCACGAAAATGTAGGATATTACTACTATCATTCCTGTTATCTTACGTCAGGTGTATTAGCCATGTGTTTACTATGTGTTTATTTACATATAGAGCGGGGAAGTGACATCCGATCACAAGTGGTCCCTCAGGACGCATGTGGAGATGCATTCTAATGCCAGGTGTGAACAGACGTACTTAGAGCTGTCCACTTGTGATCGGATCACCCAAGATGCATGTTAATATACCAGGTCTGAATAAGGCCTGTGTGAGAGCTGGCAGTGGGTTACACTGCTCGGTCTGTTTTCTACAACTCATGTAGTACATGAAAACATTTATTATGCACATTGTATTTCTGTACCACTTTCCACCCCAAATGAACTAATTTAGCTACTACATTGTCAAAATAGCTAAGGTGGTCATGACAAATATGAAAATCAAAATTGCTTTAATTGTCATTATATGGTTTGTGATAGTTGAGTAATTAGGTGAGAATTCTCACGTCAAAGTGTGATTGTCTCTATCAGGAAAATACACCCTAAAATAGAAATGATATATTAGGGCTGTCAAAGTTAACACCACGTTGTTCTAGCTTGTCGCGAAGAAGGCTAAATAAAACTCCAAACTTAAGCTAAATTTTGGCGAGGAAAAACTGGCATGGCCATTTTGACAAGGGTCCCTTAACCTTTGACCTCAAGATATGTGAATGAAAATGGGTTCTATGGGTACCCACAGGTGTGGGAGTATTTATTAAAAGGTTATCCATTCAGATGCTTTTTTAAACGTACGGCTCGCAGCTGTGAATCAGAACATGCCCATAATCCCTAAAAGTCACCGTGGTGCCCTCGCTGTGTTTACTCTAGACAACATTATCACTACAGCCTTTGGTATCTGCTGTCCAGCAGAAACTGGTTTAGATTCACAAATTAAAGTTGAGCTGAGCTTTTGTAAATTGTATTTTAGGGTAGATTTAAACCAGTTGTTTGTGTATGAGCGTTTTCTACCTTCTTTTAATCAGCATTCTTTGATGTCTTTTGTAGATTTTTACAAGAGTGAAGTCATACGAGACTCGCTGGTGAGTATACTTAATTAAACCTTCAAACGATTCATGTCTGCCTCCTGGGATAGGATCAGGATGTTGTCATTACCTGCAGTGTATGTTAGTACACTGGTCATTATGTGCCGTCAGTGCCACAATAAAGGAAGACGAGCTTCCTGTATTTTACCGATGCCAAGGCTGGCATTTATACCTGCTGCCAGTCCCACATTTAACCATCTTTGGACTTGTTGTTTCACTAGAAGCTTCCTTAAACTGGTTTTCAAACATCAAAACACAGTGACATGCTGTGAAAACATGCTTCATTGAATAAAAGGCAGACTTCCATCAACATGAATTAAATATGATATGTGCTGTTCCCTTACGCAACTTTCTCTCTTGGTCTGTAAGCATCAGTCATTAGTTGTGTAAATGACCCATAATTCTTTGGCTGCTCCTACTCTTATTTGCGTGGCAGATGCAGCTCTGTACGAAGCTATAGAGGCATCCCAAGGAGAGCAAGCCATTACTGTTGGGCTTGCTGCCGAGTCATGAGCTGACCTAAGCTGCTTTCCAGGCATACTGTTCAGTATCCTCGGCAGACAGACTGCATAATGCGCTGCAGGAGTCATGACTCCTCCTGTCATCCCTCTCAGCCCAACTTCCTCCTGTTGAACTTAACATCCTTGCCGGCATTCGTTCTCTAGTATTCTGCCTCCTTCCCGTCAGCATTTGTCGAGGGAAATGTTTCCTGTTGGTCTTCCTGTTTTCATTCCAACCGCTACGCTCCTGTGCTTTCGCTACTGACTCTCACTAGTTCTGCTTTCTACCCTCCCCCTACCCTGTGGATTGTACTTCTGCTTTTGACATTCCTCCTCTACCCGTCCTTGAAAGTGACCCGAAGAGCAAGAGATTTTCTCTCTGATGGAGGGAAATGGTACATAATTGAATGATGTAAATGGCTACAGTGCTTTGTAGAACCAGTGTTGTCAGTCTGGAAGTTCAAGGACGGAGAACAAACTGTTGTAGGGATCAGTCTTTAAGGTTAATGTGGAACAGGTTGTTTCAATTACTTTGCCATGTATAGGGATCACATGATGACATTGAATTTGACAGAGGTACCACACATGTCTTGTATAGCTTCACTTTAAGCCTGACTGTGATTATTACTAAATTGAATAAATCAGTTATTGTGCTGATCAGCTGTTATGTCAGCTATTAATGTCCTCTTACTACACTGATTATCCTCACCAAGTGACTGCCAATACTCACATGGATATGTGTGTTTGACAGAATCCAACCTGGCGGAGCCTGGACTTTGGCATGCTGCCGGACCTTCTGGACACCTCAGTGTCTTGCTTCGTGGTGAGGATCTGGGGAGGACAGGAGGAACAGTACCAGCTCCTCATAGAATGGAAGGTCAATCTGGATGGCCTCAGATACACGGGACAGCAGGTCAGCAACCACACATGTGTAAACTTTATTTTGTATAGTATACAATGTTGTCACAAGGATCCGTGTGGTAGGAAGAGTGTACAGGCTACAAAGGGATATATACAGTAAGTGGTGAGAGCAAACCTCTGAATACAGCTGTCATTTGTACACATAGTCTACAAAGCAGGTGCAGTATCTGATGAAACAGTTATTGTTTTACAATTTAAAAAAACAATATATCTTAAGTCCAAACAAATAAGGTGCAAAGTTTTCAGACCTTTACATGTGTTTTTACAGTATTGAACAATTGCTTTGGCCCAGTTTTGACAACAGAGTTTCAATTTGGAAAACACTTCAGCGATCTTGAGAAACGAGCAAGAGTACACTAGATTTTTAAAAATGATCCAGCCGAAAAAACATATAATAATAATAATAATAATAATTCACATCGAAACAGAGTCTGCAATTCATTTCTTGAAGTGTATACAAATGGCAATTCGAAAAAAAATGTGCAATTTATGCAGCAGTCAGTATTTGAAATTATGAGTAAGAATGACTATTGGAAATAATAATTTTATTGATGGAATATGCTGTTTTACTGTAATGTGATGCAGTCGAGAGTCTGACTACATTCTCACAAGGCAAAATGATGATAGTGTGTCTGTACTTCACTGCCTCAGTTTACTGTTTGTGTTCTGTAAACCACACAGTTTGATTTTATTCGAGACACCAAACCTTATTTGAATCACTTAAATACAGTAAGCTGATATGCACATTACTGTAAACAACATTTCTACTACTGTAACAGACACTTAATACATTACAACATTTTGCAATACTGCTCACCAGGGAAATGATGTTAAAATGAGAAGAAATGTTTGCAGACACATGTTGCATTGATTCAGTGATCTGTACGCGTAGTAGTAAGCACTGAAACTTGTGCTAATGTCAGGTGTCTTTATTGTGAGGACAGAACAAGGTTCCAAGTCGTATTTTCATTTTGATTTAAGAGTTTTGCACATTGAAACTGTTTGTAGAAAAGAGCCAAAGCAATCGCAAAAATACAGTAAAAGAACTCAATGCTATTGTCATTCTTTATTCACAGTGAGGCTAGCTTCAAAGCTCGTAAACAGATAGCACATTCTCGTGCACAGCCAGATGCCCGCTATCCTTTGTTCTCTCCGTCTCAGTCCCTACAATGAGCCTCTACTGCCTCGCTTTGTCCACAGATTCGATCCAGGAATCCAAATGAGATAATATTTGGATTGAATGATGGCTACTATGCAGCTGACTTTGATCTTAAGGTACAGCCTTTTGTCAGTTTTCCAGAGCTTTTTCATCATAATGGAATACCCAGACGTAATCTCATTAGCTTTATTCAGACGCTGTTTGGCTTCTGCACTGAAACACTCACATGTGGCTGTTGCAGGACCAGTCGGAGCGGAAGAAAAACAGTCTGCTTCAGGTCGACCAGAGTTCAGTCAGGAACTCCTACAGTGTGTTCTCTTTGCTCAGGTAAGATTCATGCTATGTAGCAGTATTACATCATATTATCATATCATTAGGACTCCACTTTCATCAAATTTATTGCATTATTACAAGCAGTCTTTTCTCTCGTGTGCAGAAATGCTCTACAGTATATTTGATTTATTTTAACCCACAACTAGTATTCTTCAAATAGATCTTTTATATACTCTTTCTGCATAATTGGTCATGTGACTAGACTTCCTCCTATAATGTGCATTGCATATTTGTCTTTAGCATTTGTATTCCAGCAGATGGTGCCACAGGAAAGCTGACATTTTGACCCATCATCAGGGCAGCTCTTCTGGCCTCCAACTTTATATAAAGTCACAAAGCCTGTAGTCTACACTGTATTTGTTGGACATTATGGGATAAATATATAGAGCGTTCTAAGCAGTCTATTCCAAAGAAGGCACTTATCATTATGCCAGCGTCAGACTTGGATTGTGATTAGAACTAAAGGGGACATATCATGAAAAACTGTGTTGTGCTTGTGCACATACATTTGGTATCTGGAGTGCCTACCAACCCACAAACTAATAATTAATTAAGCCACTTTTATTTTCGTCATTAAGCCAAAATACAAGCCGTTCTGATATGGCTCCCCTTCCTATGTCACATGCAGGCTCATTAGAATATATTACCCATGGCTTGAGAAAGAAGGCTATGTTCCAAATAACATATTTTTTCTTTTTTCTTTTAGTATATAATGCAGCTGCTCTTAGAGAGCATGTAACTGGGAAATACTACTTCTTCATAACATTGTGCTTTGAACTTTCACGCTCTTGTTCATATATCTTTTGCGCAGAGGTTTGTGGGTCCGAATAGCCATACAAGCATGCTGGCTTGCATACTGCAAAATGCGATCCAAATATCACAATATTTTTGACCAAATACCTCAATATCGATATTGTAGGGCTGAGATTGAGATTTTTGATAAATAATCATCAGTAATGTGGCTATAATGCCTAAGTGTAAAAGACAAATAATAGAACAGCTTGAACAGTCAGATGATTACATCACTTTATTGTAATGCAGCCTTTAAAACCAGGAAAAGACAACAGTTATGCCATATCAGGATATTACGTGATATGGCATAACATTAAAGCATGTAAACATGTTCTAGTAGAAACCCGAAATACAAGTATGAACCTGAAAATGAGCATGATATGTCCCCTTTAAAGTACTGACTTTTGACTGTGAAAGATGATTGCAATACAAATTTACACCACAAGAAGGAGACAAAGATTTGCTGAGAGAGTCGCTTGTTAGAAGGGGATCCCTGCTGCAGTAATTAAGAGCTTTAGACGACACATGGCAGTTCTGGCATCTGTTGACCAACATGGCGTTGTTGTTCCACATTTATATTTAAATGTGGTAGAATGTAAACACTACTTTCAGCATCACCAGGGCTTCCCCAGAGGGAAACCCTGTGATCAGAGCCTTATCACGTAACAACCTAATTACACACAGTTTTAACTAAATACAGTAAATGTATATCTGGAAGGTTCAAGTTTGACGATTCCAAAATAAGATAAGGATCCTGTGTCATTATGAGCTTCCACTGACATTTTCCTGCTATAAGAAGGAAATAGGGGGACCTAAATGCGTCACAGGCCTTTGCAGTATCAAGAAAAGGGAGTTATGCCAAAGCAGGCTGAACTTAAACAGTGCTCCCTCATCTAGACGTGGTCATGGTTTATGTTTATATGAGAGGATACCACTGCCTCCCCAGCAGCTTGCAGGAGAAAAAGCCCAGTTTGAATCATAACTTTTATGACCTCTGCACTTGCTTCTTCTATTATTGCAGCTTTCTTCCACATCCTCTTCTTCTATCCGCACCCAGTGGGACTCTGCTGAGTTTAACACAGTTACATTGATCCCCCTCTTCCCACACACTGCTCTGCCTGCAGCTCCTCACCCCTGTCAGAGTTTTTCCTTTGGCTCGGTGCACTCATATGCACATAGTTTATGATTATGTACTGTAGAATGATTCATCAGATACTGTACACTCCAACAGGGATTATCCTCCCACCCCCCAATTGTACATAACCATATATACCACTCAGTTTCTGACCCGCTGAGCTCTGCCTGTTTCAAAGAGCATTGACTCTCTGAAGCATTCAGGTGGAGTGCTGCTCGTGGAACCGTGCTTTGTGTTGAAATCTCTGCTTGTGTTACTGGCTCACCTACGTGGTTGCATGCTTTGATAAATGATATATAGCAGCCACCTTTAGATACCGCGGGCGCTGCACCATGCGTTGACTTGCGTTGCGCTCATCATGTAATCGTGTTATCCTTTGGTCGTCTAATTTTTATTGTGCCTCTTCCAGAAAATTTGGAGTAAATGTCTCTTTTTGATACATATCCACAGGGGACACCCACAGTGTCTGATATTCTCACCCAACTCTCGCCTGCTCTGCCTTGGCCCAGAGCAAAGCGTCTTTCTCAGTGCAGTGCTTTAATGGAAAAGGACTAGAGCTGCTTTGCTAAGAACGCGCTTGTCTTGATTAATGACGGCAATTTGTCAGCAGATTCAGTCTGCTTCTCAGCCTGGTTGACAAGCTGACACACATACGCAACACGCCTCAGATGGAGAGATGAAGAGGGAGAGTACACATCATCAATCAGCAAAGTCTTGTCTCTTCCAGAGGCTGAAATAGAGGCTGAGCCACAGTAGAGCCGGGCCCCTGTCTGGGTAGAAAGAAAGAGAGCCAAAGAGACGGTGACGAAGATGATCCAGCTGTTTAACAACTGCTGTTTTTTTGTAGACACTATGCAGGTGCAAACATCCCTCAACTTTCAAGTGTGCTCCTCTGTCTTACCATGTTTGAACAGTAAGAGAGGAAAGAAGACTTAATGGGATTAATGATAGAATTGACTTACTGTCATCACATTACTGAGCTGCGTTTTGGACTAGATGGATTTTAACAAAAAGGAGAGGCAGAAAGAGGGATGGAGTGGTTCACTGTTCCAGTTTATAATGGTTAGAGGCCATTTTTTTATGGGCTAATATGCTCTTGAACATCACATTGAAGTGGTGCGTAAGAGGAAGTACTTGAGTGGCCCCACAGCTCTTACTCAGCTCTCTGAAAGCAAAGAGTTATACACTCGCTTTTAGATTGTTTTAGGGCTGTCAAAGTTAACGCGATAACGCGTCAACACAAATTTGTTTTAACGCCACTAATTTCTTCAACGCATTAACATAATCGATCTTTCCATCCATTGGTACCAACCATGTCATGCTAGCTTGTCGCGAAGGAGGCTAAATAACGCTCCAAACTTAGGTCCCTTGACCTCTGACCTCAAGATATGTTAATGAAAATGGGTTCTATGGGTACCCACGAGTCTCCCCTTTACGGACATGCCCACTTTATGATAATCACATGCAGTTTGGGGCAAGTCATAGTCAAGTCAGCACACTGACACACTGACAGCTGTTGTTGCCTGTTGGGCTGCAGTTTGCCATGTTATGATTTGAGCATATTTTTTATGCTAATTGCAGTACCTGTGAGGGTTTCTGGACAATATTTGTCAATGTTTTGTGTTGTTAATTGATTTCCAATAATAAATATATACATACATTTGTGTAAAGAAAGCATATTTGTCCACTCCCATGTTGATAAGAGTATTAAATACTTGACAAATCTCCCTTTAAGGTACATGTTGAACAGATAAAAAATGTGCGATTAATTTGTGATTAATCCTGGACAATCATGCGATATTAATCGCAATGAAATATTTTAATCGTTTGACAGCCCTAGATTGTTTATAATGACAACAAAACCATTGTATATGCTGAATGTTGAAGTTTCAGGTCTATTGTAACAGTGGCCCATGTGCCACATGGCAAACATCATTCTTGGGGCACAACTTTCACAGTTCAGCACTGTGACATTGCAGATTAAACCCGTCTCAAACTCCTGGAGCCTAAAGGGGAAACTTTCCATTCCCCCCCATGATCAGAGCCATATGTTGCCCGTGTTTCCTGATTTGCTTTTGTACGCTCCTATATGTGGAGTATGCGTGTACGTACAGTACGTGTCAACAGAAGCAGTGCACGGCAATGGTGGAGCTCTGTGGGCGGTCTCTGATGCCACAGAGGCTGCTGAGGTGATAATGCTTTCCTGCAGGCGGCCCCTAAGGTCTGCTCGCCTGCTGGCTGGACGCTGCGGCCACAGCTCTCAGCCATGGGACGGTCTTGTGGTCCTGCGTTAAACAGGCAGCTGTATCGAGTCCACGGCTGACCCTGGGGTCTCAACCAGCAGCAACCAGACTACAGAAACAAACCGGCCTGAGCTTTTAAATCACTGTGGAGATATGGACGTGAGGAGGCTCTTGTTATTATTTCACACCTCTGGAGTGGACTTATGTAGAGTCAAAGCAACCCTCATATACATGATTTAAGAGGAGCTTTAAGGTTATTTTTTTCAGTTTAGGCAGTAGGCCTGCAACACCCCTTCTAGTATTTTCCCAATTGTCCGGCTTCCAAATGATTTTTTACACATTTTTTTTCCCTCCGCGTCGGCAATAGCCGTGGCCGGAGGCATTATGTTTTCGGGTTGTCCGTCCGTCGTATTTACGTACGTCCGGACCATTCTTGTGAACGCAATATGTCAGAAACTCCTAGAGGGAATTTCTTCAATTTTGGCACAAACATCCACCTCGATTCCAGGATGAACTGATTAGATTTTGGTGGTCAAAGGTCAAGGTCACTGTGACCTCATGTCCGTCCCGTTCTCGTGATATCTCTGGAACGCCTTGAGCAAATTTCTTCAAATTTGGCACAAACATCCACTTGGAAGCAAGGATTAACTGATAAGATTTCAGTGGTCGAGGTCACTGTGACCTCACAAAACACATTTTTGGCCATAACTCAATAATTCATATGCTAATTATGACAATTTCACAGAAATGTCTAATACGATAAAATGATGAAGGGATGATATTTTGGACAGACATGGATGTAAACTGCAACTTGAGTTGTTGGCGGAGGCGTACAACTGCGAGGCGGTAATTCTAGTTTCAATCTGAAAGTACATTATCTCAAGGCTAAAACCTCAGACATGTATTTTTGCTTGTCTGCCTTCCCTTTTCACTACCTGCCCAATTCCTTGTTTTGCTATTTTTCTCTCACCAGCGTCTGTAGTGCTTGCCTTGCCGTGCTGTCTGTTGTTATCACAGCTTGTTGATGCAGTGTTCATTACTCCCACCTCTCAAATTATACCCCAACTTGAAACTACTAAGCCTTCAACTCTCTTTGTGTTTTCTGGCTTCCCAAACAAAAGACAATAGGCGTTGACTAGTAGAAATCTATATGAGATTTTTGTACATAAAACACAATTTGTAGCCAAGCTTTTTCAATGTGTATTATTTGGCTTACTCCTCCAGACAGCTTAAGCAACCATGACTAACATTTTGAGATTTTTAGTGTAAGACAAGGGCAAGGAGCTTATGCTCATGACTGGGCATCCAAACTTCTCTACAGAGTGCGTGACCCCTCTTTGACCCTTTTGGGACGAAACATATCTTTTTTCAGGATCTCTTTAGCTGTTGTAGTTGTCATGTAAACAGGGCTTATAGCAACTCAGCAGATCCCCACAAAAAGCCTGGGGGAATAGAAGTGCATATGCAGGCGCGCTAAAGAAACTCAAGTAATCTTATCTTCCATTCTGGGAAAATGGAGACAATAGGGAAGTGAGGTGAATAACAAGTGGTTAAATGTGTTGACATTCTTTGGCAATGAGATACAGGCAGAATTCAGAAGTTTTGGTTGTTGTGATTTTCCGACTCTGGTGTTGCTGTTTTGTCCGTGGCAGAGGTGTGATGGTGGGACATTATCCTCAATTTGTTGTCTCGGAGCTTGTTTTGAATTGCTCAATCGGCTGCCCTGTTCACCCCGTTGTGTTGAATTCAGTACAATCATTAGTCCTTTATGCTTGTTTCCTCTGACCCAGGTTTGTTTGACACGTGCATCGGGCACACTTGCATGTGATGAACAGCAAGAAGACTGGCCAGGTCATACGTGGTTCAATACATTTAAAATAATGCTTTGGTAAGGGGTAGCAGCTATTGTAAATGTCTGCTGAGTTTGAACCAGTCAATTAATAGATTGCTCCAGGGATGACGTATTTTTGTAGGCCAACTAGGAAGTTAGAATCGCCCTGGTACCTCGACAATCCCCCGAATTGGATTATTACAGAAAATAAACTCTGTGGCAAACACACGTTTATGACACTTTTGTTCAGCAAGATAATTTTCACAAATGAACACCACTTTTATGATTTTTGAAGTGTAAATGCAATCGCAAGAAGTAAAAAGCTAACGTTAGGCCATCGACAAACTACACCACAGTCGGATGAGCGCGAGTATAAACAACAAGACTGTAACGGCGGACGAGTCGGCGTAATGACGTTCAGTAGTCTCATTTAGACACTTGTTAACAAACGCTTTTTTAAAGACACATAAAAGCTTCAAAATTCACGAGTGGGATATTTACTGACATATTTTATGTTGTAGAACAAAACGTTAAAATCTCTTCAGCTTGTTTTAACCACAGACCTTATTTCAGGCGTCTAACTAAAATTTAGCTGCTTTGATTTCAGGATTCAGGTATTGTGCATGCTGATTTACTGTCACTCTCACTGGGACACTTGAATATAACAGAGCCACTGTTAGTGCTATTAGTTACACCTGCGCTTTTCACACTATGACAAGTCAAATTGTCTGCTGTGAAAAAGGTCTATTTGTCTGATTTGACTGCTAATTTTTCATAGGAGGGCACCATGTATGTATTACTGGCTGGCTGGTTTGCTAGATCCTATCTGTTGCCTCCACCTCTGTCCTTCCTTTTCTCTGTCACACACAAAAGGTTTTGGAGTTGAGTCAAATTATTTCTTTGTAACAGAAAACTCTGGAGTGATATGGTTAAGGATTTGGAAGATTGTCTGCAAGGAAGAAAGACCAAAATGTTTAACGTGACCAACTTCAGCTGTTGAATAGTGATGTGAATTAGCATCTCGAAATTGAAACCCCTCTGTTGAGGAAACATTGGCCTACTTGATGTTTCCCCCTTAGTTTCTCTCAGAAGAACAACTCCTACGTACTCCTTGGTGTCTTCTTCACATCCCAGGCCTTTCTCTGGATTATCTTTGTGAGCCAGATGACACATCTGCATTTGCTGATTCCTTCTCAGCCCTGATTGCAAAACTGCGGATGCTGGACCACAACACAGCGTGTAAACCACGGCAAATATTTATTTCAAGATAATCAGTAAAGGTAAATGAACAGAAGACCTGGGTCAGAGAGGCTGCCAGGTCTGCTGCCCTCCAACTGCATTGAAAGCTCTTTTAAAAAATATGTGAGGTCATCAGTTTCATCCACTTTCATTGAGTTGATTGTAAATCGCTACATTTACCATTTTAGCTTTGTATTTTTACTAAAGCCCCTATTAAAAACATCTACAAGATGCCTTCTGTTTATCAAAGAATCTGGAAGTTTCATCTGACACCCCTGCAGGATCTAGTGCCACGGTCAAAGGAGAAAATGTTATTGTTTTTCTGATGTTTATCTGCATCAAGGGTTGAGTGCACAGGCTCAGTCATAACTTCCTGCAGATCCCCTGTGGCAGAGTTGCAAGCTACCTCGAATGCCTCGGGAAAGGAAAGTTGTCATGGCTCGTGAGAAGGCGTTTTCTGGACAGTTGCCCAACGATTAAACTGCTGCCTCAATGTTGGTGTAAGGTGGGAACCTTGTTCCCTGTCGGTCCATAGGTTGTGCTAGAGCCTGATGGGCAGGTGTTAGGCCAAGACTCAAGGAATGATAAGGGGGCAGACATGCGTGAAAAGGAGCGAGGAGATAACTATTCTCACCTGGGGGAAAAGACCATATCAGATTCTACCATCGCAATCACCTAAACACATGAAGCTGTCATAACAGATTTGCCCTGATGTTCCAAAGGCCTATCTCCAACTTCTATCACCGTCACCTGAGACAGATTAAAAAATGTGGGCAGAAAATATGTATACTGTAGGACTTCTCCCCAAAACTCTATTTACATCGTCATAGAACATTTTTTTTTCCCTGGTTGGTTGCCAGGAAGAGGCAAATCTCCAGAGGGGACTGTGTGAGTTTCATAACATAAAAGGCCCCCTAGGATTTGTAAAATGACCCCACCAAGCTGGAAACCTGTTAAAAAGACCCCCTTACACTAAACCCACTCAAGAGGCAATTTCTTGAACACTCAAAGCTAGTGCATACCTAAGGAAAACCCTATTCACATCACCCTCACGACCCAAACTGTAGGAGAGAAAGAACCATGCTAACAAGACGAGCTAATCACATCTTTATTTGGGGTCCAGATAGTTGAGCCATTCTTTATTCATCAAGAAAGACACGTAACCATTACTGTGCAATCCAACCGTCGTGGCACATAAATGGCATTGAGACATTTAGCGAGAAGTGCTAATTCCCCCTTTTGTCTGTGCTCTGTAACTCATTCCCACCATGTGGGATTGTTGTCTGTAGTTGTGTTGTTGGAGTCCCTTGAGTTTCGTTGAGGGGATTTTTGTGTCTCTTTCTATGGGCTTGAGACTTGAGAAAACATACTTGGCAGTGTGATTGATGGTCTAAATAATGCGCTGGCTTGTCATTTGTGTACTGATGTTACTGTTTCCCATTTCAGTGATGACAGTGACATGGCATTTGGCCCCCATCTTTGTGGTTTCAATGAATTATTTGGCCTTTTGACGGTTGTCTTCGCTTCCTGGGACTGATTGGTTCAGGTCTATCGGACAACTTTTCATCCCAACTTTTGATTATTAGAAAATACCAGTGATTAAACTTTGTGATATTTGTGGTTTGCGGTATTTAAGAACTTGATCAGTCTGGTCGAATGAACTGTAGACTTTCATTATTAGGAATGTTTTCAATATTGTTTTTGTCCTTTTGTTTAATGTCAAAACTCGTCATTAACTTTTACGGTCCAGGAGACTCAGCAGTCGGGCATAAACAATGAAGATCGACCCCAGTAAATCAGAAAAAGAAACAAGGAGGGATAACAAACACACCGCACACAATGACTCTTCCACATGGGGACAATCATACTTCTTACGATTCCCTCCAAAACAGTCCACGCTAAATGAAATGAATTGCTGGTGTAGTCATAACACTGACGCAGCCAGTCAATTTAGTGGCCTCTTGGAAGCACAGTTTCAACATGCGGTTGTTCTTGTGGTCCGGTGTGTGGTTACAAACAATGATCTGGATGGTGACTTTGTGTTCTCCTCCTCCTGCAGGCTTCACACGGCCCAGAGAGCCATCAAGCAGACCCAAGTGACGGTGCAGAAGATTGGGAAGGAGATCGAGGAGAAGCTCCGGACGACAGCGACCTGCACAGAACGGGTAAGCAGCGCAGTCAACCATCAGCAGCAAGTTCCAACTCATCAGCTACTTTCCTCTAACCCTCTGAAACCCACAATAGACCCAAACTTGTCTTTTTTAGGGGGGTGCAGGGGGTCTTTAGGGGGAGATAGCAGGTCAGCAGTAAATGTCGTATAGAAGTGGTGGACATCATCTGAAAGCTGGGAACCTGAAGATTAATTTGAGATGCAGCTCAGCACTGTGTGTCAAGTTGGTCTAGTCATTAATAAGAAATAAACACATATTAATTAATCAATTAATTAATTAATTAATTAAAATAAAGTGTATAAGGGCTAAAAACATTATGATTGAAGTATATGATGGCCATTCCCATGCTTTATTATGTCTCATAAGTTGTTACAGCAATTTTTGGGTTGATGCCATTTGGCACAGATTGGGTGATGAATTAAACTATTTTTTACCACTCAAAAATTGATACAAATGATCAATTATTTCTCCAAAATACCACATTAAGGTACCAAGACCTTGAGGATCACCATAGAAAAAGCCATGCTGTGATTTGGTTTAAAAAAGTTTATGACATTTTGAGATTTTTGCAAGAATTTTCAGCGATTGGATGGCGAGCACTTCTGTTCTGGAAACTGCTCAGAAACTCCCTTATTGTCAATCTACCTAGGAAAGCCATCCATCCTCTGAATGCTCTAGGTCACACAAGAGCCTCAGCTTTACAGTGATATCTAATTTATGCAATTCCTTGACTGTTTAGGGACCCCAGTATATTAAAATACATAATTTATGTATAGGCAAAAATAACACATTTATACTGCATGGTAACTACATGGTTTTTGCCCAAAACTGCATGCGATTATCATAAAGTGGGCATGTCTGTAAAGGGGAGACTCGTGGGTACCCATAGAACCCATTTTGATTCACATATCTTGAGGTCAGAGGTCAAGGGACCCCTTTGAAAATAGCCGTGCCAGTTTTTCCTGGCAATTTAGCCTAACTTTGGAGCATTATTTAGCCTCCTCTGTACCTTCACTCTAGCTCTAAAACTGAACCTGCTACAGCCTCTGAAAGACAGTTAAGTCGGCCGGGTCTCAGAGTTTTAAATCATCGGCAGCGTTTAAGCCGTTTATTTGATTATTTTCAGTAGCAGTCGGCGTTGCTGTTTCATCAGCTCATGTGATTGTAGAAATATGTAAACATTTCAGGTTTTTGAGAAGATGTATTAAGATGAGGTGCAATTTGAGATTTAATGTTTTCAAAGAGCGTTCACCAGGGAGCGGTAATTGCTGAGATCAGCAATAGCAGCCCCCATTGGCTTCTACACTAACAACAAACATCAGCAAACTGTACTGCGCTAAATACTTAAGTGAGATTTAAGAGCGTGTATCACCCAAATCCCCGGGTGTAATCGTAATGTAAAGTAATGTGAGATGTAATTATACGCTTTAGGCAGCTATTCTATCCTTTTTGTTTTGATGGCTCAACTGAAAAGTAGAAAGAGCATTATCCCGTCTGCCTAAATGACCAAAACCCACTGTTTATGTTTGCACCTCCTGTTATATATATCGTTGTCTGGGATCCACAGCAAAAGCAAGAAAGCATATTTAACATTTTTTGGAATTGGCAGGCACACAGCTGTGAAAACGGAGCACTGATCCCAGGTTTGACATTGTGTTTATTGTAAACATTCACTTCAAAAGCATCCCGTCTCTTCTGCTGTTATAAAAGCCCCGAGGCAGTGACACTCTGGTGTTTTTATCCTCCAGGTAGACTTGCCTTTGGAAAAAGCGCAGCTGGGATATGTTTGTGTCCACACAGTGTTTTAAATCTACGAGACCAGTGTTAATTTTGGCAGCTATTTTAGATTGTGATACCTGGGCTTTGGGTATTGGCCGATCCGATACCAGTGTTTAATTGATAAGCTGTATACCTCACTGTGTGGAAGTGACTGGGATCATTCTTTTATATGTAAGGCAACATCATGCTTGACTTAATTACTGCTTTCCTAACTTTGTAAAACAAAATTTAACAAATAAATACATAGATAAAAGATATAAATTGTTATATATTATTAAAGTAATAAATTGTACTCCAACAACTTGGAAAAAAAATCTTCAAAATGAACAGGAATTACAATTCAAGTGTAAACCTTTGTAACGCAGCAACAAATTGGTCAAAACTTAAACAGGAATTACAATTCTAGTATATCATGTGTATAGTATATAAACATAGATTTGAATTTAATAGATTGGCCCCATTGTCACCGATATCCAATCCAGCTATTTGAGACAGCATCGGCCCGATATCCGATCCGGTATCGGTCCATCCCTAGTAGAAGGTGACAAAAATTAAGAGATTTTGGTAAAGTTTTTAATGTTTATAAACTATATTTTGAGTCTCGTCTTTTTTCGTTAACGATATTGCACGTTTGATATCGTCACCGTTAGTGTTTAATCACGTTGTTGCCGTCTCGTCATCATCTCGTCGTAGTCATGGAAAAAAAGGTCTCTGACGAACATATTTTGTCATAGTTTTAGTTAACAGAATTAACACTGTATGGGACAGTGTGTATTATGTATGTGCTTTTGCACAGATCCCAAATTTGTAGGTTTACAGTGCCTCTGTAGAGTGCCGCTTTAGACAGCTGTTCCAGCTGTTGCTTTCCATCACGCTCTCATCGGCTTTTGATATGGCAAATGTTTTGTTCCTTCCCCCAGACCCTTCACCCTACCTTTTAAAGTAGCTCCACTATAGCCTTTTCAAGCCCTCCCACAAAAAACATTGAGGCTCCATTCTTTTGCCACAAAGGAATCCTTTCAAAAAACGTGCCTCTGATATTTCCCCCTCAGTGAAACATTCCTTAAAAACCCTTTTCAGAGCTCACATCAGCTAATAAATCACATAATCCTCGTCCTCCACCTTTCCGTTAAAAAACCCGCTAAGAGTGAGTGGAGCATTGTGTGGCTCTTCTAAGGGTTTCCCTCTCTGCCTTTGGAGAGCTCAGTACTATCCTTCTGTGCGCGTCATAGTGAGCGTGGATCAAAGGGGGACAGCATGGAGGCCACCAGACCCAGCGCATGGCCCTTTCACCCTCTCACCCACACTCTGCTATTAATCTACTGGGTTATATCATGCCTCCCCCCCCCCCTCCACGCCTGCTGCTTATTTACTCAGCTGACCCGCTGCTGTTTGATGTTCAGTAGGAGTCAGACGGGCCCTGTTGGTCGGTTTCAGTCTCACACATACACACACACACGCCAACACGGCTCTGACCCACTTGTCAACTTTGTCGCTCAGTGAAAGTGTAGGAGGCTCTCAGTTCGTGCCAAAGCCAGCGGTGGTTAACATGCAAGCATCAGGGAGCGACACATTGGAGAGATGGAGGCTCTATCAGTCTTCTCTCTCTCTCTCTCTGCGACTGATACCCCTCTCTGTTTTCGCTACAAAGCCCTCAGAAGTCTTCAAGAAGAAGCATATCTGTGTTTCCTCTGATCCAGGCCACGATCACTATCTAAGTGTGTGTGATGCCGCAGTCCCTGCTTGCAAACTACAGGGTGAATAACAAGGCTGGATCTCTGTTATCCTGCCAGCAAGCTCTCTGCCTTCATTATCCATGTCAATACTGTTGAATCTCCGTGAACATTTCTTTGTCATCATCCACATATTCCCCTAAACGTCGCCTCTTAAATCTCTCTTTGCATGTTTTGAAGTTGCTCGTTCATCCCAACTTATCATTTTTCATTGCATGTTTCTGTTAACCTCCAATCTCTCCCCTTCATCTACTGTACACCACATCTATATCCATCAGTCTATGCATCCCTAGGGCTGTTCCTCATTAGATGGTTAGCCCACTGCCCCCCCCCCACGATAGAGACATGAAGCCTGATGAAGTTGACACCCTATAGAGAGGGCAAGATGTTGACTAATGACTGCACACTGATGCTGCTGCTGGTCAGGGAGTATGTGGTGAGAGAGACGCCAGCCAGCCGAGAGTTGTGGGTACAGAGACAGAGACAGACTCATCTGGAGTGGATAGGCTTTATTGTGGTCTCTCACTCTGGGTTTGTGTACGTCCACGCGTTGTGTGCGTGTGCCATGGTTCTCTGTGTGTTGGGCGTTAATCTTGAATAAATGCAGACTGCTTCACCGGTGTTCCTGCTTTAACCACATTAAAAGTATTTTTTTGAAGCCGATTTAAACCAGGGCTGTTAAAGGTAATGCGATAATAACACGTTAACGCAAATTTGTTTTAAAGCCATTCATTTCTTTAACGCAACTCACGATTTTTAGGTTGTAATGGGCTCTGAAGATACTGGTAACATATGAAACTAGAAAAAACCTAATGAATCTAATGGGACCAACCATGTCATACTAGCTTGTCGCGAAGGAAGTTAAATAACGCTCCAAGTTTACGCTAAATTTTGGCAAAATTGTCAAGGCCATTTTCAAAGGGGTCCCTTGACCTCTGACCTCAAGATATGTGAATACAAATGGGTTCTATGGGTACCCACGAGTCTCCCCTGTACAGACATGCCCACTTTATGATAATCACATGCAGTTTTGGGCAAGTCATAGTCAAGTCAGCACACTGACACACTGACAGCTGTTGTTGCCTGTTGGGCTGCAGTTTGCCATGTTATGATTTGAGCGTATTTTTAATGCTAAATGCAGTACCTGTGAGGGTTTCTGGACAATACTTGTCATTGTTTTGTGTTGTTAATTGATTTCCAATAATACAGATAAACATACATTTGCATAAGCAGGCATATTTGTCCACTCCCATGCTGATAAGAGTATTAAATACTTGACAAATCTCCATTTAAGGTACATTTTGAACAGATAGAAAATGTGCGATTCATTTGCGATTAATCACGATTAACTATGGACAATCATGCGATTTATCGCAATTAAATATTTGAATCGATTGACAGCCCTGATTTTAAGCAGTATTCTATTTATTCTAGTATTTACTTCGACTATCGTACTATCATATATGTTTCCTCTTTTTGATAAAATCACCAGACTGGTAGTGAAGTGAGGTACTGAGACGTCTATTCTCAGCGCAACATCTAAGACCCAATTCCCACCAAAATACGAACAACTGGCTTTGCGCTGCATCATTTGAATGAGTTTGTTCCTCTCCTCCCACCTGTGGACGGTGCGCTCTGCGCTGGCCACCAAAATACAACACAGACGGGCAAACTGCATTTTCAAGGTCAGAATAATACGAAACGGTCGTAGTGCTGCTTGTGCTAGTCGCCTCATTACTGAACCTTTTCACCTGTAACACTGATCTCAGGGCTCAGTGAGATGTTTTGCATTGCCAAGTCCTTTGCCATCTTTCAGAATCAGATTTATTTACCAAGTACGTGTGCACATACAGTACAAGGAATTTTTCTCTGTTTTTTTTTTGGCATCTCTCTCAGTGTACTTACACAAATAGAAATAACAGCTAGGGACAAGGACAACAAAGCTGCACAATAAGGTTAAAGAATAGACAGGACTGTTATGTACTCAAGTAGTGAAAAATTAGGTGTATATGTGAATATTATATAAATGTATATAAAAAGCACCTATGACCAACAATAGAATAAGATATAAAAAATCTATACACAAGTCCAGTGTTCTGTAGGTTGTTAACAATACATATAATGCAAAGAAATGAATACTGAATGGATTTACATGGGCTGGATGATTATGCACAGTATGTACATGTGAAGATGACTATATACTGTGTGTACAGTGTGTAGGATTTATATTGACAGTGACAGATGATATGTACATATTAGAAAAATTGTGCATTAAAATTCTTGTCATCAGCTGACGGTGGATTCCGGATTATTGACGGCGAGAATTAGCTCAGTGGATGTGCATTAAATCAATGTGACATGGGAACATAGCTTGTTTTTGAGGGAGCTTGTTCGAATTTAGGCGTCTTTATGAAGGGTAATAACCACTAAACATTGCTGTGCACACAATACTAAATATTTTCCTTCATCCTCTCTCTCTGTCTTCTCTCCATGTCATTCTCTTCCATTTGCTCTGAGCAGAAGAAGGAGCGAGAGTGCATGCAGCTGCGTATAGCTGTGCTGCGTAGTGAACTGCAGCGGCAGAGGAAGGCGCTTGGCAGGGAGATAGACCTGCGGCAGAAGGAGAGGGCACAGCTTCAGAAGAAAGGTAAAGCCAATGGGTGCACATACCTGCCTGTTAACACCACAAAACTACAAGTTTTATTGTTGTAATCTTTTCCCCAATGAAATGGGGAATGGGACAGAGGTTATGGATTGATATTAATTGCTTTGTTCATCTTTTGTACACACACAATATGATGATGGGTTATTAATTTTTCAATAGATTCAATTACACAGAAAATAATCAGTTGTTTCAGGACTATAATGATGACATTTTGGACAGACATGGATGTAAAATGCAACTTGACTGGTTGGTGGAGGCATACGGCTGTGAGGCGGTAATTCTAGTTTAGTTAGAATGACACAGTAAATCCCTTTCAGTGCTTATTGAAATACAAAGATTAAACAATTTTCTTTATTATACCCTTTGTGAAATGCTCAGTTGCAAATCCAATACCCCACCCAAAATGAATGTTGTCAGTATCTTTTGTTATTTTTTTCTTTGTTTTCCATGTTATTGTGTCACCAGTTATAGAAAAGTTAAGTTCAAGTCGAGTTCATTACAGAGCAGATGGATTCTGACTGCACATATCTATAAATTCAGTTATTGAAATACTGTATAAAATATGTCTTAAATCTACTTGATTTACCATTTTGTCACCTTCAACATGTGATGTTATTGTACAGGAAACTCTAATTATAAACACATCGGTCGAGGTGTCAGAGCTGTCTGACAGCAGCAGGTAGACTGTGTGTGTGCTCCATTACCTGTTCAGTTGGGAGTACAGTAGAGTACAGTAGAGAGTGTTGTCACATACAGGAAACGTCTGTCACGCTCCCAGTCAGAGGATTGGAGTCACTCAACACACATACATATAATGTACACTGCAGTATATAGAGCCATTCCTGTGGTTTCTGCAGCCTGTGCCAGGCCACTAAAGCAACGGTGTTTGTGCAGTGGTGTCATTTATTTAACCCTGTGAAGTCTGCAGCTCCTGACTCTGATGTCTGAGAGCTGAGGAGGGATTTACTGCTGCCTGTTACTGTTCATAGGGAAATAAAAAGGCAGTGTTGGTGAAGCTTGGCTTGACAAATGTACACATAAACCCAAACACATATGCAGGTGTACGCAGGTATGCTTAATAATAAACACTAACTTTTTTATAATTGCGTGTACCCACAGTTTGTATTATAATCTGAGTGTATTCTTCATTGGCTGCAGCACATGAACTTTCAGTTTTTTTTCTTTTCTCAACTTTAGCTACCACTGTTTTATATTTAGTTATGTGCTTCTCATGGTGCTCATAAAAACTCTGGTTTAATAGCTGCCACATACACCTGCTGCACTGTACAGTGAGTCTGTTGATGGCTTTACTGCATCAGAAGTACCTTTGTACTGTAGAATGAGAACAAACGGCTATTAAATCAGAATAACAAAAACAACTGAACAGAATCGGCCTGATAGTTGTATGACGGAGACTAGAGATCTTCCGATACCATTTTTTCCTTCCCGATACCGATTCTGATACCTGAACTTGTGGTAACGGCCGATACCGAGTACCGATCCGATACCAGTGTGATAAAAAAGATATATGGCCTGGCTCAGGTTAAACCCTTTGTAAAACATGAACAAATGCATACAGATAATGAATGCAACAGAATTTCCACCGCAGGGACCAGGGTCTAAATTAAGTTCCGGGGACATTTTATGGGGTCTTTTTCCCCCCGAAAAAGGCCCTGGTCGAAGGAAAGTACAGGAAGTTTCGGGGTGGAGTTTGCAGAGATGACCGCCGCTGATTGGTCAAACAAACACACAGCACTACTGCTTCAACGGCTTTTACTTGTGTACCGCTTCATTTATAGACAAGGAAGTTGATTTAGGACCATTTTAGGACGAGGGGAGAGCATTTCTCTTTCTTTGATAACATTGAAAGTAAAGTGAGACTCTGCTGTCGGCTTCCCGACTCAGTAAAAAAAAAAAGAGAGCAAGAGATCGTGAGGGCGAGTGGTAACATTAGACGAGGGAGACAGCTGATGATGCTGTGAATGAGAGAAACAGCGTGTTTTTTAGATGAAACAGGCGGACATACTGAACTGCAGGCTGCAGAGTGTGTTTACTGCTGTGACCACCAGCAGCTCTCGTCTCATGTCATGTTGCTTTTTCATACATCAGCGGAATCATTTGCCTAATCTTCGCAGGTCTTTAGACCGCGGTGGAAACGCAGACAACAGTGGGCTGAAGGAACCTTTTAGTTCCTTGAACAGTTGTTCCAGGGACTAAAAGTCCCGGGAACTTTTGGTGGAAACCCGGTTTATTGGAACCTTGTGTCAGTAAGATCAGCTAGCTCTCTGGTCAAAGGGCAGGGACACCTCACTGAGCCACCGACCTGAGGTGGGGATGATCAGCATGTAGTCTGCACATGCATGCAGACATCATATACTCACACAAAAAGACGGCACTAAGAGGGGTTCAGGGAGAAGTTTCCTTTGTGCTGCGATTAAAAAAAAAAAAAAAAAAAGGGCCGTTAATCCTCTGCCTCTTTACCTGTCACCACTTCGTCTACAGCCAAAAGAACTCACTGCTCTCCTTCTCAGCAGCTCATTGATGGCTTCTTTCCAGACTGGACAAGTGCTTATTAAGAAACAGAAGAAGAAATTCCTTCAGCTGGTTAAAGAGGGGAAAGGTATTTTAGGATAAATTGAAATGCTGTAGCTGAATAGGGCTTGCTGAAAATCATGTTGTTTTTTTTCCCAGACTCATAACTCAAAAGCTAAAAGCCATATGCTGCTGAGCCCCGCTGTACTTCCAGCTTGTTGTTTAACTCTTCCAATCAGCCTGCACATATTCATTTGTTTCACTATCGGAAAAAAGCCCTGCATTAATTACAGACAGGATACTCTGGGAGACAGGCGTTTACAGTATTCCATACAGCAGCTGATTTTGTGTCTGATTATATTTAGATTGGCACCACGACGTATTTGTTTCATCTGATCTCATCTTTCATTTTGGAGACACACATGTTTTTATCAATCATAGCTTAAATTTCAGTTTGGAACTTTCCTCTGGAGACTGTTGGCTTGTCTGTCAAAACACACACAAACTTGAGCAAGCATTTCGTCCCTTTCGATATATCATATAGATCAGTGATTCTCAAAGTGGGGTCCATGGCACCCAGTCAGGGGGTGCGTGAGATCATTTGCGATAAATTATAAAATTGTGCTGTATCATTAAAAAGTGCATGTCTACAGATGGGGACCATTTGTGCCAATAAAACAAGCATATTGTGTATTGTATTGAAGCTTTGGGCCAATAGAAACTCTGATATGATTGTGACACACAGCAAAAAGTTCATTATTCTTAAGTTGAAGCACTAACTGAAAGTCAGCCCAGACTGGTAGTTTTAAATGTCTGGATTTATTAGGACTATGCCAGATCTTGCTACTGTTAATATCAGAAAGCTTTTAAGATCAACTAGAAAAATAATGAAAAGGTATAAATGTTGTCAGGTTGAGTCCAAATGCAATGTGTTTTGGTTTATCAATATGAAACAGGTCTGAAGTTTTTAGGTTGAAAAGTTTTAGAATACAAATAGTTCCAATGGCATCGTAGGGCGATTTCACAAGCCAACATTTAGTCCGCTCTAATCAAACTCTGGTGCGATTTGTTTGGGCGGTTGTGAACGCAGTAATCGTACTCTGCTGGGGACCAAAACAACCGGTCTGAAACAGCTTGCGGTTTCCAAGCAAACCAAAACACAAGCTGCCTGTACGGGCATTTGTTGAGATGGACACGACAGGTTAACATGAGTGGGAGAGGACTGACCTGGACTTCTGCAGAAGTCTGATGTTTGCTTGACATCTTGGCCGAAGAGAACAAACAGAATATGCTAAATAAAGTCTGCAGAAACAGTAACGTTTATAGTCATAAACTAGAGGAGAAGGGATTCGTGTGCAGTCGATCAGTGCTGAGACAATTTGAAAAAATCTTCGACGGTGTCAAAGTCTGCGATTCCCTGCATAGAGGTGGCAGCTCTCGAGATGAAATTGGCTCCTTCGCACACTCCCCTCGGCAACTTATTTTCATTGGTCCGCTTTGATTTGTGCACTGTGAAACAGAACCAGACTAAATAGAAAACGAACCAAAAGTATCAATTTCACTCTGATTCGGACTAGCCAAACGGACTATGGCTTGTGAAAGTGCCGTTAGACTACAAATGGTAGTAAGCGCTTTGTCAATGTTACGTTTAAGAGGGGTTCCTTGGAAAATGTTCTGCCCTGTAAGGGGTCCCTGGCCCCAAAATGTTTGAGAACCCCTGATATAGATTACTCATCAAACAATCAGACAAGCTGGCGGCTAATAAGCTAATGTTGATTCAATTAGAAGCGAGTGTTTCATTTGTTGAATTTCCACACATTCCAGTGCTTATTAGATACAGGTTTCTCTCTAAGTTTATTGACAGTTTGTGTAAGTACATTGCTATGCAATATATCCCCAGAGGGCATCCCGCATTGGACTGTTAATCTCCATTCTTGGTCACGTTCTGTAGGATCTCATCTGTACCTGGCTGTGTGGTCTTCCCATCTCTCACGCGGTCTTAGGGCCCATTAGCAAGTAACTCTTATCATCAGCCTGTTATTCCCAGGAAACTGGCCTCTCTCAAAACAAGTGGCCCAGAAAACCCAAACATAGAGTCGGGGTCCTGCAGGTGTGTGTGTGTCTACATGTGAGCCAGCAGATAAAGATGAGATGAAAGTCGGGCGTCCGCGTTTTTTGTAAAGTGACTATTAGAATGTTGTTGCAGACTGGCTGATGCCTATTCTGCGCTCATCTTTGTTCATGTGCACGTGCTCCCTCTTCGCCATCCTGGACAGTGTTAGCATAATAAGCACTGAAAAACATCAACAGTCGGTATCATCCTGACGACAGGTTAACGACTAGCTGTTCAATGCTCGCTGATTTACAGTAATGGCAGTGAAATCATAGCAGGAGTGTAGACTTGAGAAAAGCTGTTGTTTTTCACTTCTCCTTCAAATGCACACATAACTCACGCTAAGTCCACTGCATGTCTTTCACACGATCCGTAACAGAGGACACATGAGCATGACCGCAGTTCTTTTTCCTTCTTTACGGCTGTGAATTTAAAATAAAAGTCATATTCTCCTCCCACCAGATTTAATGGGTTTGGTTTTGGTGGGGTCACACTCTTGTCACAATTTCCTCCAGCCTAATTTCCCTCCTTCCACCTTGAGCAGATGACATAAATCAAGTCCGTGAACGGCGTTTATTGTACTTAGTAACGGTAGTTATTCTCACGCTCTGTAACACAGCCAAGGGCTCCTGACCAATAAATGTCAGTGGTTGGGTTTCTCAAGTGTAAGGAACACAGTTTAGTGAAGGTATGGTGTGAGGAGGTATTTGTCACCTCAGAGAAAAGGTCTCATATTGAAGCTATCATCATTAGGCCTCCGCTAGCAGCAGCTTTACACATTCAGCTGGCTGCCATCTTGACTGAGGATACGGGTTGACGGCTAATGCAGTCAAACACTCTGCCTAATGACTCACTAGGAAGTCTTTCTACATTTTTCCTGCTATTTTGTCAACCCCCCCTGACATCCCACTCTGTCTCTGTCCAGCCTGGTCGCACACAAAGGCGTATGAATGACACAATAATGCGCAAGGCAAAAGCGTGCAATAAGAACGCCGTTCTGGCTTTTGTCGTGTCATTTGCACGCCATGCAGTCTGTACTGCTACGATCGGAGCTAGAGACGTAGAATACAAAGGGAGAAAGTCTTCTTATGGCGGGCGGGGGTTGAGGTGGATGGGCCTAACAAACACAGGACTTTCAACCATGAGACTGGTGTTCGAGATCGATGTTTTGTTTTGCAAGTTATGTTTGTGATGTGTTTTTTAATGATGTTTGTGACATGTTTTCGGTGCTGATGTCACGTTGTTTCCGTACATATTGTACTTATTTTAAGGCCAACCATGACATTTTTCCTAAACCTAACTAAAGTGGTTTTGTTGCCTAAACCTTAGTCAGTGGTTTTGTTGCCCCCTGCTGGTACTACACCTTCATACAAGCGTGTAAACGTGACACTGACAGGCTATCCTCTTGTGGACAGGCAGGTCTATTACACGCTTTGGCGTGATGCCGGGTTGCTCTGTCACAGCCAAAACTTTCCCTCATATAGCATGAAGAGCCTTGCTTGGTTTAAACACAAGTCTGTTCTGATGGATTATTTTTAGTTGGAAACAAAGACATGCTTTTCACGGTTGTTTTCCAACATGCATTCAATATGGTCTTCATAGTTACTGAACTTTTCATCACACACTAGTATAGTTTATTCCTTTGAAACAGTCTCCCAATGCTCTTCAGCTCATTTCATTGGTTGTGGTACTTTGTGGTTTTGTTTTGAGTTCATAGTGCTCACTTTATATTTTAGACATTTATATTTTCATCATTTTACACAGCTGCTTTGAATGATTCGCGGGCCAAAGGTCACTCGATAATGATGTTGCAAAGTGAAACTGAAACCCACAGGGCTTTTTAATAAACTGTAAGATCATTTACAGTTTTTAATGTGAGCCAGATTATATGCGCCTTTTTAAAGATTCTGTATGTGTGATTTTCTCATGAACATTTTGCTGTGTAATTTATGGCTGTAATCATTTCTTAATAGCTTCAGTGATTCTTGTGATTCAGTGAGATTATTTTCTTTTAATTGCAGACTGATTAAAAGTACCACAGAGGGAAAATAATTTTGACAAGAAAGTAGTTTTCTGTAAGTTTAAACCAGTCTAGTGTTGGTGCTCTTTATGTGATAAAGTGTGTCACTTTTAATGTCCTTAGGAACAACTCACCCAGTCCAGGAACACTCACAGAGGTCACTAAGGTCAGGCCTTAGTCTGAACAAACCTTTAAACCAGCAGTTGTCCATTCTGCAGTGTGATTTCCTTCACAAATTCGTTTTAACGACATTAATTTCTTTAACGCACTAACACAATCGATCGTTTGGAGGTTGTAGCTGGCTCAGTTTTAAAGCGTGAAGCATGTAGGGTGAGGATAGCCATTTGAATAAAGGCTTTTATTTTTTGCCAGAAGAGTGCCTTGGACTCCCCCTTTTTTGAACCTTTGTGTACCCCACCAAAGAGCACCTTCATCACACTGATTTGAACTTCCGAGCACTCTGGACTTTTTCCCTTTTTTTTTTTCAAGATTAACTATGGATAATCATGCGATTAATCGTGATTAAATATTTTAATTGATTGACAGCCCTAATACATTGTCCTATGTCCAAAATCAGAAAAGCTTTACAGTAGTAAGCTCTCTGACTGATGTATTGTTATAGCATCATTTTTAAACATCACATTCACCAGTAAGTGGGACAGCCATGTAGCATTCTAAAGCCACACCATCCTAAAGCCACCTCTCATGTTTAATATAGAAGATCGTTTGTCGGCCAGAACGCTGCGTGCACACTGCCGTGGTATTCGCTGTAGTTTGTCTGTCCATACCGTGATACCAACTGGAACAGGTTAGAGGGATAAAATGATGACAAGATGGATGGAACAGATAGGACAGAGCTGGGCATTACATGAAAGCAAGAGTGCAATACAGGCCCACGCAGTCGGTGTTGAAATATGTTTTCATGTCATCCCTCACAACAGAGGGATGGCCTGTCTGATCTCTGTCTGAAACTATCTGTCTTCCTTGCTAATCTGGTGGATACCTCTGCTCCGAGTACCTTTATCTTCACCCTCCCTCGGTCTCTGTCAAGGTATCTCTTCTTCCACCCTTATGGTGTCAGTTTGAGCAGCATGGATGGGAGTGGAAGTATGTGATAAAAGGCAGGTTCTGTGATCCATCTGATTACAAATGTAGTTTGATAATCTTAATTGCTCAAAACTCACTTTTCTGCCAGCTGCTGTCATCCCATCCATTTTTTTGATAGTTGATTCCCAGCACTCGAACAGTCTTTAGACATTGTGGAGGGTTTTCTTGTCCATTTTCAATAGAAGAATGCAGGTAAACACTGTGTGTGTTGTAATCAGAGCTTCTCTGTGCTTTGTTGACAAAGCCGAACTGGCCGCGGATGTGTTTTAGTGCATGTTAGTGCATGTGAGTCTCTCTGGCGTGCCCCACTGGCTAGCTAATGGCCACCTCTCTATACTGCACTGCACTGCGCTCATACGGCGGTTACCACTGATACTGCGGACCCACGGCGTCATCGCGGAAGCATAGCGCCCACCTTCCGGTTCCCTCCAGGTTAACACTGTTAGCTCTGTCAGCACTGTTGCTATTGTTTGCACTGTTCGTGCTGTTAGCACCATTAGCTGCAAGCCGCTGGCTCAGCTGTCTCCATGTTGAGAGCCATGTGGAGGCCATAGAAATGCTCTGAATTCCGTATTGAGCACCTTTATTATGGTTATGCTAGTCTAGCCTTCAGCCACTAGCCCCAAGTTTAGATGAAGAGCGGGCTAAAGATGTCTGGCAAGCTCACTTCTTTTTAAAGATGCTAAATTTGATAGTCAGAGCATTAATATAGCAGCAAACAACTGCTTGATATGTAAACATAGAGAGGAGTAATGTCTACCTGAGCAGAAAATGAAGTCTCTCTCCCTCTGGGTGTGTTATAATCAGAGCTTCTCCTTGCATTATTTACTTAGCCAGGCCAGCAGTGCATGCTTTTAGTGCATGTTCGTGCATGTTAGCGTCATGCTGCGGTTACAGCTGATAACACCGTCCCAACCAGCGTCGTCGTCGCAGAAGCAAAGCACCCCCCCTCTGGTTCCCCCTCAGGTAAACACTGGTAGCTCAGTCAGCACTTTCGCCATTGTTTGCACTGTTAGCTACGAGCCGCCCGGCTCACCGTCATCTTAAACTCTGCTCCCCCTGATTTTTTTCATTTTCAAACTCGTAACCTTCTGCCCCAACCGATGCTGACTCAAGTGATGTCACTGATAGTATCCTTTTCATTTGACCAAGCCACATCTCTTGGTTCATCTTACTGTGGAGGAGCAGCGACTTGACAGCAAGGTCCTCCTACATGGCCTCTCTCTTTCCCTCGTAGTTAAGAGTGAGGCCAGCCACCTCGGGGAGAAACCTCATTACCGATGTTTATATTCACAGTCTGAGCATAAAGCATGTGTGATTTTTGGCATGAAGAGCTTTACTTTCTGACTCTGCTCTCTCTTCGCCACCATGGTCTGATCACATCAGCCACAGTCCTTTAGCTGTTACACCTGATGGTCAGTCTCACAATCCTTTGAGACCCGGGAGTTCTTAGTTAGGACAGCAATCCAAATGTTTTAATAATTATCACAAGGCACATACAGTTGTCCATATGCGTAAACTAAATAAGCTTTCTTCTGTTTATTCTGGAGTGTGGGGGGAAATGCAGGAGAAAAAATACATAGCAAACAGGTGGTATGGTTATTCTGAATCACTGCATTGTCTACCCATTTACTTACAAGTGTTTGTATGTATGTAATAACTGCTGCAAAACAGAACCCATTAGACATTTCAAAAGTAAATTAAGTGCTAAAATGAAGTAACAAAATATTTTTCAATAGATTTTTTTTGTGTTAATGTGCATTAGATAGTCAAACCTCTTGTTTATTTAAACCATATGGACCCATAAGTCATGTTTCTGTTGCACTTGTCTGAGGCTGTATGAACACAGATTAGAAAAGCATTCTGTTTCAACCCTAAATTACACTTTGCTTCTTTCCGGTTTTATGCTACACTGAGGTATTGTGAGCTTGCCAATACTGGAGTTTCACAGCTTCTACAAGCTGTATCATCACCGTCCCTTATCTGTCAGATTTTATTTATTTGCTCAGCTCTGTATTTACACAGTCTGACAAATCCTGCAATTTGCATACACATGTTGTTTGGTTTTATTTGGTGTCAAAAGGAAATGGTTTTGGCTGTTTGATCTTGCTCAAGCTTAACAGTGGATGGCAGCCGACCAAACACAAGCCCACCTGGCTGTTCAGCTACAGCAGAACAGAACACGCATGCACACCTGATAATTTCCTCTTTTTTTTCTTTCTGTCTCTGTCAGAGGAAGCGTTCTCCGCTCAGCACGAGAGTCTGGAGGAGGAGAAAGAATCCTTAACCAAGCTGCAGAAGGAATGCACCGCCAAGAGGTACGAGTGAACCTGTAATTAGCTATTGCTTTATGTCTGCATAGAAAACACACTTTTTAAATGCATCTATCCCCGTCAGACATTACCCAGGTATGACCCAATGTGTTGCTCAATCGTATTGAGTTGTGATGGGACTACACCCTGCTCCCTGCCTCCCACCGTGCTCTTTCAAAAACAAGGTGATGTTTTTGCGGCCGGCGCTGCCTATTTATGTGTTCTAGAGTTTGCACATTGTGCTAAAAAGCCCAATGGCCTGTGTTTGCCTTGGCCTGCGGGGAGACGTGTTCGGCGGGTGCCGACCCTGGATACAGCTTTGTTTGTCTGAGAAGTACCTGGCAGTCACAGAGGGTAAAGCAGAGCCTCGGGAAGGCCAGAAGGGGCCAAGAGACCCAGCAAACAGGAAATTAACACCGACACTTATACATCTGCCTAACATCCATTCTTTGGAAATATCTGTTTCGTTGATGTTTTTTCATGGAAATGTCTCTTTTTATTTAACTTCTTCTGTTTTTTTTTTTTTACTATTAGCTAGGGAAAAGTTATGCTGAGCATGCACACTCTCTTCAGCTTTTCCACATTCGTGTTTAATATTTCACAGCTGCTGTGAACAACTTATCTCACATCTCTCATCTCTCTCATCAAATTGGGGCATTGGGGGAGTATCTTTATTTGTTACAGATAGATAGATAGATAGATACATACATAGATAGATAGATAGATAGATAGATAGATAGATAGATAGATAGATAGATGGATAGATAGATAGACTTTATTGATCCCCAAAGGGAAATTGCAGTGTTACAGCAGCAATTTACATAGATCACAAAAAACGTGCATCAGTCACACAATCAACACTGTATTTACAAATCTGTGTATAAATGTACATACCAACTATTTAAACTAGATAAAAGAAGAAAATACAATAAAATAGAGATAAGATAAGATTTAAGATATAATATATCTCGTAGCTGTAGTTGTTGAGTTAAGTGTGTTTTTTTTAAAAATAAAAGAACTTTACTTTGCCTTTCTAGTTCCCAGTAGCCTACTTGAGGTGTTAGGGAAAATAAACAGAAGAGTAAATAAATAAGGGAATTAATACAAAGATAAATAAATAAAGAAGCAAATTAAAACATTAAACAAACAATTTATGTCACATTTTATCAATTGATTAATGGCTACATTTATTTTTTATATTATTTTTTGCTACATTTAATGACATATGTATTAATTTATCTTATCTATTTTGTCATTTATTTAATATTCACTTATTTTTTAATTTGGCAGGTTCTGTCCTCCATGATCATGTGCCAGGATGTGTGTATAACATATAGATTAACACAAAGTATTTTGTTTGTGAGCATACGATTGCATATTTTAGGAAAGGGGTTTGTGAAGGGCTTGCACCTTGGGCTTAACCAATTAGATGAGGCAAAGCCTGCTGGACAGATGATTGATTTCAGATAAAATGATCATTACACACCGATCTGTGTCCTCTTTCATAAAGCAGCCACACATTGGGGAAGGGAAATGATAAGAGACTGCTAACCACAGGCAAAGCCAAATAGGAAATTCAAGTGTAAGGAGAGGAGCATTGGATGGGAGGGTGCATCACATTCGATAACAATTTACCCCCCCAAAACCCCCTTTCATCTGCATGAAATGACGGGCTATTACCCACAAGTAGCATTGTAGAGGACACCCACACACCCTTCATACAAAGCAGCCGATCATCTGTGTTACTCAGACATGAGCAGTCACAGGAATAGCTGTGCATATATCCAGGAAGAGTCATGTTATATTCACTCTTTTAAACTATGTTTTTGTTAGCTGCAGCGATGTAATTGATGTTTTACATTTGGAATGGGTTTCACACAACTCAATCACTAGATTAATTGTACATTATACAGTCTTGTTTTCCATATAAAGCCACCTTTACAGCCGTAGCCTTTAAATCTTCTGCATTCACATATTATATTATACTGTTGGATGTGGAACATTTGTTTTTTAAGCACCTATACAATGTTTCAAACAGCTTCAACATCCATTTACATGGACAGGAATCCTTGGATTTAGTATTTCAGTATATCTCTGTGACGACTGGCTTTTCATCCTGCCCTCGAGTGTGGCCGTTCAGATAAGGTATAAATACCTTTGTGTTCTGTTGTGGTCAGTCAACACAGCGTACAAACTACTTCTTTTCTGAGCAGAACCCGGCTCTTACAACTTGTTTCACGTGTTGGTCCGGTCACATTTGTTGAAGCAACAAGAAATGTTAAAGCAAACGGCACCCCTAAAAACAGTATACTGTACACACGCTCACCTATGGAGGACGTAACCTGCCAAAATAAAATAAATAAATGACTCGATAAATGAAATATGTCATTAATTGTAGCAAAAATAATATTAAAAATAAATACAGCCATTTATTAATGATAACATTTAATTTAAATTGATATTTCTGTTTTAATTTGATTCATTATTTATTTTATCTTTGTATTGAGTCCCTTATTTGTTTACTCTTCTTTTTAAATTTCCCTTTTACCTATTCATGTATGCATTTATTTTTATTAATTTATAAATTAATTTATTTATTTTTTTGCACCTATTTTTTTTTCTTTAATTTATTTTTGCATGTATTTATTTTTGCATTTTGGCAGGTTCCGTCCTCAGATTCTCTACTCAAGTAAAAGTACCAACAAAACAATCTAAAAATACTCTGTTTGAAGTAAAAGTGTTCAATATCCTTTTTAAGTAAAAGTACATAAGTATTATCAGCTAAATGTTCTTAAGGGAATAGTTTGACATTTTGGAAAAATGTGCTTATAAATGTAGCCGTTAATTAATTGATAAAATGTGACATAAATTGAATGTGTCTGTTTTTAATTTGCTTCTTTATTTATTTATTTATTTATTTTGTATTGACTCCCTTATTTGTTTAATCTTCTGTTTAATGTTCCCTTTTATTTATTCATGTATGTATTTATTTTAATTAAATTTAAAATGTATTTATTTATTATTGCATTTATTTATTTATTCATTTATTTTTTATTTTGGCAGGTTCCGTCCTCCATACTAGCGTCAAACCCCAGTACTTGTCACTGTGAGGCTTCATAAAAATAAACAGGTTCATAATTGCCATGTCCTCCAGCCTGTTCTGATAATGGGACAAGATGACCTGCACAATGATGTATAATGACTGTCCTATTGTGGATATAAAATGAGTTATATCATTATATGCAGTTAAATTGCTCTAAATTGACTCTCTAATGATGAGTCACTTAGCTCTCATCCATACAAGCACCAACATTAACGTGCTATCACACATCATTACGCTGCATAAATATACTCTCCACTGTTCGTCATGAATCTTTTATATTTCCACCAACTTTACTTACCTTCATGCCTCACAGCGGGTCCCTCTGGAGCAGTAAGTAGCCTGGATGATTTCTACCGCTCATTTCCACTTCCTCCCATCACTTCCAACTACACTTCTTCCCCTACTATCCCATCTCTGCTCTTTCTCTAGTCCTTCCTTTGCCTCACCATTCCCAATGTCCTCCACTCGTTACTACAGCTCCGGTCTCCCTCTGCCAGCCGGCTACTCACTGTGTCGTCCTTGTGTCTGCTTTGTCTCCCCAGAGAGCAGTTCCTCAAGTCCAACGCCCAGCTCACCTTCCGCTGTCGTCAGCTCCTCTCTGAGCTCTCCTACATCTACCCCATTGATGTGGTGAGTTGAACCCGATGGTACACTGCTGCACAACACATTGTTGACAGGGCAACTGCAAAGAATTATCTGGTTACAGAACCAAGGCTTTGATCAAGCAGAAATGGGGCAGATTGTTTTGTGTACAACAGCTCTAAAGTAATGTCTAATTCTGAACGTTATTTCTACTGCAGTGTGTATTAGATCATCCAGAGTCACCACCTATCTGTTTAACGTGGCTCTCTGATCAATATTGCTCTGTTTTCTAAAACATTTGGAATACAAACTAAACATTTCAAATGCTGACACCACTAGACAACGCTGGCAACGCTGAGGTTTCGTCCCACACAGGGTTTCATCTTGTCTGGCTCTGTTTCTGTGTCTGGTCATCATCTTTAATATGAAACCTCTTATTTAAATCCACAGGCTAATCAGTCAGATTATGTCATCTGCGGAGTGAAGCTGCCAAACTCGGAAGACTTTCAAGGTAATTTATTATGCGCCTGCTTGTGAGGGTTACAGGAGGATACGCTGTGGTAAGGCATGCTGAGCAAATGTTTTGCCTTTAAGCTTTAATGCTCGTGGTTATATGTGAATGTTCGGTGAATAGAAACCAATTTGAAGGCCGATGATCTCATAGATACAGTATCTATGATATCATAAGTTTGGCTACTGTACGTGGCAATTAAGCATTACTGTGCTATTATAGTCTTTAATGTGCTTAAATGACATAAATTTATAATTACCTGTATGCCATTTTAATGCATAAAAGACATAATAACATAATTGTATCATCAATATTTTTACTAGCTGGGAAAGGTTGACATTCCTCTTAACTCTGGCTAGTTCTACACGATAAAAACCACACCCGTAGACACACATAAAAACATGTCTTGCCTCATACTGTGTGTGAGATGAATTGGCATTGATTGAGCAACTATCTAATCACTTTCCTGCAGCAAAGACAGTCTTTGAATTCAAATTAACAGGCACGCACGCACAAACTGGTGTGTTTTCGTCAAGTATTTTTATTTGTATTATTATTTTTTTATCCTCCTGATATTAGGTGTGTTTCCATCCACCTGGTTTTATGAGCATTTTCAATTTGTGCTTAAAAAAACCTGAGTGGAAAAGCAAAGAAATTTAAAAAACATCTTGAAATATCATAAAAAAAAACAACGTTTTAAGGCTTGGCTGAGGTGGAAAATTTGGTGTATCGATAAAAGCAAATGCAGATTTAGCAAATAAAAGATGACGTTCATGAAGCATGTGACTTCAACGTTCACTGAAGCTTCTGCTCCACTAAAGATACGAAAAATCAACATTTTGTTGCGCCCTCTTCTTCTGCAGTAGTATAATGGTTTTCCGACTGGAGAATTAGCGCCACCTGCTTATCTCGATGAACCAACTCCTAATAATCGCGGTAGTAATAAAAATGGTAGTGAATGGCATCAAGCATTCATTTGCATTTTCTTTTGCCAAGTTTCTCTAATTTTGGTTAAAATTTGTTATATATTTGGATGGAAACCTGGCTGTTGTTTAATTTGCATCAATTGATTTTCCATCCACACAGTAAAAATAATCTAATAATAGTCACGTCAATAAAAAAAGTGGTTTGATCAAGTTTAACCCTCATCCTACCAACCTAGTTAACATAACAGGACTGCCGACTGAATAAACTATAAGATGCTTTAGTAACTGCTTCCACCACCCCAATGAGACACAGCCAAAAAACCACACGATTTAATATCAGAGACACAGCATTAGCCAACAGAACTCTGAAAAAAAGGTTTTGTCAGCAGGCAGTTTCAGCCACAAAGGCCTTGTTATCATGTTGGTGTGATAGGTTAGAGTAAGGGTCACGCTGGATGTGTCCTGACAAATGGGGTTTGCTGTCACAGCGAGGGAAACGTGATGACTTCATGACCTCTCAAAAGCTCGGACTGAATGGGTAATGAATGGTTAGCTTTGGTCTGCAGCACTTGTCTAATACTGAGAACACACTCGCCACTGTCCACTCAACATTCTCCAGCTCCCCTTCCTCACAGCTGGTGAGACCCAGGAGGCCTCTGAACACATAATTCAAAAATACCACTCCCAATCTCCTCCGCTCCCCGCTGTCACACTCCACCTGTTAACATATTTTAAGAGCACAGTAGTGACAGCCAGCCCATTTGTGTTTGCAGCAATCACTTGTTCCCATAAGGTGGAGGCCTGTGTCTGCTTCTGCCTCCCAGTCCTGCATAGGTGGACACCTGGCAGTGAGTAAACAACTGAGCATGTGCTGTGGCAGAAGATGAAAGGCCTAACCGAGAACATCCCATTCACTGCTAACTACTAGGGCTGTCAATCGATTCAAATATTCAATCTTGATTAATCGCATGATTGTTCATAGCTAATCGTGATTAATCGCAAATTAATCACACATTTTTTATCTGTTCAAAATGTACCTTAAAGGGAGATTTGTGAAGTATTTAATACTCTTATCAACATGGGAGTGGACAAATATGCTGCTTTATGCAAATGCATGTATATATTTATTATTGGAAATCAATTAACAACACAAAACAATGACAAATATTGTCCAGAAACCCTCACAGGTACTGCATTTAGCATAAAAAATATGCTCAAATCATAACATGGCAAACTGCAGCCCGACAGGCAACAACAGCCGTCAGTGTGTCAGTGTGCTGACTTGACTATGACTTGCCCCAAACTGCATGTGATTATCATAAAGTGGGCATGACTGTAAAGGGGAGACTCGTGGGTACCCATAGAACCCATTTTCATTCACATATCTTGAGGTCAGAGGTCAAGGGACCCCTTTGAAAATGGCTATGACAGTTTTTCCTCACCAAAATGTAGTGTAAGTTTGGAGCATGATTTAGCCTCCTTTGCGACAATGACATAGTACATAGTATGACATAGTATTGGCATCAATGGATTCTTTAGGTTTTCTAGTTTCATATGATGCCAGTATCTTCACTCTTGCTTTAAAACTGAGCCCGCTACAACCTCTGAAAGATCGATTGCGTTAATGCGTTAAAGAAATTAGTGGTGTTAAAACGAATTTGCGTTAACGCGTTATTAGCGCATTAACTTTGACAGCCCTACTAACTACCTTTGCCCTTCTGGTTAGGTGGCTTGTGGTTTGTGAAAAGAAGAGAAGAGCTGTCACGCCATCCACGTAGCCATTAATATTCCCCCTCTAACATTTCTGCTGTGACATCTTGCAAAGGGCAGTACAACGTGCTGAGAGCTCAGAAAGAGAGGATGGAGAAGCATGCATTTTACCCCCTTCATTTCACCCCATTGCTCACCCTTGCTCTCGTTTGTGTGAGGTCTGCCCCAGAAAAAGCCTGATCAAGTCTGGAATTGTCTAGATGGGTGTCGAGGTCAGTTTAAAAAGGCCTGCAGGAGGAGGATGTTCCACATTAGAGACCAGGGTCAGGGTTAGTTGGAGTCCTAATCCTACTGGGGGTCAAAGTGGAACAGAGCGGCACTCTGCTGAGGCCCTTCGGTGTTTTACATTTAACCAAACTTCCCTTGTCAGCTCAGCCTGACAAGATATCAGCAGTCTCCACTTGCACCCTAAGGTGTCCTTTAGTTGACCTGGTATTCTTGTTAGTGTGTAGCATCATCCAAAAGCACCAGATGCCACGAAGCTGTTTACACCAAGTGCTTTTGTTGGTGCAGTGGACTAAAAATGCAGGAAAAATAATGACTTTCTTGTTAAAAGACACAGTACGAGCCAAGGAGCATAATGTACCACCCACTACTGCTATAGTCTATTATTTAAATGCATTAAGATAAAAACCACGGTGATTTTAAGTCTTTGCCTCAAGCAGTGTCCTGCCGCTTTTTGAGAATGTGAAACCACTTAGTGCGTTGTCTTGAAACCATACCTCGTACTTAAAGCAAGATGGTTCGCTGTCAGAAATGTTCACAAAGGCGTCCAGTTTTCTACTCTAAAAGTTATTTGGGCTCAGAGCGGATAGTTATTTGTGATGCTTTTGCTTCTCAAGCACATATCTGAAAGAAATTGGGTATCCCACTGCAACCAATGTTTTTTGGGACTTTGTGTTGCTGTGCCAAATTTCGTATCACTTTCAAAACACAATCCCACATGAATGCAAGTGCTCTTCTTCCTGTGGATACTTGGTTACCAAACTATCTTTGGTTGGATGTTTATTTTACATTTTTGTTTGGATTCTCAAGATGTGGACACGGTTTGTGTAAACACAATTTATTTTTCCATATCATGAAAGTGAAATTCCAAACAAAGCAGACATTGCTGACTGTGTGCTGTGAAGTTCTTGATTGAAACAGTAGATTAAAGGCTTCGAGGCTTTGGTGTGTTGGTGTAGATCACCTTAAAGAATAACAAGTACAACATTTCTGCTCTGCTCAACAACACTCGTATCTAATGTGCGATTACCGGAACTTCTCTTTTACTTTGTGTCCTGCAGCAAAGGAGGATGGAAGCGTGGCAGTCGCCCTGGGTTACACGTCACACCTGGTCCTGATGATCTCGTGCTTCCTGCAGATCCCTCTTCGGTATCCGGTGATCCACAAGGGTTCACGCTCCTCAATCAAGGACACCATCACTGACCGACTCACTGAGAAGGAGAGAGAGTAAGTAGGCTCAATACTTGACATGGGAACATCTAGTCTTAACATGTTTTTCTTTCATCACAAACACATGTATCACACATGATGCTGTATAGTACAAGATTGTATTCCTGCACAAACAGATTGTTCTAAACTCTGGGACTTTTCTGTAATGGTTTATGATTGGTGAATCCGAACTAACCCTCAAACTTTTTGGGGCCAGGGAAAGTTTGCCAAGGACCTCATAATCGTAACACTGATTATGCTTACTGCCATTTGTACTCTTAACTCTCAACCTAAATATTTGTTTCATAGTGATAAACAGGAACACGTTTCAATTTGAATCATGATAAGATAAGATGAGATGATCGTTTATTGGTCCATTAGTCCATACATATTAGTAACATGTAGAATCTGTAGAATCTAATTTGAATACTCACTGGAATAGAGTGGCTGTAAAATGAAAGGGGCATAAATCAAACATTTCAACTGGTACTCATTTCCAACTGCAACAGTCAAGATTCAGAAAGAGTTAAACATTTGTTACATTTTTAACACTGTTAACAAGAAAGTACATATGGTAAAACCTGGAGTACATGCTGAATGTTTTATTTTTATTTATATGATCACCATTCTTTTATTTCCACCAGCTTTATTACACTTTCAGTAATCCCTCAAACCACAAGAGCCACATCAAATAACTCCGCGCTGCCATATTTCAAAGACCTGGGATATTGTAGTCAATAAATTGCCTGCCTTGTTATACTGTTATTCTCTTTAAGGCCTTATAGATTAAAGATTTCAACGGATCATAAATTCAGATATTTAATACAGAGTGGTACTGTGTATGCATGGAATTGCAACCCTAGAGAGGCTTATACTGCTTAACTAAGAATTGTTAGTCTAATCATCCGCAGTGAAGTTTATTTTTAGGCAGGGTGTAAATGGCCAAAGTAGTCTTAAAAACTTATGAATGCATTTCAAGACCTTTTGAAAATTGGAATCAAAAGCTCTCCAGAAATAAATGCCTGGCAGGATTATAAGTGGAATGTTTCAATTGAGTTGAACCCTCTCTTATTTTTAATGTGTCAGTTTTTGTCACTCTACTCTGATAATGAAGCTTGCTCAATAATGTTAGAAGTGCATATATTTCACTATATTGATTGACCTTACCATCTGCTGAGTAACTTCTGGGGGGAAAAAAAATGTAAATTGACCTTGAAAATGCCTCAGAGGTGTCTGGATTTCTGTTTCTGTTTGTTCATATGTTAGTAGAGAGAGTAAGGCTACGTTCACACTGCAGGCAGAAGTGGCCCAAATCAGATTTTTTTGCACATATGTGACTCAGATCTGTTTGTGGCTTGACCGCAGAGGGCCAGCCCTACAAATGCAAACGTCTGTCACTGAGTGGCTGGCTGAGTGATGAAGTTACACGATTGGTCGGCCAAGTGTTGGAGTTTCCTCATTGGCCGTTTCTCTTTCAAAATGAAAAGGCGGGAACAGTCCTTTATGCAAATGAGCTCGTCCAGCACGACACGTCCGGCTCACGAAACTTGGACCAAGCTGTCAAACTAGAGGATCTAGTTCTAAAATGAAACCAGATTCAGCAGTGGCATCGCCTATTTCTCGCTTAAAATTTTTTCAGAAGTAGATTTTGGTGGATTGTTTAGACGGAATAACAGAAAGTTTATGAGCAGGCTGCCATGTTGTTTCCTGTTTGAAACAGCAAGCACAAAACCAATCAGGTGCATTCCGTGATAGAGTACGTCACCGCTTGAACGGCCAGTTGAGTGGAGCATCACGTCCCCGAGTGTCCTCACCGGACCTTTTGGACATGTACCGCTGGATTTAACATTATAGACATGACCACTGACTATTTGTATAACAATTTAGCCACAAATTCACAGACTGATCAGACACGGTCCAGCCGTGTACTCGGTTTTGACCGAGACTTGTTTTCATAAAATCAGATACATGTCTGATTTTATGCAATGCGACCTCAGTCTGAACAGTCATATCAGAATTCATGCGACTTTTACGTCACTCTAGATCGACATTCGTCACAATTCTGCACTGTGAAGCCATTCACGTCACAACCGCACAACTCCTGGCTCCGGTTCCGCATCCACACACACACCTCCGTAGAAGTAGCAGCCATTGCTACACAAAACCCATAATTAAAAATGTTTCCCTCTGTCTCCTCATCCTCCTTAGCATTCGCTCACAAATTCGCTGGCTTCCACTGCACATCAACTTCTAAATTAAACCATAGCAACCATGTTTTTCTGCTACTTGTCCGAGTCAGAGAGGCAGTCATCCTGGGTAAACTGAACAGTTACAGTGACTGCAGTAACAGAGCAGAATACAAGAGGGATTATATTTGCTGTCATCGAGCCCCTCAGCTGCATTTTACTATCCTGTCTTCCATTAGCTGCTGGTAGCTGCAGTACAGTATTCTGTCTATAAGCAAAAACAGATAAATTCCAAGAGGATTTGGATTGGACTGGATAAAATATCTAGCTAGTATGACATGGTTGGTACCAATGGATTCCTTTAAAACTGAGCCCGCTCCAACCTAAAAATCACAAATTGCATTATTGTGTTAAAGAAATTATTATTAGCGTCAACTTTGACAGCCCTAATTTGGATATAGATCACAGTATGAACTATTCAGATGCTACATTGCAGAGAAATCTTAATACATATACTTGTTTTGTGCAAAAAGGCGCATCTCTCCCCAGTTCCACTACATGCATACTGTAGCTTGGACAGGAGACGCTGCTGTCTTCTGAAGCTGTTTTATTTTGCCCATGGTAACAAGTTCCCCTTTTTCAACTTACTCAGAGAATCTATAATGAAGCTCTGCTGAGACTGTAAATCACAGTGCCCATTCAGTGTCTGTCACAACCTTGGGGCTGTAACCACTTTCCTTCCTATCTTCACAGCATTATATCATTTTTGTTGAATCGAGAACTATTCACGATTGATAATACTATGTTGACATAGAGAGAAGCAAATGATAAACCGAGAATCTAAACTCACCTGGGGCTCTGTCAGGGTCGTTTGTCATGAATTGTTCAGGCTCTGTAATTACAGCCAGAGCCAATGTAATGAAATTATTATTTGTTTGTGTTATGGTCTCGTAACTATGCATCAAGTTAGAATAAAAAACCCTGCTGCGTTATGATAATTGCACACTTTGGACACACATGCTCAGGTATGCACCTTACATGCATATTCACATTCCACACATGCAAGACCACCTTCAGTAAGTGTTAAAGGGGGAGTGACGAGGAAGGTTATGCTATAATCAGCAGTGTTACTAATAGCCATGGATGTGGGTGAATATGATTGCTCCCTTAGTGTTGAATGAGTAGTCTGGGTAGGTTCAAAGCCACGGGAAGAGGAGAATGAAGATGAAAATACAGTCATGCTTGCACTCGTCAGTAAGCTCTTACATTATGCTCACGATTCTGCTTTTGCCGTGCAGGGCCTTGTTGATATCAGCAGAATATTTCAGTCCTTTTTGTTGTTTTTATGTAAAGAAATTTCACACGTTTTCTATGGAGTGTTTATTGCTGGGAATCTGAACAAATAAGGGCAATTTTGGGGCACTTGTGGGTCTTTGTATTGTGAGTGCTGAGGAGTCTGCTGTGTTTTTCAGGTGGCTGAAATGTAGTGAGTAAGCTCATTATAGTAATTTAGATTGGCAGGAGAAGAGATGCAGGCCACATGGCGACTTTAAATCAGGTCATTATCACCGGACTGCTGGCGTCACCATTCCTTTGTTTCTATTCTCACCTTTTAATGTTCATAGAGCATGGCAGACGTCAACGTATCCTCATACAACGGTTTGAATGATAGCTTACGAAAAGTTATACCTCATTTTTCGTGCGTTCTCCTACGACTGTCCAGCAACACGTGTGAGTTTCTGCTCGTTACTTGCATGCAGTCGTTTCAAAATAAACTTCAAGGGAAAACAACTTTTAGGCAACAACACTACTTGGTAATGTAAATCAAAAATAAAACAATAAATCTCACGTACTTCAACATACACTCCTTTATGACTGTTTGCGTACTGGTTTTCACGAATAATAATTCCTAATATCCGTCTCAAGTTTCTCGTAAAGAGCTACATTTTACAAGATTAAACACATCATGATAACCTCTTAATTTACCTTCGCCCAATACTCATTTTCATTTTTGTTCTGGATAGAGCTTGAACGCATCATAATGAAACCCCCGTAACCCCGGTACATATGGTACCTGCGGTATTGTAGAACCACTGTCACGCTTTCAGAATTTTGGCATCGACTTGGTAGTATAAGTATCGATTCTCGTGAAATCCCTAGTTACAATAACTACGTTTGAAATACTTGGTTTAGGCAGCAAAACTACGTGGTTGGGTTTGGAAAAGATCATGATTTGGTTTGAAATAACTATGGAAGTGGCGTTACTTAAGTACGGAAGTTACGTGACAAATAAATCAACGTTGACTTCTAGTTTCACACGGGACACGAACAGCGGTCTCCTGGGTGAAAGTCAGATTTTTTGGAGCCACTCATCCCCTGACCTCCTTCCTACGCGGCGTTTGTCACTCTTTATACTTCCTGGTTCATGATAACGTGGATTACATACAAATTGATTTTGTGGGATATATATGAATTACAGCATATTACTTTTCGCTTTTAGCTACGAATGGTGTATGAGAACAGCCAACAGGATGTTTGCCAACCATTGGTGTAACCCTGTAAGGTCAACAACTCCTGTGTATACCAGTACCTCTTTGTGCTGTACTCTCAGTCCAAAACAAGGGCTTATCCTTGGTCGAGGCACATGGGGGATAATGTGTAAATCAGCACAGACACTTTCACATCCACAGGTGTCATACTTAAGAGACAAACAGCTGGGAGAAAGTGTGTGAGGAAAAAGAGAGTCATTATCAGACAACACAGTGATTGAGCGGCCATCTCTCTGTGTGCGTGATTATGTCATGACAACAGCTGGAGAGGCTCACTGGGAGTCCCTTCACACATTCCCAGTCCTACCATGCAGGATATTTACACCCAGCAACAAAAAAATAAACTTGTAGGTCGTGTGGCTGCAGAACAGACACGACAATCCAGCATCGGCGTTAGGTGTCCCTGAGTGGGGCCAAACGCTCCAGTAAACTTTCACCCCTCCTCCACATGTTTATGACCCCTGAGGTCCCGGCGGGCTGCAGACACACAGCAAAATGATGTGTGGGGAGACGGAAAGCAACTAGCCGAGCTCTAAAAGTGTACAAAAAAAGGGTGATTAAAGTGTCGGAAAGAGGCAGCCAGTGGTGATAAGTGAGGTGGCATGGGATCAGTTTCTCAGCGCGTGCACGGATTAGCAAGCAGTCAGTCAATTATAATGGCGTGCACATAGGAACCTTATGTTGTTTTAGTTGCATGTTGCACTGTAGGCCCCTGTTAAATGGTAATTGTCCTAACCCCACTTTTGCAATGTGATGAATCTTGGTGCTGTTGTTTTTAGATGACTCCATGCATCTTTAAAGTGAGGCTCAGCATCCCGTTTCTGTGGCTGTACTACAAGTTTGGATCCAGATTTTAGTAGCTGAAATATTAACCCCTGGGCACGTTACTATCCAACATAAAATCCTTCATTTTTATTTCTCAGAGCCCTGGGTATAGTCTATTAAAGATGGAGTAAGCAGATTGAAGCAAATATGATTAAAAAAAAGTTATTTTTATAAAACGGTCACTATATCCTGATAGTAGTGCATGAGACAGGCAATCTGAAAAAAATCATGTGCCTCTGTGTCCTCCGGTGCTCCTAATGGCATTTGCAAGATTTCACATAACGGAGGAAAACAACCAATCAGACCCGAGCTGGATCCTTGCCGTTTCTGAGCAGCTGTCAATCAATCACAAACTCCGATCAAACGGTCAAACTAGGCCGCGCTGATCAAATATGAATCAATATTCTGTTAGTGTAATGTCTATTTCTCGCATAAAATGTCTTCATAAACATCTTGTAGCGTACTGTTGAAGTTGAAGAAATACCAAGCAACGCCCACCAGCCGGAGCAAACTTCTCCTTTTACAGCTAAACAGTACACTAGATTTTTTAAAGCCTGAAAACAGAACCATGAGGAGGAGCAGAAGTCTTGAACACTTGAATTACAATATGCTGAAAGGTTATAATGGAATTTTTGCCCAGTGATGCCAGAAATATTCTGCCTACTGCTGCTTTAATTGACGTGTTACAAGCATTGCGCCTCCGTTGAGAATATGGATATATTTTACCTTTTGAGTTTGGCTAATATGACTTTATTCCTTTCCACCTGCAGGGTAGAGTAAAGGCTGCCTTATTTCATATAGTCTGATATTTCGCCACAGTCGAGGCATGTGTTGATCTGACCTCTGTTACCCTCCAGAGTTTGAAACTGGCCCTGTAAGAATGTTTGAAAGTAAGGTGTGGAATATGACTGGTCTGTTTGGCACTCTGTATGATTTGGCCTTTTTGGGATCACAAAAATCACCCCCCACTCCCTGTCAGAGACGTTCTCTGGACTCTAACGACATGTTGCACCCACATTTTGTCCTGTGGAGAGCCCAGTTCCAGTGTTTCTGATTGCATGTGGGGAGAGCTGGGGAGATGCGATCCAGATGTCCAGGGTCTGATTGAGACCAGAACCCAGCCATTAAAAAGCAAGCGCTGCCTCATATATTTGTTCGCCCCAAAGTATTGAGGCAAATCATTTTTATTTTTTTTGTTCTTTATCACGGCTAAAGGAAAAAAGGATGCAAGTGGGATTTACACATCACTGCTTGGTTCAAACACAAAATAAACTGTTGGTGGAGGTAGTGAATGTGAACGCCAGGGGAGGGAGGCCAGCTTAAGACGAGAGGAACCTGTGAGCTCCAAGAAAAGAGGTTATTGTTCCGGGGCTTCAGCGGTTTCATGTCTCTTAACATGGACCATGTGCACAGGAGGTGAGGGGGAACTGCACCCAAACTAAACTCTCCTGCACAGCAATGCTAGGGAAAAGCACTGTGAGGCTACAGGGCGGGTTAAACATCCTGCTGAAAGGCGCGTAATATAGGAAGGTGTACACACATACAGAAGTTGAGTTTGGCTATCACTTAATGTGATTAAGTATCTACAGTGAAAGGGGGAGTTCACACAAATTCCATGCTTGTACACACTTTCTGTCTCATCCCTAGTAGGTATCTCGACATGCGGATAGATTTGATTTTTTTTATCTCCAGGGGTTTTAAGATATCTATTCTAGCATTTCTGCTTCCAAGCCAATATTGTACAGTGTGGGTCTATGGAACTTCATTTTCCTTCTTTAAATGTGTCCTCTTTATTGAATAGAATTTTAAAATGTTACAGCCTCAACTGGAATTCAAGATCTTCATAGAGACAGAGAGACGGGCACACAGCAGTGCTTGTAGGACATAAACAACAGAGGGTTATTGACGGGCAGTGGCTTAAAGTTAATATTATTCTCGTCGGCAGGACTACGAGGCTTCAGTTATACGTTGAGACTGAGACCGACCCGCACAGCTGAACAATAAAAGAATAACTAACTAACTAATTGAAAGTTAGGACAAAAAGATGGGTTTTGAGTTTTGATTTAAAGGCTTCCACAGATTCAGACTGTCTGATGTTCATAGGGAGGTTATTACTCATAGGGACGTTATTCCAATAATCAATAATCTTGAATAATCTTGAATTTTGTGTGTTGTTAAAATGAGTATTAAGTAAAACATATAATGAGAATTATATGATGTTCTATAAGAGACTGCACATTGTCTGGCATTATAGAATAAATAATTATTTAAGCAGTGTGATACGCACATGTTTGCTATTGGTTCAGTCGCATAGTTATTGTGTTCTTCATAGAGGAGATGAAGGAGGTGATCAGCTCGGGAGCCAGAGAGTTTAAATCAAATTCCAAGAAACGGCTCATTATTTAGGTCTGTATGTCAACTACAAAGGCACTCTGGGACTGGACTGAATGTTTACTTGTCTTTTGAGGTTTTCTGCCAAATCACTCAAGGACAATGGCAGGAATGCTATGTTTATAATAGCTCTGAAGAAGTCGAGGAGTCTCTTCTAGGTTGACAGGTTAGTTGCATAAGCAGCCCTTCATCTTGGAGCCCTGCTGTTGCGCAGCCTATTGGAGCAGCCTTTGTCCATACTTCATTAAAAAGATAACAAGAAGCATCTGTGCTCAATGTCTTTCTGAGGGATGCTGATCTAGCCACCTGAGAACATCTAATAATATTGTATTCTGTTCATATGAGGGGGAGAAATGAATGTACCTGTAACGGTTTTTCTTTCAGTGTTAGCCCTTGTTCTTTTTTTAGCCATGCTAGCGGTATGTCGGTCTGTTGGTTTGTCTGCCACTTTGTCCAGATATCTCAACAACTATCAGATGGATTGGAGAACGTTGCATAGACATTCATAGTGCCCACAGGATGAAATATTTAGGGCCACTAATTTCTTTAGTGCATTAACGCAACTTGCAATTTTAAGGTTGTAGAGTGAAGACATTGGCATCATATTAAACTAAAAAACTAAGGAATCCATTGGTACCAACCATGTCATACTAGCTTGTCAAGAAGGAGGCTAAATAACGCTCCAAACGTACGCTAAATTTTGGAGAGGAAAATCTGGCATGGCCATTTTCAAAGGGGTCCCTTGACCTTTGTCCTCAAGATAAGTGAATGAAAATGGGTTCTATGAGAACCCACGAGTCTCCCCTTTACAGACATGCCCACTTGCATGCAGTTATGCATGCAGACATGCAGTTTGGGGCAAGTCATAGTCAAGTCAGCACACTGACACACTGACAGCTGTTGTTGTCTGTTGGGCTTGAGTTTGCCATGTTATAATTTGAGCATATTTTTTATGCTAAATGCAGTACCTGTTAGGGTTTCTGGACAATATTTGTCATTGTTTTGTGTTGTTAATTGATTTCTAATAATAAATACATACATTTGCATAAAGCAGCATATTTGTCCACTCCCATGTTGATAAGAGTATTAAATACTTGACAAATCTCCCTTTAAGGTACATTTTGAACCGATAAAAAATATGCGATTAATTTGCGATTAATCGCGATTAACTATGGACAATCATGCGATTAAATATTTTAATCGATTGACAGCCCTTTAAATATTATACCTGCATAGCATCAGTGTGTTAGCATTGTCATCACGAGCATGCCTCAGCTCAAAGCACCGCTGTGCTTAAGTGCAGCTCCACAGAGCCGCTTACATGGCTGTAGACTCTTGGACTTGTTAGTCCAGCTATGAGAATGAAAATTGGTGTTGACCAGAGACTGCCACGAAGCCGTAATATTAATCCTAAATCGGTGTTATAATCTTTTGATTAAAGGTCAGATAGCATGTCATTTTTTTAAAGACTCTCCACTCTGCTCTGGCTTAGGTTTTTGGCTAGTAAACACTACTTGATTCTAGATTGAGCTCCTCCTTTCCATCTCTGCTTGTGATTTAAAACAATGAAAGAAAACAAAAAGAAAGTGGGAAAAAAATGAGAGCCAGGGGTTGGGAGCTGGGGTCAGCAGACCCCTGGATATTCTTAAGAGCCGTGATGAAAACCCAGTATGACAGAGCGAGCAACCGCCACATCACTCAGGAGGCGCTTTAACGGCAGAGACCAAGATGGCGAAACGGTTATACTGGGGTCTTAAGTGCAGCAGCGGTCATTAAAATAGCATTCACTGACAGATGCTCAGTGTAATCATTTCTCAGATATTGAAAATTACAGCTCACTGTGATTTATATAGTAACCACCGCCATTAGAGCCTTGACAGTTGCAAGGCAGGTGTTTTTTTTTAAAAAGCAGGCCCAGATGATTTATGGTCCCACGCCGTTTGAAATTGCACATTAAAGACATCGTGAAACCCCCCCCAACCATTAAAACAGGGGTGTACGTACTGGCCAAGCCTCGTCTCCAACATGTGAGCCAGAACTGTTGTTTTGCACAGTTGGAGTATTAATTAGGATGTCTAAACAGGCAAGCCAACACATGTGGAGACCTCAGCCTGTGTATACGTTACAGCAAGTCAGCCAGTCACTAGGAGTCTTCCCACCGTATTCTCATGAACAACAGTAAAGCTGAGCACGACCACCCACCTGCATAGCTGTGTCCTCCTTTATACTCCTACATTTAATACAATGGACCCAGGAGGGAAGAGTCCAATATACTATAACAAGCTTAAATATACATGCTCTCTGTAGTTTTCACAAGAAGCCCCCACTGACCTTGTGACCTTCTCTAATAGACTGCTTTTAACAGGACTGCCTGTGGAGACGATGGTCATTTTAACAAAAGAAACAGAACTCAGATTGACGCCATTTTGGCCCCATCATTGTGGTAAAACTCCAGAAGCCAATGTCTGTTTTAAACAGGCTGTGTTCACAAAGCAAAATGCATAAACAAAGCTTTAACTAGAGTCTTTCGGCCGTAGTGACCAGTCCCTCCAGGAAATTGCGATGTTGTGATCGGAAGAAGGTTGTGCGTTTTTTGCAAATAATTACATTTTCTAAAATAATTAAAATTTTTGAAATACTGAGCCCTTTTGGTAAAGTTCCTTAGAAAACTCAAAACAGTGCAGTTTTATTCTCACTGAAACAAGTTGCATTTGATGTTTAATGAATTATACAAAAAAAAAATATTTATGCAAATTTTCACTTGCTCCTGCAGTTTTATTGCAAAAAAAACCACCTAAAAACATCACAACGTGCAGTGCAATTTTTTTAGAAAAGCTGCCATGAAATCAGGCATTTTAGGCCGCAACAATCCCAAATAAAAGCCTGCGAAATCCTGGAGGGACTGAGTAACCTCACCTTTTCTCTTCGCACAAATAGACCACAAATGTGGCCATTTAACTGGAGGGTATAAAAGACGTCATGTGCTGCTGACACCTGCTAGGAGGCCCACCGGGGTGCAGTCCAGGGAGACGGTGTAGACTCTGGTGGTGGTGGATCGCTCAAAGATGAAAGACGTATAAGTCAGCCTGCTATTAAAAGATCCCTCAACGGGAATAAAAGAGGAGTGTTTTAAAATAGAAATGGACAGGAAGAAAGAGCAAAGAACTTCCTATTACTTCATCTCATCATTGTAGCTATATGTTTATTGGTTGTTTCCTCCTTTTAACAAGAGTCCTTCCTTCCGTTATATTTAGAAGTTGTCTGTGTCTAGACCCTGCAGTTAAAGAGCTGGCAGGCCGGGGCGCACATATTCTCACTCATAAAGACACGGGACTTTCCTGAGACGCAGCTTTTGTCTTTTTACAATGTCAGGGCTCCACACTTATTAATTACATATTTTAGTGTCTACACTCAGAGCCAGCGCTCGCACGTTAACTCTCCCGTGGTGAGATTGTTTGAAGGGGAGGATGAGAAGGAAAGAGAAGGGCAATTTTTTTATGAGCGAGGGGGAAAAAAGTGACAGATTTACTTCAGCTCTCCACTCACTGTCATTTCTTTTTCATCTTTTTTTTGTCCGGTGCACACAGAGTTGAATATTAGCTAAATGAAAGCAGATTTCATGTTTCAGCAATCAGTCTTTTAAATGGCCGCTAAAGTGAGTGGGTGTGTTGATTATGGTGCCTGTCATATTCGGTTTGCTGTGTTAGTTTCACGGACATGACCCTTCAACAGAGCTGCCACTGAGGGGAGCAGGAGAGGGATGTGCTGACGGAAGAAACGGCTTGATTAAGGAAAGTGAAGAAATCTGATGAGGCAGTGCTGAGATAGAGATGATTAAATTTGATTTATATGTACAACAGAATTAAACAAAAGAACCAACAGCATTGTGCGCGCAAGGTGCAAAAGGCGAAGCAAGCAAAAACAACAGAAAAACAAATTGTTACAACAAGCCAGTGGGAAAGCACAATTAGTGCCACAAACAAACAGAACTTCTCCAGCCTGTGTGTGAATCGTTCTGGTTTGTGTGTGTTTATTCTGGACCCTCCATCCTGACGGACTGACAGGGTACTGATTTTGGCCTGCTTATTCCTCCAGGACTGTAATTTATTTCATCCTGTTTAGTGGAGAGGACTGCTTCAGTTTATGCTGCTGCCGCTGGCTGAGTGATTAAAAATGGCGTTCTGTCTCCTCTTACCCTGCTACTCTGGTATTCCTTATTCTCTCCAAGACAAATACTCAACTTACATTTTCACTAGGGCTGTCAATCGATTAAACTATTTAATTGTGATAATGTGATAGTTAATCGCGACTAATCGCAAATTAATCACACATTTTTTATCTGTTCAAAATGTATCTTAAAGGGAGATTTGTCAAGTATTTAATACTCTTATCAACATGGGAGTGGACAAACATGCTGCTTTGTGCAAACATGTATATATGTATTATGGGAAATCAATTAAAAACACAAATCAATGACAAATATTGTCCAGAAACCCTCACAGGTACTGCATTTAGCATAAAAAATATGTTCTAATCATAACATGGCAAACTGCAGCCCAACAGGCAACAACAGCTGTCAGTGTGTCAGTGTGCTGACTTGACTAAAACTTGCCCCAAACTGCATGTGATTATCATAAAGTGGGCATGTCTGTAAAGGGGAGACTCGTGGGTACCCATAGAACCCATTTTCATTCACATATCTTGAGGTCAGAGTTCAAGGGACCCCTTTGAAAATGTCGATGCCAGTTTTTCCTTGCCAAAATTTTGCGCAAGTTTGTGAGCATTATTTAGCCTCCTTCACGACAAGCTAGTATGACATGGTTGGTACCAATGAATTCCTTAGGTTTTGTAGTTTCATATGATGCCAGTATCTTCACTCTAGCTTTAAAACGGAGCCCGCTACAACCTAAAAATCGCAAGTTGCGTTAATGCGTTAAAGAAAGTAGTGGCGTTAAAATGAATTTGCGTTAACGCGTTATTATCGTTAACTTTGGCGGCCCTAATTTTTACGGTTGTAGCAGAAATGAAAGCAATGGCTATCTGTCCCCACGGTCAGAACTGATTTAGATGAAAACTGAAAAAGAAAAAAAGTGCCTTATTTTGAAAGCAAAATGAATTCTTTGTGAGCGCTTTATGTTTATTCGATGTGACTTTGTATTGAGACTTTTGCATCGTTGTATGCTTGATCTACATCTTTTATGCTTATTTTGAGCGCTTTCTTGGCGAGGACTCCTTTTGAAAAGCATTTTAATCTCAGTGGGATAAATCTGGTCAGATTAGATAATATATAAAATGATAAAATGTGCTCGCTAACTGAATCACACACTGCTTTGGCGCCTCCTCCCTTCTTCCCTTCCCTCCGTCCTCAGACTTCCTCCCTCGGTCCTCCCCGCTGGTGTGTAATAATATATTTGACTTTACTGGACGTCCCCGGGAGGAATTCCTGGTGTTTGGTGAACCGGAGTCTCTCCAGTGTGATTTCAGACACAGTGGACAGCGGTCATTAATCACTTCGCTGTGACGATGTGACGCTGTGTGTTCATGTTTTTTGCGTGTGTGTGTTGGAAGCAACTCTGTTTTCCTTTGCGCGAGTGTTCATCAGCAAACAAATCCTATCTGTTCGTGGGGAAGTGATATTTGGAATGTCGGCGGTGCAAGGGGAATGTCTGCTTTGTTGTTCTTCCTCTCTCTGTTAGTTATTTCCTAGTGCTGAGATATGACCTCTGGCATGTCGCTTTCTCCGTGGGGCCCTGGCTGCATGTCGGGGATACGGAGGACCAAAAAGTGGCTGGCAGTGTGGCCCCGAGGCTACAGCGTCTCACTCTTTACTCGCCAGCCTTTAGAAGCAACATCCTGTTAGAATTCATTCTAGGGCCTCCATCTGTTAAGGGTTTACTTCTTTAACTTCCCAGCATTGCGGTGTGATGTGTGAGCGAGGAGGTGTTTAAAGTGAGCGCTGGGTCAGAATGTTGTCCGAGATATCCAGACAGGCTCAGATATGAGTCGGAGAAAACAAACAGAAATAAAACAAAATCCTCGAGTGAGTTCATGTTACCAAAGGCAAATGCTTTTACAGCTGAAATGCTGAAACGTGGGGGTTATCAAAGATTTTAGAGCATCAAGATCTGAGTAAAATCTGGCCTTCGAAATGTCACAATCACATCTGAATCAATACATCAACCCGCAGGGTTACAGTCATAGAAATAGAATAGGAATAGAACGAACATTCCCATTCAAATTAACGTAGCAGGATGGTCAGAGCAGCGGCCATTTTTATGTGTACTGCTGCCATTGCGACCGTTGTAGCGGGCTGACTTCCGTATAAAATAAACCGACTGACGATAAGTCACGGACTCACTGAGGTTTTGCAGTAACGACTAAAACGAGCAGTAACGTTCTGAAGCATAGAGAGCCAGAGTAAATAAGTAAAATGGAACTATTCAATGCTTCATCCACACACTCAGGTAGGAAAGCACATTGCTATCGCCAGATAGTGGCAACTTTGTTCAGCTCATTTTCTGTAAATGTAAATCAGATTTTATCGTCACACATTGCATTGTACACAGCACAGCACACAGTGAGATGTAATCTCTGCATTTAACCCATCCTGGTATATAAGGAGCAGTGTGCAGCTACTATACAGCACCCAGCACCTCGGCAGTGCCCAGGAGGCAAACTAGCAGCTACCGGTCCACGGGGACTTGAACTGGCGACCCTCCGGTTCCCAAGCCAAGTCACTGTTGAGCTCTTTTTGAACGGCTCCGGTTCATGTTTTTCTTAAAACAAGGTTGATATCATGCAATTTGTGGCTTCTACTGGAGCAAACACCATGATTTCACAATCTCGTAGCTCTTGATAAATATACCTTGGATGGTTACGACATTATGGCTAATGGTCAAAATCCTCGATACAGAATATGAATGGGATTTTAACTTCCAGAACCTCACTGTTGAGCTCTATTGCTTCAAGCACTTATAGGTCATAGTTAGAGGGGGGAAGAGCCCCATATCTGCTCTCACACAGGATTAGCAAAAGACCATGACCTGGTCCCCGGGGGGCACACACTCACACACACTCACACACACTCACTCACACGCACTCACTCACACTCACACACACACACACACACACACACACACACACACACACACACACACACACACACACACACACACACACACACACACACACACGCACTCATACACACACAAACACACACTCACTCACACACACACACACTCATACACACACACACAAACACACGCACACACACACGCACGCACGCACACACTCACACACTCACACACACACACACACACACACACACACACACACACACACACACACACACACACACACACACACAGAGGAGGCATGCCGGATGCACATACTCCACCAGTACACACTCATATACACACGTGTGCAAAGCATCCAACACATGTCTGCACATACTGTACAGTACACGCACATCAGAACGCATCTGCTGCTTCTGGCAGCGCTGTCATATAATAACAGAGGCACATGTCTTATGGAATTGGTCACACTTATATATTGGCAGCTAAGGATATAGCTTTTTAAAAACCTTATAGATGTGTCACGTTTTGGAATTTATTTGGATACTCCCATTGAAGAGCCTCAATTCCCCCTTCAGTTTCCCTATCAATAACCATTATGTCTTTATGATAAAGTAGCCATGAAAATATCCTCTTATACCGACCGAACTCCAGTAGCAAGTTAAAACACTGTCACATAAACGAGCGACAGCTTGTTTATGTGAGATGGTGCATTTTATTATCATTTGTTGAAGTTATTGTTAAGTAGATGCATCGAGGTGCTGCAGTAAAACACAATTCCCCGCTGTTGTTTTGAGGCGGGCCTGCCTCACTTGGCATCAGACAATAACACAAGCTTTATTAGTTAGTTTTCAGATGGAAAGGCTTATCTTTGCATTAACATTTCCTCTGTTCCCCTTTGGCGTGGCCTTTTGGCAGCAGCAACTGTTGCTACAAAAAAAAAGCAACAGCTGTTTATGTGACTAACTGCATGGATGCTGCATCTGTGTGTATGTATGTACCTGGCCTTGGTAACATCTCACGTGTGTTCTTGCATTTTTTTGTTCGTATAAAACACCAGATGTCAATTTCATGTGCAGAAAAGAGCCGTACAAATCCTCTAAAATGAAGACATTTTTTCCTCCCACTTCTTAAAAAGCACTATTTCAGTGTTTGGGTCAGAGGTTAAGAGTGGGATTAGGTTTAGGTTACTCTGAAGGTTAAGGTCAAGCATTTAGAGATGGAGTTTAGATAGGGCTAAGATGTGAATGTAGATAACAAAGGTCATCGCAAGTATGTTGAAGCAAACAGGTGTGTGTGTGTGTATGTGTGTGTGTGTGTGTGCCCTGCTCAGTTCACGGAGCTGGTTTCCCAAAATATGGTATCCTCCTCCGTGGGAGATAAGAAGACATAAGCACATAATGACAGGAAGGGATGAGTCCAGCCCTAAGTCCCTGATAGCAAAGAGATTTTTCCCTCTCTACATGTCAGCATATTCCCCTCTCTACCAGGGATATCTTCCCCATCCTTCATGAGCACTCCCTGTGAATTGCTAACTGAGACATCTGACTGGCACCGACGGGACTTTCCCACCATGCTGAAAGGAAAAGTTCTCTTTGTTCCTGCTCAGAGGCAGATGGACAGGCTGTTTGGACGCCTCCGCTCCCGTTTGATATTTTAGTTTACCAAGGTACGGAGTGGGATGGGATCATAGACCCAGACCCAGTTTCATCAGCCTTCTGCTGCTGTGTTACCGACTGTAAACGCTGATGGCTGCATGAGCGGCCACTTTCATGGGAATCATGGGAAGAATTCATTGCCTGTTGCAGAGCCAAAGAACAACAGTTGTTTGAATCTGTCAAAGTAAAATCAATAAGCAACGGAGCCTTTTAATCCCACCACCCTTTATTGCCATTTTCACACGGACAGTCCGATAATATGATATGCAGTATGGATATAATGCTGTTGTAAGCTTGACTGCGCTTAGTTGGCTTGCGGGAGTTTGTTGAGAGTGCCTTAACACCTTTGCTTCTAGACTCTGTTGGTAATGGATCAAGTGGAATCAATCACCTGTTCCTGTGTAACGTCATGTTTGTCTTTTTCTCCTGTCTTCAACAGATTCCCTTTGTACCCCAGAGGAGAGCGCTTTCATTTTGAATATGGAGTCTACTTGCTCAACAAGAACATTGCCCAGGTATGAACAGACATCACATGTTCGCTACTAATGTGTGAATGGCAACTTATTATGACAAATTTGAGCATCTTACATTTTTTACATAGGAACATGTATTAATTACACTATTATTTCTAGCATAACATTTTTTCCTGTTATCCTTTAGTTGAAGGTTTTCACTAAGGGCATTTACAGTGTCTAAAAACTGAGATTTGTTTTGGAACTAATACATTCACTGTGGTGGTGAAACCACAGCCAATGGCATAAAGTTATATACTGTATACATCTCATTCTAAAGTGCTTCTGCTTCTTGCATTAGAAAAGATGTCACATTAAAGGCTGGCAATAATAGAAAGGCTAAGTTCCAACTGGAGACAGAAGTCTTTAGAAACGTGTTACAAATAGTTTAATTTAGAAAAAGGCTTAATAATTTCCTAAAACAGCTGGACCCTGTAGTTTTTAGCAAGGTTTACTGGAGTAAACAGTACATTTGTTGGGTACTCTTTTCATCTGCAGATTTTGTGCGCTTGTGAGTATTTTTACAGCAGCAGCACGATGTATGTGGGACAGACTCAAAATACTATTACAGTGCCCGTGTCCATTGTAAAGAAGGAGCGTGTCACCTAGTGCAACATTGAAGTGTTTTAGCATGCTGACATTAGCATGTAGCTCAAACACCACTGTGCTTAATACAGCCTCACAGTGTCGCTAGCATAGCTCTGGAGTGTTGTCACAGTTTTTTACAATTACTAACATCCTTTTGTCCGATCTGTAGTCACAAAACTCTAAGCACATTTAGCACAACATTGGTCTGTTTTGGATCATACCATTAACACAATTCACATTGTTTTCACAGAATATGCAGTCAATTAACATATTTCAGAAATGCTTACATTTTCTTTACATACAACCTTACCCATTACCACAGTTATGGATTTCTTTTTTGTCTCATTTACAAATGCATGCACACAGCATGACAGAAATTAAAACTTGATCAAAACCTTAAATATAGTGTAGAGCCTCTACTTCTGCAACAACAGCAGCTCAAATGCTCTATTGAAACCGCTTGATAAGCATTTTTGAATGAACAGAACATTGAAACATTTAGAAATAGCTGATTTACTGTAACTTGTGTAAAATAGACCAACCTCAGCTGATTCCAATCTCAATCAGAGACACAACCAGGTGTTGAAGTTCTTTCAATTACATACATACAGTAAAAAGGGGACTTTTTGGATTGATTTTGTTCAATGTGGAAACAGAACAACACAGAGAAGCAGAGAGAGAAAATAATGTCTGGATGAGGGAAAGGAAGGGGACCAAGGAGAGGAGTAGCTGGACATGTGGTCAAATACTGAAGATGGTAGAGATTAGAACGGGACTCTACATTTTTGTGTTGTTGTTTTTCCCCTTCTGTGCTTTCTGTGGTTTTGAACAAAAAATTAACTATTTGGCTAATTGTGTGATTTAGGTGTGTTGCTGTGTTAAGAGTTAAGCAAAAGTATCTTAAGTATAGGTAAACGCTTGTTAGCAATTGTGAACAACTGTAATAGGTTTTTGACAATAATGGAGATCACAGAGGAATATGATATATCAGGCTTTGGCTGCACAGGCAAAACTTGTTGTCAAATCAGTTCATTGTTGGTTTTGGTCTTTTTATGGGATTTGTTGACAAGAAGAAAATTATGGAATATCACCAGACTTGTCCTTTAAGGTGCCTTTGAAGAAGCAGATAGTCGCAACATGAAATGTGTCTGTGTGCACGGGGGTGACATGTGGTACACAAGTTGAATTAATGCTCTAAATTGGTTTCTCCTTCTCTCCCCATCTCTCATAAACACCAACACCTCATGGGAGGGTCGAACTCTTGACCTATTCCTGCTTATTAAAGTACACCTAATGTGTTGACCTGGGTTACTCCCACCATTCATCCCTCAGACATTTACCACTGGCTTATAACAATTTGCATTCCATTCCCTGTTTTCCTCCTCATCCGGGCGGGAATGAAGGGCCTCTCCGCTGAATAAGACTGGGCAATTAGCGCTAGCAGGTGGCTGACTTCAAACCACCGCACTTTGGGAGGTTTTAGTTCTGATGCCTGACCACAAGCTGCTAGCCAATATCCAAGTCTGCCATCTTCCCACCAGAGTCCAATAATAAGAAAATAAACCAAATAAGAAAACATTTTAGACAGCAAATGAAAATAAGCGCAGTGTGAAACCACCAAAGGGAACGACAAAGTGGTGTGTTGTGTTTTGAAAAAGTGTGATGAATCCAAAATTGTTGAGAAACTCTAATCTGACGCTCATTCCATGAAGTCAAGTCCATTTTATTTATGTAGCCCAATATCGCAAATCACAAATTTGCCTCAAGGGGCTTTACAATCTTTACAGCATGCAACACATAAATAGCGAATACTTTATCAAAACACCTGTTCAACAACATAAACATGATGTAAACATGTAGAAAAGTGATATTTCAATCTGCTCTGTCCGCTGTCTCTCATCCACCGCCGCTGTTTTACACAAGCACAGCGCTCTAGCTCGGCTATTAGCGAATAGTTACTAACAAGCTAAAACAAAAGCAGTCTGTACGTAATCTAACTGTCTATAGACTAACTAAATGTTTTGTTTCTAAACCTAAATATCAGGGCTGTCAAAGTTAATGCGATAATAACGCTCCAAACTTGCGCTAAATTTTGGCGAGGAAAAACTGGCATGGCCATTTTCAAAGGGGTCCTTGACCTCTGACCTCAAGAAATGTGAATGAAAATGGGTTCTATGGACACCCACGAGTCTGCCCTTTACAGACATGCCCATTTTATGCTAATCACATGCAGTTTTAGGCAAGTCATACCCCATAGTCATATTTTGTTCAGCTAAATGTAGTACCTATAATAAATATATACATACATTTCCATAAAGCAAGCATATTTGCCCACTCCCATGTTGATAAGAGTATTAATCGCGATTAAATATTTTAATCGATTGACAGCCCTAACTAAATGTGCACACTGTATTGTATTCATGCAGAGACCGATTTAAATATGCATGACATTATGTAATCTTTTTCACATGTTAGAACATTTGACATGCGGTCATCTCAATGCATATTCCTAACTTTCAACTCCCATAACCCCACCCATAATCCTTTTTATCAAAGCCATGCGTCATGATATAAGCTTTCTGTTTTTCGTGAATCTTAACCATGTGGTGCCATCCCAGGTAGCATTGCTTGCTCCCTCTTGCCGAAAGTTTAATTTGACTACTGATAGAAGGCACATGCAAGTGGCTGGAGGAGAAATATTCTCTATCGGAGCTCAGCTCCCCAGCAATAACGTCTGAAATAATGGTGCTGTGATGGAGAGATGTCTCTTCTGGTGCTCAAGAATGGAACACATTCTTGGCTTCAAAGGAATCTAGTCCGCTGCAGATGAAAAATGAGATCCAGACAGCAGAACGTTTTCACCTGAAACCCATGCAGAAAGATTCAAACTTAAGGTTTTGAAACCAGATGTCAGCTGTAACACAGGTGGGCACATGTGAGGAGTGCATGATAACTTTGTAATCTGTGGAATGATATATTAATAAATGACAGCATGACGTCCGTGAAGGCTTATTTCTGTCGACCTCAGTGAACACTTGTGTGGAAACACTTCTTTTTCTTATTGTCTCTAAAGCTAACGTGCTCTGCTTTTAACAGCTTGGTAGGCCATCGGTGTTTTTACAGGATGAAATTTCAGCTTTCGTTCAAAGCCCCGTCTCATGCGTTCCATGTGTGCCTGACCACGTCCACGTTAAGGATGAGTTATCAGGTTGACTTCAAAACAGTATAACGCTGCCACATGAGCAGTGCAGCTCCATATGACAGTGATAATAGAGCATTGTCTCAAAACTGAAGCAGTGGTAAACATGTCACAGTCGATAAAATAGATCCCACTACCAAACAAGAGATTCACCATCCCAGTTTGGTTGCATTAAACTGTGTTCTCCTTCGAGTGTCCTGGATCACACATGTAAGGCTGGGAAAGGCATGAAGCAACTTTCATGCTACATTTAATTTCTCCTAGTAAATCTAATTAGGATTCCTTAACCTTGTCATTCTCAACCACTTTATCAGAGAGACTTAGTTTCACTCCTGCTCCGCGCTATGTTTCTTGTTAATTTATTGGGGTTTTTAGGAGGAAATGGTTGCTGTGCTGACCCCTACACATTGAGCCTGGATCTTCTACTGCTGATATGATTTACCAACAGACAACAACATTTAGTTTTTTTTCCCCCTTGTCTTTAATGGTCGCCTTTTGTTGAGCCAGGCGTGTTCTGCGGCCGTCGCACAGCTTGTTCGATGTCTGGCTCTGTGATACAAAGCAGAGGTCTGGTTTCACAGCAGACCCGGCTGGTTTGCCGACCGACTGCAGCCTGGGTGGGAGACATTAGCTGTCCATCTCTTATTAAATTGCCCTGTGTGGCTGCGTTTGAAAGTGATACAGGGACGCTGGCGAAGGATCAGGGCCACAGCAGGTCGACCCGGCTTTGATGTGGCAGAGGGAGAAGTTTGCTTTTATTAGGCCTCATGTCATGAGGCCAGGGGCAAGGCTGGGGTGTTTGGAGCAACCTGCATGTCAGGTGGTAACACACTCCAATGTTGCCACCTCAGGTTAATTTGTTTGACAAAGAGAAGTTAAGAAAGGCTTCATGGAAATCCAGCTATTCTCACCAGCTGCTTCCTATTTCTTGTGCGATCAGTAAATGTTGCAAAATCTGCCGTGCCTTAGTGACTCATGTGTATGAGTGTTAAAGGGGACATATCATGAAAAACTTTTTCAGTGCTTCTATTTCTGTATCTGCAGTGCCTACCAACCCACAAACTGTGAAAAATGACAACTCATCAGTTTTTTGTGGGCTGCCTAGATCAGAAAACATGTGATTCAACAAGCCATTCAGATTTGGCTCCCCTTCCTATGTCACATGCAGGCTCATTAGAATATACCGCCCACGGCTTGAGGACTACCTTTGCAAAGGTGCACCATATTTTTCTCGCAAACCAATCAGAGCAGACTGGGCTTTTAAAAATAATGTGTTTTTTGAACATTAAAGCATGTAAACATGTTCTAGTAGAAACCCAAAATACAAGTATGAACCTGGAAATGAGCAGGATATGTCCCCTTTAATTTGCATATTGTCTCTTTGGTCCCAGTTGAACTGATACCAAAATGTGCATTAAAGAGAATGTGATTTCTCTCAGCTAAGTTGTTAATGTGCCCATCCACGGGGATGCACAAATGTTAAACCTGTCATTCCTCCATTCACAGAGACAAATTAGCCAAGTTAGTGTGGCTGACTCCAAAGGAAAACCAGCCGCCTTTTGTCTGGAGTCCCGCCATGTGTTGCATTTACTTACTAGAGTGTTATCCACTAGGCTAGATTGTTGTGAAACCGGGCATGTGGGACTGATTAGATGACAACTGATGCTATACAAAATCTCTAGGTTTTTAGGAGGAGGGGTGGGCACAACAATTAGTTCTCAGTCACTAAGCTTGGCGTATCATATTTTGCTGGCCTCAGGCACAGGAAAGCTAGTATTGGCATTTAAAACACAGCAAATCTGTTGTGGCTCAACCAGGTCACCTCTGGGTTCACCTTATTTTAGTCTACTGGGGAAAGTCTCCTGCAGTCTCCCACCTTCCAAGTCTCTGGGCAATTTCACACCACGACCTGCAGGCAGAGTGCCATTCTGGTGGTCTGAAGCATACGTCAGAGCGCCTGTTGCCGTTAAGAGTGGCAACTGTGGCTCCATAAAACACGGCTATGAGTCACGGGGGAGCCTACTGTGTTTAGCGGTTAGTGGAGGTGGCAGCCAGTGGAACAGGAGCTGGTTGGCTGGAGGTATTCATTTTGAAGCTGGTTGGAGAAGTGTTCTAGAGTAACTTTTGCTTAAAAATGACAAACAATAATAATGGGTCATAGATTGTAAGAGCAAGAGTTAGGGTTTTCCACACTGTGACATTTATTAATGGAAGTGCTGTTTTGCTGTTATTTTCTATAGTAAGTAATGACATGTATTAATGCCTTTACACACCAGGGGCGTGACCAAATACACGACAAGAAAATGTGAAATACTAATAATATTTCGCATGAAAACTAGTCATACTGGCAGCAATGCAAATTTGCGAAAGTTGTAACACTTTTTCAATAAAAGGTTTGAATAGATTTGAGTGGACAAAGTCCAAAATCAGGATCCTATTGACCTGGAGCATTGTCTGGCAGTCTGTCTGAGGTAAATTGTTGTATAACCTAAACTACTGTAAGTTATTTTAGTTTTCTTTTAACACAATGCTCTGAGTGAATTTGCCTCTGGTAAACAGCTACGAAGTGTATATGTCTAGGGCTTTTATTGTGAAAGGTAAGAACGGAAGGAGTGGATCTGGTATGCGCTGCCTTTGTCAAGGTTGAAAGGAAATATAAAGTTGTCTGGTTCAGACAACGAGCCTCCGTGTTGCTGTACACTGTAGTGTACGTATTGAATATGTCCGTTCCGCATAACGTGATTGGTTGATGCCTCTGTTCACGGTGCGAAAGCTCATAAAAATCAACCTCGTTCTGGAAAAAAGTTACGACACTTTTTCGCCGCGTAATATTTGCATTCTGATTGAAAGTACTCATTACAAAAGCAACAGTTTCAAAAAAATATATTAATGAATTAGTCGCATGAGAGCAAAAGGGCGGACTCAGAATGTTGTGGTTGCATGGTATGATCAACAGGTACTAATCTCAACCTTACAAGGAGACCTGGTTTGGATGTAATATAACAAGAGACATTGTTCTTTTCCTCCACTGACACCACTGAAACCGAGGTTTAAACTGTAACTGAAAAATGAGCTGGCTGGAGAGCAGTCTCTGTTTGCTATTTTAAAAAAGAATATGGAAAATATATTGTATGTGTCATTAGGTCTGGTGGGATGACTGTATGCAAACTCATTCACCTTCTCTTCTCTTCTCTGCACTCTTTTTCTCATCCATGTCATCTTTGTTCATTTGACATATTCCAAAGTTGAGGTTCTTCCTTCTGCTCTTCACCTCTGTGACAAAGCTCCTGACCCCCGGTCAAAACAGATACGACATAGTCTTGGCACGGCCAGCCCTCTGCGGCCATTAGCTCATCTGATTGTGCTTCGATAAAAACCATATGACCCAAGCAAAGACATGCAGAAAAGAGAACATTACACAGCTCCCTTCCACCTCATAACTCCCCTCCACCTCAGGCCGATTTGTCAAGACAGTTAAAATTTCCCAATGAAAACTATCTCCACCGATGACCTTATTTCCTTTCTTCTGTAATGCGAATGTTGGAGATGGTACACTACAACTGGGTTTTGGGAATATAGTGAAACAATGGGCGTAGCATATTTGCACATGAACTCAGTTTTTCCACAGTTGACATTCTTGTAAGCAGTTGTGTGTTTACTCCGCGTCGCTCTGCAAGCCTGTGACTCAGAAATGATTGTGCACAGTAAGTGATTGCGTAATAGTCAGATGTCGGATATCAAAACATGTGCTTCCATCTTCCTAGTGTGATATTTACAGTATGTACATTCTAAATGCACAGGACTCTAATCTCGATTTCTTTTGTCACATGTTTTGCAAACTTTCCTTCAATTATATTAAATTTTTTGCTGTATTATATCAAACAGGATTGAATGAGATAGCAGTGATAGCTATATGACGGCGACGGATACGGAGCGGATGTGACGTCACGTTACTCAGACTACAACAACAAAAGCGGTAACTTCCTTCTACCTCTGCATAGACTCAAATGGAGCAAATATATCGATTCTGGCAACAACAAAAAAATCGTGATACATAAGGTGAATCGATTTTTTTCCCACCCCCAATATAATGTATCAGACCCCATATCCTGAACCTACTTAAGAGACCTTCATGGGGAAAAAATGATCACAGCTGACAAGGAGCCATTATTCCATCTCCAAGTCATTGCTCCCAGGAGAAAAGTCCGGCTCTATCTGGTCATATCTGCGGTATTTGTCACCATTTATTCACTCCTCCGTTGCTTGAATTCCTTTGAATGGTAATTGGAACATTTTTAGACCGAACTATTCCAGGTTTCCCTCGGGAAGCCTGTTGGTCTTTCTCTCCTTGTCCTACTGAGGCTTGCGGTTCGAGACTCACTTCTTGGTGCGTTCCAGAAAAAGAAAAAAGGCAAGAAAAACAGGCGATTACATCTCCACTGTCCACTGTCCAAACAGACTCCTCAATGTTCAGGAATCATAATGCAGCCCAGTGTACGCTGTTTGTTTACCTGAACCCTGGACCGCGGTTCCCTCCGGGCTCTGCCACCACCTCTTACTTCCAGACAGAGCCTGGAAGTAATCAGGCCATTCCAACTGCCTGCTGCCACTCATTGTCTTCATCCTTCCATAACAGCCACATCCGCTTTGCATTTTACAGGGATTGATATGCTAAAACACATAATGGGTGGGACAGGCACCAGAAAATGTAGTGCCAAGTCAACGTCATATACGTCACTCTCACCGTCCCCTAACAGGAAGAAGGAAATAAGGAATGAGGCACCAAGTGTAGTTTTCTTTTAGGCCAGGCCATGAACGTGTATGTTTTTGTTTTAGCCCTGTGAAGAATAACCTGTATGCTCCGAGCGCCATCTCCCACATGGCCACATGCTGTACAAATGTTGGATAATCACCTCCTTATATCTAATAGAGGATAAGTTATAGACCCTGAGTCTGACAATGTGTTTTGCATTTGGGCACCATTAAGGTGCCACTTTTAACAAGATGTCTGCACTCCGCTGACAGTAAAAAGCACTTCATTAGTGTACTTTATTTATCACATTTCAAGCAAGAAATGAATTTTGGCAGGTTATAAGTGGGTTAAGTTGGGAGCTGTGTGGGTTGTATTGTGAGATTGTTAACAGCCTGACATTAGCAGAGACAGTAGGCTGATGGCTGTGTGCTCTCTCCCTCCGTTGATTGATGCAAAGAGAGAAGAGGGGAGTCACTGTTTTATGATGCTGAGTTTAAGATTAGATCTGTCAAAAGGTCGTAGTCTGAAGCTTGAAGTACAGTGCTCTGTTATCTCTTTTGGGTCATACATTGTAAGCACTGTACAGACACTATCTGAATATTACTATGATAATAGGGGTGTATGTTTGCATTAAATAATGCATATTATAGGTGAATTAACCTCAAAAGTGATAGTGTTTGTTTTTTTCATTTGGCCTTTAACTGCAGTATATGTACAGTATGTATCCTCAAATTTTCATAATAAATGAAAAGTAGGGCTGCACGATTGTTACCAAAATGATAATCACGATTATTTTGATCAAATATTGTGGTCACGATTATTTATCACGATTATTCATAGATTTTTAGTGACAAAATATTTTGATTATTTGATTATATTGATATATTAAGCTGCTTAGAGACGTTAAACAGGTCATATTTCTCTCTCTAATATCTATTTTATATTGCTGTGAAAACATGTCCTTCAAACAACTGGATTTTTTCAAGTTTCTCGCCAAAAAATACATTTTACAAGATTATATTTGAACGCATCACGATTGCGTTATAGTTGACCATCAGTCATGAGCTGAGCAGAGCTTGAACGCATCATAATGTAACTCAATGGAACCTCTATAACAGAGCTCTTTATCTCCGTGCTGTTGGCAGATGAGCCGGTCACTGTGATTACTCTGAGCAGCATCATAGGAATGAAGTACAATATAATACATGTCTGATTAAGTTGTAGTACATGTCAGATTAAGTATTTTTTTAAAGTTGATTCGCACGGCTTATTTTGGACTTGCAGTTGTGACAAATTGCAAGCTTTATGTCTTCTTCACACAGCTGAAGAACTTCCACACTGACGACATGTGTTTCTATGAGCGGAGCACGCATCTTAAACGTCAATATCGCTGTCATGTTCATTTAATTGTGGGAAGCCAAAATCGTGATCGCGATTAATATTCAATTATTTGTGCAGCCCTAATGAAAAGTGGCAATAATTACTGCTGCCATACCTGTGAACTGATAAATGTTTTGAAACATGAGTTGGGGAGCGCATTGGTAGTCCCCATTAAAATAATCTTTAAGAAAAAAGAAAAAAAACATGCAACCTGAGGTTTATGTGTCTTGGCCCAGACCGAGCTGTGAGGAGAAGCTTGACCAGCTCCCTGCACGGCTACAGGAAGAATCACTACTGAGAAATTACATACACTGTAGATAAGAACTGTTTTTCTGCTCTAAAGGAACAGCATGTAGGAAAAAATAAAAGCTCCCAGTGGTTTAGTCGTCCTGTGGTTCTCTGAAACTCCTTGTTCAAGCTACCTATTAACCAAACCCAGGCCTTAACGTATACTTCTCTATGCCCATGGGTTTTCATAGCCGTACTGTGTGGTCCATGTTTTCCATCACAAACTTTTGTTGTTAGCTACAGCTCGCATCCAGTGCCACTCATTGGCCAGAAGGACTTGTTGGTGGGACCCTTTTTACAACCAGAAGTAGGAGAACCCTCTTCTATAAACAGATATTTTCCATACACTGCTGTATCAGGGAGATTGTGGAAAGGCGGTAGTGTGTCTGAGGTGCTGTGCACGCAAAGCCTAGAGCAGGTCCCCGTGTGTGATAAGAAAGAAGACTCTAAGTCATTGATGCTCCAGTGCAACAGAGAGAGTCGTCTTTGTAGTCCGTCAGCTTGACGTCGGCCAGAAGTTGCAATTCATAAGCAGGTCTCAGACCGCAGTTGTAAGTGTACGTCCCCGTTCTGTGGTTTCCAGTTTTGGGGCGTGTGTGCGTAGCGAGGCCCGTCGCTGCGCTGCGATTATGCCTGCGCTCCAGGGTTTTATGGGAATTCCTCTGGACAGCCACCTATGACTTTATGAAACACTTAAATTCGTCTAATTGAATTTCCACATTTTGTGGTTGGTAGTTCCAGGTTTGTCCATCACCGCAAAGAGGTACCAGAGGAGCTAGTTCCACTAAATGTAAGGATAAAAGTAAATCCTGTGTCTCTGTGTGCATGTAAGAGAGAGTGATCGGAGAGAATTTTATGTGCCAAAGTATTCGGTTTTTGTTGGTTATTAAAGCCTTGATATGGGACCCTTAGTGATTGTACTGTATGTTATATCTCATAATATCAGAATAAATAGGTCGAGATCCAGAGGTGATACATTAAGTGGCATGTTTAATTTCCTTTTGTCGTCTTTTATAATCAGTCGGTGCAGATCATGTTATGATCTTCATCTCAGAATATCTTCTTCCACCCGGTCAGACTGTGGTTTTTCCTGGCAAAATGTTCTGAAAACGAGGGGGGTTCGCAGTGATTCTGGGTGTTTGGAAAGTGTTGGCTGCTCTGCTCCGTCATTTACTTAATAGTGCGTCTGCAGTTTCCAGCTGGTTTGAATTTGTAGCCGGGTCCTGATTGTTTGGAGTCTCCTGTTGTCTCCCTACATGCTATACGACTCTGAAGTCCCTTCACTTACAGATAACTCCTCTGTCTCAACTGGTTCCACTTCATGTTTGTATGGTAATATCTAAAAATGTTGGCTCAGGTTAGAAGGAAACTAGCTGCTCAGTAGATGAAAGGAAAGAAAAAAAAATAACATCAGACAGCCCATTGCATGTTAAGTAAGTGCTTTTGTCTTCAGTGGAGGGGATATCTCTTCCTTTGATCATAGTTGTGTCATTGTGTGTTAACAGTTTTTGGATCATTGTGTTTTTCTCTCGGTGAAGTAAAGGGAAACTGGACCGTGGCACACAAACTAAAGAGTTCTCTGCTTGTGGGCTGTTTTTGGCTGCCTTAGCACCTCGGGCCCCCTCACGAACTTGTCATAAGAATGGAGGGCAGAGACCAAGTATATTTTATGTCAGTGAGTGTAGAAAAACTTGTTTTTCTTGTTAATTCATCGAACCCTGTGTGCTGTCATATGGGTGTTTGGGAGTAAAGGTATTCAATCATGAGCGCAGGCCAATGACACTAAACAGCTCTTAGAATAAAACAATGCTGGCCTCATCTGGTCAGTATTTGAAAAAATATCAGCCATCCTGGCTCCGTGTTGCTCCTTCTAACCAGCGCCGTTCCTGCTTCCATGTGGATTTCATTACAGCCCTTTGACTCTGGCCAATCGGCAGCTTTTCATCTGAATTAACACAGCGGCTCCGGACCACAATCTTTCAGTGGCACTCATCATCGAGTTAAGAGAATCAGCGTCTCTTTCCCCTAATTTGGTTTTATCACGTTAACGTCAGCATTTGTCTCCTTCTCTGAATGTCAGCCGCTCCAACACTCCTCTCCATCAAATAAAGTCTCACCTCATTAGGCTGGTGTCTCTCTCTCACCCTCCTGATGTCAGCCTCCATTACTCTGCCAGGAGGAGAGGATACCACTGTCATGTCATCATCTATGCCATCCGGCCACTGCTCTCTGTCTTTATTAATGAAGCGTCTGTGATGAGCCCCGGCCTGTTGTCCCAGAGGCCAAATAATCCTTTTACAGTTATTGGAGAATGGGGGCTAAGTGGCTCATGAAAGCAGCTGTTAAATAAACACCAGCTCAAGTTAAAAAAGGAGGCGGCGAGAGGGTTCCTTTTTTCTTTTCCTTTGAAAATAATTAGTGTAAGCTGTTTTCTCTGAATCCGAATAACCTTTATTTTCAAGATATTAGCTGTGTGGACTATGTTCATGTGGTCATGTAGCAGTTACTGATACTTACAGTCAGTGGTGGAAGAAGTACTCAGATCTTTTACTTAAGTGAAAGTAGCAATACTACAGTGTAAAAATACTCAAGTAAAAGTCCTGCATTCAAAATCTTACTTAAGTTAAAGTTACGGCCGTCAAAGTTAATTTGATAATAACACATTAACGCAAATTAGTTTTAACGCCACTAATTTCTTTAACCCATTATCTCAACGATCTTTCGGAGGTTGTAGCGGGCTCAGTTTTAAAGCTAGAGTGAAGATGTTGGTATCATATGAAACTAGAAACCCTAAGGAATCCATTGGTACCAACAATCAACTATCATCATACTATCTTGTCGAGAAGGAGGTTAGATAACGCTCCAAACTTACACTAAATTTTGACGAGGAAAAACTGTCATGGCCATTTTCAAACGTGTCCCTTGACCTCTGACCTCAAGATATGTGAATGAAAATGGGTTCTATGGGTACCCACGAGTCTCCCCTTTACAGACATGCCCACCAAAGTCATATTTGTTACCTATGAGGGTTTCTGGACAATATTTGTCATTGTTTTGTGTTGTTAATTGATTTCCAATAATAAATATATACATACATTTTATAAAGCAGCATATTTGTCCACTCCCATGCTGATAAGAGTATTAAATACTTGACAAATCTCCTTCTAAGGTACATTTTTTACAGATAAAAAATGTGATTAATTTGCAATTAATCGCGATTAACTATGGATAATCGTGTGATTAATCGCTATTAAATATTTTAATCGATTGACAGCCCTAATATATATTTATATTTTTAAACCTTTTTTACTGTCTTCTTTTATCAAGTTTGACATTATTATTGAAAGCTAAAGCTCACTAATCAACATTATTAAGTCTTGTTTGTTTATACATACAAGAACCGAAATGTAAAATCGTCACGTTGTGGTTTTACGGCTGTTAGTTAATGAGCTTGAGAGGTGCCGGCGGGTAGATGTACTGTATTCGTCGGACAGAGCCAGGAGAACTGTTTCTCCTGCTTCCAGCCTTTCTGGTAACATAAGCTAATCAGCTGCTGGCTGCTTCCATTTCAAAATACAACAGTATTAGCATCAAAATATACTTTGTACCACAACTAAAAGTGCTTACTATACAGAATGACCCATTTCAGATTAATAATATATTACTGGATTATAATTAGTGATGCATTAAATGGGTACATCACTTTAATTGTTGCAGCTGGTAATGGTGGAGCTGATTAAAACTAGTTTATATACTGCTGGTTACCTTACCATAATATTACATCATAATAAGTTTGTTGATTTATGTTTTGTATTAATAATCTGAATCTGCAAAGTAACTGAAGGTGTCAAATAAATGTGAAGTAAAAAGTACAATATTTGCATCTGAAATGTAGTGGAGTAGGAGTATAAAGTAGTATAAAATGGAAATAGTCAAGTAAAGTACAAGTACCTCAAAATTGTACTTAAGTACAGTACTTGAGTAAATATACTTAGTTACATTCCACCACTGCCTATGATGCAAAAACATATAAGATCTGATATATGGTGCAAGAATAGACGAGACTGGCCATACAGTAAATGTTCTAATACACATTCAGTGTCAGCATTAGCATAGAAAGCTGCCTCTAAAATCATTTGAATGAGGTAGTAGTAAATTGGATTGAATCTCAGAGGATAATAATTGCTGAGTGTGTGCTGCTAAAAGGTTAGTCCCAGTTACACATGAGCTCATATCATATATTTAGAATGAGTTTGATTGCATCTCAACTGTTTTGTTTGTTGTTACGATCCAGATTGTTTACTCAGCCATTATGACGTCAAGCCGGCATCTCTAAGGTTTCAGTGGACAAATTATTACCAATACTGTTGTTGTCCCCATGGAAACAGACCCCCTTTTTTAAGCTAAAAGTCTCGGCCAAGTCGTCGGCTTGTTCTTTTCAGAGCAATTAGGATGCTGTCCACAGAAACTGCACCCTGCCTTAGCTGCATCCAACTGCAAATATAAACACCAATGCACATGATGTATTTATATCATGTCAGTTCATGTGTTTGGCTTTTATGTGTTTGGAGCTTTAAAGCCTTTACAACCGTTACGAGAGTCAGAGTGAAGTAGTTTGGTGCAGCAAGTTATTCTTGAGAGGAGGAGGAGGAGGGTATTGCTGTGTGAACCAAGCAGCCAGAGAAGTTCACCTGTCAGCAGCAATGTCACAATACATCCAGACTCCATCCCTGTTGACAAGGCTTTTCTCCACCTGACAACCTCAGCCAGCCTGTAGACCACAGAGTTCTGATCAATACATCCAACTGATGAGAGGTGCTGTGTGAACAGTTTTTTTGTAGATTATGTATCATTTCACTTGACTTTTACTTTTATTTTGTCAAATTTCATTTATAATAACCATCATTAATAAATGGTACATTTATAGTTAATTAAACTTTAGTTAAAAGTTATTTTACTGTTAACAAACAATTAATAATGTTTACAATTAGTAGTACTGACAGCTGCAGTCCAAATTCAAAACACTGGAGCCGTGGCCCGTCCACTCCTCCAGTGTGACTGATACTGTAGCAGTTAGCATATGTTAGCATCACAGCGTTAGCCTCTGGCCAGCAGCAGTAGTCGGAATCACTTCACTGGCTGTGTGTCTCAAATACTGGCTGCCTTGATAATCCAGCTGCACACAGACCACAGAGAGATGTGCCGAGGCTTTTCGGGTCGGGTAGAATCTAACGTTAACGTTAAGTCTGTTGATCCAGTTCGTTTGCTTGCTTCCATGACTGCAGAAGGTTGTGTTTGTGTGCCAATATGTTTCATATGTGGCAACGGGGTGTTGAAATGGGCCGTGGACGGGATCACACAGATCCAAAACAAAAACAGACGTGCCGGACCGGAACGGAAATTTCAAAGGAGAACATACTGGCTGTAGCATTGTTGTCGGAGAAGCCAGTATTTCAGTTCAGCATGTTTCCTTAATCTCTGATGACATATCATGGTCATTTTATGATTTATGACAGTAAATACATTACATATTGGTCCTTTAACAGTTTATTGTTGCACACGATATAACATGTTATATACGGTATTATGTATTTGTTAATGATTACCAAATAATTTGTGAACATAGATAGATGGACCAGATATTTGTAACACTTTATAATCAGTTGCAACTTTATAATAACATCCAAGTAATGTTTATAGATCCTTTACAAAGTATTTATTAACCATTTGATAATTGGTTTGTTAACCTTCTATAAACATTATTTGTTTGGCTATTATAAAGTTGCAACTGATGATTATAATACTTTGTTAAATGGTCAATAAATACTTTATAAAGGATCTATAAACATTATTTAGATAGATAGGTAATAGTTTGTCAATTGTTTATAAGGTTTCTGGTCCATCTATCTATGTAATGTTTATAAATGTTTTCTTAAACGTTTACAGATAATTTGGTAATCATTGACATATACTTAATATATTATATAAATTGTTATAATGTGTACAACAATAAACTGCTAATAGATAGTTTACTAATGTAATCAGAATGTCATTGTGATTCTCTCTATCAGCTATGACACAATATAGAATTTATAAATTATTTCATATTACACAAACTAATGATAAAATAACATAAATTATGATGATAGTAAAAATTATTTGAATTAACATTGTTTGTTAACAGTGAAATAACTATTAATTCATTTTAATTAACTATCAATTTATTAATGGTGGTTATTATAAAGTGTAACCCTGTACGACAGCAAATTTTTCTCAAGCTGCAACTGTTTGGTTTTTATGAATTGGCTGTTGTAGGAGAGCCGGATTTCACTTTAACTTTCAATTCAATTCAGCAGTGGCCTTCTTCCAGCTCATTAGAGAGTTAGAAACCACACATTCAACCTCACACTCTTTCCCTCATGCTGAATTAATGGAACAATCCACATAGTTGGCTACCAAAAGTGTGTGTGGGGGAAAAAAAAAAAACTTGACCACACAATAGCTATTTGTTTCTTGTTCATCAGTCCGTCAGTCATCAGACTCTCTCTTCAAGTCCTAATCGTATCTGGTTCTTTGAGAATTAAGTCATTATCTATTTATTTATTTATGAAAACCTGCAGCTGTTTTTTTGTAGAGTTGGACTCATAAAGTGGAGCTTTATTATTAATATTATGGGTTGTTGTCATTTGGCTGTACAGGATTTTTTTGCCAATTTGAAAAGGTAATTTAATGTATTATGTTTATTATATCACAGTATATTTTTATCTGGCTGTAGCACATGGAGGCTGGCTGGAGAGGAAGTGTAGCAAATGAATCTAATCATTGCATCATAGGCAAACAAATTAAGAGCTGTGAGCTGTTATTATTAAACGTAAAGTTGAGCTGGTTGAACTCTAGACAGCCCTCGGTCTGAGGACATTGTGAGCTTGGATCCGCCAGTCTAATCACAGATTACAAGTCTTTATCTGATTCAAAACAATGCAGCAAACGCTCCACATGGGGTACTTGCCACAAGTCCTGCATTGCTTTCTCGGTAAGATCAAATATTGTGTACAGTAAATTGTTCCTGATTCTAATCAGCCATTCATTATGACACAATCTTTCTGTATTGGACTATGACTGTTTCAATTCCGAACACTGCAGCCAAAACTGCAGTGCAAAAAAAGAGAGTTTTAACACTATGCAGGGTCACAGTTGAACAAACCCAGATGAGCAGAGAACGCTCCAGGCTCTCCAAAGTAAACCGGACACGGCCTATACTCCTCCCATACCGAGGCAGGTTTCAATTTGATACTTGGAGCCAATGAAAAATAAAGCCACGGGTTCTTTACTTTCTTTTGTTTATTATACAGTCATGCTGCTTTTTAATTTTTATCTCCCCTCTCAAGAAATCAGTTTCACCGCTACTCTATTTGCTGAACATACACACTAGATTTTACTTCACATATTGTTTACAGTCAAATTTGTGACTCAGAGTCTATGACTGGAGATAGTGAGTTGTTAGAGGAATGAGTCCTAAAACCCAGAAATGAGTTAGCATTTTAGCACTCCCGGTTCCTCGTCTGGAAGTCAATGGATTTTTTGAATGGGTTTTTAGTTAGATGTCTGAAATAAGGTCTGCGGTTAAAAATCATAAAAGTGGTGTTCATTAGTGAAGATTATCTTGCTGAACAAAACATGTAAGTATCATAAACGTTTGTTTGCCACAGGGCTTATTTTCTACAATAATCCAAAACCTAATGGAAACATCCCATTGGCTTTTTGTCGAGGGAACCCAGGGCGATGCTAACCTCCTGGTTGGCCTACAAAAATACGTCATCCCTGGAGCACTCTATTATTTCCTTTTTGCTAGCAGAGAAGAACTCGACTGTTTAATATCACTTTTTTCATCACTTAAATTCCAAGCTGTGGTTTACACAATTAAGTCTTTAGTGCTGTCAAGTGTGACTTAAATCAATATGAATTGGTGCTTACCTTTTATACCATATTTCACGTAAGCTGTGCTTTTCCAAAGTTCTCATGTAAGAGTTCTTTCTGAAGCATAAAGCGGACTTTGCCAGTGGCTCTTGGAAAGCTCACCGCAGCCTCAGATCTATTCTACAAGAGCTCAGGCACAGCTGATCTGCCGGCTTACAACCAGGATGCCTGCTAATACTTAATATGTTCATAACCTTATCCTTATGGCTCTGTCTGGCTCCCACACAGACACACATTTACACAGATACTCACAAAAACAAAAATATTCAAATCTGCGCTATTTCCTGAGTGCATAAATGTACAGTCAATAAACATACGCACGGAATATTGCATGTGATACACATAGCTAAATCCTTCACCATGTGGATATATGAAAGACCTCTCGTTTTCCAATTTATACTTTTATCCTCACCAACCCAAATTCCTCCACGGAGCAGTTTGATGCTGCATGTTTCATCCTGGTAGAATAGTAGCAGGATCTGTCTGGAAATCCCTTTGAACTCTGTGAAATATTGGAAGTCTGAGCTTTAATCTGGGGCTCTCTGGTTACTGTTTTGATAGGGCATGTAGTTGGCCAGTCGGTTGGACTGTAGGCCAGACATGGTCATTTTTCTGTCATCGAGGTTGTGTTCATACTTGAAAAATTGTTCCTATGAAGTAAGCTGAAAGAGGTTTTAGAACGTTATTTGCCAGATGCAAACGTTTGCTATTTTTATGTAGTGAGGAATAGTGAGAAACAACCAAACTGAATCCCAGATCAGTAATTATCCATTCTTCATTTCTTGTTATGGCTCACTCACACTTCTGACTTGTTAAAATAACTGCAGACGTTTGGATAAGTAGCTCTCGTCAGCCATCACTTTGAGAGCAATATATCTGAAAGTTCGTAACTGAGACAGATGAAGAGGAATGTACACAGTACGGCAGCCCAGGCTCTCCCTGTGACCTCCAATCCAGTGGTAACACTAATAGAAAATCTCAGTCGTAAAGCCATCCACAAAATAAAGAGGAAACGAAGAGAAAATAATATGGCCATTCACAAGGAGTGGAAGGGAGAGAAATTGTGGGCAGCACGAAGCCAGGATAGGCACCTGCCCACAAACCATATATTCATCCTCCTCTCTGGCCTACTATTTTCCTAGGGGCCTTGTGGAAACAAAACACACATATAAAAAAAGATTTCCCTTGTAAAATACCACAACACGTTTTATTCCAAATAATAAAATGAGTGTGATCAGACTCTAATTTAAAATCATGTTTTAATGACTATATTTGGCAGTTTTATTTAAAAGGCGCACTACAAGTAGGGCAAAGTTTGTTGTGTTTATTCAGGAACACTTTCCTCCATTAATGTATCTTTCCATGCTGAGGAGAAGACATTAGACCTGTGCTGAGCTGGGCTGTTGCAATAACCGCAATATTGACAAGCCAACCGAATGAGATGGCAAGCAACCGCCATAACGGCAATGTTCACGTTTCTTCTTTTTTTAATTCTTTGCAATGAGAGTGACACATATATACACACAAACACATATAAACGGCAGCAGAATGACGAGACGCTGAGCGTCTATTCTGCGCTGTCGCTGCACGTATGGTGTTTTTTTCTTTAAAAAATATTCAACTTTGGGTAAAACTCCACAAAGACCAACCACCACATCCTACATGCTGGCTACAAAAGTGCTGGACAACAATGGAGGAGAAATGAATACACAGAGACCGGCGGGTCTGTCCTCTCTCCCTACGTGCTTCAGCTTTCCCTTCATCCAGAGCAAGTACAACAAAAGCGTTGCTGAAAACAATGCTGCGCCTCATGGCCCTTCTTTGTTCTGCATTTAACAATAAAGAAGTATTTAAAGCTGCAGTATGCGATATTGGCGCAAATATGATTTAAAAAAGTTATTTTTAGAAAACGGCCGCTATATCGTGACAGTAGTACATGAAACAGGTAACCTGAATAAAATCACGTTCCTCTGTGTCCTACTGTGTCCTCCGGTGCTCCTAACGGCATCTGAAGGATTTCACTTACCGGAGGAAAACAAGGTCCGCTGTCCAGCTGCCGTCTATGAGAGCCGGCTGTCAATCACTCGCGAACTCCGACCAAACGGTCAAACTAGGCAGCGCTGATCAAATATGAATCAATATTCTGTTACTGTAATGCCTATTTCTCGCCTCAAATGTTTTCAGAATCATCTTGTAGAGTACTGTTTAGCTGTAAAATGAGAAAGTTTGTGACGTGGCCGCCATTGTAAAATCTGTTGAAGGAAGCCAAGTTCTGGTCACATGACCGGAGCACAGCCAATAGGAACGCTCTCTCTCTCTGAAATGACCTGTGATTAGTCAAAATCTGCCGTCACGGGCTAGATTTTTCTAAAGCCTGAAAACAGAGACATGAGGAGGAGCAGAAGTCTAGTTTTCTCTCAGACCACTTGAATTACAATATGCTGAAAGGTTATTATGGAATTTCTGCCAAATTATGCCAAAAAATTGTTGCCTACTGCCACTTTAATTTGTTTTAAAACGGTCATCTTTGTCATTTAAAAAGCAACAATATACCTAATAATAGCCTAACAATAAAGCTTATTTATACAGCACTAAAATCAGGATAAAAAAAAAAATAATAATAATAACGCATATCGCACTGTTGAGCCAAGCATTATCACCGCAGGGTAACCGCGGATCACCGAGACAGCCCTAGTGCTGAGTCCATGCTATCCTCCATTTCCTTCCAGTCACCCATCACACATTTGTGGCATCCCTCAAGAACAAGCTTTGTTTGCTTTGACTTTGAATCTACAAAGCAGTGAATTAGCGTGTTCTCCTAGGTGAGCCTCATCCAGGCACCGGGAGTCATCGGTGAGAGCTGCCGTGGAGGATTGATGATGGTCCTCCTGCGTGCCAATGCTGCTAACAGGAAGTTGACCTCAGTGCTGTGACTTCACAAACAGGGGCAGCCTCTGTGGGTGTTGGGTTGCTTTACATCAATAGCTCGGCTCCGGTGTTACAGTGGTGAGGGTCATTTGCCCTGAGGACCAGAGCGACCCTTAAGGATGGTGGCTCGTCCAATAGGTGTCACTGTAGCACACAACACTCATTGGCCTCCTCTGCTGACCAGGCTGAATAACCACATGATGAAGGGATCTCATTAAGGCTGTAGGCATGGCAGTACCCACCTCCCACCCCCCTTCAGTGATTGGGGTCAGAGGAGACTAACATTGGTCTCTTGTCACCGGTGGTCTCCCTAACTGAATTTCCTATTCATCTCACACATCCTTTCCCGTAATTATGTAAATCTGTTGACTGACTTTGGCGGCAACACGATACTCAGCAAAGTGTAACAACAAGTAATGCGACGGAAGAATCTGGTTTGAATTAGGGCTGCATTTGAATCGGACCTATGCACGGTGAGTGCACCACACCTGTATTGCATTACCACAGTGTGGAGGAGACAGAACGGAGGGGAGAGCGGAGAGAGTAAAAGGAGCAGAGTTAAAGGATGTTAAATGAAGTGGAAGAACCTGGAGTATGCAATATTAAAAACTGTTTTATTACACGCTTGTTTGAAATGGCAACAGAGACAGGAAGTGCAAAGAATATTACATTTCAGCTGTTAAGGAAGTGCTTAAACATATAGTATGAACTGTGCAGTCAGGCAGTTCCCATGGACACGTGTGTGTTGAGTTTGCTTTGGTTCTTAAACATCTTACAGTGATAAGGCCGCTGCTAAAGTCAATAACTTAGTCAAACACCATAATCTTAAACACACTGCTCAACTATCTGCTATCTGATCGTATAGAGGTGTGGATATGTTTATGAAAGTGAAAGGCTTTCGGCCCTTAACATCTCGAGAGGACTCTGAAAGGCAATTAATGTCAAAGCTGTACAGTTTTCCCGGCCTGTAGCACAAAATCATCTTGGAGGTTTTAGAAGGATAGATGACCAGCAATTTCACCAAATTTCAGCCTTTTAAAACTCCGTCTCCAACTTGGAACAAAAACCAAAGGACACCTTTTCACTAGACATTTAATTTTAGCTCTGCTCTTATTATCTTTCTCACACGCCTGAGCAAGATACAAAATTAGATTTGATGTGCTGTAGATCAGTTACAGGCCTTTATAAGCTGAGCTACAGACCTTTAGATGATAGAGGCAGATAAAAGTAAGGCTGCTCCCTCCGACGTGCCACCGATCGGTATCGGTCGATATTCATTCTAAATATAATAGTTTATATATAGTATATAAATAATAGTTTGATTGGTGGTCTCTATAAAGACCGATCCGTAGAGCCGATCAGATGACGCAAAACACACAAGAATTCTCTTAATGCCGCTAAAGTAGCTTCACCACGCAAGTGTAGAAGCGTTTTTCACTCGCATCAGCTGAAAGTTTTTTTTTTAGTGTTCTTTATCTAAAAACTAATATTTAAAAATATTTCTGTTCATTTTTGATCATAATCAAACAAGAGCAGGTGTTTGTTATATTGTCAACATGGTTGATTTAATCAGTGTGAATGTAATTGTAATTAATCTTTTAAACCCTGGACTGCTGTCATCAGTTATTCTTTTTTTATCGCTTGTGTTGACACATTTCTGGAATTGACGAGAGCAGTTTATCAACCAGTCAACATTTAATATTGACATCAAATCTGATAATGACTTGAAAGACTCGATCCGACTTCTATCCAATCAGTGCTAAACACATGTTTCTGGCAATGGAAGTCTTGTCACTGGTGGACTCGGCTCTATTCTTTTTGTCTGAGTATTTAATTTGAAGTTAATTTATGGTACAATCCCTCGAGTTTAAGCGTTCCGACACAGTTTCTTGTGTTGGAGGTTTACTTTGTCTGAACATTTTAATGAAAATAAACTCAACACAGAAGAAGTAATAATGCGATACTTTGTTGATCCTTCTTTTGTTTTTCTGTTTGCCCTTTGGAGTGTTTGAAGCCGGGCCATTAGCCACTGTCCTAGTCATTTGTTGGAGTGTCAACATTTCAGTATGCCATTTTCTGCCCAGTCTACATCCAATCGAACTAAGTGGAAACATTAAGAAATGAATTAATAATTAACTCAAAATTTAGCATGGAAGAAATACCTTCTGCAAGGCATGTATGAGACAGCGGGGATTCCTCACCCTATGAATATGTGGGAAGATATTTTCTGTGGTAAGCAAACGCCTGTGGTGTTTATGGATCCAGATTCCCAGTTTGGCTTGGAGACTGGATGATGATGACCGTGGCACGTATTCAAGGCCAGAAAACTGCTCGGAGTTAAAGGGAAGTGAATTTCTGTTGTGAATGAATTATATGACTAGCCAGACTCAAACAACTTTTCAGCTCTGCTCTGTATATTTATTGAGACACATGAAAGGCTGCAGTGATTAATCAAGTTGGATTTCATATTCAACGCTGTACCACATGATTGTTGAGGTTTTGAGCCTCCATTGCGCCATGTGAGGTTTTATCTATCGTTGTCCGATGCAAAGCTGCAAATGTAAAATCTAAAAACAGCAGCTCGGCGAATAACTACAAAGAATAGCTATGAATACACATCAAAAGAAAACAGTAAGAAGAAATATAGATTAACTCGTATTCTCGTTCTCCTGTGAAACATATTTACAATCTTGTCTCTCCATGTCACAGCTTCCATCTGCAGCCGCTTCGTCTCGGCCGTTTTGCGTGCATCCTGGTCAACTTTTCACTGTAACTTATTTAGTGGATGAGTGAAGGCTGTGCAGAGCGAGTTTCATTATGTGCCCACAATAAGCCAGATGGGCGGTATGATTGGAGCACCGTGCTGTAGCCAACATAATCAACCATTTCAAATCCACCAGTGAGCTAGAAAGAGCTTCTCAGAGGGGGGATCCTATATGATATAAATCATATGAAGTTGTAGAAAAAAAACTCAAGGTAAAATACATATGAAGAAAATGCTGATAAGAGCAGAAATACAATATTGCACCATATTTTCATAAGCCTTTTATACATAATAACTGTGGACAACATTAGTGGTTCTGGGTGTATATTTAACCTTACATTATCACCCCCAAACAAACAAAACCCTGAGGTAAATGTTCCAGTATGTATGTAAGTTTTCAACCTCGGTGTTAGGAATAAATGTTTTTGCAATTGGTTCTTGGCATTTCTGGTATAGCACAGTACACTACAAGATGTTTCTGACAACATTTAATGCGAGACATAGGCATTACAGTAACAGAATATTGATTCCTATTTGATCAGCGCTGCCTAGTTTGACTGTTTGATCGTAGTTTATGAGTGATTGACAGCTGCTCAGAGACGGCAAGCCTCCAGCTCGGCTCTGATTGGTTGTTTTCCTCCGGTCTCTGACATCTTGCAGATGCCGTTAGGAGCACCGGAGGACACAGAGGAACATGATTTTTTTCAGATTACCTGTCTCATACACTACTGTCAGGATATAGTGAACGTTTTATAAAAATATTTTTTTTAATCATATTTGCTCCAATATTGCCTACCGCTGCTTTAATGACACACTAGGTGCACAAATTACTTGGAATGACACAAATGAATGTAGAACCTGTGGAGAAATGATTCGGCACAAAGCTTCTTTTTTTCTGCCCATTGCTCATAGCTACAAACACTGCAAAGGGGAAAGTACAATTCAAGTGAGATAATAAATAGCAGTTGCCATGGTAACTACCGAGTTTTCACTTTCTGGTTCAGCTGCAAGGTGAGAAATAAAAAATGATTCATAGTTTTATTTCCCATGTTCAAAGTAATAGTCAAGTGTAGTTCTGTTATATTGTAGGTTTTGGGCTCAAATAAATAAAACACTACTACAAAACTTCTGAGGTCTGGCTTTGCAGCTCTGCCACAAAAGATAACGCCAGTGCTGTAAATCCTCTGGACGAGTCAAACTGTTTATTGAAATGTCAAAACAATAGATCAGACAGAAAGGCTCTGTATCTGTAAATACAGTGTTCTAATGTACCATCTAACTAACCCTACTAACCCTCAGCCCACTGAGGCGAATGAGTTGTTTATTTCCTCAAAGCTGGACTTCGAAAAGTTGGCAACAACAGATCTGTTGGCAAATAGGAAAAAAAATCCCAAGCTTATGTGTGGCTCACAGAGCTGTAAACAAAAAATGTAAGATAATTGGATCGATGTGCCACTGTGTGAGTTGGTTGTACTAGGAAAACAAAGAGACGTAATGAGAGGATTAAAACAGGAACATGCATACACAAATTTAATGACCACTATAATGAGAAGAGTAAAACCTCACCTGCTGCCATCCCTAAAGTTGCCGTGAATGCGGTCTAGTGTGACGGAATCATCTGCAGGCAAATTCTTGGCTGGAGTTAATAGCTCCATGAAAGAAACATGAACTTTGTGTGGGGTATGTGGTTTTCATGCGCCAGCCAATCGACTCCAGAGGACACCATAGATGCCCACAAACCGCTCTCACAAGCCAAGAACCTGTTGGTTATTGAACATTTTATTGCATGTCTCACTTGAAAGTATTTGTATTAAAATCTTAAATGGCCCATATACAGGACCACCTGTATCAGTCCATTTAGAAGAGAATGCAACATTAGCTAATAGTATGGTACATTGGAATCAAATACAGTTTTCACTATTTCATTGGACCTATTAGCAGAGGTGGGACCAGGGCAAGTTCCTTAACTTTGAGTTTCGTGTCCTAAACATTCATAATGTGCCCTTCACTAAGTTTAATGCTATTTGCGTCTCGTCTGTAATTTTCCGCCCACACGTTTTGCATACTGCAATTACTTTTTTGTTGACGACCGCATTGTTTTTGTACGCAGACAAAATCATCTTTGGTATCATCTTTGGTCATCATCAACTGGCGCACAGTAACGCAACGTTGGTTGTTCATGGTTCTGTCCTGCAACTTGATTGGATGCTGTCGGATAAAGAAATTAGTGGCGTTAAAACGAATTAACTTTGCAGCATCTCTGTTTTTAATCTTTGGGCTTGGGGGAAGGTATCAATTGTTTTCAGTTTTTTGATTTTGGTCAATTCAAGTCTAAAGTCCTCAAATTTCTAACTGACTCGAGTCCAAGTCACGTGACTCGTGTCCACACCTCTGCCTATTAGCGTAAAGTGTCAGATTGTAATAGTAATAACTGAGCAGTTTTGTTTAACTACAGTTATTGTGTGTTTGGCGTACAGATCAGTGCAACACTGTTAGCATAGGCTTAATAATTATCAGCCCAGCATGCAGACTTTATAGCACTTCCTGGCAGGATCAGTAGAAATGACCAGAGGAGCGACAGGACATTCATAATTTGTTGCAGGATGTTTTATTACACCATCATGGTATCATTCAGCTCTTATAACATTATTTGTTTTTACAGCTTGTTTTTTTATTCACTGGTATGTAAGCTGTTCATGAATCATGTCATCTTAACCAGAAGAGGCACGGTCCTGAAATATTGTCAGTGGCAGGTTATCTCCCACAGCTCCAGTTCTCTACATATGAGGTCTATATCTATAGAGACAAATGTCTGTGTCAACCTCACGGTCTCTGCTGAAGTATCCCGTCCACAGTTTGACCAGAGGGATGGTGGAAGGAGGAACACCTGGTTAGCAACCTCTATAACAAGCTGTCATAGGACCTAATGAGTTCCCTGATTATCCTCCCCAGGGACTATGTAAAACCTATGTACTCTGTAAAATAACCATTTCTATTTTTACCCCAGTGGACAAAAGCCTGCTGATTATAAATCACTGGGTAATTGTCCATGATGCAGGTCAGACATGCACAGGATACTCCAGAGTTTGATTTGGAGACTTTTGACCTCTTGACACATGAAACGCAGCGCTCTTGATGAAAATACCCTGCGTCCCAGATTTCCTCCACGGGCCATCTCCAGTGACGGTGGAAGACCGCTTGTCAAACGATGCTAATAACATGCACCAGTTGAACTGTTGGGATGACGAGCGGCTCCTACAGTGACCTCATAGCATAAAAGGCGGGGGAAGGAGGGGGAGGTGTGCTTTGTTACCTGGGCCGCCTTCCTACACCACATCATCAACAATCAACCTCAACATTCTCTGCAGCCCGCCCACATTCGTGGTCTGATGTGAGGGTGATTAGTAGTGACAAACCCAGGGAAACAGTAATACGTGGCATAAGCCAGGCTGTGTTTGTTTAGCCTCTGTACAGAGCTCAGGGCAAACAAGCAGGTTTTGCCAAATGATGGGTGGCATGTTCTGTAAACTGACTGGTTCCCGCCGGCTCTAGTCAGTTTGAGTGTGTTTATGTGTGGTCGTGGCTCCAGTGGATTGGCAGGCTGGGACTGTATACACCGCTGCATTCTTTGGGCTGTTACTTTATCTTTGAGACGGGTCAGGATGAGTCCCCATATTCTCAGATGTGACGGGTCAGTTGCGCTCGTCCTATAAACTCTCACATACCAAACCTTGCAGTCATAACAACTGATTACCGGCTACACATGCTGCGGAGTCTCCACATCCCTGCGTGGGTTTTGTAGAATAGCTAAACAGGGAAGGGAGTGTCCAGACACAAAGGTGTGAGCGGTGACAGGGAGACCTGGCCGGATCTGTTTCACTATGTCATCATGTGAAAGGGCCCCCCCCCTGCCAGCTCCTCTCGCCTTTCAGCCATCCTCAATGGGCCCTGGGAATTTCTCACCACGATCTGGTTAGCCCCATTACAAAAGACCCCGTGGCCAGCAGCTCGAAAGCACTCTTCCATACACATAAGCACAAGCACGCAAAGGACTCCATCAGCATTCATCACGGTGATGTATGAAAGGGAAACCAGGAATGACAAGCTGTCTCAGGTGGACTGATTCTGAGCAATTTTTAATGATCTGGTCTGGAGCTGTTGACATAGGAACACTCAGAGGTTGTTTCTCGTTGCCATGTTTGTATAAAAATTCTCACTTTACTGCGTTGTGGACTTGTTCACAAATTTCCATTCCTGTTGTGTGCAACAGGATTCGTTGTGTTTTACCTCATGGTAATTACAACACATTGCCTCATATCGGTTACAATACATTCCAAAAACAGTTTGGGTTTACAGACCAGAATCTAAACCCTTCCAGCTCAGCTGTTTGTTTCCACCCTACAGTCAAAACCTTCATGGCGCCGACAATTGGAAATGACACCCAGCTTCATGTCGTTAACCCCTTTCCATTCCGCCCTCTTTGCAGAGGGGGGGGGGGCGGGGGACAGGGGATGTTCAGGGGTAGATAAATAGTCAACAGTAGATGCCACGTAGAAGTGGTATGCATCATCTGAAAGCTGGGAACATGAAGATTAATTTGAGATGCAGCTAAGCACTGTGTGTCAAGTTGTTCTAGTCATTAATAAGAAATGAATGTTAATTAATCAATTACTTAATCAATTAAAATAAATTGTGAAAATGTATAAGAGCGTAGAACATGATGATATAAGTTTGTGACGGCCATTCCCATGCTCGATCATGTCTCATAAATTGTTGCAACAATTTTTGGGTTGATACCATTTGTTACACAGATTTGGTGCTAAATTTAAAAAAATTTTACTATTCGAGAATTGATAAAAAATGATCAATAATCCCTCCAAAATACTACATTAAGACACAAAGATCTTGAGGAACACCATAGAAAAATCCATGCTGTGATTTGGTTTCAAATACCTTTGATATTTGGGGATTCCTGCAAGAATTGCATTTTTCTGCGATTGGATGGGCACTTCTGTTGTGTAAACTGCTCAGAAACCCCCTTATTGTCAATCTACCTAAAGCCATCCATCCTCTGAATGCTCTAGGTCTCTAGTTTGTGGTTGTAAAGTTTCATGAGGCTGTGATTATCCTAGAGGTCACCACAGGTCATTTATAGAGTGAAGTCAAGTTTCAAAAAGTGGTCTAAATACAATGAAATGGTTACTATGGGGACTAACATCATCACACGTGAATACAACTGGGCTCATTGGATTCACAAGTGTCTAAGCTTTACAGTGTTACCCAATTTATGTAATTCCAAGACTGTTTAGGGACCCCAGTATGCAGAAATATTCAAATACACCATTTTAGTATAGGCGAAAATAACGTATTTATACTGTTTTCAAAACACTGCATGTGATTATCATAAAGTGGGCATGTCTGTAAAGGGGAGACTCGTGGGTACCCATAGAACCCATTCTCATTTACATATCTTGAGGTCAGAGGTCAAGGGACCCCTTTGAAAATGTCCATGCCAGTTTTTCCTCGCCAAAATTTAGTGTAACTTCGTAGCGTTATCTAGCCTTCTTCCCGACAAGCTAGCATGACATGGTTGGTACCGATGGATTCCTTTGGCCTTTTAGTTCCATATGATACCAGTATCTAGTTTGAAAACTCAGCCTGCAAGAACCTCTGAAAGACAGAGTAGCGACCGGGCCCGTCGGCAGGCTGTCAGAGTTTTAAAGGGTTAAGATGCCTCACACATTTCTTTCCCTTTTACATCATTCTCTGTTCTCTTTTCCCCGAGACGACTCAGCCGGGTCACTAATGTTTTTCTGCTCGTCTCAAGTGAGCACAGAAGAGGGGAGGGGGTTGCAGCGTCCAGGATATATGCCTTCCCAGGACGAAGGCCATGAACAACACACATATATACACATGCGGTGCTCTCTGAGGAGAAACTTAATGCAGCTTCCACCAGGGAGGGCCAGACCAGTTTATGAATATTGATAGAGTCCGGCTGGCTGAGCGCTGGGTCAGCTGCAGGGCTGCAGTATTCAGTCTTCCAAACTGTCTGAATGTGTTTAACACATCTCATTACAAAGACGGTGTGAAGCAGCAGTCACCGTGTGCTGGTGGCGCTGCACCGCTGCCAACCAGACACTTAGGCCAAGTGTTGTTGGTGCCCACTGGCAGAGATTTGGCAAAAGCCGGAGTGAAAGTGTGTGAGTTTTCAAATTCTTCTGCGTTGGCTCGTCGGAGGCATACATTATGAAGAATCTTGGACCAGTCAGTAAACATCCTCCTATTTTTTAATCCCCCATAGCGAGCTCCAATATAATGAAGTGCACTTGGACAAAGCCAGTGATGTCACCCATCACTCTCCTGTCTTCACCAATATCCAGTTTCCATACGCTGCATGCTTGGCAAGATCTCCTCACATGAGGAAAACAATAGGAGGCACACATACAAATGCTCTCTCTCTCCCACACTCTCAGACATACAAGCGTGTAATTTGACAGAGGGTCTCCTGTCAGACACACAGTGTGATTATTCCACACACTTTCAGAGCTCAAAGCCAAGTAATGGGATTTACAGATTTCATTTTGTCACGCCTTCTGACTGAGAGTCAAAGAAATCATACAGTATATCCAAAAAACGCTGTTTACCTTCGCTGAAGCCATAATATTTATTCTTTGCTCATATCTGATTCACAATTTCTGATTCATACTTCCTAGACCGTAACCTTGAGATTTCCATGAGATTGGGATTTTACTTTATTTAGCGGCCTGTCTGGCCACAGAACAACCAAGCCCCCCCTGCCCAGTGTTGCTATGCTCTTTCTGTTTCTAAACTGGTGGTGTTATTGATCTTGGCCTACCGCTTCAAACCCAATTCCGTTCAGCTGGCCCTGTGGACAGCACAGCGCCGTCATCTGGTCAGACCCTGAGGTTTACTCTGAGTCATGAATGGATCTCTATGTTGTTCTCATAGGTTTTGGACCATTCCATCACCATCTGGGTTTCGGGGCGACACCCCTTGTCCCACTACCTCAGTCTGAGCTTCTTTTGATAAAGTCCTCCGATACTGTCATTCGAGGCCAGAACACACGTGCGCAAACACACTGGAACATTGATGCAGACATGTGAACACTTTGGCACATGTCATGCACATACCGTCCAGTTTACACATTATTCTGGCAGCTGCTTAGATAGAATGGGATTTGGCCATTTTATATTTTTGTCACGCATGCACATGTGGCCTGTGTGTACTTTTCCTATGCTACTCCTCTCCTCACCATACATCAGACCGGCACATACGGGTACTTCGCAAAGGGATCAACATTTTTGGATTTATTGTTGGTGCATCCAACTACACAGCAACTCTTCAGCATAGTGTTATTACTATTACCAGTTTATTTAAAGCAGAAATTTGGAGACAAGTTTCAACTACTTCTGTTTACTCTGTTACCGTCTATGAGGGACGTGGGATTGTTTTCCCCCAAAAGGGGGCGCGGTCGTGAGAGCCTTCTCTGGATGACGTATTGCCGGTCTGATGCATTAGTCAAGCTTTACAAGAGCCACTGTGTCAGGTTCTGAATAAGTATGAAGCAATTACCACAAGAAAACAGGTATTGATGTGTTTTGGGGGCTGCTGATACCCTGAAAACCATTTGTCTCCTCCTAAACTGTGAAACAAAAAACAAGGAAATGTGACTTTTGCCCTCTGAGGCTCAAAGATGTATCTCTCTGTAATTCCTTTATCATCATGTCAGTCATCCATTATGTGCTCGTATATGAAGAAGCAGTTATCCTGGGTGAGTGATGCATCAGAGTCATGTGCGCTGCATCTCTTCAGCAGAAGTGTGTGTGTGTGTGTGTGTGCAGAGTGGTTGCCGTGGCACCCAAGTGGAAACAAAACACATGTCAGCTGGTGCAGGCAGTGTGTGTGACAGAGGGGCCTCAGAGATATACGCTGGACGTGCGGCATGATGCTCCTCTGCTGTTCAGTAATATAGGTTAAATAAACTTTCCGGGACAAGAGTTGGCTCGCTGTGACATCGCTCAACTCTTAGAGGAGATATTTCTGGCACCAGAGATGGAGTTTCAAGGTGGCCTTGTTGATTTTTTTCACTGGATTTGATTCTATCATCATGAAATAAAGCACTGTGGTACAAGGGAGGTAACATTCAAGGCCAAATTTAGAAGTGGGTCTACTGAAGAGAGAGGGAGAGATCATGGGAGAATGTAATGGGGTTTCTAATGTGCTGTCTGTGCGCCATTTCGTCCAGATGTTTAACAGCGAGTTTGCTTTTTCTTGCCACCCGCATCTCATCCCCTGTCTTTCCACACACCTTACATATTAGCGCACATGCCTGTTATCAGGGAAGGATGCCCATTGTGTGTCCAGATGAGTAATGGTCTGATGGGGGAAGAGTAGAAACGTGTCATGGTGAAAGAATGTAGACTTCAGACCTCTCCTGTAGGTGGTATTTCTTTCTTCTCCGACATCCAAACATGGAGAATGTGCATACGTGTCTAAGTGATTCGCAGCAGTGCTAGCTCGCCACACTCTATATGTAGGGTTGTAGGGTGCACAATGTGGTAGGTTGTTTGAGGTTAATGATATGTGTTCCCTTTTCTTGCAGCTGAGATATCAACATGGCTTGACCACCCCAGACCTGCAGCAGACACTACCCAACCTGAAGAACTTTCTGGAGCATGGCCTGCTGGTGCGATGGTAAGAGTCAGAAAGACACTCAACCTCACATATTTCTTCAGAGGTCACTGAAGCCAGAAAGAGGATGTGTGAATGTGATATATAGGGATTTACAGTGGATTTGCTTCAATCAAACATAAGTTTGAATCCACTGTGAATATGGATGAATCGCTCTTTGAAATAATCAGAATTGTTCGATCATTTCTATTATGTCATTATTTCATTTATTACTATCCGCATTACCAAAACAGAAGCTGTTCCTTCTGTCTAATTACCACATTAACAGACAACAAAAAAACACATGCCAACACACCACAACAACGACCAACAACATACAAAATCAGACAAACTGAAAGACAAAAATAGTAATAGATGAACAATACCTTAGAATATTTCTCTCCGAAGCTTCAAAGCCCCAAAAATGGTATTCGGTCCAGCCCTAATCTTTTTAAGTGTACGCTATATTTAGAATATTTTCACCACTTTATGTTGCCGTCAGACAGCCCTTTCCAACGGGGAACTGAAGCAGTTATCTATATTTTACCCCGCAGAACACGGGAGTTGATGGTCTACCAGCATAGTATACTGTATATCAGTATACTATATATCACAGTATATAATGCTGCAGGAATTCATTGTGTTTTGACAACAGGCATTGCTATCTCTTTAAGATTGCTCACATACATTTCTAGGAGAAGTGGCTTTTCAAAGCAAGAACTGTTGTTCTGACACAATCTCTGAACCCATTGGCTATCGGTCTGACAACGGATGAGCCTCGGGGGGCAAGGGGATATATTTTTGGGGCGAGACTGGAGTTGGAGTTGAGAGACGACGTGTACGACCGGATTGTTACACAAGTAGCCAGTTTACAAGCTAATGTTAAACCAATAAAAAGCTAAATCATCATCAGACAATAGCTGGTAGGTTATGATGTTGCATTTCAGCCAATGGGTACTGTCTCGTTTGCTTTCCACACAGACCTGCATTCAACCAAAGCCTGCTCATACGTGATTGGTCGGACTACAAATAGAAACCAGAATGCTTCTGATACCAAAAACTTGTTCCGTTTCCTACAGATTCTACATGTGAATGCAGAATCTGTTTATAGAGATTAGGTCTGACACAGCACATTATGTGTTAGATAAATGTTAAGAATGCTATATACTTCACCTGTAATAATGTAGCACCTCTGCACATAATCCGTACCTCCACATTTTTTTAAAGCAGTGCTTGATGAGATTTGCAGCAGCCACTATGTCCCAGTGAGGTGGAATGCTTAGATCTCTGCCTCTCTCCTTCTACAGCCTTATGGCCTGTAAGTAACCCTTTACTAAGACCTGAGAGTTGGTCTGTGTCCGACTTCAGCTCCACTGCCCTATAAAAGAGAAAGCTGTCTTTGATCTCCACTCCTCTCCCAGGGTCAGCAAAGGGGAAAATGTGTATTACACACATTAATTGAATAATCTTTTGTTTTGAAAGGAAAGAAGCCATGAAAAGCCAGAGCTCTCAAATCAGCCCCCCCCTCTTAATGGGAAGTGGAAGGGCCCAAAGATAGACGAGATGAAAGCATGGGCCCGCTAAGCCTGAAGCTATGTGTGTGTGTGTATATGTGTGTATATGTGTGTACACATGCATGAAAGTTTTTAAAGAAGTGGAGGTGGGAGTGTAACAGTTCTACGGTGGCTCGCCACAGCCACACTCCATGTACGACAACGAGACCACAGGGACAGGAACAAAAGCCGCCCTGTACTGACTCCGGAGTCATCAGCTGAGAATCGAGAAACTGCCTTTCTCATCAGCACGAGCAGCTCTGAGCTTCAAAAACATACATGGAGATCAGTCATTCACACTGTAACACGATATATAGAGCTCTGCTAGCTTTAGCAACACCTTAAAGGTATAGTTCAACATTTAGGGAAAGTGCGTGTTTGCTTTCTTGCCGAGAGTTAGATGAGAAGATTGATAACACTCTCCTTTCTGTATGGAAGCAGCCAGCAGCTGATTAGCTTATGTTACCAGAAAGGCTGGAAGCAGGATAAACAGTTCTCCTGGCTCTGTCCGACGAATACATCTACCCGCCGGCACCTCTCAAGCTCACTAACTAACAGCCGTAAAACCACAACATGACAATTTTACATTTGGTTCTTGCATATATTAAACAAACAAGACGTAATAATGTTGATTAGTGAGCTTTAGCTTTCAATAATAATGTCAAACTTGATAAGAAAGACAGTAAAAAGGTTAAAAAAATATAAATATATATCAACCCCGTCAATCGATATTTAATAGCGATTAATCGACAATTGTCCATAGTTAATCCCGATTAATGGCAAATTAATCACACATTTTTTATCTGTTCAACATGTACCTTAAAGGGAGATTTGTCAAGTATTTAATACTCTTATCAACATGGGAGTGGGCAAATATGCTGCTTTATGCAAATGTATGTATATATTTATTTCAAGCTAGTATGACATATGATACCAGTATATTCACTTTAAAACTGAGCCCACTACGACCTAAAAATCACAGATTGTGTTAATGCGTTAAGGAAATTAGTGGCGTTAAAACAAATTTGCGTTAACTCGGTATTATCGTGTTAACTTTGACAGCCCTAAAATATATTTATTAGTATGCTAAAATTGAATTTAAGCAGAGTTACAGTGGTTAAACTTGCTCTCTCATCTTAAGACCATGCATACTGCACCTTCCTTCAACTTAAAGCCTCCAGTGAGGATGATGAGGTGACTGTTTTACACACTGTTGCGCTATTTCCTTCCCATATCAGTTCCAGTCTTCCTTGCGAAAGCCTACATTCAGATACAGTTTCCAGCGCTGGGACCTGGCTCATGAAATATGGATGTATAAAAACGCTGCATGGCAGCTGTAGATAATTATCTTATAGACTGTGAGAGAGAGAGACTAATCTGCTTCCTCTATCCCTCCTTGCCACCTCTTTCTTCCTTCCACGCATCCAAACAAGGATGATGTGATGAAGGATATGACCAAGGGCACTGTTTCCAGAACACATTTGGAAACGGTTCCTCCCTCCATATAGAACTAATTCAGCATGCATGCAGTCTGCTGGGAGAGCCTTTCCCAAAGCGCCAAGACCCACACCACGAGAACATAGCGGGTTCATCTCGGACATTTTATCCAGACGGGATGGAAAAAGTGAGGAAAAGCTGAGTGCATGTAAGAATAAAAAGGGTGTACTATAAAAAAAAAAACGTAATTTTTGTGCAGTAGGCTATATGATGCTCGTCTGGTGAGCTGCTGATCATATCTTTATACAGTACTGTCTCAGAAACACATCATAACATGTCATAATATATACAGCCCAGCTCTGCTGAAAAATGGGCACTATAGGTTTTTTTAAATCTTGCTGAAGGATAAGAAACAGTGAAAAAATGGTGAATCTATTACCCAGAGGTAGACAGAGACAGTACCAGAAACCAATTCTTTGTAAACTGTACAGTCTGCTGAGATCAAAGCAAACGCATTCAACATGCTGCCATTTGCCGCTCCACATCCGCTGAGGGCCTGGCCGAGGTTCACAGGGCCCTAATCCCGCTCCGGTGCCTGGAAGCATGGCTACGAACACGGGGGGGGGGGGCAAGGTGTGGCAGAGCTCCTGGCCAGCCAGATTCAGCGAAACCACGATAGTCCCCCTGTGTTACATGATGTACACGAAGGGATGCGATATTTAGACAGCTGTAGTCTCGTCAGTGAAAGATAAAAGGATATAATCTAAAATATATATACCTAAAATAAGCATTTGCAAGGTAAATTAAGCCGGACAGGTGCCCTATGGATTTACTATATAATACTGGATGATCATTTGGAAGGATAAATCAAGGATATGTTCTTTTTCCCTGTTCATGTGATATTCTGTAAAGGTACATTGCTTCTCCAAACACCACTTCCTCCCTACCCGTTGGGAATAATAATGCCATTTCCATTCCATTTCTCCCTCTTTAAACCATTATTCTAACCAACCATATGTTTACGTTTCATTTTTTATAAAGGAGGCTACTATAACATGATAGATTTATATTTTTGACATTCAGCTTTTAAATCCTCCTAAAATTTGAAAAGAAAATATCATAGATGTTGTCAGAACTTACACAGGAGATGTACAGTACATTTTTGGGTAGCATTTTATAACAACCATCATTTATAAATGGTAAATTGATAGTTAATTAAGCTTAGTTAATAGTTATTTTACTGTTAACAAACAATGAAATGATAATAAATAATGCTTATTAATTATTAGTAATGCTATAATTTATGTTATTTTATCATTAGTTTGTGTAATATGAAATAATTAGTTTATAATCTGTGTATTGTATCATAGCTGATAAGAGACGATAACAATTACATTCTGATTCACAAAAAATATATAATTTGTTGTTTTTACACTTGGGTTTTTGTACGTTAAACAAACTAGATATGATGTGTTAATCAGTTTGTTATCTTTGGACAGAGCCGGGCTAGCTGCTTTCCTTTGTTTCTTTCCAGGCTAGGCTAGGCTAACTGTCCCAGGCTGTAGCTTCATACGTAGTGTGCACACATGTATTTAACCGGGACAGTGCACATTAATAAACATTGCTCTAAAAGCGGAAAAGTTAGCCAAAAGGCTATTTTTCATCTGTCGTCCCTGGACAGATCTTACGAAGCCATCCTAAACAAAAAAAAGTAATAAGATTGAAATGACAAAAGTCCCATTATTGTATAAACCACACATTTACACTGGCATTTACTTTTCATATCAGTGTGTATTTGTATGGGGTGTTGATATTGTCAGCTTGTTGATTGTGTTGCACATGCTGCGCTGTGGTGATTCCCTGTCTTCAAAGGCCAGACGGTCAGTAAGTCCTGCCCTGTTAAAGCAAAAAGAAAACACAGCTTCCACCACGGTGCATATCAAATTCTTAGTAATGTTTGCTCTTTTAGTTTCACAGGGATTTCCCTTAACCACATCAAACGGCCAAATCTTATCTGCCGTTGTTGATTTTGGCCCAAAATCGTGGCTCCTTAGCAGGGTTTTGATATGAACTGGGGCATGTTGTGAAGCCTGTCCGGGGATTGGACAGTGGAAAGGTCTGGCTCACCAAATTCCTGAGTCAGAGTGAAATATGCCAGGTTTGACATCAGCAGTGGAAAGGAAGAGAGCGGACAAAAAGTAGTAAGGGCTATTTCTGGCTCGGCATTTCAAGTTTTCTGCTTGATGATTTAGGCAGAGGCCTCAGTGAAGTTGTTGTCAGGGTGATGCAGCAGATGGGGTCCAATGACACTTGCAGACTTGCTGTAGGTGGTCACCATACTGCTCTGTATCATACATTTGGGAGGAGCAACAGGCCTTTTTCCCATCAGTATGGTATATCAAGCTGCTGACGTGATTCATTTTGCTTGTCATGAAGCCTTAGACAAAGTCCTAGCTGCACAGAAAGTTTGAAATCTGAGTCCTCTATTGTAAAGTCTCATCCTTATTAATAGTGTACATATGGGTGGGCAGTTTCCTCATATGGATAGAATAGGTTAAAAACCAAGATGGCGATGGCCAAAATGCCGAACTCGAGGCTTTAAAACCAAAGTCCACAAACCAATGGGTGATGTCACGGTGACTATGTCCACTGCTTATATACTGTACAGTCTATGGATTCATCCTGTGAGGGCCATGAATATATGTCCCAAATCTAATGGCAATCTATCTATCCAATAGTTGTTGAGATATTTCAGTCTGGACCAAAGTGGTGGACCGACAGACAGACAGACAGACATTGCCATCCCTAAAATTTCATTCCATCTCTTTTCAAACAGCAGTTTGAGGACTACTTATAAGAATGATTTATGGAATGGGAACAGAATAAATGTTTATTAAGAGCATGAAAGATCTCTCGCAGTGCACCAAGAATGTCAACGAGAGACAGTTAGCTCATGCAATGTAAGTATTTGGCCTGTACGAGTTCCAGCTTTTCCAAACAACTTTAGGACTTGTGTTTCAGCAGCTCTGTCATCCCAACCTTAATCAGCACACAAGCTCACAGTGGCCATACATGTGTAGCCTAATTGCCCACATTAAAAAAACATGTCATCGATATAATAGTTCAAATGTTTCAGGAAAAAATGTAATGACTGTCCAGAGGTTTGCTTGGCTGAAGTCCTCGGCACACACCCAGTCCTCTGCTGCACAATTTGACACAAATAATAGAACAAATGTAGGCCAAACATAGGAACTGAGTGGAACAAAATAACACGGTCCAAATACGAAATTCCTCATTATACAAAAGACTTGGTGTGATGACCAATGTGATTTAATGCCAGTGTCAATAATACATTTGCTTGTGGCGTGGATGGCCAGCTAAAATCTGACCAAATGGATTATATTAGAGAGCCAGCTGGAGGGAGGAATGGAAGAAAATGGCTGATAATAATTAAAATCAAAGCCGTCCAATCAGCCGTTGCCGTACGGACATCGGTCGGTCAAGCTAAAAAAACGTGGTAGTCGCTTATTAGCTTTTTATAAATGATGCATGGAATCCTTAAACTTTTCGCTCAGTACCAGTTTTCTCCGGTTTCCTAACCTGTATTGTGTTTCAAAGAGTCTGAATCACATTTTCCACTTACTTAAATGATAATTGACTTCTCATGACATCTATCTTTCTTCCTGTCTACCGAATCAGGTTTTGATTTTTTTGGACTGGCTTCCAAAGAGCCCATGATGGTTTCATTTGGAAAGCTACAGATACGTGTTTGAGATGGCAAATCTTTCAGTCAGGCTTCCTACGCAGTATGGAAAAGTAAGGGGAAATAATAGAATTCGATTTTTTAGTAATTTCCAGGTCTGGATAAGTGTAGAAAAACATTTCTGTTTCCAGACTATTGCCCATATTTTGTTTTCTAAAATATAAAATTCAGAATTTCTAAAAATAAATTGATCATACAAGCAGTAGAGTGTTTTTCATGCCGTTTGGAGCAGCCAGTGCAGCCAAAATAAATAATGACTGATCCTTGCTTTGGTTGAAATCTGATTGGCTCAGAACGGTGACTAGTGTTCCAGCTCAACTCCGCTGCTTTTCACCTCAGGACCTTGCATCTTGTTTTGATTCACAGTGGCGACATGCTTGTACAAACTGAGGTGTCATCCACTATGAAGTGCCTTGAAGGTCTTCCGCATCATCAGATTCTCTTTATACCCCAAAAACTGTATTAGTGTTAAATTACTGTCCAAAACTTTTCGGCTCGCACTAGGGCTGTCAATCGATTCAAATATTTAAACACGATTAATCGCGTGATTGTCCATAGTTAATCGCGATTAATCACACATTTTCAAAATGTACCTTAAAGGGAGATTTGTCTAGTATTTCATAATCTTATCAACATGGGAGTGGGCAAATATGCTGCCTTATGCAAATGTATGTACATATGCATTACTGGAAGTCAATTAACAACACGAAACATTGACAAATATTGTCCAGAAACCCTCACAGGTACTGCATTTAGCATAAAAATATGCTCAAATCATAACATGGCAAACTGCAGCCCAACAGACAACAACAGCTGTCAGTGTGTCAGTGTGCTGACTTGACTATGACTTGCCCCAAACTGCATGTGATTATCATAAAGTGGGCATGTCTGTAAAGGGGAGACTTGTGGGTACCCAAAGAACCCATTTTCATTCACATATCTTGAGGTCAGAGGAAGAAATTAGTGGCGTTAAAACGAATTTGCATCAATGCGTTATTAGCGCGTTAACTTTGACAGCCTTAGCTCGCTCCCTACGGGCGCTCGCGTAAAAGGCCTCTCCATCTTAAAGCCCCGGGACGGATTTCTGTTCCAGTCTGTCCCTGTTGCTAATTAAGGCATAATTGTTTTTCACCTTTCCCCAAGACAGTAGAACGTCGTTCAACTTTCTGCGTAGGGCTGCGGTCTGAACGGCCACAATGTAAGTGAAAGTTTTCTGAGGGTTGACTTCACTATCCCAAATACAAAGCCCGGTTGGTTAACAATTTCAACTGAGAAAAGAGAGCTGGATGCAGACTTTGTGTAAAATGGTGTGACATCTCAACTGTGGGGGAGGTGCCGAAGCACTTTAGTCTTGTCACAGCATCCTCTGCACCCCGAGTCACGAAGTCACAAAGTCAAATATGGTCTGAAATATCTACCGAGGAGTCTGGAAAAGTGTGGAATTTTGAAATGGAAAATGTGTAGGAACCCTGTTCATTTGTCTCCCCAGAAAATTAGGTGTTAAAGAGCACATTGTTTCCATTTTGCCCCAAAACGCTGCAGAATTAACCATATGCTCGTTAGGGGGGAGCAAGCTAAAGGTAGTCGTATTAAATGATGTGTTTTGATGGACATGTGCTGCCAAGTAAAGCACAGTCCGTCTACTGTTCTGCCCACTTAATGGGGAACACCCTCACCGGATCCGGTCATGACTTTATTTTCTTAACCCTGACCTTGGTTGACCATCCAACATTTACATCTGTATGCCTCCAATTAGCTTAAATGCTATCCATCCAGTATGTACAGGTTGTTACCATAAGCGGTTACATACTGTACCTTCAGACCGTGGATGGTTCTCATTTAGTGTATCACAGGCGCTTTGAAGTTTCTCTTAAAACTAGACAGGCTTCTCCGCTCTCCTCAGCTGTGTCCTGCCTGTGAACCCTGTCAGGACCACCTCGGCAGGGTGCTGGCACGGGTCAAGGTCAGGCCCCTTTTTACAAGCTGTCATGTGTTTGGTGCTGGAACTGTCCATCAGACAGCGAGCTAGTACACAGTAAATGCACACGCTAAATGCCACCGTTATAAAGAAGACTTTCTTGGTGAGTGCAAAGCGACAGGAGAAAATTTACAAGGACATCTATTACGACTGCATGTCCAACTGAAAGAGCAGAGATTTGTCCTCAACTCGTTAACCAACACATGTGAATCTCTAGAGAGCACAGGGAGGCCCCGCTTGCCCTTTGACCCCAACAGTACAGTGCCTCGTCTCCTGACATAGCCGAATGGTCACGTTAAGCAGAGCGCTAAGTAGTCCTGTGATTTTGGCCCTGAGGCGGTCAGGCCACCATTTAAGTAAATTTATGGCTCCAGTACTGGGGCCGGGCGAGGTGTCCCCCCATCGCGAGTCTGTTATCTGTTATAGAGAAAAATGTCTGACATACTTGAGTGGACGCCTGCTGCGCACTCTCAGTCAGCAGATCTTGAGTGTAGTCTCGCAGGATGCACAAATGTTTTCTGAATGTTGTAAGTTGGAGTGAATTACAAAGAACTGCAGCTGTCTTTCTCCTGGACCGGGGGGGGATGGAGTTGGGTGCTTTACAGTAGGTGGAGGAGTGAGATCAATGGAGAACCAGGTCCAAATAGAGTCTGGGTGTCTCATTCAACCCCTCAGGACATCCCAGGCTCTTATGCTGGCTGTAGAGATTATTATCTGGCTGTAATAAATGAAATGCAGTCCAAGGGCCTTATCTTACACCCGGTGCAAAGCGGCGCGCAGCGCAACTGTCATTGCTAGTTTCAGACCGACGCTGTTGTCATTTTCACGTCCAGCGCCCACGTTATGTAAGTAGCAAATGTACTTGCGCCCATCTATGTGCCCATGAGCCTCTGGGGCGTCTCCTCTCCACATTCCTCTGTGTGTGCAAATATAGACTCTCCCCCTAAACGGCGGCGTTTTGAGGCTGATGGATTCGCCTAAAGCAGCTCCGGAGGCTTCTGCTCAGCCGGTCCGAGCCCCCCCGTGGGTTGCTTCGGAACGTAATATAATTTTTATTATTTATCAATACATGTTTATCGTATTTATCCTAGTGCTTATTATCATATATTGAATTTTGCCTTCGCCGCGCCACCTGCACCGGTTAAATAGGTTATCGCTGCATTTACTCATATGCAGTCAAATGGAGTTGTCGATGGGACAGAGGATTGGGAGACGGCGGAGGCAGAGGGTCCACCGGCCGAGGAACACATACATCTGCTCGCACACTTTCACTTAACGCACGAGCAGATACGTTTCCTCAGCAAAAAACGACTCGCTTTTCCAATTTGCTGAGTCTTTGCGCCCAGATTATGCATCGCTTAACTAGCAAACGTGGAGTTGGACACGCCCTAAATGCACTTGGACCATGCGCTATAGATCGTTTGAAAAGGGCCCCAAGTCTTATCTTGAATTTGATAGAAGTAGTCATTCCTTTTATTTATGCTATTGCTTATTTATTGTCTTTCTCTTTGTCTTTGTTCCTCACAGTGACAGACACCATGTCTCTAGCTCCATCCCAGTGCCGGCCAAGTCTCAGCTTGGTGTGTCTGCTGCCTCAGAGATAGGCTACCCGTCCCACACCAGCTCCCCAGACCGAGGACTGAGGAAAAGGGCGAGCTCGGAGGCCGATAAGTACAAGTCCACTCCTCCACCCAGCTACAACACAGCCATGGGTGAAGAGCAGCCCCCGGTTGGCCTCGCCCCCCCCTCGCCTTCAGCCAAACACCTCTCCTCCTCCCTTGATGCCGGCATGGCCTCACTTAACTTGGCCAAGACCGCGGAGTCCAACGAGGAGGGAGGGCAGAAGGAAGAGAAGGAGGAGAGCGAGGAGACAGCGGTGGAGGTGGAGGTGGAGAGACCAAAAAGCACTGACGGAGAGGTTGAAGTAGATAAAGAAGAAGAGACTGAGGAGCAACCGCCCAGTAGCACCGTTGCGCCTAACTCTTCTACGGTGCAGGACACTGGTGAGGACACTGGTGAGGACACGGTGCCAACTAGTCAGCACACAGGTGCCATGAACGGCTCTTTGGTACCAGGACAGGCGCCCGTTAGCCTGGTCCCGGAGCTGCGCTGCTCTGTGGAGCAAGCTGAGGAGATCATGGGCACGGAGGCCACCGGTTTAGGTTTGGGTTTGGGATTGGGATTGGGGCTAGCAGACGAGGCCCGGATGGAGGACTACCGCTGCATCCCCGTGGACCACGCAGTAGCTGTGGAGTGTGACGAACAGGTGCTGGGAGAGCTGGACGTCGCTGGCTTTGAGGAGTTCTCCAGGCGCATCTATGCACTAAACGAGAACATGTCCAGCTTCCGCAGGCCGCGCAAGAACTCCGATAAGTGAGGCCGAGGACCTAAGGAGAGAGGGAGACATGAAAAAACTTGCACAGGGGGGTTTGGACAAATACAAGGCAGGGACATGAGGACAAGGTTGGGGTCCCCACTCCCTTATCGCAGCATCAAAAATCATATGAGCTATTCTGGAATAACGACCAATTTGCACTTATTGTAAACATTTCCATAGTAATCTTCTTTTAAAAGAAATACAGTTAAAAGTGCAAGTATTGGGACAGTAAGCTTTACTTTTATTTTTGATGCCAACATTAATGTATTTTTTTAACAATGGATGGAACAATGAATCATTATTCAGACATTTTTATTCACAAAATAATTTGGCCTCAGCGTTAACTGTTGCCCTCATGAATTAGAGTCACTTATTGTAGTCTGTTGTTCCATAACAGGGGACCATTAATGTAAAATGACAAAACATGTGTATCACTTGCACTTTGTTTTCAAACCCTTACTGCAATAACAGCCCTTAAAGGAACAGTGTGTAGAGGCCCAGACGCACCAACCCGACATCAAAGAACTAGTAGCGATGAAGGCCACCAGTTGCGTCGCCTCAATCCGCCTTCGTTCTCCAAAAAGTTGCACTCAAACACACCGCAGAGACTTCAGCCGACGGCCAGTTAGCACATACGTTCTCACCACTCTCACCCCCCACTTAGCTTCATTCCAGACGGCCATGTCGTTGTGAAAATATCCGTGTATTGGAATGATCAGATGAGATGAAGATGAAAAATGAGAAAAGCCTTCTGTGTTTTTCCTCTTGACTTTACTCTCTTCCATTTCTCTTCTCGTGCACTGATTCGTTTAAGCTGAACAGCCAATCAGAGTGATTTCTCTCACCGACGATGCTGATTCGGCTGAAAAAACTCCGACACGGGCAGATTAGAGCCGACGGTGCGGGTACACCAAAAAAACAAGGCCGACAGACGCTCACCAACGGCCCCAAACTGTCCGACGGCCGACCGTTGGCTTGGTGTGTCAGGACCTTAACATTTCGGGGGATTTAGCAAAAATGGAATATAATCTTCATAACTATGTTTTCACCCAAAACTAAGAATCGTGTTTTCGTTAGCTTAGAATGAGCCGTTTATATCTACATAGGGAGCGGGTCCTCTTCACAGTCCGTCATGTTGCTCCGCCATGTTTCGCGTTTTTACGTTACCTGAAGGCCACCATAGTTCTCCGACACGCTTGTGAAACTGTTGTAACGTGATCCACAGTGTGCAAAACCGTGGTACTGCCAGACGCCGTCTGACGTCCGTTGCTCCTAAAGTAGTGTTATTATGGTAAGGATGGCCTCTGAGTGAGGCGAACGGCGTTACCACGGTTTTGCACTCGGCGGCTCACGTTACCGCAGTCTTGGAAAGGGAGGAGTGAGTGGAGCGGTACTCAGTTGGTTGCAATCTGCAACCACACCACTAGATGTCGCCAAATCCTACACACTGTACCTTTAACTTCTTGTACAAAACATCATCGTCTCTAAACTGGATTTAAGATTCACATCCACACCTAGTACATCAGTGTATGATGATGTTTCAATGCAGCAGCTTTTGTTTGGTTTATTTGTTTATTTTATCAATTATAGAATCATTAACATGAACAACAGACTTTTATGAAAGTGAAACATCTTCACTCAGCGCGCTGTCCCAGCACTTACACCATTGACTGTACAAGCAAATGTTTCGATGCTTCCCGAGCCTTCATTCAGGGTGCATGACAGTGGGTGTGTGCAGGAGGGAGGACGGCAGGCGTGTGTGTCGGGACTTCATGTTAGCATGCAACCACAGTCACACAATCACAGTTACGTTTCAAGTAATCCCACCAATGACCTTTGAACAAGGCAGGATTTTGCCACCACAAAGCGAGGCGGGAGCCGGAACCAGTCGCCCAATCAGATGCTCCCTAACTGTGACACACGACAGCTCAACCCAGCCGTCATTCTCCACACGGAGTCCAGTTCCTCCTTCAGGTCATTAGATGAGGATCAGGTGGCAGGTTGGGGCTTACAGCACATTGCAGGGATACGGTGCAATTGTTTTTCTGTCCATCTCCATGTCCTCTATTTTTCTCTTTTATTTTTTTTTTCAATTTTAATGTACCCCATCAATATTAACATCAATGTTAACGTCACGTCCACTGATTCTCATATTCAGTAGACCAAAAATTAAATTCTGTGTCCGTGTTCTGTTGGAATGTCTCACTCAGGCTCTACCGTACGTGTTTATAGCTTAGTGTCCCCATCCCATCGTCTGTGATTTTGTCCCGTGTCTCCATGTTCTGAATGCTTTCTTGCACTGGTGTTCAATTATTGCGTTATTTATGTCTCTCAACAATTGTGTGGGCTTTGTTTCAAAGGAAATCAATATTTAGTTTTATGTTCCCCGCTCACATGGGATGTCGCTCATTAATATTGTCACACGTTAGACTGATATAAGCGGTGTCTGGGTCCCGACGTGGACGGCTGCTTCGCTTCGCATCGCCCGCCACGACAAAGATGAACTCTCCACCGGCAGCCCACTTCGTGTTGCAGATCCAGTACTGTGGTTGCTGAAGTGTTGTATTTAAAACTAAAAAATGGACCACGTTAGATCATTTCCATAAAATGCTATACAGTTCAGTAAGTGACCATGTACAGATACTTTTGTATGGAGGTTTTTTTTTTTTGTTATTAAAGACTTGCAGTCCAATGGCATGGATGTATGTAGCCCCCTTTAAGAGTGCTCTGCCTACATTTGTATTGGTGTGCTCAAGTTTGACTGTGAGGTGATCACATTTTGTTTTACTTACATTTTACTGGTGTCCGGTTGTCGCTTTCAGTCCAAAATGGTGGAAGCGTAGCTCTGCTGCTGGGCGCTGATGTTGCAATGGAATGATCAATTGACTTTCACTTCTTGGCAATATACGTTCTTGCCAAAACCTAAGATATGCTATAATATAAGACAAAGAGAAGCAGAAAACAAGCTGAAACTATGCAATAAATAATAATTAAACAATTAATAAATTATCAAAATAGTTGCAGATTAATTTTCTGTCAATCGACTCAACTTCTGGACTAAATGTTTCAGCCTTACTGCATGTACTAATAAAACAATGCACCTCTTTTATGGCAAACATGTTGACTCCCCTTGGCACAGGTGCGACTAATAACATTAATGATTGCTCTGTTCAGTGTATCCAATACATGGGCCCTGTGGACCCGGCCCACCTGAATGGAAAGCAGCCATCCTGAATGTTTGTTTCATCATTAATTGCACCTGTTCTTTTTCCTGCTGTGTCAAATCAAAATGCCTCCTGTGTGAACGGCCTATAAAAGTGTGTAGGCGGTCCTGAACACACCAGCACAGTCCTGAGATCTGATGAGATGAAATTAATGCAAACACCTGCGTGGTTTCATGTTCTTGTGATGGTGCATAAACAACAGATCTGTTTCTCTTCTCCATAGCTGATATGTTTATGGGTTCATACAACGTTATTTCATCAGTCATGGACAGGAGAACGACTCCAGGTGCATCCTCCTCGGAACCGCCTGAAACACATTAATCTGGCAGGTATACAGCTCTTAATCTGTAACACGTTTAGATGTGTTTATATGTCCCATCTGAAATATTTGACATTCAGCTCAGTTTAATTTTGTCAGATTGAACCTTTTGAGCTTGACTGGTTCTTTATTCAGGACATGCTGCACCTTGCATCCCTGCTTGGGAATAAAATGGAAAAGTTTCAAAATATTGTAGTGACATCAGACAAAGACGGGGACGGCAGAAAAACATATTTTAGCCACCTAAAAGTGAGGCTCACCTAACAAAATGAATATCCGTTTATCTGACAGCCCTATCCAACGATGGAACTGAACTGAAAGTGAAACTTATCTATGCTCTCTCCCTGTCCACAGCAGTACATTGCTTTGCTCCGGTGCCAGTGTCCTGTCTGTTTCTCGATGCTGGAGGCACGCCGACCGCCATCAACTTTAAGTGTAAGTGTAGAAGACCTATTATGGATAAGTACCTCATACAACCTCACTTCAAAACACCCGAACTATCCCTTTAAAACGTTCCTATTGGCTGTTCATTCAATGGAGGCTGCTGTCAATCACTCGCGAACTCCGATCAAACAGTCAAACAAGGCAGCGCTGATCAAATATGAATCAATAATATGTTACTGGAATGCCTATTTCTCGCCTCAAATGTTTTCAGAAACATCTTGTAGTGTACCTGTGAGGGTCAGCTGCCACTCAGCAGGCTGGTTGGGTTCATTATCTCTGAGGAGAGGCAGCTGTGGAGCCTAATTGTCCCTGATGAGGATCAGGTGGTTGAAGCCTATATCTACCCCTGGTTTCAGTGCTTAGGTGCTGACTCATTGTGTCTTTGTCAGAGGTAGTGAGAGTGCTGTCCTGTTTTTGCTCTAGCTGTATAGGGGTGTGTGAATCTGCAGAAGTACCACGTGAACCTATCTGTGGGATTTGCTCACCATTTAGCTTCTTCTCAGAGCTGCAGTCTCTTAGAGTGGGTTAGGTCTGTGTGGCCTGCCTTTGCTGGTTCTTTTGTTTCATTTATGTTCTAGTCAGCTGCTTGGCAGCAGTGTTTAAGTTTTAGTCTTTTCAAGATATATTGAGTGTAGGGAGCCTTCCTTTTTAGGCCTCTTTTCATTTGGTGTTTCCCCTCTCCCTTTAAATCGCTTGCGATTTTTGTGGTTAACCTTTGGGATTAACTTTTAGATTCCCCTGGTCCGCAATTGCGTCCCTCTCCCCGTTCCCCTGACAGTACTGTTTAACTGTAAAATGAGCCAGTTTGCTCCGGCTGGTGGGCGGTGCTTGGTATTTCATCAACTGATCTCAACATGGCTGCCGGGTCAAAAACTTTCTCATTTTACAGCTAAACGGTACAATACAAGATGTTTCTGAAAACATTTTCTGTGGAAAATAGGCATTACAGTAACAGAATATTGATTCATATTTGATCAGCGCTGCCTAGTATGACCGTTTGATCGGCGTTTGCGAGTGATTGACAGCTGCTCAGAGACGGCAAGGCTCCAGCTCGGCTCTGATTGGTTGTTTTCCTCCGGTCTGTGAAATCTTGCAGATGCCGTTAGGAGCACCGGAGGAAACAGAGGAACATTTCTTTTTTCAGATTACTTGTCTCATGCACTACTGTCAAGATATAGTGACTGTTTTTTTAATCATATTTGTTCCAATCTGCCTACTGCTGCTCTTTTTAGGTGGCTAAAATATGTTTTTCTGCCATCCCCGTCCACAGCACTGTGTACTACTAGAGCTGTTTCAGTCGGTTAGCCAGAACGGGTTAAAGCTCTTCCCTCAGTTCTCCCTGTTAAATGTGAGCACCACAGATCTTATAGAGATGGACACATGTGGTTGTACATGTGACTAACCTCGCAGTAACTTCAGTGCTTGAAGTAAGCCCTTTTCTAATGAAATAAGCCCCTCCGCATTCCTTTACCTCATTATGCATGTGTCTGAGTGGAATCCAACCTTTCTGGTGGTATTACCATGTCACTGTGATGCCAGGGCTCCATGTAATGTATCAATTTGTTCACATTAAGAACCGGAAAACAGTAACTTAAAGCATTTGAAGTCGACAGTGTGCTTGTAAATCCCATCTCCCCTTGGTTGTTTCAGGAAGATTATGGTTGGCTATACTATCAATATGTTTTGGCCATTTCTCATGGCAATAAATAAAACGTTCTCTGTTAGAATCCCCTGGTGGACTTTTCATAGTCGTTCCTATTAGGAATTTCAATAATGCAGATGACTGCTGAATCTGTCCTTTTCTGTTTCCAGATTCACATAAAGCAGTTTCCTGCTCCTATAAGCTCCTTGTGTCACTCTGCGGACTGTCTGCTCTCACAGCTAAGCCCCTACAGGTGTCCGAAGGCATCAACGCTCGGCCTTCTGGGAATCACATTTCATCCGGCCAGAGACGGGACATGTGTGCCATCGTGGAAGGCAGACCTGTTTTAAGCGTATAGCATGCAAGTGCGTGTGCCTTTGCACAGGTGCACAGCTTACAAACGTTGAGAGTTTGCAGGTTGTTATTGTAGTTTAAAGTTTATGAGAACAAGAACCGAGGCATTGAGAGTGAGAGTAAGCAGGCCTTATTTCCTTACTCACAAAAGCCATCTTCATATTTTTGAGTGCTCAGTTTAAAGAGTCCAGCACTGGTGCACTGTATAGTCTGCTGTACTGTTCATCATCACAGGCACCTCACAAAATACACACCAGCCAAAGCAGCGCTGGCTGTCTAAGCCCGGGCCTCTGGGCTTTACACCACGATGTGTGTGTGTGTGTGTGACAGCAATGAATGAACCCTTACTCTCTGTCTTTACCTCCATAGCAGGGTCCTCATTAACTCCGATTATTGATATGAATAGTCACCGGCCAAATCGTCCAATCCATCTAATCCTGATGATCGTACTGTGATAGAGTAGAATCCATCTCAGCATCCATCATAAGCAGGATTAACAGTGAGCACAGGGAGGAGAATCACTGCAGTCCATCAGCACCTCATTAATACAGCAGCTGTATCGTCTGACACCATCAGTCCCAGGTCAAAGTCATTCACCGTACCCTTGTCATTCTTAGGTCCCAGTGAAACCCTATACCCTTGTCATTACCTGGTCTTCATCATGCAGTAGATCCCTTCTCATTATTTCTGTGGCTGTCACTCATGCACTGTAATCCTGTCATTGCTACAGGTCAGGCATAACGGTATGTACAGTACTGTACAGTTATTTTTGGAAATCTGTGGAAAAATGGGAGACAAATAAGTCAAGAGTAATTGTTGGCTGCAGTACAGCACATTGTGTGAAATCATGCTTCTGTTGGGAATAACACCAGAGTGGGAAGAGAAGCTATATATCAATATCTATATACAGTATATCTCTCTATCTATCTATCTATCTATTATTAAGGCATATGAAACTAGAAAACCTAATGAATCCATTGATACCAACCATGTCATACTAGCTTGTCGAGAAGGAGGTTAAATAACGCTCCAAAGTTGCACTAAATTTTGACGAGGAAAACTGGCATAGCCATTTTCAAAGGGGTCCTTTGACCTCTGACCTCAAGATATGTGAATGAAAATGGGTTCTATGAGTACCCACGAGTCTCCCCTTTACAGACATGCCCACTTTATGATAATCATGAGTTTGCCATGTTATGATTTGAGCATATTTGTTATGCTAAATGCAGTACCTATGAGGGTTTTAAGTATGTATATATATATATATATATATATATATATATATATATATATATATATATGTATGTATGCCCTGTGTCCTACCGTGAATGCCCCACATTTACGTCTAGTCACGGGATAAGAGGAGGGCAGGAGTCGGATATCAGCCTTGGCAAGCATTCAACTCTGTGGTTTAAAGTCAACACAAGACCTAAAGTACTTTCTCATTCATTAGCGAGTTGAGACCTCATACTACGACTATAACTCTTTATAGCTGGATTATAGTCATAATACAGGGATCTAGGGACTGCGTTACAAGCGCGGTGGGAGACGCAGCAGCTCCGGTGTCCTGTCTGAGAGCTCAGACCAGACCCTGGTGGATCCGCTCACCTTGACCCGTCCCTGGTCCTGGACTTGGCTGGTCAACATAGCGCTGCGACCCAGCTCAGCTGTTTAAACCATCTCCGAAACAAGTCTATCTTCCTGGATAAAATCCCAGTCACCTCTCCAGTTTTTTCGGCAGTAAAACCTCGCTCCTCTCTATCGCTCCCAGGGTTTTCTTTTTTTTTAAAACGCAAGCCTCAACCTTTCCCAGCCATTCAGCAAACTCAGACTTTTATAGGGCTGACTTTTTCTCCTCACATGCTCCAGTTGCACAGCCTAATGAAACGCAGTGGTGTCCAGCTGATTTCATTGCAGCAATATCAATATTGGGATTGGAGTGCTGTTGAGTACAGAATTCTGGGTTAAAAAATAATATCACAATGACCATGACGGTTTTATGATGGACCTCGTGAAATTAAAACCGATTGCTGAGGACTGATGTCATCGTGCTCATTCGAGGATTTCGGGGTAAATTCATGCTTGAAGACATTGTGGCTTTCTATAATTACCTTTAGAAAGTTTGAATGACGTAATTGATACCTGCCATACAGACGACGAGGGGAATACTCCCCAAACACACAATGGGCCTGAACAACAGCCCCCCTACAGCTACAGCAATGGGAAACAATATGAAAAGGCATATCACAGCACGGAGGGAAAGACTAGATTTTTGCCGGATGATCACTTTGCTTTTGTACAGTAGCCATTGTGCTGTATGTGGTGTACATGTTTTGAAGTCGATGTTCTTTCATGGATAACATCATGTTTTCTCTTCTCTTATTTCTGGGAATGATTCCCTTTCTCTGTGTGCCTGATTCACGGTCCTGATCTCGTGACTAATGGCCCTGACACTTCGAGACGACGGTCGGCCGTCGGACAGCTTGTGGCCGTCGGCGGGCGTCTGTCGGCCCAGTATTTCTGGTGTGTCCCGCATTGTCGGGTCTAGTCTGCCCATGTTGGAGTTTTTGCGGCTGATTCAGCATGTTGAATCGGTGGCGGTGCCCGTCGCTGAGAGAAATCACTTCGATTGTCGATTCAGATCAGCGCACAAGAAGAGAAACGGAAGTTAGGAAAGCAAGCCAACGAGTAAAGTCAAGAGGAAAAACACAGAAGGTTCTTCTCACTTTTCATCCTCATCTCATCTGATCATTCAAATACACATATTTTCACAACGACATGTCCGTCTGGAATGAAGCTAAGTGATGAGTGAGAGTGGTATGAAAATGGTCGGCAAACGCTGCTTTATTTCATGTACGTATCATAACAACGGCTTGTATATCCGCAGTCCTCGGTCTTCCGGTTTCCCTTTTTGAATGACGAATACAGACTACCGCCGCCTGCTGGTGTGGAGAGTTATTTCCTCTCACGCAGGCGCAGAACGTACGAGGTAGTTGGCCCTCAGCTGTAGTCTTTGCATGAAAGGAGAGTGGAAGTTTTTCACAATGGATGCCTCAGACGAAAATACCAGATCTTTTGGCCAAACAAAATCTCCAACCACCAACTGTACAAGAAAACCGGTAGCCGGAGCATCACCAAGGAAATTACACACAGACGTCTGAGATGGCTAGGCCATGTGCTGAGAATGGAGCAGGACCGAATATCGAGAGTCGCCTTAAGATGGACACCACCAGGCAAAAGAAAACCTGGGAGGCCCAAATCCACCTGACGTAGAACTGTGATACAGGAGCTGGACAAGATGAACCTGTCATGGGGAGAGGCCCAACATGCTGCCAAGGACCGAATGCAATGGAGAGAGCTCATTGAAGCCTTATGTCCCATAGGGGATGAAGAGGAGTGAGTGAGTGAGTGTAGTCTTTGCCGTGTGTTGGAGTGCAACTTTTTGGCCAAGACAAAGGCGCCGTGAGGCGACACAACTGGTGGCCTTCATCGCCGCTAGTTCTTTGATGTCGGGTTGGCGTGTCTGGGCCTTAAAACACTAGCTGAGCATCGGACGGTCTTCACAAACAACGGTGTCATGCTGAGCTGCTGCCAAACCACTGCATCTGCTGGGAAGAAGCTGAGAGGAGTAGAAAGAAATACCGTTGGTGTCTGTTTGTTATTTGCACACATTGAGCCATTATTGGTAGATTGTTTCAGCATGGGTTTTCTCTTCCTCTGACCAAGTCCCACCACATCCAATTACATGTATATTGTCCTATATACGTAACACCCAGTATGTCCAGGTGTGATGTGATTGGAATCACTTTTCCTACTTGCACTTTTTGATGAATGATACATTCATTTTACCTCGCTTATTTGAAAATGCGTATACAAAAGAACACTTAAGTGCTTAAGTGAAGTGAATTGGTGGATTTTCTTCCCCAATTAGCGTGAATCCCAACATCAAGTAGTACTTAGAAAATGGCTGATTGCTTACGTTTTTCTCCAGGTGGTTGATGGAGAACAGTGTCAGAATCCAAGTTTTGGTGCTGGTGTCAGTTCATTCATTCATTTTATTGACATACAATTAGGGCTAGTGCTGCATAGGTTGAGGGATATTCTAAGGCAACGATTCACGGATAAATCTTTGGGGTCACAAGATGATTAACAATACAGGAAAAAAACATATTTCTGTGAAATGACTGTGAAAGAGAAAGGTATCTATCTTTTTGGTGATGCTGCTTGCAACTCATTGACACCTATAACTACTGGTAAGGGGTTACAAGTCGACATCGGTTCAGTTTAAAAGGTCACAAGCCAAAGAAAGGTTGACAGCCATTGCTCTAAGGAGTGCAATGTTTGCTTTTGCTAAGAGGCAACTGTAATAAATATTGTAGAATTTTTAATGGTTTGGTTTATTAATGTTTGGTTTATTGTCAAACCCAAAATGGGCCACCGAAGGTCGGCTGCTACAGGTCAGACAGTTATTCAACTCTCCAGACTTTATTCCCGTAGCAACCATTATAAACACAAGTCACACATAGGTCGCAGTGTCATTTTTTACCACATCTGTGTGTCTTCTTCCAGACAGTGCCCGTTTGTGTTACTTTTCAATAGAAGCTGTATTAATAACATATGTTGCGTGGTAATGTATCAGTAACATATGTTGTCGAAAAGTAACACAAATGTGTGTTGTCTGCCAGACATGAAGATATATCGGTCTGCATTTAAAGAGTATTATATACTGTTGTGTACGATGAGCCTCGTCATGAAACTTGATCAAGCAAGTAACAATTTCACAGATTCCTTAATGAAAAACATATTAGAACAATCTGAGGTATGCCTGTTAAATAAATAACCTCCATTTTATTTGAGTTCGTCCCTGCTGTTTAATTCAAAATGTCCAGCAAAGAAGATTCTGTTTGGACTCAAACCAAAACCAAAGCCACATCTTAGCTGTGCAAACTCAGTCATCTGATAATGGGACACACATGGCCACCGTCACTGATAATCACTGAAATACCGGCGTTTTATGAGGAAATCTTCAAGGTTGTTGAATTGACTTGATGTCCTCTTTGCTAATTACCTTGTCATTTGTGTAATTGTCTCATCTTGCACATCACAGGTGCATCCAGGCCTTTAGATCCCGGCAGCAATTACGCACATCTGATGCTCATTGTATCTCAGGGAGAGCAGTTACACAAAGGAGTGAGAGGAAGTGAAAAAAGGGGAGAGGAATGAAAAGTGTGTGTTGTGCACGTGTGTGTGAAGGAGAGACACTTGAGTGCTAAGTGGTGGAGGTGAGATTTCCAGGGAGGGGCTTGGGGCCAAGCACCCTTCTCTAGAAATTCACCCAGCAGGTGGGACACTCTCGCCTCAGGATTTACTAAAGCCTCCTGGCTGCATCGGAGAATAAAAGCTTTCTTGTGTGAAAAAGGAAGAATGTCCTCCTGGCTGCACCGACAGCTTTGATACGCCTGGAAACAGTGACTGATTCGCCCAGAACACAGCCTTGGAAATCTTTTCTTCCTGCCCGCTCTACGCTGACTTGCATACACATTCTCACCTCGCCAATATTAAATCCGTGTTCATGGACAGTGTTATCCGACCGCCATCACTTCCCAAAGCGGAGAGCTGGTTTAAGATATGTATCTGGCGGTCACATTTTCAGCAAAACCGTTCATCAACATGTCAAGTTAATTTCTGACAAATCGTCTCTGGTCTTCCTCTCAAACTTGCCAAAGCTCTGTGTGGAAATACAGTCACTCTGGGAGAGCTCCCAGTGTTTCACCTTGGCCCTGAAAACTGCTCCAACAGTTCAGGGAGCCAGTGGGGAACATTAAAACCTGCTGATGATGAAACTTTATCAACAGGGCGGAACGCTTAACACCCTCGTCGACATTTTTACAGTGCTAAAAGGAATAAACACATTTAAGGTCTGTTTGCTAAGAGCTTCATTGCTCATTACCTCATAACTATAATGACTAATGCTTAAAGGTGCTAAATTTTATATCCAGCGCATTAATATAGCGGCAAACAACTATTTGCTATGTTAAGATACAGTGGAGTAATGTCTACCTGAGCAGAGAATGAAGTCTCTTGCATTCTTTCTAATAGCCAGCAGGGGGCGACTCCTCTGGTTGCAAAAAGAAGTCTGATTGTATAGAAGTCTATGAGAAAATGAGCCTACTTCTCACTTGATTTATTACCTCAGTAAACATTGTAAACATGAGTTTATGGTCTCAATCACTAGTTTCAAGTCTTCTTCAATACAGCATGATGTTCATTTAGTAAATTATGGTCCCATTTAGAGTCAAATAGACCATAAAGCAAGGGAAGCTTTAGGGCGTGGCTACTTTGTGATTGACAGGTCGCTACCACGACGTTGTCCGGTCTGGGAGTTGTCTGCGTTTTGGTTTTACGACTTTAACTGTTTCACAGTGTGTTTTCAGTTCAGGAAAGTTAATTATAAGCTTTTTAGTCACCTGAAAATGTCTTAGTCGCCAAACAGTGGAATTACAACTTCCATGTCCGTCATGTGATGCCATTGGGCCAAAAAAGACATTACACTTACATTGGGAAAGAGACGTCTGTAACTCAGCGGATCGTTTTTTTTTTAGGTGAATCAACTCCCCAGTATGAACACTTGAATAGCCCCTATTTAAATCATTAGGTCCAAAAAGTTGTAAAATGCACTAAAAGCTGAATCCAGAGTTATTTCCCTTCCTCCGTTCATGTGAATGAGCCCCAGACCGAGGGCCGGGAGGCAGGGTGCTGCGCCTGCTCTATGGGCCCAATGGATGCGGAAGATCGCCGGAAGATCCGGGTACTCTATCACTCGGCAGTCGGGCCATTCTGGCTTCATGCGCCACTGAGCAACTCTCATAGGAACGAACAGGAGCCTGCCTATACAACGCTGTATCCAGTTCTCTTTATACATCCATGACCCGCTCCACATCCAGCTTGGCATTTCCCTTCCTCCCCATTTGTCATATTAGAGACGGACTCAGTCTGCTCGTTTTCTCCCTCTAAACATTTAGCTTTTAATGAATACATAAAAAGCTTGGAACCAATTTGGATTCTATAAAAATGTCACGTAACTCTCCGCGGACTGTTCATTTTACATACGTAGAGAGGAGGATACACATTACACACAACGGTCCAGATGAATCACTTGGCTTTGGGTGAAATTCATAACAATAAATCACAAGGTGGATTTGCAGACAATAAAACAGAATGGCGTGTTTCATGACCGGTCTATTTGGGTGTATCATTACTCTCTCATTGCTTTCACATGAATTTATCCAACACAGAAATCACTCTGCTTAAACACGACACGCACTTTTATGACTCCATCAGTTCCAATTTAATGAAAATGTGCAGAGTCTGCTGCCAAGGATTGTTCAATTCCTCTGATAAGTCTGATGAGATATCTGAGATTGACCCTACATCTGTCGACTTCAGGAACACATCTGTACTGGAACGCTCCCAGAATTGGGTGTAGAAAACTTGGAAGTATCACAAAGATTCAGTGAAATGCACGTCTGTATGCCCACTGGTGCACCTGCTGTTATGCTGTGTTGTTAAAGTAATGGGATTTTGATCAAAACTTTGTTGAGTTCATGACTTTGACCACAAGCTCTGTCCAAATGTTCTGCATCCTGTCCAGCCCTGTAAGTGGTCACTTACTTACATGTGTTGTATATTACTATAGGGCATGTTAAAATGATACAGCATCCTTCTCCTCACAAAACAATACACGCTGTACTCTAAGAGAATCGATTCAAATCAACAGATGGATTTGTACTTTATTTGATAGTTAAGTATCCAGCAATCTAAAATGTACTGTGAGGCAACAAGTGGATTAAAACAATGAGCCAAAACTTAAGCTAAAAAATGACTGTTTCTGGAAAAAAACACTCTTTGGCTTTTCCTTCAAACTGTTGCCATTTATTCTTCATTGACCATAGCAACCTGTTAAATGATCACTAAATATTATTAATAATAAGCTATAGGTTCATCGTTTAGATCATCTTTATTGGCCTTGTTTGATTGAGCTGGCTTTTCCATTTAAATTTCGAAGTACAATTAGGTCAATCAAGGAAAATAATCATGTTTCCGTGAAATTTATTTTCTCTACTCTATTGTATATATTCATTTATTAAACGGCTGTGTTGAATACTGAATTCTGATTGGCCAATCACGGCGGTCTGTAATTTCTCTATAATAGACTGTTGCTATGTATAGCAGACCGTTGCTATGGGCGCAGCTCAGATGTCGGACTCTGGCGAACCGTTTTTGTGTCAAATTATTGATTTCTTAAGTAAGTAGCCGTGTAATAAGCAGGATAATGTACAGCTAGCGGGCCATTGTTTCAGGGCGATGAGAGACCCCTCTCTCATCGCCCTGTCGGGGATTCTTTCACAATAATGACCGGCTCGCTGTACATTATACCTTACATAATTGTGCAAACAAAAAGACTTTCAACCCTAATATAACCGCTTACATTCACATACAAACTATCATGCGAGATAACCCATCTGACCTGTTTGTTATAATTAATTATTTCTTAAAAATATCCATCAGAATCAGTCTTGTGCAAACTGAACCAGTATGGTTGTTATGGTACTAACACATCAGTATCATTTTACTGGTATACGTTGTTTTACATTGTTACAATAACATTGTACATGCACAGTTATTAGCTTCCAGGACAACATGTCTCGTGCTCGGTGTGTATAATCACGATTGTATGGTTTCAGTTACCTCACGTGCGTGATGAATGCAACGAGAGACATGACTGCCAGGAAGTCAGATGGATAGCTCGGTAAGCCTGCTCAAGTAAAACCTGTATCCTTGTTTTTAATGATAAAGAGGGCAGTGTTCTTATCAATCTGCACATTTCTCAGAGCAGCGCTGGAGACAAAATCCACATACTCCCTTATTGTGTGATATGGGGAGGATTATTTTTGCTCCAGGAATTCCGTGTTATTCTAGAGGGCCTCATGGTCTACTTTTTCGACGGGGGGGAAGAAACATGGCAGGCCCCTGTTTTGAAGAGCCTTCCAGAAATCTCTTCCAGGACTCTGCAGCAGCGCTGACAAACAGCCGTAACCACCCTGACCTCCCTCAACCAACTTCCTCTGGAGAGGAACCCAAACAAATGTTGGGCCTAATAATATTCTGGGGTAAATAGGGAGAAGCAGGTTTGTGTCAGGGTTATGACAGGACTTCGAAGGTTTTTGTGAGCACCGACAGAAATGAAAGAGAGATGCACTGGTACTGTATCTGTAAAGTTATTTATCAACAGGTTGAAACAAGAATCGGCTCCAAATCACTGAATTTCCCCCAAACTCACCCACAAACACCAAAATGAACGTTTTGCAAAAATGTTTTATGTTTCACATTTTACCTATTGATTTAGCTGTCAAATGATGTTTTTTGCCAGTTATATTTAAATTAAGTATAAAGGAACGGCTTATAAACTCAACTCCATGCCCCTACACTACCATACACATACCAGATTTTCTTTCCAGGAAATTTACAGGAAACTTACAGACCTGTTATTTTACTTTACTTATTGGTCTAAAATGAATCATTTAAAAACACAAAAAAATACCAGAATCAGCCTACAAAAAAATATCTACCACATGTATATTTTCAACTGTAGAATAGCTGCTAACTTCTCAGAAAAATAAAGACCTCAGTGCCCTCAAAGGTAGCTATGACCCTGTGTCCATAAATTCATTGGCCTTAATTCTGATAATCCTGTAAATCAAAATACCTCCCAAATTTCTGGCAGCCTGCGCGATATTTCGAGGATAGGTTGCCAACGATTTCTCATAAGTTGTAAAGGTCACACTTGGTGAGCCAAATATAACATAACATTTGAAGACATTCCTGAGGCACACATACAAGTGTGGCCACACAGGCAGTAAGAATATGGAGGTTGCTTGTTTGCTGTGAAATAAGGCACTACTATACTTGAGATTAAGAAAAGGAAAGAATGATGTGAAAACTATCTTCTGTTCCTGACAGCTTCTTCACCCACAGACCCAAAACATTCTGACAGGATTATTTTGGATGTGTATTCCCTTATATCATACAATAGAGATGTTTTTATATAAGACCACAGCTGTCGGTACATCTATTGTTCGGTGGCCACATATTTCTCTCTTGTTTGTAAAAGGAGTCCTGGGACATTCCTCAGCTTCGTCTGTCACACCAGTAGTCCATTAGTGGCCCTTGAAATGGATACTCAGCCCCTCTATCATAAAATGGTGGTATTACGCCATTAACATTACTCTTATTACCGGTTTAAAGTTGAAATCAGACACAGTATCAAAGTCTTTTGTAATGTGAAGAATGACATATTAGACAATATCATCTCAACTAAGCTTAAGAAAGCACATAAGTCCTTTTAAGGTGTTATTATGTTGTTGTAGTTTTGGTTAAAGATGTCTGATAGTGTTACTTTAATCTGAGTAATCATCCAACCCTCCAGGAGAAAATGACTGTATTTTTTGGAGATTGCTGTGCTCTGGAAATATTTTTGCGTTTGCCCTTTGGTGTTTGTTATCGTTGGCTCTGTCCATGCGAAAAATTACTTTGACAACATAAAGTATGCAGCACATCCAAACCTTTGATGCAGCATGTTTCCTAAAGGAATACCGCTTGGATGTTTGGTCACATTTTCCGCTACCTGACTGAATGACTGGCAACATCTCGCAGTTTCTTTCGCCATGCTAGCAGCTGTTAATGTCGATCAGTCTGACGTCGGTTCACCACTTTGATCCATATCTCAACAACTACGAATAGATTGCTGTGAACCTTTGTACAGACATTCATGATCCCCAGAGGATGAATCCTAATGACTTTGGTGATCTCCTGACTTTTTGTCTAGCGCCTCCATGAGGTTTACATATGTGTTTTTGAGTGAAATATCTCAGCAACTGTTGGATGATTTGCCATTAAATACAACGCTGTGGTAGCGACCTGTCAATCACAAGGTAGCCACGCCCTAAAGCATCCCCTGCTTTATGGTCTATTTGACTCTAAATGGGACCATAATTTACTAAATTAACATGATGCTGTATTGAAGAAGACTTGAAACTAGCGATTGAGACCATAAACTCATGTTTGCAATGTTTACTGAGGTAATAAATCAAGTGAAAAGTAGGCTCATTTTCTCATAGACTTCTATACAATTGGACATCTTTTTGCAACCAGAGGAGTCGCCCCCTGCTGGATATTAGACAGAATGCAAGTTTAAGGCACTTCCGCATTGGCTTCACTTTTCAGACCCGTAGGTGCCGCCTGTCCTAAAATGAAGAGCTGTACAGCGTTTAAAATGACTGATAAAAATACTGACCACAGAATGTGCAAATGTTCACAGAATAAAGAAAAAATCTATCTGCCTGGCATGCTTCCCTTTAACAATTATCCTCTGGATAGTTATGACACATATCTAACAGATACAGAATGGTACAGAACCTTCCATAGATATCACCAAATCATGTCCTGTGACTTTTCTCCTAGTGCAGTTTCAGAAGATAGCAGTGCTTCCTGCTTTGCTGTTGTTCAGTTGGACTGCTCCCAACATAGACGGGTAAGTTGCCTATCTCCAGTAGCAGGGAGGGGAAGGATGAGATAAGCTACGTAAGGCAACGCCAACAGGCAATATTGTACTCTTTCTATAACAATGGCTGGGCTCAATAATACTCTATCGGGAATTTCCTACACAATATTAGGCTTAGCCGAAGAAAAGCAGACTGGATGAGACCGCGCTTTAACCAGAAGCCTGAGAATGAAAAGCACATGGCAGCATATCTCAGTCAGCGGTACATATAACAGACAGCATGCAACGTCAGAGAGTGCACAGAGAAAACATGGGTCGCCTGTGGCTAACCCAAAGGTATACTTTTCAGTTATAAATGGCCGAATCAGAAATAGTGCACAGTGTGCCATGCAGCTGTTACAAAGCTCTTATTCAGACGTGATAAACCAAAGTTCATGTAACACGTCCTGAACTACCTGGCAGGGGAAAAACATTTTTCAAAGCTTGAAATTCACTCATATTCCCCATAAATATTCTTATTTCAGTGACAAGAAGGTCTGTTCCACTGATAAGTTGGATAAACGTCACTTTAATTTGTACCAGCAGTGCACTAGGTTTCATCGTCTGTATGTATTAAGCATAGACTCCACGTATGGCCTCCTAATAGAGATTGATGCATTTAATCAAACGTTCCCTCGGCCTTTGCCATTCCAAAGATTGTGTCCTGGTTATCATAACAATAATGTCTAATGACGTTGAAATGGCAAGCGGCGGAGCAAGGGGCGAAATCGCTTCACTCTATCAAGAGTACATTAAAGTAAGTGTACACTGAGTAACTGACTAGTCACACATAAGTCACACATGCGCTGTAAAACAACACTGAGCCATATTAAAGTCTGATTAGAGTCTAATGACGAGGCCGATTCAAGTGGTTGGAGTGCAGATTGCTTGGCCATTAGTCTACAATACTGCACAGTACACAGTGCTTTAGTAGCTGCATGACAAATGTACTGTAGACCCAGGCTGCAGAAACATCATCTTAAATATGCTTATTTTCATGCCGCAGAAGGTAACTCATTTTAGATTAAAGGAACACTTTTCTCATTTCCAACTTTATTTCCATATGTCAGAGTTACTGTACAGACGTATCATGTTCTAGTAGAGCTCTGTAGCCAGCTGTAGCTGGTTCACTTCCACCGTCCACTGATATATTCTCACATCAGTGGATGAGTAATTATAGTAAATGCACTTAACTTCAATGCACGTGCATGAGCTACTAGGAAATGCACCAGCGAGTCTCAGGTTGCTGCTTTGACTGTGCAGCAGCAATAACGATAAAGACTGAGGCAGCAGCAGCTGACTGCTTCCTCCACCAGGAGAAGATAGTACAAATTCTTTAATCTGTCTCTATAATGCAGGATAAGGTGATATAAACCTTCGGACTGGTTCAAACATCGATGATGGGAAGGTTGCAGAGGTGGGACCAAGTCACAAGTAAGTCCCAAGTCTTTGCACTCAAGTCTCAAGTCAAGACAAGCAAGTCCCGAGTTCTAAACAAGTCATAATGTTTTTGTGCCCTCTCCTTTGTCTCCTCAGGTGCCGCCCTCCCTCTCTGTGCAGCTGCAATCAATGGATGTACACGACTGCAGCAAATCACCAATCAGGGCGGGGTGGATAAAAGACCAGGAGAGAGGAGTGGAAGTTGCCAGTAGGCCAAATGGCAAGTATTGAGTGTTTCATACTGTGTGTGGTGGTTGACGTGGGAGGTGGAGGCGCAGTGTTGAGCTGTAGTGCTTTAAGTTGCGTATGTACACTTTTTTTTATTTATTGTTAATAAATTTATTGTTAATAAATTGTAGAATTTTCTTTACACCCATCCGTTGCCAGTCTCTCTCCTTCCTGGGTAAAATGTATTTGTTACTCCATCCCCTGAACCCTAAACAGGGGAACGTAACAATTGTCCAGAAACCCTCACAGGTACTGCATTTAGCATAAAAATATGCTCAAATCATAACATGGCAAACTGCAGCCCAACAGGCAACAACAGCTGTCAGCGTGTCAGTGTGCTGACTTGACTATGACTTGCCCCAAACCGCATGTGATTAGCATAAAGTGGGCATGTCTGTAAAGGGGAGACTCGTGGGTACCCATAGAACCCATTTTCATTCACATATCTAAAAATGAAACAGAAAAGTAAATAAATAAGGGAATTAATACAAAGGTAAATAAATAAAGAAGCAAATTAAAACAGAAATATTATCAATTTATGTCAGATTTTATCAATTAATCAGTGGCTACATTTGAATATTTTTGCTACAGTTAATGACGTATTTATTTATTTATTTAGCGAGTAATCTATTTATTTGTTCATTTATTTTTTTATTTTGGCAGGTTCCGTCATCCATATATTAAGTGAAAGTGCTGTTATTGCACAACGAAGGTGTCTCGTATGGCCTTTGGGTTTAGGATGCTAACCATGTAACTGCAATGTCACTTTGAGTCTTTGTTACATGTCCCCCTCTCTTTCCCCTTATTTCCTTTCACCTCTTTACTGTCGAGGTAACTCAAACTTTTACTATCAAATATAGGCAAGAATGCCTTATTAATGAAACTAATTATAAGTTGAAAGAAGACTGTCAGACTTCCCTCATTGTATTTTGAGTGTCTCGAAAGCCTTCCCTCTTTTAGTTCAGAAGGTGAATCAAACCGCAATATTTTAAAAAACAACAACTAATGAACATAAATGCTGAGTTTTTCTGGACTTTTCCTACCTTTTCTAAATCATATGGTATACTGTGCAATAGGGAATTTAATTTGGGGTCTAAATCAGCAACCATCTCTTTGGAGAAGATCCTCCCTCAGTGGAACTGCTGGGGAAGCACTTTATACAAAAGATTGATCTGAGGTCTGAATACTGGCGCGCTCTGTTTGGTTAGTAAATCTCTGCTGTGCGGGGTCGACTCAACTGTACTTTCTACTGCGCAAAATGTGAAATGTGACCCAGAGTTGTTCCTGTTTCTGTAAACTTAGCTATCAGTGAGAATTTAAAGTTTTGGATGCAGCTTAAAACATAAAAACGTTGGGCTCATGTAGAGCTCGGAGAGTAGGACTAATAAATAAAGGAAATATTTTTAGACTTTAAAGAAGTAAGAAGATCATATTGTGAAATCAGACGTCTTATTCACTTTTGTCTGTAAATCCAAATTTCTATGTCATGTCAAATTAATGAAGAACACATGTATTGTTAGCCAGTAACTGCAAGCACATGATAAATATTAGTATTTTCCTTAACCAACTGTGCCAGTTTTTTTTTATCATCATGATCGAAACTTTGTTATACCTCCAATGACGTTAAGCTGTCAGTAGCTCTGCAGACAGGACGAAAGCTTCCGTCTTAGGTTTCACCGTGAGTCATCCATCAGATGAGGAAAGTTATTTGTTGTTTGTGGGCTGAATGGGGGGAGCACAGAGAAAAGGGTGGTATGTGGATTCCTGAGCAGGCAGCTGGGCGAGCAGGAGCAGCCTAACAGCCCTCAGATGGATGAGATAGAGGCTGGAGTGCAGGTAGAGTTAAAGAGAGGAGGGCCGAGGGCGGGGCAGGGCTGAGGGGTCCGCTTTAAAAGTCCCGAGGGCCCCCTGCATTGATCTAGAGATGTCTCCTTCAAAGTCCGCATATCTCCTATCTGACTATTATTGACTTTGCCAGATTTATATCTCCATCTTCTGATGTTTTGTCGGCCTTAGTAATGTCACCTTTGACCCCCATTTCCCGCCACTTCTTATTGGAGGCATATGTGGCCACATTATCAGAATTGGTAAGTCCTTCCTCATAGGAAACAATGCAGTTTCTTTGCCGGTTCAAGGCTAACTGAATTAGCATGAAGACACATGACTTTGTTCAAGATGTCCATGAAATGCGCTGAACTTTTACCTGCATGTCTGTAGTGTATAGCCACAACATAAACAGAAAACATAATTAGTTACCCAGGGGTTCCCTAGTGGAGTGGATGGATAAAACATTACATAAATTACATTGTCAGCGCACATCTATAAAAGACAAATAAATCACCCCCATAAAGTATACAACTGTACTCTAAACGGAAAGAAAACTTTCCATATATTTTGAACATATAATGATGGGAGACTAGCAATTAGCTTTAGAATCACTTTTCAATTTCTGCCTTTTTCCATTGGTCAACCGCGGGTTGTTTCTAAGCTGTGCTATATAAATAAATAAACTGACTTGACTTTAAAATCATGCTTTTGTTAAGCAGCAGTAGGTGAAATTGGAGCAAATATGATTAAAAAAGTTATTTTTATAAAACGGTCACTATATCCTGACAGTAGCTCATGAGACAGGTAATCTGAAAAAAAATCATGTGCCTCCGTGTCCTTCGGTGCTCCTAACGGCATCTACAAGATTTCACAGACCGGAGGAAAACAATCAATCAGAGCCTTGCCGTCTCTCAGCAGCTGTCAATCACTCGCAAACTTCAATCAAACGGTCAAACTAGGCAGCGCTGATCAAATATGAATCAGTATTCTGTTACTGTAATGCCTATTTCTCATCTCAAATGTTTTCAGAAACATCTTGTAGTGTACTGTTTAACTGTAAAATGAGAAAGTTTGTGACTCGGCCGCCACGTTGAGATCAGTTGAGGAAATACCAAGCCCCGCCCACCAGCCGGAGCACACTTTCGGTACCTTGGCGGTACCTTGCCAAAACTCACTATGAGAATTATTCCCCAAAGATGGTACCGGTGGCCAAAATTTGGGGTCCTGGCTCACGGACTTTGTATCACTTTATACATACTATGTATGTATCACTTTAAATCCACCTTATTCTGATGTGTTCTAAAGAGATTCACACTTCTTAGTGTAATCATAGGAACCAGAGTTACTGTGCTGTGTTTGCTGTTTGGCACTAAAAGTGCAGCCCTGACTTATTGCACAATCGAGGATCTTTAACCAAAACAGGAAGAGGAATTCCTCACTTGTTTGTTGCAGGACAGTATTACATTACAGGTGAACAAATACACAGACAGTCCAGATGGTGTGCAGTAGGGAACAACGGGGGTCAACTGCTCTGGAGTATGAACATATTCCACCTGATCACTCCAGTGAGGATTACTGCAGTGAGGCAACGCTGCTTGTCTGACTGACGTGACCCGACTTTGGCTCCTGATATGATTTGCGCGGTGGGAAATTGTGACCTTCCTTCTTAAAGACACATTCAGTGTTTGCCTCATCTGTTCTGTATACATCTTCTTCCTGCCATGTGTGGTGCGACTGAATATAAGGCTAAGATGTGCTTAAAATCAGTTCATTAGTGTTTTTTTGTATGTACATAATACATATATATTATATTTTATGCATATATATTTTTCAGCTTTTCTGATTGTCCTCCTCCATAACTGTGATACAGTTGGTTGGTAACTGAGCTGGTGTTAGAGCTTTATGCAATGAGAACACTTGCATCACATTTCCTGGTCATGCCCACTGTAATTACTGAGGATCTTTAGATTGTTGGCTTTGTTGTCTCCAATACAATGTAAGCATAAATGTTAAAGTTTAATCAGCCCGTGTATAACAAGATATTGAATCCTGACTTGCTCACTCAATGATATCTGAAACATTTCATAATGTAAAACAACATTAAAACTTCCTAAAACAAGCAGTCCCACCGCTTTGGTGATATGTCACTGATATGACTTTTGGATGGATGAATCAACTAACAGTCAATATATCATTTATTATTCTTTGGACATCATTAATACACATAATTACAATGCGCAAATAAACCCAACGTTTGGGTTTCCAGCCAATATTCAAGGGAGGGATCCAAAAATGACTTGCTTTGTCTTTTGTCAAAAAGCTTTTTAATTGAAGAAGAAACAGATACCATCTGGCTACAGAATATCTGAGGACAAAATACCTTTTACTTACCAACTAACCACAAACTTGATGGCTTATTATAAGTTGAGAACGTAAGGCTTTTTTTGCATGAGAAGAAATAGTTTGACATCTTGGGAAATACGCTTATTCGCAGAGTTAGATGAGAAGATAGATACCACTCTCGTATCTGTGAGCTAAATATGAAGCTACAGCCAGCAGCCTATTAGCTTAGATTAGCATAAAGACTGGAAATGGGGGGAAACAGCTGGGTTGTCTCTCTCCAAAGGTAAAGAAAAATCAGCCTACCAGCACCTCTGAAGCTCACTAATTAACACATTATATCTCCACCCAGTCTCCAGAATAAAATGTTTGCATTCTACGTTTCTGCAAACCACGGACATTTCTGAACCAAAAATATGTTTCATATCAACATTTCTACACATGTGAATATCAACGTTATAGTGTTTTAACCGCTTGTGGTGCTTTTGCCGTTTCCAAAATGCATTCTCAGTTATGTTTAGGTTTAGGCAACAAAACCACTTTGTCAGGTTTAGTAAAAGATCATGGTTTGGGTTAAAATAAGTACATTACTTTTGGTTTCACATGGGACACGCAACATCCTTCAAAAACTATCCACCATTGTGAGCAAGCTCCATCAAAACAACATGTAACATTATCCTGGTGCACAGTGCGTGTAAAGACACCTGTAACTTGCACGGAGTGACCTGTGGTTGTCCTGCGGCGACGGATGCTGTAGCTGTAAGAGCCACAATAGACAACATGTCACCGTAATCCCAGCTACAATAGAGCTAAGAATAGAAGCAGAGTGGATACTGGAGACGGGGACGAACAATGGTGAAGGAGGGTGACAATATACCTCCAACATGGACAATGATGTATTTTAAGCCTCGACAAGGCTTTGACATCCTGATTGCTAACCTTTGCTGCTCACCTTAACGGCTCTTATAGGTTTGTAGCCTCCAGTCACATCCAGGTTGATTAAATAACAGATCTGATGACTGTACAATGGCTGCTGGTTGCTGCCTGTTCTCAGTGTTAACGCAACAGTTTGTCAGTTGTTGGCGCTCGTATGCTGGGATGGTTGTTAGCGTGACAGGCCGCCAGCTGTTGGTACTTGAGTTGGAGCCTCCTGCTTGTTAAGCAACACAAAGAAACCTTTAAGGTTCAACGTGTACAACAACTGATATGTTCGCCACGGCCGGCAGACTCGGCTGATTGTAGGGTCAAAAATTATTTCTGACCCCTTTGGACCCTTAACAAATGACTCCCAAGGCATCAGGGGCAGCAGTCATATCCGATGTGCTGCTCTGTCCATGCGAGACACATGTGCTACAACTTAAGTCGGAGGAATAAATCATGCTGTATGAGGGGAATAAGGAGGATTTCACATTAACCCCTGAATGCCTTGTACTCACATGGGATCTCCCTCTGGCTACAGGGATAAATAACATCCAGGGAGCCCTATAAACTCTTACACAGCCGAGGATTTATTCTTCCGCCTGCTGAATGGTAATGAGATCAGTCGGTTTGCAGGGTATGAGGCAGGTATGAATGTCAGATGACGTCGGTGCAGCAGGACAACAATGCAAACCGCAAACGCCTGTGGTGTAACACCACGCCACCTTCAAACCCCCCACTCCCCACCCCACCCCCCAAGTGCCGCACATCCTTCAAGTTGGGACTCCCTTTTGCTAATGGAAATAAATCATCTGTCAGGGTGGCGGCTCAGAGGTGTCAGATACTGGGTTGCGGAAGAAAAAAAAAGACAAATGAAGAAGGGAAGGGGAGTGACCGAGCGTGGACGGTTCAAAATTCACCCAGGTGAAATGTGGGAAAGCTATGAGCCTCCCTTTCCTGGTTGCCCAGGATGTGTTTGAGCAGAAGATATATGTGACCCTCTGCTTTTAATACCTCGCCGTATATATATATATATATGTTGCTGCTGCACAAAGGCGGAGGGCATGTGAAGTAGCTCCGAATGCCTCTCTGTACTGCTTTTCCATCTGCTGCTGTAACTTTAACTGTGTCCCATCAACCACAGCGCTCAGCAGCCTGTCACTACAGACGCAGCAGCATTTAAGAGCTGTCACAGTGTACACATCGAGCTGAGTGTGCAACTGTAACTCCCTCCTCTCGGTGTCGGCCTGTCACTTTATGAGACAGGTACAAAGATACAGCGTGAGTTCAGATGTCTGTGGTGCTCTGAGATACAGGCAACAAGGGAATTAAAAAAAGGGAGAAAGGAGTGCAGAATGTGGCAAGTATAAAGGGATAAATAAAAAGTAGAAGGGAAGAAGGAGCGGAAGAAAGCCAGAAGAAAGTAGGCAAAAGGCAGATCAGGAAAAGGGAGAATAAATGGGGAAGGAAGAAGGTATAAAAGGGTATAAAAGAGTGAAACATGGTGAGAAAGCAAGAGATGACATAGAAAGTCAAGACAAGAAAAAAGAGGCAGGTTGGATGAAAAGAAAGTGAAAAAGAAGGGAAGCCATGGGAAAAGTAGGTAAGGAGGAAACAATGGAGGGAAGAGAAGAGATGGGAACAGGGGGAGAAGAGAAGAAACAAGGGAAAGATGATGGAAAGAAGGAATGAGAGGACAGAAATGGGATGAGATAAAGAAGGTAAAGGGTTAAAATAGAGGAAAAGGTGGAAAGAAAGAATGGAATAGTAAAAGGTATGGAGGACGGAACCTGCCAGTAAATGAATAAATAAATAAATGACTTGATAAATAAATAAATATGTCATTAAATGTAGCAAAAATATTATTAAAAATAAATGTAGCCGTTAATTAATTGATAGAATGAGACATAAATTGATATTTCTGCTTCAATTTGCTTCTTTATCTATTTATCTTTGTATTAATTCCCTTATTTATTTACTCTTCAGTTTAATTATTAAAAAATACATTTATTTTTACATTTATTTATTTATTTTTGCATTTTTTTTTTTATTCTTGCATTTATTTTTTATGTATTAAAAAAATAAAAAAAATAAATATATAAATAAATAAAAGGGAAAACTAAACAGAACTAACCCAAGCTCTGTATACCTTCACTGATTTAATCTCCTCACGTTCAATTAAAAGCCTGCCAACATGTCCATCTCCCCTCTGTGTGTTAGTTTGGTATCTTGTGTAGAAGAACCCTCACCTTCCCTCTCTGTTATGTTTGATTGGAGCGAGTGAACACTGCTGCTCAGACTAACAGCTTCTGGCATCTCCAGACAGGAATTCGTTCTTGCCCCTGTGATCGCAGCAGGCTGGGATTTTGACACGGAGGGAGCTACAAAGAAGCATGTTATTATTATTTTTGTGGACGCAGAGTTCGGGGGCCTCCCCATCCCAGATCCCTCTGTGCAGCGGGGTTAGGGTTGGACTCACACTATCTTGAATTTTTCTTTTTTTTTGCCTCGTGCACCTCAGTGTCAAATCACTCATAGAGTGAAAGCACACAGCATCAGATCATACATCAGTATCAGCGTGAGGAGGATCAGCTATCTGAGCTCTTTAGCTCTCCCAGGTGGTGCCGTACAGGCCAGTATATCTAACGCTATATCTCAACCAGACGGTGAGTGTAATCCATACAGCTGAGGGTGAAGCTGTGGGACGTAAACATTGAAGCCACGTATGAGGTGTGTGTGGCCTGGCTCACTTTCACACCCGAGCCAGTTTGCTAAGCCGGTAAGGTGACCATGAACTAATAACAGCATTCAGCCTCATACAAACATACTTGCACACACTCATTCTAGGTGGGTCACAGCTGTTGAATGAGCCGCTCCACGTTGCTCTATAAATACCAGCGTTGACATGGGGAGAAAAACCAAAACGCTAATTAATGAAGCCCCCTCTGTATTGATTTAGTGCTGCCAGCCTTGGCTGGAGTATTCACATCCTGTGAGATTTCATTCAGAGAATATCTCACCTTCTATTTTTTTCAAACCATTTCTCAACATTATGAGCTGAGCTGCTCCCGCTGTGAGCAATGAGATGAGGCCCTCCAGGCTCGTGGCACCCCTCGTTCATTGGTCATATTGTGGAGGAACACCACCCATGCAGCTGGTGTCTCACCGTCCCGGACAGCTCTCACTGGTTTTATGAACATCAGGAGCGTGAGATTGTATGAGCTTAAGATGTTGGAGGTGGAATTAATGGTTTTCCAGCCGTACCTTGAGAACAGTAAGGTTTTCCACTGTGGGAACACATGGCGGGCTTAGTTATAATACACAGTGCAATGAGATCTGAGAAGGATCCTTGAGTGTGAAGGGGCTGTCCACACTGCAGGCTGCCTTTATGGGCTGCTAGAAAGACGAGATCAGGCTGGCACCGCAGGTCAACAAGTGGAAGGCATGTGTGGGAGTGTGGATGTGTGTGTGTGTGTGTGTCTGTGTCCACCTACAGTCAGTGTGTGTGTGTGTGTGTGTGTGTGTGGGAGGGCGGAACATCCCATCCTTAATTAAAACAGCATCGCCTCCGTTTTGGTTACAGGTGGGAAAATGTTTTTTACTTTCCGCACTGTTGTGAACACAAATAAAGCAGCCTTTAACTTTTATGTGCCACACACACACACACACACACACACACAAACAGGCACAAAGGCATGCAAATAATGTATACACAAATGCATGCCCACACACAAACAGCCGACAGCAGTGCTCCTTGATCAGAATCGCTACTACGTGCTGGAGGGTGTTTGGTTGGTTATGGAGAGAGTTGGAACACACACACATAAACACACCCACTCAGAAGGACATTAAAGCCTGGAGCTCAGTGATAATTAGAGGTCATTCCAGTGACAGCTGGCACAGGGCATACCACCGGGCTGCAGCTAGAGGAGGGCGATCCAACATAAAGCAGCCATTGCTCTCTGAATGTGGAGAATGCTGAGAAATGGCTGCAATGTAAGTAAGCACCTCGCGGCGCAACGAATGGCTTTCTAAACACAATCTTCAGTGTAACAAGTGTGGTATGCTGTAAAATCTCTTGTCAAGATGTAACTTAATTTGCTCTCTGGCATGAAAAAAAATGCCTTGATGGCTATCTGCTAGTTTGTAATAGCATCCTGTCCAGGTTCAAGGATATTTAACTTATAGAAATCACCTCAAACAGACACGTCCGCTCAGTTATTTAAAGCTGGTCCCAGTCCATGAAGTGTATAAACATTAATCACATCTGGTCTGTACGTAGGAGCAACGTTTTTTTGCAACCCATTAAAGTATAAGTTTCTCTCACAGACAAACAATGGCCTTCTAAGTGCAGTGTCGAAGCCTGTAAAGTGTGAATGCCTTTTCAGTAGGTCATCCATTGGCACTACGTTTTACAGTCTTCTTCCTGTTCCACATTTTCACAGCCAATTCAGCTTCATTACACCTCCATTGTGCTCCCTTGTATTTCGTTTTTTACAGTGAGAAAAACGACACATCAGAGGCCTGTTCAGTATTTCTCTCGTATGCTGAGATTAGCAATATATTTAGATACTTCTACATACAAGTGAGAAAAATGGTATACAGTATGTTTATGTGCAAGGATTCTTCCAAAGAGAATATCCAGCCATCAGAGTGAAACTGGACTCGCAATGACTGGCCACCGGTTGCAAATTAAAGCTAGGGTTTGTGATCTTCTTCTAAAATATGTTTTGTTATGTTTGTTGAAATACATCCCGACAGCAGTCAATAAATCGGCTCCTTCACAACTGAATGCTCCACTACTGTATGTTCACTGGCTAGCTAACTTTGACTGTCTGCCGTTTGATAATGGGTATGTAGTACACTCTTTTTTATAGGTTCTTCAACAAAATGTTTTTTTTGGCGGAAAAGGATGCTGATGAGAACGGAGAGAGTGAATAAAAATAAAGCGAAAGTGTAGGCTGTAAAACTTAAACAATCTTATGAATGGTGCTAAAAAGCTCTGTAGAGCAGAGGGGAACTGCAGAGTCTGATTATTCTCTGTGGGTTCATCACTATGAGCAACCCCTTTCACATACAAGTAGTCGTGGTCCATTGTTAATATGAAAATATTGATTAAGGCTGCTTTAGAGGATAGCAGCATTCTCAGGATATGAATTTTTGAGCAGTAGAAGTCATGGAGAAAAGTATTCAAGTATTATTATTATTCAGTACATGTTTTTGGTTCCAGACCTCTGACTCACAGTCTACATCTACGTCTCAAATTTTGTCAAATCATTCTAGAAATCTCCGTTCAGTCTGAATATCAGGCTGCAGGGTCAACGTCAGATTTGTACTGTAATTCCAAGGGATCGTGAAGACTGATTGTCTTGGAAACTTTTGGGATATTATAGGAACATTTCTGGCCTTTTTCCTCACGTAGAAATGCAGCCAACTCAGATTGGAGTTGAAGCTGGAAAAACGATAGCTATTGGTACCATATGCGTTTTTGGAGCTGCAGTCAGTTTAAGGGTGTTATAAAGGTATTCATTTCAAAATATTAGATTTTATGGTGGGAGCTCAGCAGATTTTGTGATAAATTATGACCGTTTGTTATTGAAAAAATCAATTCCTATGGAGGCATTAGTTTGGGGTTTGACAAGTGGGTTTTTGACAGGGAGGTCTTTGCTTCGAGCCCTAAACTGTCTTACTAAGTCGGTGTGGGGAACTTTTCCCTTCCACAGCGAGTACTGAACATACAGTAGTGCCCTTAAGCAAGGCATTTAACCTCAACTGCTCCAGTCTGGCTGGGCAGCTCCCGATTGTGAACATGTGCAGCTCTATGAAAGTGAAGCAGTCAGGCCAGTCGCCAGGAAAAAACCTTGGCATTGTAATTTTCTTCTAACCAGGGATACGTTGAATGTGGACATTTTTGCATTCAACTTTAGGTGACTTGACTTTGTGCATGTTACGTAACGTTAGGTAAGAGAGTCCGCTAAGGGCGGTTGTTATGTTGTTGTGTATTTTATTGTGTTGTGATTTTGTGTGGCTGCTACTTTGGCCAGGTATCTCTTGTAAAAGAGATTTTTGGTCACAGTGGGACTCCTGGTAAAATAAAGGTAAAATAAAATTTACGGTAGTTATGTTGTTATGTTAGTATTTTAACACAAACCATGATCCTTTTTCTAACCGTCACCAAAGCTGCAGTGGGTAGAAATGGAGCAAATATGATTAAAAAAAAGTTACTTTTATAAAACGGTCACTATATCCTGACAGTAGTACATGAGACCGGTAATCTGAAAAAAATCATGTTCCTCTGTGTCCTCTGGTTTCCTTCGGTGCTCCTAACGGCACCTGCAAGATTTCACAAACCGGAGGAAATCTGGAGTCTGCCGTCCAGCTGCCGTCTATGAGTGCCGGCTGTCAATCACTCAATTAAACGGTCAAACTAGGCAGCGCTGATCAAATAGGAATCAATATTCTGTTATTGTAACGCCTATTTCTCGCCTCAAATTTTTTCAGAAACATCATGTAGTGTACTGTTTAGCTTTTTGTTTGTGACCAGTTTGTGACCTGGCAGCCATGTTGAGATCTATCGAGGAAATACCAAGCACCGCCCACCAGCCGGAGCACAGCCAATAGTAACGCTCTCTCTCTGAAATGACCTGTGATTGGCCAAAGTCTCCCGTCACGGGGTAGATTTTCTAAAGCCTGAAACAGAGCCATGAGGAGGTGCAGAAGTCTAGTTTTCTCTCAGAACACTTGAATTACAATATGGTGAAAGGTTATTATGGAATTTTTGCCCAATGATGCCAAAACTATTCTGCCTACTGCAGGTTTAACCAAGTAGTTTCGTTGCATAAACCTAACCAATCATTTCACAATGGTAATCTCGTGGCATTGTGGATTTCTGCAAGCATGACACGAGGCTAATATAGGTAAAAATCATCAGGAACAAGTTTAAATCTTTTAGGAAAGCAGTGATGAATATAGTCTCATTGTTGAGAATTATGTACAAGCTGCAGCATTATTAGTCCCAATACCTGAGATACATGAGAGCGCCCCTCTAAAAAATGGTTATGGGTAGCAAAACTTTTACAATCTGTAAAAACGCTTCACCTCTAGACTACCTCACAGCCAGACATTTTCCAGTCTTTAGCATCTCTACTTTTTAATATGGTCCCTCTGAAGCTGTTCTCCAAGATTCTTTTCTTCCATTTGTATTTTCCTCTTCAACAGAAAGAGGTATCACCTATCGCCTGACATGGCGTTAGGGGGACCAGCTACAGGAAAGAGAAGAGGTCATGTCTGGATATGACCCACGGCAGCGGCGGAGATATAGACCAGATCTGCCATTGTGTAGTCAAAGAGGGGCGTGGTGTCCCTCTCACAACCCCTAGTGACTTCTGGGTAGAGAGAAGCAGTTTTGGTCTTTTTCAAGACGGTAATGAAATCTGTCCTCATGTTCCCTCGGTTATTTAAGTTCCTCTCATCTGACTCGATCTGTACAATGGATTAATGCCAGGTATTGAAGGATTCCTGCCACCTGCCACCAACCACTATATGTGACATGAAATGATTTCACTAGAACTGGTTTCAGAGAAGACTTTTTGACATATTTTTGTAGGCCAACCAGGAAGTTAGCATCGCCCTGGTTCCCTCGACAAAAAGCCAATGGGATTCTTCCATTAGGTTTTGGATTATTGCAGAAAATAAGCTCTGCGGTAAACACAGGTTTTTGATACTTGCATGTTTTGTTCAGCAAGATAATCTTCACCAATGAATACCACTATATAAATGAACTACACCACGGTCGCATCAGTGCGAGTATACACAACGAGGCTGTAAAGACGGACGAGTAATGACGTTTAGTAGTCTCATTTAGCTGCTTGTTAGCAACCGCCTTATTTAAGAAAACAAAAAGGCTTCAAAATTCACGAGTGGGATATTTATTGATGTATTTTATGTCGTAGAACAAAACGTTAAAATCTCTTCAGCTTGTGTTAACCACAGACCTTATTTCAGGCATCTAACTAAAAACCCATTTAAAAAACATTGACTTCCAGACGAGGGAACCAGAAGTGCCAAAATGCTAACTCATTTCCGGGTTTTCGGACTCATTCCTGTAGCACTCTATGACTATATCAAAAACATTACCTCTGCACATGCTACCTTCAACCTTTTTCCATTATCACAAATAACGACAGAAACATGTCCGATATGTCCCGTGACCGCTCTGTCTACCTTTGGCAGAAATGCGATGGGGTAATTATTCCTGTGGGCTGCTGTGTTCCTGCTGCCTCTGTCCACACAGAGCCGCAGGCTGCACTCGGAGCTCTAAATCTCGGGGGGATTTTCTGTGCTGAGCTGTGCTGTGTCCTCCTTCAGAGCAGACCATGTACATTTGGACGGGGATGAATCAGACTATTATTAATTATCCAGCACACAGGTCAGCGGCGCCATAAATAACCATCGACTGACAGACAGATTTTAACCAGAAAAACAGGCAGGGTTTAGGGGGACTGGAGGGTGCGTGGTGAACTCTAAGAGAGTTGGATTATAAGGATTTTACTACAGTGAAACACTTGTCTTTCTTGATGATTTCTGCTTAGACTGTAATCTGTGAAGAGAGACGCAAGACAAAATAAACGTCTTACCCTGGGTTTGAATCTGTGATTTCTTCACTCTAGTCTGCCACCTAAAATACTCTTATCAACATGGGAGTGGGCAAATATGCTGCTTTATGCAAATGTATGCATATATTTATTATTGGAAATCAATTAACAACACAAAACAATGACAGATATTGTCCAGAAACCCTCACAGGTACTGCATTTAGCATAAAAAATATGCTCAAATCATAACATGGCAAACTGCAGCCCAACAGGCAACAACAGCTGTCAGTGTGTCAGTGTGCTGACTTGACTATGACTTGCCCCAAAATGTGTGATTATCTTAAAGTGGGCATGTCTGTAAAGGGGAGACTCGTGGGTACCCATAGAACCCATTTTCATTCACATATCTTGAGGTCAGAGGTCAAGGGACCCCTTTGAAAATGACCATGCCAGTTTTTCCTCGGTAAAATGTAAGTTTGGAGCGTTATTTAGCCTCCTTTACAACAAGACAGTATGACAATGTATTCCGTAGGTTTCCTAGTTTCATACGATACCAGTATCTTCACTCTAGCTTTAAAACTGAGCCCGCTACCACCTAAAAATCGCAAGTTGCGTTAAAGAAATTAGTGGCGTTAAAACGAATATTGCATTATTATCGCGTTAACTTTGACAGCCCTAATTAAAATCTTTATACGGAACTTGCTATTGAATTTAGCCTCAACCTTAAAAGGGCCGACTTTGGTCAAATATATCAAACCACACCATTTAAAGGTTATTATACATTGATGAAGGACGTGCTTGTTTTGAATTTCTAGCTGGAATTTGTGGCAGCCAGTGTGATCATACAGAATCCTGTGATTTTAAAGGTATGCTTCAGAAAATAACTGCTAAAAAGCGCCCATGAAATCTGAACACTAACAGCGTCTTAGTGTTGTTGCTCCAAACCACTCCTTGGCCCGCTCCGGTTTTGTTTTTCCCACCCACCAAGGCAAACAGAAGGCGTGTGGGACATCAAAGAGCCAAGATGCCCTCAGGGCACACAGGGGCCAAAGCATATCTTAGTTCAGGCAACATTTGACCTATACAAATCACCTCCTCATTATCTTAGCTTTCTCTCCCCGAGCTGTCAATCTTTTTCTAAAAAAGAAGTAGTGATGAGTTTGAGGTCAATATATCCATAAAGCAATAAAGGTATCAGCTCTGAGTGCACTGCACAGTGAGACGCAAATAAACCCAGATATCCGTTTATTGACTTAGTTCAGGCCATGATTTGTATGCCTGCTTATGGTCAGCACAAGTCAAATATGAGGTCAGTATATTTTGAATCTCCAACCCCCATCTCAATAGCCCCTGAGCTGTGACAGGGCTTTCCGCTGCACATTCTGAGCTTGGAGTCAAATAAACAAATAATTCCATCCTTTTTGCCCCAAGGTGCTCATCGTTATACATATTTAGTGACGGCCGATTACAATTTTAATAAGCATAAGAGGAGAAAGCCTGTTGGCCTCCCCTTGTCAAAACATTTATATGGCATGCAAAAGGGCCTGTGGTTTCACCGTCGGTCAGGGGAGAAAGAGTTGACTTTTATTTTAGTCCTCAGCCACACTGCCTCAGTCCTTCCAGAGCAGGACAGTGGGAGCATTTAGCGGAAGAGCGGCTCAGTCTTCCGTCTGGTTGCATGCGTGTGCGGTGGGATGATTCATACTCGGGAGGAGAGAAGATGAAACACCTGCACAATGTCATCCTTGTGCCATCTCGCTCGCTGATAGTTGAATTCAACAGGCAGGTCAGAGTTTGCTAAAGTAAAGTAAAACAGCACAGAGTCTTTAGGTACGATGGATAGAAAGCAAAACTTGTAAGGCAGGATAGGTCATAAGAGGAAGAATTGGACTTCTGAGTCTTCTGAATTTCAAAAAGTGGCTGAAAGAACCATTTAAGTATAAATATAAGTATACATTTATTACAAATTGCTGCTGACTATTCTTACCATACATGTGCACAACCAGTGGTGGAGGGAGTACTCACTTTGACCTAAACCCATAGACTGTATATAAGAAGTGGACGTAGTCAACGTGACATCACCAGTTGGTTTGTGGACTGCAGTTTTGAAGTCTCAAGTTCGTAATTTTGGCCGTTGCCATCTTGGTTCTTTGCAACCAGAAGTGACATGAGAGGGTGGAGCAAAGTACAACCGAACGCTGAATAAGACATCTTTAGGCAACCAAAATCTTAGATTTAACTTTCATGAACCGAAAACACACTGTGAAAGGGTTAAAGTTCTAAGACGAAAACACACACAACTCCCAGACAGGACAACGCCACGGTAGAGACTTGTCAATCACGCCCTAAAGCATACCCTGCTTTATGGTCTATTTGACTCTAAATGGGACCATAATTTACTAAATGAACATCATGCTGTATTGAAGAAGACTTGAAACTAGACCCTACCCTAGGTAATAAATCAAGTGAGAAGTAGGCTCATTTTCTCATAAACTTCTATACAATCAGACTTCTTTTTACAACCAGAGGAGTCGCCCCCTGCTGGCTATTAGAAAGAATGCAGGTTTAAGGCACTTCTGCATTGGCTTCATTTTTTCAGACCAGAAGGAAGCCCACTGCTTAGACCTGCAATAAGTGATTTATTTTTTTTGGGCCACTTGGGGGCAGCAGAAAAATTGATATGACGAATTGTTTGAAAACAGTTGCTTATTTACACACCCAGCATTACGGAGCAACATGATCATTCATTTGGAGTTATGTTTCTGTCCACCTGATGAATGTATGTCTAATATTCACTCACTTTTACCTCTGTTTTTGGTCTCTACCAACTCCTGAGGGAAATATCTGGATCTTAAATGCTCCACCATGGCAGGTAGTGTATAGTGTTGCAGTGTTGTTCACAGTGGAATTTCTTTGTTGTTCGATAACTTGCTTTGTTCAAATTCTAAGGCGTTTTCTCAATGGTTCCCACCTCTTTCTTCCTGTTTTTGATCTGTTCCCACAACTAGAGGTGAGAATAATCAGTCTGTGATAGATTGTTTCGGGCAGACTGAACCACACATTTTCTAAAACGATGTCCACATTCCTGTGAAGTCAAACAATCCGTAATTGGATGAGCTGAAAATGAGCTGAAAATGTTTAGAACAGACAACCTCAAATGCCTTTTGTTGCACAATTGACTGACAGCTGTTTACAGCATGCAAACTGTAAACAAATGAGATTATTGGTTTTCAGCTGAGTGTGAACTGTGTTTTGCAGCAATTCTTTTGTGGGTTGGATTGCACTAATTATGGAAGATCTCGTTTAAACAGCTATCTGTCAGAGTGCTGACAGCTCGTGCATGCATGTGGGACCGATGTGAGCAGAGTTGGCAGCTTGATTGCTAGTAAATGAATACAAGATTCTGGACTTGCTTTCATCCTGTGTGGTTGAGCAATAAATTTAATTCATGGATCATCATTCCTCAAAATCTAATAAAAGCTGCCTTTTTTAATAACCATGAGTCGGTAACAGGCTGCACTGAGACAACTCGCAAACTTTTAAGACTCAGAACACAATGTACAAACAAAGCTGAGCATTTTTGTCTTAATGATTCAATAACTGTCACATTTTTATTATTTACTGCCCATTGTCTTTCTGCAATTTTCAGCTTTTTTTTTGCATGAAGTTTGGTTTCATCTGTTTTCAATGTTGTTCTCAGCAGCTCGGCTGGTCAGACCAAATAGTTGTGAGGAAAGTATGATGAGCAGTCAAGAAACACTCAGCTCTCATGGCTATTAGCCAACAGCTCAACACCGATCACTCTGACAGGCTGTGTTTACCCAGTTATTACGTTAGTCAGAGGAAAGCATCTCAGCATTATCTGAAAATGAGACCTCTCACAACAGCATGTGGAAAAAGAGAAGGAAAATGGAAAACAGACAAGCCCTCTCCAAATAAACAGGAACAACTGAATCTGTTTTCTTCTTTTGGTTTGAGGTCGATAGGTCACACCAGAGCTGGCTGGCACTGCGTTATCATGAGTGTGCGAGATGTTTAGGCAAAGAAAATTAACCCCAAGACGTGTCTGTTCAATCTGTCTTTGTTCCATCGGAATGGGTTGAACACTGACACCAAATGGGATTTTTGGAGCAGTAAATATTGTTTGAAAAATGTTTGAAATTTGATGCTCAGTCCTCCTTCAAAGTGCCGCCACCACCGTTTCACGCTTCTGTGAATTTACGTTCTTAGAATAGTGCTTTATTGTCATAGCGTATTTTTTTCATTCTGTAAATTATTAACAGATTCTCTTTTATTTTTTTTAGGCCCAAAAGAAGACGTCAGAAACAAAGCATCTGTGTGAGAACATTAGAATTGTCAGAATCAAGGCCACAGAAAAGCTGCATGTTCACCATGTGCTGGCCGCCATTTTTTCCCCTTTCTTGTTATATACATTACTATGTAAGTCACATTACATTGGTGTCACAATCTTCACGGACAGATTACATTGTATATAGTCACAGGTATGGTGGGCTGTGGCTCAGAGGTAGAGTGGGTTGCCCATCAATCGGAAGGTCGGCGGTTCGATCCCCGGCTCCTCCATTCCACATGCCGGAGTGTCTTTGGGCAAATAAGGAGTGTGCCGGAGTGTCTTTGGGCAAATAACCCGAAGGCATCGGTGTGTGAATGAGTGTTTAGATTAGATCCTGATGGGATTGCATGTATGAATGTGTGTGTGAATGTTGACATGTAGTGTAAAGTGCTTTGAGTGTTCGGAAGACTAGAAAGGCGCTATATAAATGCATATACTGTAAGTCCATTTGCCACCCAGTTACTGCAAGGAACTTGGATTTTGTTGGCCCCTGTAGAGAAAAGTGGTAGCGTTTCCGAGCACCAGAGTCCCTTCAGAAAACCTCTGATTTTACTGCAGTAGGGTTCCTTACTCAGTCCTGGCTCTGGTTCCCCCGTGCCTCCCTTCCCTGGGCTGGTCGCTGCAGAAGGTCGCTGGTCGCTGCAGTCTATGTAAAGATGTCTAGCATCCCAACAGGAAAAATGATCTGAGTAAAGTTTATCATCGTGAATATATCTGCATACTGTCGTCCTTGCTGTTGGCTTCTTGACGCTATATTGCTTGGGCCCAGAATCTAATACACACAATAGGCGTCGCTATGTTTCTTTTTGTCAAGCTTGTCTGATTTAGCGACAGTAACTAAGGGGGCGTTGGTATATAAGAAATTACTTTACTGTTTCATAATAACAGGGAATGATACAAGAGGAGTTTTCAATTTGGAAATGTAGCAAAGAGAATGTAAATATATAACTTATTTTTTTCTGAGATGTTGCTGGAGCTGTCTTACCATTGTCCACAAAGTGTATTTAAATGTTTTCCAGCTGTGAGTAGCCTCTCCATTTCTGTTGTGCATTGCATTGTGGGACAATAGAGTCCATCAAAACCACTCCAAAAATAGTTCAGTGTGCATACTGACATCCTTTAAGATACATGTTTTGTTTTTGTTGTCTTTATTGTTTTATTGATTTTTCTCCTTTTTCTATATATTTGTCATTATTTTACCACATTTATTTATTGTTTTGCTCTGTTTTAGTACGTTCTAACTTGTTTGTAACTTTGTGTTTAGAAACTGGCGTGCAGCTCTTCAAAAGCAGCTTTGTTAGACCATTATAAAATTAGAAGTCAGATGGTATAGCTTGTTAGCAGGTTTTTATGCTCTTTTGTGACTATTTTATTGCATGCGAGTCACAGTCATCAGTTTCCCAACAATATGCGTTTACACATTTCAATGTGTCTCCGTATCTTCAAAGCGCACGATGAAAAGCAGTTAGAGTGCTTTGCTTTGTCCACTTTCACAGAACATCAAATCAAAGCCTCAATTACTGCAGTTAATCTGTTTCCTGTAAAGTCATGGCAAAGAACTGGGATGAATAACACTTGAGGGAGGCATGTCTTGTTTCGGGCTTACAAACAACTCCTGAATGGGACTAGATAATCCCATGCAGGTCTCTCACTTTGCCTCACTGGGATCCATTGAGAAGATGCTTCTTTGCACCCTGGCTGACCACAGCAGGGGACGTTTTGCTGCAGCAGGGGCACAGAGGCAGACAGGAGTGGCTGCAAATGTAATCCTCAGTAGCCGAGAGCCCAGATTGAGTCTAAGCTGATAAGACTGTCTTGGGGCTAACGACAGGCCACAGCAGGTACCCGACCCATCCATTTCCCTGCAATAAAGCCTAACTTTCAGCCTGGTCCCCTGAGGCTTCAAAGAAAGAGTCAGCCTAAGTCAGGCCAACCCTGCTGAGGGTCACAGCCACTGAGGAGAAACAAAGTTGCAAACCGTGGAAGATGTGTGACCGCCTGTCTGTCTGGTCATCTATCTATCTCTCTGTAAATGACACCTGTAACATATGCAGCTCTGCCGAGTGTCGTTGTCCTGATGGCCAAGGTACAGAGGAGACATGAGGTGCTCCAGGGGTCAAGAAGGGAGGTCAGGAGGCTGTATTGATGTAGCTGCCCCCTGACCTTATGTCTCTAGAGGAGGGTGGGGTGCCATTCAGCTCCTGGCAGCATGTGTCCACAGCCTGACCTGAAACCAAAGTCCTGCAATGGCCAAAGGTCTTCATCAGGCACCTCCTCATAGTGCGGCCAAGCACAAGGAGTTTCCTATTCAAGTTCCTTTGAACATGACATACAGCTCTCGTTTAACACCTTTCTCCTGTGAAACAAAGTCAACACTGTGATTTTTTTTACAGAGAAAAGAAAGGGCAGCTGAAAGACAACAAAAATGTCAGGCTTTGACGAAACAGAGAGGAAATACCACAGTTTGATGAAGTGGCACCGTTTCTTCAGGATATTAGTTGGTTGCCATGGTAGTCGGGGGAAATTCCGCCTTGTCTTTTCTTACAAAACTTAACTAGGTGAATAATTTTGCTCTTTGTAAAGCAACACTCAGGACTGACAAGAGAAATAACAGACATGTTTTTCACTATGTAACACGTACTGTCCCCTTGGGCAAAATATATCAGAAAGCAAACCTATTTTCCACTCAGTCGAAACCAGTAGAACTCATTGCTTTAGAAGATGAAATTCAGAGTTTTGATAGAGTAAGATATAGATATCAGGGCACAACAAATTTGGCCCCTGAGGGCCGTGGCAGCTATTTTTCAAAATGGCCGCCAAATAGGCGCTTAATATTCCTAAATGTTGCGGAAAGCTGATTTTATGACTCTTGCTGATTTTCAAGATGTGTTCAAGCCGATTAGATCAGATGTCAGAAGATCATAGACACGTTTTTTTCCCTCTTTATTTTTTAAGGGTGCTTTTTAAAAAAAGAAACGGGGAAAAAATTGGGACAGTGTATAATCTGATGCTGATCTGGATGCAATAAAAAAAAAAAAACCTGAACATATCTATTATTACAATAAATTTTGAGGAAGTGCGGCCTTGACAGAGGTATGCTCCGATTGCTCTCTAGTTTAGCTCGGTATGCAGCTTTTTAATTAGCAAAAAAATCCTATTTCTCTATCGACACTGTGGCTACATGGCAATAACAGGATGAAATTATAATGTAGTATTGCTCTGAAAAATAAACAGAGAAAAAAAACACACACTCCTCCAAATGTTCACAGAAGAATGATGCCAGTCAGACTGTGGTCCTTTCATAGCCTTATATGCTCTGACAGACAGACTGCTGTATGATGCACAGACCAGCATTCTCCCCGCCGTGAGATTTATGATGCATCATTTGGAGCGTACAATTAGGACCCGTAAATTTGCTTCGAAAACTCTTGTCTGCTTGTATCTCTGCACACCGAGCCTCGGGCAGCGGATCTGAACACTGACGGCAGCAGCTCCCCCACAGAGACACTGGATAGCACACAACACAACACACCGCAACAGCACGGCGACCTCCTGCCTTGCCTATCAGGAGGATCAAGTCACAACAGCTCCGGGGAAGAGTCACACTTGGAGAAGGAGGGAATCTCCACCTCGGAACTCGCACATTTTGAATTTTGCAATCATGGGAAACAATTGATCATACGTAACTGTGTTGGATTTTATGATTTGAGCATTGGTTGATGTTCCTTCACAAGGGACCAGTAAAGCTGTTTGAAAAAACTCCCACAGTTTACATAAGCTCCATTCTAGTGGTCTCTCCTGACCAGCAACGCCTCCTCATCTGTTTTTCTCAGACTCTCAGTCCACCTTATATAGAGAGAAATAAAAGGAGAGGAAGAAGACAAAGAAAAATGGATATATCTAATCAGGTACAGATAGCCGTAGCTCAGAAACACGGACACACAGGCCGGATCCAGATTGGATCGGGAGGATTTTGACTTGCCAGTTTGGCTAACTCATAGCTTTGGACTGTGTTCAGGAGAAGAAGAAGAAGAAAAAAAAAACACACGTCAGGAACAATAGAAGATTAGAGAGCACTGAAATGTTTGAGCTCTCTGTCTGATGTAGTTAAAACACCTGCTGGATTCAGTCCGGTGGCAGATGCTTACAGTTTCAGTGCATCTTTGTTTGGTGAGTGAAGGATCACCGGCATGTGACCCTTTCTTCTGATCACAGCGAGCTAAACAAATCATCCCTACATGTCAGTTCTGGGTGTTCTGGCTCACCAGGGCCAACAGTTCTCTGCTAATAAGTCATATAACAGATGGAAAGCGGCACAGGCTAAAGATTTCACTGTAAAAACACGTCTGTCTAGAACAAAAGTGCAACATCCGGTGAAACGCTGCACACTGGCTAAGTCAGGTATGGACACTCCACCCATTAGAGGTGACAAAATGGAGAGTTTTCTTTCTGCAGGTGGTGCTCTTTTCTTTGTCCTTTCCGCTGTGGTTATTACGGCTCATGCTAACTACACATTTCCTCTCAGATTTATTACAAAGAAACCACTGTTGCAGCTGTTACTGGAAAAGTAAAAACACATCACTTCCTGTGAACCACAGGACTTTTCCCAGGGAAGACTGTTCAGGCATGTTCAACAGAGCAAATGTAAAAGGTTCCATGCTCAGGATGTAGGTTAAATTGCTTTTTTCAGCTTTAAAAACATCTTTACTTTTTAAAAATTATTAGTAGATAAAAATACAATACTGTAGAGCTTCAGGGAGTCAGGCGTGCCAGTTTGCTTGGGAATCACACCTGTGATGTGTGTTGGCATCTTTCAGTGACAGTGTTGCTTGAAGAGGGCCTACAGAGGAATGTCATGGGGGGGCAGGGGCCATCAGCCTGGGCCTGCCTGACCTCCACAGCTCGCTCCAGTAGGGCAGATGGGCCTTCACCCCGTAATCCCACCACAACAGGGAGCAACAGGGACAGCTCAGGCAGCTCAGCCTCTGTAAAGGCCAGAAACTCCCTGCAGGGACAGACTCCAATAAAATCTCTTTGTTCCCCGGTGAGTGCTACATCTCAGGCCCTCATCAATGCTCCGGTTTGGAGTTTCAAGAGAAACAAAACACCCTGTGGCTGCTTTCTCCTCGTGCGCTCAATGAAGGGAAGACTGGTGTGAGAGTGTGCAGAGCTGAGTTTATCAAAGCAGAACTGAGTGATAGTTTTTCACATCTATCTTTTCCTTAGTTTATTATTATTATCGTGATTGTTTTTCTTGTTGTTGTGCTTGTGTCAATTTCTATTATTTAGCACTCTATGGTATTTAAGGATGCAACCAACCATAATTTTCATGATCAATTAATCTACCTAAATGCGTTTTGCTTATTGTTAGGTCACTGTGATGTTTCAGCTTCACTGTACAAAATTATGTCTGTCCAGAGTTTGACACTAGAATGCTGTTTTCACATTTGTCCGCTGGTATCATGTAGCTCGTAAAGCTCCAAACTTACATGAAATTTTGATGAGGAAAAAATAGCATGGCCATTTTCAAAGGGGTCCCTTGACCTCTGACTTCAAGATATGTGAATGAAAATGGGTTCTATAGGTACCCACGAGTCTCCCCTTTACAGACAAGCCCACTTTATGATAATCACATGCAGTTTGGGGAAAGTCATAGTCAAGTCAGCACACTGACACACTGACAGCTGTTGTTGCATGTTGGGCTGCAGTTTGCCATGTTATGATTTGAGAATATTTTTTTATGCTAAATGCAGTACCTGTGAGGGTTTCTGGACAATATTAGTCAGTGTTTTGTGTTGGTAATTGATTTCCAATAATAAATATATACATACATTTGCATAAAGCTGCATATTTGGCCACTCCCATGTTGATAAGAGTATTAAATACTTGATAAATCTCCTTTTAAGGTACATTTGAACAGATAAAAAAATGTGATTAATTTGTGATTAATAGCAATCAATCATGACAATCATGCAATTAATCGCGACTGCATGTGATTAATGATTATCATAAAGTGGGCATGTCTGTAAAGGGGAGACTTGTGGGTATCTACAGAACCCATTTTCATTCACATATCTTGAGGTCAGATGTCAAGGGACCATGCCAGTTGTTCCTCGCCGTAATTGAAATTTCACTCTATCTTTAAATTCTTTAATTTCTTCCAGACAAGCTAGTATAAAATGGTTGGTACCAATTCCTTAGGTTTTGTAGTTTCATATGATGCCACTATCTTCACTCTAGCTTTAAAACTGAGCCCGCTACAGCCTAAAAATCTAAAGTTGCGTTAATGCGTTAAAGAACTTAGTGGCGTTAAAACAAATTTGCGTTAACAAGTTATTATCGCGTTAACTCTGAAAGCCGTAATTATAATAAACTGAATATTGGTTTGGCGTTTGCTAATTTATATAATCTAAAAATATCCAATTTTGTAAAAACATTCAAGTGAATGATGGATTATAGAAAAAAGAATTTATAGAAATACAAGTGTATGAACATTGTCCACATAATGTATTGTGTATTCACCTTGACTCAGAGGTCATACAGAGAGAATAATATTTGCTGGATGTACTTCTCATGCAATCGAAATTTGACAAAAGCTGTAAAACAAGTCTCTACTGTGTATCCTGACTCACTGTCAACCCCAGACAACGACGCTGTTATTTCATCTTCCTCGGGTTTTTCACAGCTATTAAAAAATAATTCCTCACAGGTAGAAAATCACACGCTATCATCACAATATATGAGGTAGTGCGTGATTACAGAGAAATGTGACTGCACTGTCTGAGAGGTAATTTCGAAGGGATGGTTTGTTTGTTTCTGTTGCTATGGAGGTAAAAGAAAAGAGTGTTTATAGCTGAATAGAGGCATGGCCTTATCAGCTGCATAGTTTGAGACGACATGCCGAAACCTTCTAATTAGCACTTCCGCCTTTTGGAGGCACTTTGAAGAGCGGAGAGGAATTTGATTTGACAGCATGAATTATGATAATATGTGTTCTGCTGCGTGCTATCCTGTAATGACCCTATGGATGTAAAACCTCTAAATCAGCTGTGTTGCAAGAATATCCTCATCTGTATCGTTTCTATGGAAACTTATTTCAGAATGACGGCTCTCTGTGCCCTATTATGACAGAGAGTACTAAACGCAGGGAAAATAACCTCACACACTGCCAAATCCCATTTGTTAATGATTCTTCACATGAATCTGTTTACATCTATTGGATACCTCAGCATGTGAGAGAGGAGAGGCCACCAGGAGAACAATGGTGAGAGTAAATATTTGATCCATCTTTCTTCTGTGCTCTGTCTAGCTGTCATTACAAATAGAGGGTGAGATGCAAAAGATTGCATGGCTCGAAGATCGTAATGACTCATAAACAGCTTTTGTGAGAAATGAAATATGATTTTAATTGGAGTATAAATGTTTATGACAGTAGAGGAAACATCAAAGCCCTGACTGAAAGTCTGTATATAGCTGTGGCTGCTATCAGAGACTTCTAATAATGTCTATCCGAGTTGATGACCGAATTTTCATGTTGCATTTTTCAAAAAGCAACAAACATCTTGTTGAATGGTAGTCCGTCAGTAAGGAGTGTCTCAACATCTATTTCTCATTATTCAGGCCGGTTTCCATTCAACTGAAGCACAATTCGAGAATCCAAGATGGCAGCAGACCCCAACCCCACAAGCACTGAGAAACACGCTGACTTAAAGCACCAATCAGCAGCAACAGTTTCAGGCTCTGGTTCACTGCAGGTTTGCACCAAAACGAAACCAAAAACTGAACCAAAGAAAGGCATGCCTGCAAAACACAGGTCAAAAACAAAAAGACTATTTGTTCTCGTTAGTACAATATTCACCTCATTTGAAGTTCACTGCTCATGTTCCTCTGATTTGGAATCAATTGGAAACAATTATGCAAATAGCTAGCTGAAGCCCCACAATAAATTCACCAGAAAGTTAAAATGACATATCGGTCTGTTTATCTCTGATCACATTATATGTTTTTGTCATTGATGTAAGGATATCAATGATGATAATATAATCCAAATCAGCATCATGTTTAATTAACACTTACATAATGTCCTTGAAAAGATATAGATATAGCTGGCACTAATCCCACAATATATATTTCTTATTAAATTAATATATTGTGCGTTATCATAAACCCATGGCATGTTCCCAGCTTCACTGATGATGATATGATGTTGTATACATTGTACAGATTTAACAAAACACCACTAAAGAGGCATCTGTATGTTCGAAAAACAAAGTGTGTTTTCAAGAAATAACTCTGTCAGGGACTTTAAGATAGAGCTATCCCTTTATGTAAAGTGCTGCAAATACTAGGCACAAATAATGGATTCAGAATGGCGCAGCAAACAAATGAGACCAGATAGACAATTTTCCCTTCAATCTCAAGCCAGATTAAAGGATGCTCCAGTTATAAAGTGGCTTTAGAGTTATGTAGAGTAGTTCCATGTCTGTAACTGGTGATGAGAGGGGGCTATTTTTCTTCCAGAGTACTTTGTTTTGAGCGCTCTTGTGCACCACAACTTAATGGACAATTTTGTAAAAAAAGTCAAATAAAATTGTGAGAGCTGCAGCGAGGAGCAGTAGGGCAGTCAAGCATCACAACAACACTCCACGTCTAGATTATTCCACAACACATGTGTAAAATTACAGCTGATAGAAGTGGACACGCGTACAGTTCTATACTGTCTGTCCCAGGCTGACATCCTCCTCCACACACAGACAAACACACACTGATGAGTGACACTACAGCCAGATGTGGTTCGAGCATCCTCTTTGCATATGCATTCGTTGCTGTGTAGCTTCTGGCATCTCCGAAGGTTTTATGTTCCCAGAAGTGTGGAGTTATTTCCACGAACATGTGGGGAAACCAAGTAACCACACAAGCGCTCGGATTACTGTCAGCAATAACGTCTCAATTTGTTACTTGTTTTAATATTATAGGGTAAAAACGGCACAAAAGAAATATACACTGCCATTGTTGTTTGTCTGAATATATGTGCTTGCAGACAGATTATTTCTGCCATATGAATTTTTTAATCAAGAGCTGACCATACCTCTGTGGAATAATGCTGCACAGTTCAAATGTCTAAATTCAAAATATGATGAAAACTAGTATGCTGTATTTTTTGTAACAGTATTTTTACTGCCCTAGTCATATAAAACGTTATTCATTATAATCAGCCACTATTTCAATCAACCAACCACCTCACCTTTAAGTGTGCCCCAGGTGCTCACTGATTGCTGTCCTCCTGGCTCTGCGCATTGTAACCTTATGTGCATTTCCGTGTTTTCAGCAGAGCAACAGGTCTGTTGGTAAACTTCTGCATGCTGAGCTGTTTTATTTATTTTGTCTAACCAGCAGTGTTTTGGCTGAATGAGAGGACCGTAATTAGGCTGTTTTAAGAAGCCTAAATATAGGTTATACAAAGCCATTCACTAATAAGACTCTTCTCTCAAGTCCCTCAACTAAACTCTGCTGCTGGCTCAGCTAGCACCTCTGGTAAGTGAGCAAGCTAGTTCGGCTACTGTCCGTTCCCTCTGGGCTTGAAGGAGCACCAATATTAACTTTGAGCTCAATTAAATTAAAGTGGCATGTTTTGTCATGTATGACTGAATGATATGTTGTGCTGCTTTTACAGCTGTTTTACTTTTGCTATTTTACTCCCCAGATTCGAACTAGTTAGCAGGTTAGCAGGATAACATGCATATTTTGGTAGAGATACAAGTGACTTGCAAGATAGAGTAGTGGTATGGAGGATGGAACCTGCCAAAATACAAAAAATAAATAAATAAATAATGACTTGATAAATAAATATGCCATTAAAAGTAGCAAAAATAAAATTTAAATAAATGTAGTCATTAATTAATTGATAAAATGTGACATAAATTGATATTCCTGTTTTAATTTATGGAGTACGGTCTTGACCTGGTTTAGACCTGCTCTATATGAAAGGCATCTTGAGATAACTTCTGTTATGATTGGCGTTATATAATAATGAATTGAATTGAATTAATTTGCTTTTTTATTTAGTTACCTTTGTATTAATTCCCTTATTTATTTACCCCTCTGCTTAATTTTCACTTTTATTTATTTATTTATTTTTGTGATTTTTGTATTAATTAATTAATTAATTTTTGCAATTATATTTATTTATGTATTTATTTTTGCATTTATTTTTATTTATTTATCTTTGCATTTATTTTTAAATGTATGTATCTATTTATGTGTTTAAGTGTGAAATGCTAAAGGAAAATCATGCAGAAATAAATAAATAAATGCTAAATACCTATTTCCTAAACATATTTATCTCATTATTCTTTTCTTCATACATTTATTCATACATTTGTTTTTACATGACTTCATGCATTTCTGCTTCATTATGCAAATGAAGGGGCGTTGTTTTCATGTTGTGTCATGCTTTCAGGAATCAAACTCAGAAAGGGCAGAGCAGATAGGAAGTAGCTGTAGGAAGTAACGTGACAGACCCGGGAACATGGGAGAAGTTTGCTTTCTTTGCAAAGTAACAAGCTGTACTATAGCAAATGAATTTAGTGAGGTAAACAGTACAATATTTCCCTCCTCATAGTATTAATAACTGTGGTAGTAACATTATTAGCAACAGACTACATCAGTATTCCATTATTTAAACTTATTACATCCGTTGGCTTGTCATAATATTTCCAAAACACTCTGTATTGGGCATTTAATAACCACCTGTTTTAGGTCAGCTTCTGCATGTTTGTCGTTTAAAGTCAAGACGCTGAAACAAATTGTGATGTTATTTCTTATTTACTTCTTACTTCTCTATTACTTCTTGGTAAAACAAATGTGGAGAGAAAAAATTAAGTTCATCGGGCAATAATTTCCTTTTTAAAAATAATGTTTCCCACTGTTGGCAGGCAGCGAGCAGGCAGAGTGCAGCCAGGGGGATTAGAGCCACTGTCAGCAAGAGAAAGGGCAGAGGGGCGCACAGGAAATGATCGTGGCCCCATGGAGGCAAGTCGGAGGCCAGTGCCGCCAGTCCAGCTGCTGCAGCCCAGTGCTGAGGGAAACAAGGAAAGTGCAAGGTCAGTAGAGCATTCAGAGAAAGAGAGAGGCTGAGCACAAAGAGCCACAAGAGAAACACAGAGAGAGGCCAACACGTGGAGAGAGGGGAGAAGTAAAAGAAAAACCAAATCCTCCTGAAACACACAAGAGCTTCATGGCCTTTTTTTTTTTTTTTTACATCTAAACCCCTTTGGGATTTTGATTTGTTAAGTAAACTTGTCCTCTTGGCTCTACGCGGTCAGGCAGGGGAGATCGGTGCATAGGTGCTCATAAATCATACGTGCTGCTGATGGCTGCTCAGACACATTGCTCAGGCATGTGGAGAAGGAGGAAGTACGCTAGTTTGATTCCTCGGCACGTCACTTCATCTAGAACCGAGGTGTTTTCTGAATCGTTGAGCTTTTATTATCACTAGCCGCAGCTCCGAAGGTGGTAATTGATTCTGGCAGAAGAGCTACGGCTCACAGTTAGACCAACATCTAAATGTAAACAAGTGGAGCCCAGCTAATGTGGAATCTCTTGATTACCTGATACGGCCATTGAAAGGATCAACTCTCCCATGTGAACACGTCGGATGCGAAGAGCAGGCGGGACTGAAAACAGCCGCCAGCGAACTGCCTATCATCTATCAAAACAAAAGCAGAAATGCAAATAAACAAAGATGCCGTTTGAGACTCCAGAAGCGCAGACATGAAATGGTTCCTCCCAGCCAGGGCCAGCAGTGATTAAAGTAAAAAGCCAGGCAGGGTCTTTCATGTGGGGACCATCTCATGGGCTCCTCCCAGCTTCAAGGCCAAAACGTCTCTTTCCTCTGACTGCCGGCGATGCAGACAGATAATTCCTTCCGCTACACCCCCCCCCCCAACCAACAGTTCAGCCCGCGACTAAAAGTGTCATTGCAAATAATTAGATTCTCTTGTCTCGGCGCTGCCACAACTAACGTAACACTGGTATTGTTTGGCAGAGAGAAGGAAGAATCTGAGAGCAATTGAGGTCTTGACGCTTTTCGGAATTACGGCCCAGAGAAGATTTCCGACCCCCTCCTTCTCGGAATCCATATACCTTCGGCAGAAATTACTGACTCGCAGTTGAGGAAGAATGATTTCCTTTGCCGAGTTTTCAGGCGCAGATGTTTGCATCTAATTTTACAGATTGTAACAAAATGCATACTGACAGAGTAAAGGAGGAGAATTGAATGTAAGATTCACAGACTTCAGGGCTGCACGATTATGACCAAAATGCTAATCACGATTACTTTGATCAATATCGAGATCACATTTAGTTATCGCGATTATTCATTGATTTTTTTTTAGGGAGAAAATATTTTTATTGCACTTTCACATTTAAATAAACAGAGCACTCCTTTCACTGCCAGTGATGCGTTTTGGGTGAGCTTACTAGAAAATACCGTGTGTTCGGGCGGGCGGGTAAAAAGTGACAAAGCAGTGTTCCAAGTAAGTTATTAGAAACTTACAGAAACATTGCGTGCAATAGTGCACCTCCTCTCCCCCTCTCTCTGTCTCTCTCAAACACACACACACTGGCCGTGGTGACGGCATGTAATATTTACACACTCCACCTCCACGTAATGCACTGTCAAGAGGTTGTAGTCATTTCACGTATTTCTTTGAGATCACGTTGTTTAGGCAAGCACTTGATTTGATATGCAGTGGAGTTTTCCATGAGCGGACACGCATTTTGAATGTCTCTATCGCAGTCAATCATGTTCATTTAATTGTGGGAAGCTATTATTTGATTAATTGTGCAGCCCTTATTGACTGTATGTTGTGATTGAGAAGGACGACGTAGTGGAGAGCTGAGACAGAGTGTGCATGAACGGAGAGCAGGATTTCTAACCCTTCTCGGGCAGTCCAGATGATCTCCAGTCCTCCATTTGTCCTCTGTTAATCAGCCTCTATTAAAGTCGTTTAAGTGGCATCTGCGCTCTGACCTTCACCTCAATAGAGACCAGCCAACTGAGAGTGTGTGCACACGTGTGTGTGTGTGACAGAGAGAACTCAAGAGTGCACACGCAAAATACAAATTTGAACAATTTCCATTCTTTTAAACACCTCTCATGTCTCAACGAACACCCTGGCTAAATCATTCTGATAGACCAAAGGCGTATCTGTGAAATAATGCAAGGATGAATGATTCAGAGATTCATTCCACAGTCCTCATCAAAGCCTCCTCAAGTACCCCAGTCAAAATAGAGCCGGACACACAGCTGCACCTCGTTGAGGAGCTGGGTTGATTTAATCTGTGCTAAACATGATCTAATTTAAAGCTAATATGGCCCTTGTGTGGTCGAAGTGCAGCACAACTTCAGACAATCAAACTGATAAGAAGAAGTGACCTCTGTTGAAAGGGCCCTGAGGGCAACATTCCTCCGTTCTTCATGATTGCCTGGCACCCGCTTCTCCAGACCTGTGGTCTGCTCGTTTGTTCGGTTTTGTCGGGTTTGTTTAGTCCTTACTCTCTAACGAGGATAAAATGTATCCTTCTCCGCTTAACCAAATTCAATAAGAATTGTATCCAAATATAGATGTTCTCCCAGTGAGCACTCAGCTCAAAGTAGCACATCCGAGCCAGAGACGGATGATAGGTGGGACGCCCCTGGCCCTGTGTCCACCTGTCACAGCCAGTGATCGTTGAGCAGCAGTAATTGTTCCACGCTGGCATGAAAGCCCACAGGAAATCCCTCCAACAAAACGCCCGTCAGGCTGGAATGTTGGCACCCTGTGGTACTCGAATCCCTCGGCCCGGGGCAGCACCGGCCGAGCTCGAGGGCCATGTGACGCAGCGAGGAATGCTGGAGGCCGACGTCGGGTCGGAGGGAGGTTCGTCGGTTGCAGGATAGTGGTGGGGAACCGCCGAGGTTAGCGGAGGAATCGGGGAGGGGATTTGGGGCCAGCAGCCGAGGCTGTAGTGCTAATCCCCAGTTGGCAGGCTGTGGAGAAGTGTGAGGGCCTCTGGGCTGAAGCGGCCGTCCATCACTGTGAAGTGCTCTGTGTCCTTTCTGTCAAACGTACTTGGAGTGAGGGGGGGTCTGCCTTGACTCCGGGTAGAGGTACAAGGAGCCCACTGATGGAGAGGTTAGGTTAAATCTCATTTCATTTCAGATTAGTGCAACTGAAAAGAAAGTAAAGAAAAATCCCATAAAAAGGGAAAATTAGCAGTGCGTTTTTATGAGATGTCAAAAGCTTCAAGCTCACATCATTTCGCAAAGCTTTAAGCTGGATTTTTTTTATACTAACTAATTAACAAATTGCACTTTTGAGAAGTTGCTTCTTTTCTCTTTCTATGGCACTTTCCATATGAAAGCATCTCTATCCTGGAAGTCATTTGGTGCATTTTTTTACTCATGAAAAGAACACAGTTTATACATATTCATATGACATTTAGATATATATTTTGTTTGTCACGACATAAAAAGCTGTCATCAAAGCGTTTTGTGACATGCCAAGTGTCTGCCATCGGAGTCTATGATGGCTGCTGAACCAGTGCAGCTGTGAGTTCTGTGGTTCAGTGTGGAACGAAGATTGTCATGCAAATTCTTCAGGGAAGAGATTTGTGTAGGAATGTTCTGTGATCCAACCTCTGAGGCAATAATCTGGTTCCACCGCAGCAGAGAGAGAGAGAGAGAGAGAGAGAGACATAGAGAGAGTAGGAGAGATGGAAAACAAGAGAACAAATCTGTCATACGTCTTCATCTCAATTTGTCAACTAATAATAAACACAACACGTGACAAAACCGTACGCCATTTATGACAAGTTGGACTATCACGCACACACACACACCTCTACTGAGAGACTTGAGACAGCGTTGATCAGATCTACGCAGCAGATGGTTAATGTTTTGTCTTCGTTTGTCCGTGAGACTTTGATGGTGACAGAGAGGGAAAAAAAGCACCCTTAATCATTTACTCTGCGTAGGATAAACATTAAATGTGACTCCATTGCATCGCGCTAGTTGCAGAAATTCAATTATTTTCGATGTTATTGTCATTCTGCTGTGAAACAAAAAATCAGTTCCTTCGGGGTCACGCTGCTTTCTAAACAACAGCAGCAAGGAAGGACAATACAAAACTAAACACTACAATGGTGTCACACAGCACAAACTAATAGCTAACATGACAAGCGTGTTTAACAATGAGAGGTCTGACCTATACATTTATTGACGTACACATTATAGTGCACGGTATAGTTTGCACCAAAACAATACAATCTCTGCTGTTGGTCTCAAAATTAGCTGCATGAGTTCTTTTGTTGGTTAACAGGCAAGCTCGGGTCATTCACACACACTCATGAATGCACACACACACACACACACACACACACACACACACACACACACACACACACACACACACACAAACACACACACACACACACACAGCTTCATAATACAAACATTAACCCGACAAACAAGAGCGCTCCTGTCAGTCTACAGCTGCGCCCCTCCACAAAGTCACACAAGGCCCTGAAAAGGACAAATGTTTGTTTCCCCCTGCAGAATTAATGAGGGCATCAGTTCCTGCCACCTCCGCTCTCCTGCACCGACAGCCACCGCTCTGCCTGGGCTTGAAAGCGAGAAGTAAATATTAGGACTTGACTATTTAGAAAGAGTTGGAAATGTGAAGCCCACAGCAGGGCCATGAGAGGGGCAGCAGGAGAAACCACTGGCAGAACATCTGAAACCTGCTCCCCGGCAGGATGTGACAGAGATGTGCGCTAATTGCTTTAACCCTTCACACCTACTTGCTCCTTGTAATGGCCCTCCAGCTATTCCTCTTCAAATACAGATTAATCTCCCCTCGCCCACATACATACTACATTTGTTTTAAAAAGAGTGTGATTGGGTAAATCTGAGAACCGAACAGTAATGAGGGTGTGCTCACACGTTGAGTTAGTCTTGTAAAGTAATCTGACTCCTACAGTTGCAGAGCATCTTACTGTAGTGTGTGAAGGAGCCTGCATATGTGAACTTATTCTGCAGCCCATTGCTAAATGGCAAAGAAAAAATGACATTGCTAATAAGAATATATCATAAAACAGAGGCCATTTTTAGCTAGCAACTTGTGTACAGATAATCCTCCGTCTGCTTCTGATTGACTTCTTCTCCCTAATCAATACACCAGGAAAATATGTTCATGTAGCAACTGTATATTATATAATAATTTACATTTTATGTGTGCCGCTTTTGAGACTAATTAAGCGCCATATTAAAGTAACTGGAATAATTATTTATGGAACAAATTATCTTACTGAGAATCACCCATTATATCAAATTCAGCATCATCTCTGTAAAGGTTCTCATTTGTCCAGGTCATTGGATATCTTGAGCCCCATTTCCACCACAGGAACTTTTGAGGGACTCATTGCGATTTAGGACGATTTTAGGACGAGGGGAGAGCATTTCTCTTTGTTTGATAACATTGAAAGTAAAGTTAGGCTCTGCTGTCGGCCTCCCGACTCATTAAAAAGACAGAGAGAAAAGAGAGAGAGATCGCGAGGGCAACCGTGTACTACATGTACATCACCTCCTAAATGTTTCTTGATTACTGATTTAAAGTAATAAACTGGAACCCATGTTGTCTTCCACAACTTGTTGTAATTTAGTTGCATAATGAACTTTTCCTTTCTTGTAAAGGTCCAGTGTTGCTCCATTTCTTGCATTCACTGCAGTTACGCCTTTGATCGTGTCTTTTGGCAGTATATGTCTACTCACACAGATGACATGTGTATCTAATGTGGCCAGGAACTCTGTGCATTCACATCACACTAACAATCTAGTGTTATGTGTCCATGACCACCTCCAAACTTGGTTTGTGTGACTGGATTCTCGGTGCATCTTGAATGTGTTCACACTTGTATTCTTAGCTGTGCTGTTGTCATTGGAGGACCCGAGACAGACTTTCATGCCAGACCTGAGCAGGCCCACCCAAACAGTCGTGAAGCTATTTGTATTTAAAGAGTGCATTTCCAGGAGTGTTTAGTGTGGATTAGTGTTTGGATGAAGCAGGTTAGTAAAGATGTAAGCAGGGTGTATCTTGGAGTGGAGGAGGTGTTGGCTGTGAGTGTAGCAACAGTGACTGCTCCCCTCTTGGCTGCATCAGTGTGTAGATTTAACAGCCCAGCCGAGGGTTGAGTCCATTCCAGCTCTAATAGAGGCCAGTAAATCAGGCTGGCGTCAGGCTGCAGGTATAATATAATATAGTGGACCTGTTGCCTGTGGCTGAGGTCTCTGGGTCAGACAGCACAGCGGACGGGTGTCTGCACCATCATCGTTGCTCAGAGCTCCACCTACAACAACTTGTAGAAGATGTCCAATATATCACACTCTTCCAGGGAAAAAGAAGTGCACAGAAACTTTCCCCTGGTGATTAGTGAAATACATACATAGAAGTAAACACATTTTATTTTCAATGTTTTTCCAATAAAGTTTTTGTTGCTAAATTCTTAAAGGAATACTTTGCCTACAAAATGATAATTTGTGTATATCAATAATTCACCCGTGTCACCTTGAATTTTTGAAAAACCTCTCTCATGCCTCCACGGTGAACGAAGAATCCGAAAACGGAGTAAATCCTTGATGAATTGAAGTAAATGGGGGCTGCCTTTAACAACAGCAAAACTACATAAAAACACCCGTTTACAAGCTCTCACACAACTCGTGCAGCATAATCCAAGTCTCCTTTATCCAGTCGTATGATCAGTACTCGCGCACGGACGACTAGCGCGCCTGCACAAGCGTGAGACTGTTTATGTGGAAGTGTTTTATATAAGGTTTGAGCGAAAATGCATGTGTTTGGGAAGTAGTGCGCATGCAACTGGATAAATGAGACTTGGATTATGCTGCACGAGTTGTGTGAGAGTTTGTAAATGGTGGTCATTTTGTGGGTGAAGTATTCCTTTCTGGTTGATTACATCTTAGGTCTTATTTTCATCATTTTTGGTGTAGCGTTCCTATTTAGCGTTCCTATAGGCTGTGCTCCGGCTGGTGGGCGTTGCTTGGTATTTCCTCAGCCGATCTCAACATGGCTGCCAGGTCACAAAATTTCTCATTTTACAGCGAAACAGTACACTACAAGATGTTTCTGAAAATGTTTGATGCGAGAAATAGACATTACAGTAACAGAATATTGATTCATATTTGATCAGCGCTGCCTAGTTTGATCGTTTGATCGGAGTTCACGAGTGATTGACAGCTGCTCAAAGATGGCAAGGCTCCAGCTCGGCTCTGATTGGTTCCTTTCCTCCGGTCTGTGAAATCTTGCAGATGCCATTAGGAGCACCGGAGGACACAGAGGAACATGATTTTTTTCAGATTACCTGTCTCATGCACTACTGTCAGGATATAGTGACCGTTTTATAAAAATAACCTTTTTTAATCATATTTGATTCATTTCTACCCACTGCAGCTTTAAGTTTACTTGCCATTTATATGTTGTAACAACTTGACAAAATTAAGTAAATGCAAATACATTTTAAGTAAAGTAAGTAAGAGTAACTTAAAAGTAGATATAAAGTAAACACCCAAACACTATTAGTTCCATTTTCTTTTCCTTCAGTTTCCTGAACTAACTAACTACAAAAGCAAGACCCAAGTTGAAATAAACTGAAATTATAATTTAATTTAAATACAGTAACCCTTTTTCTTTTTTTAAGCATAACACGGTTTAGTGTATCACTGTTTTTCTATCTAAACACAATTAAATTCTAGGGTGGGAAACGATGGATATTTTAAAAATGTTTGACAAGAAAATAGAAGCTGCTCAACATCAGCACTAAATATCAGCCCAGATATATGTTTTCTGATTTGGCCTTTCAAAATTGGTGGAGCTCTAAATATTTCAGCACCTGTTTCACTTTCAGTAGCAGGTTATTAATGATTGATGGTGGCACATAGTTTCCAGTTGGGTATCCTTAAGTCGGAAAGAAAAAAAAAACTCTTTTCCCACAGGCCGTGTCACCAATCAGACAATTCACAAATCAAATCAGTGCTGCAAACAGTGCTAATCACACATAATGGCTTTGCTGGCTGCCCTTCCCACCCAGTCTTTTGCCAAATAAATGGTATTACCTCATTCAGGCTGAGAAATGTGGGAGCAATTAAAGAGAGGGGGGGTAACCTGGCTACCATTCAAAGTTACCCTTATGTTACAAATGAAGGAGAGATTGAAACAAATGTGCGTGTGTGTTGGTTCCCCCCCCTCACTTCCATTGCTTTTTTCCTCCTATAAAAAATGGTTCTTTTAAATGAGAGCTCAAGTTGAAAGATTTGCGAGGGAAAAAGATTGATTTACTGTGATGCGCTTGAGTTGCAGCAAGAGAAGAAATGTCTGAATTTTATGCCTCGGCCATTCATTTGGACAACTTGAGAGAACGGCGGCATTTAACCAGATCTGGGGGGATTTGAGCCGTGCGCTGAGCTCATGTGGTCTATCTGCCTTAAGCCAAGGCTGTGTGTACGTTTCAGCCACTCAACAACTGCGACTGTCGAAGGAAGTCGAGGAGCAATTTTAGCACTTCGGCCTGAACTTGTCGTCATGTTCCAGTGTTCAACCTGAGTTGTCTGGGTTAACAAAATACTGAAACAAAGCCGAGCAGTGATCAGCAGCTTCCTGAATTAACTGACGCGAAAATGAAAACCCCAAAGAATGAAAACCGTAGAGCCACAGTCACAATGAGAGTGGAATATTTATTAGAAATAAACAGGACCCACATCTGTTCTCAATATATCAATATACATGACAAACGAAGCCCTTTTCCAACAATATCCACGTGCACATTTCTTTTCCGAAGCTGGACACTGAAACAAAAGAAAACACAAGCTGTGCTGTGCTGTGCTCACAAATCACAAATCAATACGTGGCGGTACACTTAGTTTATTCCAAATGTTTCTACATTTTTGTCTTATTTAACAACAAACTCATAAAATCTGTTCCTCGGTTCATAGAGATATTAAAACTAGAATAAATGAATTAACAATAAACATCTGTGAGACATAAAACGTTGCTGTCAATCTGGCATTTAAAGGCATCTGAAAGCAAACACGCTGCTTCCTTCGCATCGACAGCTGGAAAAGACAAGTATTAATACTTATGCTAATAATATTAAGTCTTGCGTAAAAATCCCCTTTTTGTTCTCATGTTTTCCTTAATATTCTTTCATATCTGCCATTAACCAGGTTCCTTTGATGTGTTTGCATGACATCAGTCAACTTGGCTGCACATGACAGCTGACTGTTAGATAAGCTTATTAGCGTGGAAAAATACTTCACGCAGGGTGATGAAATGCAAAGCCAATTGGATCGACGCCTTGACTGATCTGCGGTCAGTGCGGGGGGCCGGCCCGCTCCATTTATCAGATCATCACGACTGATCTTAACGCTGCTGGCTAGGTGAATGTTTTTCCTCATCGGTCCTCCAACTCAGTGGCAGGTTTCATGTGTAAAACAGTCTCGGCCATGTTCTCGAGACACGGCCGACTTCACAGGACACACATCAGATGAAAAACCCTCTAAAACTGTGACTGAAGTCATCTTTACATCTGTGAGCCTGGATTCTCTCCTTGAATTATACCCTGAGGTTTACATTGTGTAACTCAGCCAGACACTGGGTAAACATGGCGGCGTTTCACTGATCTTCATGTGAATAAAGCCGTGCCGCTGCCCTCTTTAACCCCTCTCAGTAATGGTAGTTAGTTAGCTGTTTTTTTGCTCCGGGTTTGTTGACTCCTCGGCCTGCTCTGTCGGCCCCCCTGGCCAGATTTACTGTGATTACACGGACCAATGTTTACTTTTCCCAGCGTACTTAGCTCGCTGCTTCTTTTATTCATATTAATTCAGTCTCGCTCCTTTTCTCTCCGCGGCTCTTTTCATCTATCCTTCCCTATGATAGCTTATACTGAGTGTCTGCCATCCAGATAGGCACTGATTCACTGTGTGTTGAGATTATGGAAGTATACATTTATAAGTTGCAGCGGTTTAAAGTCAAGTTTAGTCTGAAGATGAACAAATTTGTTTTTATCCCAAACAATGTGGCACGTCGTTTAACTTAAACTGAAGTGCTTTTACTTTTATGGAGGATGTACAACGCAAATACTGAAAATAACTTTTATTCCGTTTAACCGAGTTTTCAAATATTACAGAAAGAATGTGATATGTTTAACTGTAGCCTCGATATGTAAATTGAAGGAGTCATCAAAAATGATTTGCTGTTGGAGTACATCTTTAAAACTCGATTGTGATTCATGTGCCTATATATGGCCAAGCTTTTTAGCTGCTCACTGTGCCGACCTTAGTCACACACACACACTATCTTGATTTGTGTGCTATATTAAATTGTAGGCTTATTGCGATTACCTTGAGAGACTCACTGTGACTCATAACAAAAAGCTGAAAATCTGCTCTGGAGCTCAGCTCCTGTTTGAAATGTCTGACCACAGTAGTCGTAAAAATAAAAGGGATTTTATTTTAGGAATAAAAAGAGTTTACAAAACAAAATCCCATTTAAACTGTAATATATCACATGTTGACTTTGGTTTCATGTTTATTTTATATATATATATATATATTTTTTTTTTCATCTGCTTTCACATGATTTACTTACTTCAGTATTATGTAATCTGAAAGAGTAGTAGAATGATTTAGGTAAACTTTGGTTTACACATAACACATAACACATGTGTCCAGTCCACATATTCACCAAACAACAAAAAGAAGAAAACCTAAACAAAGGACACATGGGCCTGGACATGCAGAGACATAAAATAAAAATATAATAATGAAATGAAATATAACAAGCCGTAAATAGCATAAACACAAACATGGTGTTGCACATAAAATTGAAGGATGACACAGGATAAAAAGCATTACAAGTTAATATAATTTATTTCCACAAATTAAATGTTAAATCTTTATTTGTATTCACTTTGGCCAAATTAGTTTCAGACTAAACATCATAAACTCCCAGTGGTGGTGGTGTTTACATGCACAGAATATTTCGTTTTTTGCACAATATTCCTACTCAGCTGTTTACGTGGCTAATGAAAATGAACATTCCACTAATATTCCCGTTTACATGCAGCCTTGCATACTCCGATTAATGTAACCGGTGGTGGATTTGTTCGACTGTGTGAACACAGCTTCCCTTTCATTCGCTTTCATTCCTTCAACCACCTTCTTGAAAAGTTCCCCTTTGCGATATTTGTGCATTTCCAAAAAACGATTGATATCCAAGTCCTTCATAATGTTTAATAGTGGGTGTGGTTCTCCCTCCGACAAGAAATGTGGGGTTTTCTTTTGGGGATCTCTGCAAACTGTCGGCTGGATGGTTTGTGTACAACGCACAGAGCTGGCTATAAACAGGCTAGAGCCCGTGGAGTTGTGTGTCACAAACAAAACCCCTTTGAGACGCATATTCCGAATGTGCTGTGTACATGTCCAAAGAATGCTCCTAAAACCTGAATAATATCGGCATATACCACGTCTTAATTCATTTGGAATAAAGCCTAATTCAGAATATCCAAACGGAATAACCCATATCAAATTCGGAATAGTGTCGTATTCTGAATGATGGTGGAATATTAAGCTGGGATTTGAGACTTTTAGTCCCTGGAACTACTTTTCAAGGAACTAAAAGATACCTTCAGCCCACTGTTGTCTGTGTTTCCACCGGTTTTGTCTCACTACGAATATTTGCTGCTGCATAGTATTTACTGATGCATGTTGGATGTAATGAATTAAATTCAGATGAGGAAAATGAAACTAAGAGTGTGTGTCTCCAAAGTAAATCATCTGAGTGTTTGATGGTTATTTATTTATGCTTTAGAAGGTTACCGCCGTGAAACAATCAGAAAATAACTTTTCTTTCTCTCATTCACAGCACCAACGCGATGTCTCCCTCTTCTATCGTTACCGCCTTTGGGATTTCTCTCTCTTTTTCCTCTCTGTTTTTTTTTTTTATGAGTCGGGAGGCCAACAGCAGAGCCTAACTTTACTTTTAATGTTATAAACAAAGAGAAATGCTCTCCCCTCGTACTAAAATGGTCCTAAATCAATACTAGAGAACTTCCTTGTTTATGAGTGAAGCGGTACACGAGTTGAAGCAGCTGCACTGTGTGTGTTTTACCAATCATCGACGGTCATCCATGCAAACTCCACCCCGAAAGTTCCGATACCGACCAGGGCCTTTTTGGGGGGTAAAAAGGCCCCGTAAAATGTCCCCAGAACTTAATTTAGACCCTGGTTCCTCAAAAGGTTCTTAGTTCCGAGGTAATTTCCTGCGGTGGAAACGGGGCTTTCGAGTGCTTGTAAACATAGTCAATGTTTGCTCCTCAGCCATTCGCTGCTTTGTCTTTATCTAGAAAGGTGCATGCTTTTCATGATCTGCTATCTCCCAGCAACATGCCTGAGGACACACACACACACACACACACACACACACACACACACACACACACACGCACACACCAGAACAAAAAATGGCCTTTAACAGCACATACTGCTGGGTTCCTGTTTAGAGGCTGGAGTGGAGGGTGGGGGTGGAGGTGGGGGTGGGGTCCACAAAAGTAATTTACAGTACGGGTCAGTACATCTGAAAGCCTTTACCACTTCAGCCAAATTCTTTGTCTCCCTCATTCACAGCTAGTTATCTGGAGCGCAGGCTTCACAAAGGCAATTGGCATTATATTGTCCGCGCTGACATTAACCCCTGATATTTTCACTGCTCTCCATTAAAGTCCTCTTTTCCTTCTCAATTACCAGGCAATTCCCACAGAGCGGAGGGGTCACACAAACCATGGAGAGATACTTAGATACTTTCTGACAAAGACAGAAAGAAAGAAAAGAAACATAAACTGCAGCGGCGATTAGTTCCGGGTTTTTTTTGTCTTCGTTACGGACACAAAGGTCTTTAACAGCCCAGATAAGGGCCGCTCTTAAGCTGTTTTTTACATGTTCCGCGCCAAAACGGCAGCCCATTCATGTCCCATTTTCCACACGGTCATCCTTCCGCACCGCCACCGCTTTGTGTTGACAGAAAACTGGAGGAATGTGGACCGAATTAATGTTAACAACAGGTTCATAGTGTTCGCACTTGCAGGCCTTACATGACATGTTTTATTGTGTGGACTCTATCCGAGTGAGATATTTCAGAAGGGTTAGTCTGAGGTCAGCTGAATAGTTGCACGGCTTAATGATAACAATGGTTGCTCAGAGGGTCAGTTGGCTAGGTTCAGCATTTCCAGACTAAAGCAGGTCAGACTTGAGGCCCAATCTAATCTTAAGAGGCGTGATGAAATTACTCTGTCATGCTTAGATTTTAGTTGGAAAAATAATAATTCCCATGGTATTGTTGTGTGACAAAGAATGTCTTTCAACATTTCCATAAGCACTATTTCGTAATTTCGTAAATTTCTAGACCTGACTGAAATTGACAGAAGATGAATCTTGTGAGACATATCATGGTTCTTAGTGCTTTAGAGGGTCAAGAGGTCAGCTAAGTCCCTCATTGTCAGCACTTCTTCAACAGCGCTTAAACATGCCAGAGAGTATTTGACATGGTTAAAATACACCTTTTAAAAAACAGATGACTTTTTTTGTTGCACATTCACCTAATGTGTTAAGAGTAACATCCATGCATATTTGCATACTTGCATACTAGGGCACACTAAAGCCGTGTTTCCACCAAAAGTTCCCAGGACTTTTAGTCCCTGGAACTACTTTTCAAGGAACTAAAAGGTTCCTTCATCCCACTGTTGTCTGCGATTTCCACCGCGGTCTAAAGACCTGCGAAGATTAGGCAAATTAGCGCGCTGATGTATGTAAAAGCAACATGACATGAGACGAGGGATGCTGGTGGTCACAGCGGTAAACACACTGCAGCCTGCAGTTCAGTGTATGTTAAGAAATAAACCTTAGAAAAGATTAAACATTAGGTTTTGTCTCACTGCAACGTCAATATTTATTGCTGCATATATTTACTGATGCGCGTTGGATGTAATGAATGAAATGCAGAGGAGGAAAATGAAACTAACTAACTAACTAACTAACTACTACTCCTTGTTTATGAATGAAGCGGTACTCAAGTTGAAGCCGTTGAAGCAGTGACACCGTGTGTGTTTGACCAATCAGCTACGGTCATCCCTGCAAACTCCACCCCAAAAGTTCTGGTACTATTACTAAGTACTACCCCCTGACCGAGGCCTTTTTGGGGGGTAAAGAGGCCCCATAATATGTCGCCAGAACTTAATTTAGACCCTGGTCCCTACGGTGGAAACGCAATGAGTTCCTCAAAGGGTTCTTCGTTCGGGGGAAAGTTCCTGCGGTGGAAACGGGGCTTAACATGACTTTGGTGTCCTCATTAGCACTTTTTCATCCACTGGTGGTCCTTCGACTCTTGCCGAGCCACCTGTATCTGAGGACAGCATGCAAGTCCTCAATCAGCAGGCGAGGCTTCACATTTCTGTAGCAGTGAACCCAGTGACAGACTCACACACACCCTGTTCTCCCCATCTGCCAGGCTGAGGAATGCCAGTGACTGAGGAGTCCTTGGGGCTGTCGACGGACGGGCCTGTGTGCAGACAGAGCAGACCCCCGCTCACCTGCACACAGCCGACCCTCCCTGCCCCCAAACCAAAAGACCGCAGCACACTGTGTCCGTCCTCACTGCCTTTTTCTACTTTTAGACTGTGGCTATACAACAACATCCACTGATTGAATCTTTCTATATATGAGACCTCTTAGAGTTCGTTGTTCAGTCTCTCCCCTCGGTCATACTGTCACCACGCATCGTCTTAGGTTGTTAGCTGGAACATTAAAGAGGTTTTTGGATCCAGAGTCATATTTCTCCTCATGACCATAATTAGACTAATCAAGTCTTCTCAACATGTGTTCCAAAAATGAAATGAAATGCAACAGACTGCATCATAAAATGGCCACTAAAATCTAATTGAATGGTGATAGTATCCCCCTCAGCCTTGTTTTGCCAGAGTGTGCAGGGTTGTTTTGGCACTTTCTGTGCACGTCCACATGGCCTAGGGTCAAGGAGCGTTACAGCTCCAGTGAGTGTGCAGCTTGTGCAGTCTGGTGCTGCGATGTATCATGTGAGCTCACAGCATGGGCCCTACATCCTCCACAGCTATTCCTGTCAGTGTAAAATCATGAGAACCACTTTAACCAGCGCACGGCTGGCCAGAGGGTAATATCTCGGCTCAGTGCAGCGCCAAGTCTGCTCTCTCCGACAGCCCAACAGTCTGGTTATATGTTCAAAAATAAATTAGATTTCTGTCTATGTTTTTTAATTTGATGTTTTGTCCACTGGAGGTCTGGCGCCAGACTGATGAGTGTTTGAGTGTTAAAGCCGTGATAGGAGTGACAAAAATCCCTTTGCAATGGCCTTTGTGAGGAGGTGGAATGTCCAAACAAACACTTTCCCAGGGTTAGGGTAATTCAGAGAGCGATCCCAATAGGCTGTCAGGTTGAGCCCTGCAACTCATTACTGACTGTGCTGAGCTGATTTACAATCACACAGTGCTATAAGTTGTGGCAAACTCTTATTTTATAACACTTGGATTTGCAGTGAATTACAGTCAATGTTGCTTAGCTTAAAAAATAGCTAGTTATGGATTTGTCTTTGCCCAAAGTCTGTAAGGTGAGCTTAGCTCACTTTACAGAGGTGTACGCAGTACATCATTAAAGGTGCAGTTCACCAAAAAGAGAAAAAACATGCAATTTCCTTGTAAAGACGATGGTGAAGGTCATTTAACTATTTTATAAATACTTCTTTCTTTATTTCAGTATACAAAATAACAGTATGTACATCCACACAAAAGTGGTTTACAAAATCCATGAGTTCAGCTCATATGCTCTGAAAAATAGAATATATTTTTGAACTGCATGTCAGACATAAAGGAGAAAATGCACCATTTCACAAAGTCCTTAATGCTCTCTTCTCTCAATCCACAGGGATGCAGGCATGTCAAGATCCACACAGGACACACGGTGAGAGTCCAAAACGTCAACCACAAAAATGGTCCATGATTGATAAGTACTTTGAAGTTCCCTTTGTGTTCCTTTTTTTCCCCTATTGTCCATCGCTGCAGAGGAAAAAAAGTTTTTATAGTACCTAAAAAAAGTACCACGCGGATCCATCAGAACCCTTCGTTTTCTGTGGAATGAAGCCAAACATAAGTCTCTGTCTAGTGAGGGGAAAAGACAATCCCTCTCCTCCAGCATAATATCCAATATTATTTCTTTTTTATTAGAGATATAATAAAATAGACTTTCAACATCCCTGTTAGGGGGATTTATAATCATTAACAAGAAAAAGGAAATACCCAGGAGGACGGCGGTCTTCACGTAAACTGGCACTGTCGCCACACTCCCTACGTCCAGGTTTGTGAAGCGAAAAAGCTCAGAAGCCCAATTGGCAGTTTGGAGATACAAAAATGATACTGACACAAGAATAGATCACGTCTCGATGAGATAAACATGCTAAAGCTTAAGACAAAAGTAAGCCTTCTTGGTATTGTAGTGCTTTGGTTAATCTGTAGCCTCGGGTGGCTGGGTACAAGCAGAGGACCGCTGGCGGGCGCAGACTCATTTGCAGACGTATCGCTCCACGATCCGCTCACACTTCTTGCAGGTGACGTAGCAGCACCAGTGGTACTTGCAGTGGCAGCGCTCCACCAGCTTCTCCGTGTACGGGTTGTAGCCACGGCCGCAGCACATCAGGTCACAGCTGTCACTGCCGAGGGAGGTTTTGTTGCACTGCCTGAAATTAGCATAGACAAAAAAAGGGAAAATGTTAAATTAGACATTTTATTTTGTGTTACAACTAGGGCTGTCAAAGTTTTGACGCCACTAATTTCTTCAATGCATTAACACAATTTTTAGGTTGTACGGGCTCAGTTTTACTGGTATCATATGAAACTAGAAAACCTAAGGAATCCATTGGTACCAACCATGTCATGCTTGTCACAAAGGAGGCTAAATAATGCTCCAAAGTTACATTACATTTTGGCGAGGAAAATCTGTCATGGCCATTTTCAAAGGGGTCCCTTGACCTCTGACCTCAAGATATGTGAATGAAAATGGGTTCTATGGGTACCCACGAGTCTCCCCTTTACAGACATGCCCACTTTATGATAATCACATGCAGTTTGGGGCAAGTCATAACACACTGACACACTGACACACTGACAGCTGTTGTTGCCTGTTGGGCTGCAGTTTGCCATGTTATGATTTGAGCATATTTTTTATGCTAAATGCAGTACCTGTGAGGGTTTCTGGACAATATTTGTCCTTGTTTTGTGTTGTTAATTGATTTCCAATAATACATATATACATACATTTGCATAAAGCAGCATATTTGCCCACTCCCATGTTGATAAGAGTATTAAATACTTGACAAATCTGCTATGCATTTTTGCTTCAACAAGATAGAGAACAGGGACAACCCGCTATGAACGCTCACATATTTTCAGTTTGGTTTCCTGCCTAAGACAATTAGGTTTACAGCTTCATTCTAAAATATTTTGTAGAGCCCACAATAGTCCTTTAAAAGAGCTTGACCGTCCTGTGTGCCTTAACCTTTTCAGCAGTGGATGCTCGGGAGCCTCTCCATTACAGAAGCCTAAAGCGCCTTGAATGAGCAGAGAATAGCCCCGTCGTAAATCACACTGAATACACAGGGCTGCCCTCCCTTTCTTTAGCTTGTCTTCTCCACATAATTGCATTGTTTTATGATGGCAGAGTGTTAATGACCAGCGCGGTGAGGGAGACACTGAGGCTGCTACGGGAGCGAAGGAGGAGGAGGAAGACAGGTTTATTACATCGGTGGGAGCTGGGAAGTAGACAGAAACCCCACACATGTTATGCTTCGTCAGGAGCGAGATTTCGTTAGATCACTGCTGCGCTGTAAGTGGAGAAAGAGGACAGGACTGTATACTCTACAGTTCACATGTGCTGGTTTAAGCAGGGCACAGTAATGTAATTTAAGACTAAAGCATAGGCTTCAATAGCATGACTCTTCCCAGGGCCATGACACTTTTTTGTACCAGTGATCACATTTTATCCATTAGGATCTGCTGCTTAAATTAACTTTTGCTGTCCCAGATTCTCTCGTTCTATCTACCGCTTTCAGGTGAATGAGTCAGAGCTAACAATGTAGACAGGAGCAAGGTCAATTCAAGTGTAAAAACTGATAAAAACCTCTCCTCAAGTGGCCACCAGCGGTAAGATGATATTGTGACAACGTGATGAGTGTTGTGACGCAGGGAGATTTGAGAATCCCTCCAATAGAATTCCGCCCAGACAAATATGGGAATAATCGATACCCACTCATGTACACTCACGGTTACTCATACACAAACATCAGCGTCATGCGTTCATGTAATAACGGCAGCAAAGCAGGCGCCTCATGATTTGTTAAATGCACCAATGTTGCAGACTGTGCGTGGCTGCTGCGTTATCAGGCTGCAGACGAGGGACGAGTTGTGCACAGTGAGTGTCCTTGACAAGAAGCACGTCTTCTGGTTATCTGTAGAGTGGCCTATGGCTGAGGGACACATGATACGACAGTCATATGATGTATGACATTTATAATATACAACAACATCACGTGCCATTTAGTGGAGCTTTTTATCCTCAGTTGTTTTCTCAAACCGTGGTTGCTGGCTGTTGACATTGAAACATGCTAAAGTACACGTGGATCTGCAAAACATTGCATTTATTCTTATAACATGTGGTATGTCTGGTTAAACAAAAAGATTATCAGCGGGGTGATGTTGGTGATCAAGTTTTTATACTTTAAACAGAGAAACTTAAAGGGCGGGTCCATTATTTTGGATTTTTTTTTAGGTTTTTATAACATTCTGTAGCTTCCCAGTGGTGTTCCTTATGTATTCAAATCTGATCATTCAAATTTTGGTTGAAGTACATATGTTTTAGCACAAAAATACTATTTTCCCTTCAAGTCCTTCTTAAAACTTTTTCCCACGTGACCTGATGTAGGTTTCTGCATGATGACGTTCTACATATACAGTATATATACAGTATACAGTACATCCTTATGGTCAGTGTCTTACATACAGTAACTTAGATGGCGGTCGGCACGCTTCCAGTTTGGAGTAGCTAAACAATGTACTGCTGTGGACGGCACGTTAGTTCAGAGCAGAGAGTCACACAATTACACAAAAAACTAACTGATTGATGCAGCGGTAGATCAGCAACTCCCGTGTCACTTATTGCGCGTCACCGTAGTCTTCCTCAGGCTGCTAGCTTGACAGCTGTGAGTAGTAACAATAGCCATGTTCACCGTTAATGTTAATTATGATATGTTTATGTTCATAATGATAATTTTGGGTGAGTGTCTTTTGAGGGAGGCCTGAAGGGACGGACTGTCAGTGTTGCCGACTTGGCGACTTTCTCTCTAGATTTAGGGACTTTTGGAGCTAGTGCTGCTTGCTACTTTTATTGGAAAAGAGTTGGAAACACTGGGCTTGTTTTTTCGACTGGATCATTTTTAAAAATATAGTGTACTTTTGCTAGTTCCTCAAGATCGCCCAGCCTGCCTTTAAGCAAACACACAAATCATAGTCAAAATTTGCCTCCTGTGCCATGCAATTCAAAATGAATCAGTAAAGCCTGAGATAGGACCTGTCCTTCTCTGCAACACAGTTATTAAAAATGATTTGTGCCATATTTCTCTGGTATTGGTTGGCCAGATGTCAGCCTACGTCAGACCCTCAGACAAATGGGCTCCTTGCTGCCCACGAACTTCTCACAGAGCACAAACCAGCAACACCGTCCCAACTAAAACACTGGAGCTGAATGGTGTAAATAAACCTTTATCTTTGGCGGACTAGTTCCCCATTTGTGCGGCCCTCTCCAATCGATATCAGCTCGAGTGCACTCAGTCCTAAAAATAATATAGCATTAGATAGCGGGACAACGACTCCAGTCACAGTGACACATGCTCAGACAAGCCACAGACGGAGCACTCTCAGGGGCCGCTGGTTGTTATCAGCCAGCCTGCGAACTAAACGGTGCCACCAGGCAGGACGGCACTTCACTAGAGTCAACATCCTGGAAGACCAGACATTTAGGATCGGTCATTTCCTGTTTGTGTGCTGCGTGGGTCTGTCACTGATATTAGTCGGGCCAAACAACAGAAAACTGTCACTACCACCAAATATCCCCCTCGTTCTCCTGCACGCTCACAGTCAAACACAATGATGTGACGTGGCAGTCTCACCTGTCCTGTGTGCCGATGGAGCCCTGCTTGTCATTCTGAACACAGAAGTCCGAGGAGCTCTGCAGGTAGACCAGCTCGTTCTCCCTCACCGGCCTGATGTCGATGTCTTTGGGTACCAGCTGCTTGCGTGTCCCCATGGGCCGGTGAACCACTTTGGTGGCAGACAGGTACTTGATCTTCAGGTCCATGGCGATCTCCCTTAGGTCTTGCAGGCCTCTCCAGCAGGTCCTTATGGAGCATGAGCCGGACACACCATGACATTTACACTTCATCACCAGCGCGTCTCTCAATGCCTAGACATGATGACATTGATACAAATAAGATACGGTCCACATCAGGCATAGAAAACTTACACAAATACATTTACAATTTAAGTGGTAGTGCCCAGTTCAAGAAGAGATAGAACTATTTTGCACTTATTTTACGTCGAGTAAAAACGTGGCCATATCGCTTACTTGTCTTCCGACTTCGCTGTTGTGTAGGTGCATCAGTTTGTTGGCATGGGAGCCCGCGCGCTTCATCTTCATGGGCGCGTCGGAGAACTTGGAGCCCATGATCAAACCGTAGTGCAGGTTGTCAGCGCAGCCACCCCAGCGATAGCCAGGCTCTGGGATCTCCGCAGGAATAGGACCGCACGAGCACAGACGCAAATCTCCAGAGGTGCACGCCCGTGCTATGGTGTGGCTGATGGTTGCTGCGGACAGGGCGTAGACAAATGCAGCCTCTCTTGTTCCTGTTGAAACAGAGAAGAAGCCCAAATTATATATAGGTGAAAATAGAAGACTGACGATGCAGACATCAAAGCCATTCTTGAGTTCAATGCTAACACTTTAGCACAAATTATAGTCAGCCAGTTATTAGGGCTAACAATTATTTTCATATCAATTCTTTTCTCGATCAACCGACTAATCTGGCCTATTAAATATCAGATTTATAGTTTCCTGCTACAATTTCCTAAAGCCCAAAGTGACGTCGTCAAAAGTCTTGTTTTGTCCACCCAACAGTCCAAAACTCAAGTTTGCTATCACGCAAGATAAAGAAAAGCAGCAAATCGTCACATTTTATAAGATGTTTGGCATTTTTTCTTGAAAAATGACTTTAAAGGGCAACACCACCTAAATTCAGAATTCCTATATGTTACTTCCATGGCCTAGTAAAGTTCAGTCAATATGTGTGAACATGAGCTACTCTCTCTCAAAGCCAGAAACCAGAGAAGTCTCAAACTTGTGATGTCATAGGGTATAAAGTCTGGAGCTGCTCCATAGACAATGAATGGGAGACCCGGAGAATGTTTGTTTTCTTTTTTATACCCAAATGAGCATTATTATATTGTAGTGTTGTCAGTTGTGAAACAGAAAATGTTCCCATATACTCAGAACATTCACCTGGGTGCTCTCAGTGTCATCGAGAACATCTCTCCCAATTCATTGTCTATAGAGCAGCTCCACACTTTATACCCTATGACTAGAGCTGTCCCGCATGCCGTTTTTTGGGCTTTGAAGCTTCAGTGAGAAGTATTCGAGGGTATTCGAAGCTTCGCGCAGGCTGACATATTCTTCTGCCTGTCTGTCTACATCTCCCCTGTTTCAGTGCTCTGGACAGTGCCACTGCTACACTACTGTACACACGCACACCTCTAAATATAACAAACAGCGATATCCATCTGAGAATAACTAATAATAATTTATGTTGAATAATGAATAATGTTGTGGGATTATTCCTTATTTCATGGGCTATTTGGGGATTTACACATTATTATTACATACTTGATTTGGAGGTGGGATACCATAGCAACGGTCAAAGCTTTGAAGCATTTGGGTAAGCCCTATCTATGACATCACAAGTTTGAGTTTTAGCACTCTAGTTTTTGGATTTGGGAGAGTTGTTCATGTTTACTAATACTTTTTGGACTGTCTTAGACCACAGGAATAAGATACTGTATATGAATTTTGAAAATGAGCGTATTTCCCCTTTAACAATTAATCGATTAAAATACTTGATTATTTTTCTGTTGATTGATTGATCAACTAATTTTCAGCTCTAGCAGTTATTAGTAGCAAAGCACCTGATGATTCACAAATTGAATATATGAAATAATATTTACGTAACATAGGGAGCTACCAGTACAGTGTGTGAATGGTTTAGTGAGATGAATCTGTTTTTCTACTCTGGTTGTCAGAATACTACCGTTTGTCATAATGTATTTTTTAAGTGTTAGCGTGAAGCGGTAATGTCCAGCTTGAATTTATGTTGGTTCCAATGATGAAAAGTTATTACAGCAAATCAAAATATCCACAGAAAGTTCTCAAATCACTGCTGTTGTATAATCAACTCTGTTATACGTCTGTCCTATTTCCCTCTCACAGTTCTACTGTCTCAGTGAATAAAATGAAACTGAGAGCACAAAATGACACCATCAAACATAGTCCATCATTGGTCTCGTTGTAATGCAGAGTGAGCACTGATGTAATTGGCGGTGATGTGCGTACACAGAGAGCACATATGTTAAAGGCCAGGGAGCAATTGGAAGTAAAGGAAGAAATCACGTATGACCGTGGGCTGGTTAGATCAAAGCCTTTCCCGGACAGAGATGAGCCATTTCCTGTTCGGCGCAGACTGTTCATTTGGCAAATGGCGGCCATGTCCTTTCTGGGGAGCGCTGCACAGCTCCCCCACCCACAACCCAGCAAATGCCTCTGGCTGACTCAAGGTCCTTTTTTTGCATTAGAAACAGCCAGACTGCGATGCAAACAGGCGTGCAGTCAGATAATGCTGCGGATTTCGGAAATAACAAGCAAATTTTTATATCATACAGAATGAACGCATTGTATTTGGGGCTTCAGTACAGTACCGCTTCAGTACTTCAGTACAAGTCCCTGGTGAAGGCTCCTCGGTAATAAATGATGGAATAATTTGGCTGGCAGCAAAAAAGTGGTCATCTTAGAACCAGAAATCCTTTTTGAAAAGGAAATAATTCTGTATCAAAGTTGTTTAGATCGCAGTCATGTTAAAATAAACAAATAAATCTATTGTGGCGGCCCGGAAACTAAGTTATTATATCACTCTCTTCAAAGCCACCAGACTCCATTCACAAAAATATCAATTTTACCTTTCAGAACACGGGAGTATACATACAACCCCAATTCAAAAAAATCCAAACTAACCCTTTCAGTTATTTCATAACAAAAAAACAGCTTCAGTACAAGAAGAAATGATGGAATAATTTGGCTGGCGGCAAAAAAGTGGAAAGATGAGGCAACATGTCGTCTTAGAACCAGAGATCCTTTTTGAAAAGGACATAATTCTGTACATCAGTTGTTGAGATTGCAGTCATGTTAATACAAACAGATAAATCTATTGTGGCATCAGAGCGCAGACACCATTAAAGGGCTGAGGATCATTTCACCAGTTACTGAACTGCATGCAGCACTTAAAGACCTCGGCTTTGGATAATTATTGCATGTCAATCATGACCGTAAACATCAGACTCTTGTGGGTAAAAAAACTTGGAACGGCTCTTTGGAAACAAAAGCATCCGTGCCATCATTCCAAACTGTTTATAATGTGACCATACCTCGGTCGAGGTCTGGCCGATACTTGGTAGCGTCAATGGGGATGTCGATGGAGGAACAGTTCCAACGCATGTCAGCAAAGGTCTTCTGACATGTTTTCTTGACTTCGCGGGCGGCTGTGATGATGGTTTGCATGAGCTCCAGGTTGCTGCGGCACAGCTGAGCTTGGGAGGACACCAGGCCGGGCAGCAGCTTACAGTGTTGGGTCTGGTTGACGTGTAAAGATGCAGGGGCGTGTGATATCGACCTAAACACAAACAAGAGGTATTGGTCAATGTGCATTATACAATACTCTTAAAGCGGCAATAGGCAGAATGTTTTTTGGCATCATTGGGCAAAAATTCAAAGAGAGAGCGTTCCTATTGGCTGTTCATTCAACAGAGGCAGCTGTCAATCACTCGCGAACTCTGATCAAACTGTCAAACTAGGCAGCGCTGATCAAATATGAATCAAGATTCTGTTAATGTAATGTCTATTTGCTCTGGCTGGTGGGCGGTGCTTGGTATTTCCTCAACTGATCTCAACATGGCGGCCAACTTTCTCATTTTACAGTTAAACATAACCTGAAAACATTTGAGGCCAGTGATTGACAGCTGCTCAGAGACGGCAAGGCTCCAGCTCAGCTCTGATTGGTTCTTTTCCTCCGATCTGTGAAATCTTGCAGATGCCACTAGTAGCGGAGGCACATGATTTTTTTCAGATTACCTGTCTCATGCACTACTGTCAGGTTATAGTGATATAGTTTTATAAAATTAACTTTTTTTAATCATATTCGCTCCAATCTTGCTTACTGCTGCTTTAATTGCGGTGGTGATAATATTGCGTATGATTGCTTTATTTTTTTGTTTGTTTTATGAGTTGAAAAATGATCACGTTTATGGGAATAAGAAAGCCTTGAGTGTTAGTAACAGCGGCGTGTTTGCGATTTGAGTTTCTTGTGTACACACATTTCGAGCCTCTGAGACACATCAGAGCAAACAATTGAAAAATTGAAACAGATAATGCTTCAGGCAGGGAAATATTTTGGCTCGCTTTGCAGAGAAGAACCATCTTATCACAGCGAGAATCCCGAAGGAAAGCCAGCCGAGGATTCATAAAATATAAGTGACACGTTCTTGGCACGGGGCTTTTCTATTGTCAGCACAGAAGAGGCTTCAAGATATTCCGAGAAATTTAAAAAAGCACTAAATTCAGATCATCAGTCAGATAGATCCCTCACATTTGCATTTTCCACCACAGAAAGCGTCGTCCTCAGCTCGACATGAATCATCTGTTTACAGACTATTAAAGGGTGCACACATTTGATTTAAACGTTTTAAAGTTATTGAGTATTAAGTTAATAGAGAAACCACAGGCAGAGCAGGTCAGCTCTGATCTCTGCTCTCTGTGCCTGCTGAGAGTTCGTGAGAACCGTGCAGCGCCGCCTGCTCCTCGGCCTGTTTTGCATTATAGGGGGCTGAGGGGCCGCCACTCTGTGCCCAATGATAAGCTGCGACTCCTCTGGGCCGGTGGTAACCCGGCACTCACAGGTGTTTACAGCCGCATCTGTTTTACATTGCACCGCTGTGCATTATCAAGACTGTAAGAGAGCTTAGATTTAGCACATGCCATCCCGGCTCTCATGGGCACATCTGCTCAAGTCCTCCCACTCTGAGAATTACAACCACTCGTTCTGATAAGAAGCCACGGATAGTTTTCGAAAAGCCAAAGCAAAAAGTTGTGTTCTCAGTGCTCCGACGTAAGGCACGGGGATGAAATCTCGAGAAAGAGAAACCTTGAAGAGTTTATAAGAATACCAAACAACACCGTGCAAAACATTCAATTGAAACATAAACAAATTCAAAAAATAGCAACTTGGGAATTTTATGGACGTTCCAAAAATATCGTGAAAATTATTGTTTACTTTCACGCTGCCATAAAAACAGCGTGGTGCTCTGTTCGAGCAATCAACATTTGTGTCAACATTTATGGCATTGCAACTTCCCTCTGTAGTGTATTTTTACACTGATTGAGGACTAACTAGACTACACACACTGGCTATGTTTGCGCCACCATGACGCCTCGTCATCGCCATCTTATTTTCTATTCTTATCTTCTTCTTCTTAGGGGACATTTGATCTGAGATCTTGGAACGGAAATAAGCACGCCATATCCTTTTACGGAAGCCGCAGTAAAGTTAATAAAATAAAAAGGTTTCCCCTAATAACTTGAAGAACTGCCAGCTAATCTACTGTCCCCTTCATGAGATACACATGCACAGAACACATAGCCTCTCCCTCGATCAGGAGCAACCTGAGGAATGTTTGGGGCCCGTTTCAAAGCTGCCACGGGCCCTCCACTCCATAAAACACTGCGGAAAAAAGCCGCGCAATATCTTCATGAGGTCACCATCCGTTTGGACATCGTTTGACTTTAAAGCTGGTGAAAGTGCCTAAAGAATGAGACGAGCATACTTACAGCCATTTGATGCCGGAGCAGACCTGAGACAGCAGCAGAGCCGTGAGCACACCCAGAGGCAGGACATGAGAGCTGCTCCTCATGGTTGGACAGTGGCTCCAGTTCACACAGGACACAAATACAAAGGGCTGTTTGGGCTTCTTGGCTCAGGCTCACAGGTCAACTCTCATGGCACGGCCTCCTCTTCTAAACCCTGGAATAAACAACAGAAATATGATCAATCACTTGGCAGATTTGAAGTATTTTAGTACTGTTTAAGAACCACTGAGAGTCTTTGTGTGCGCCCTGAAGCCTCATAAGGTTTTTGAAAAGATAGTTTAAAATCAGATCAAATCGGATGACAGAATATTTTAGTTCTATGTCAGCAATCTCAAACATTATGCACACATTAAATAAAGAATAACTACATGAAAACGGAAATGAGCAAAATTGTCGTGCTTTGCGAAAAATACTTTCTGGACAGCTCTTTAAGCGTTCAGGCACACGGTAAAGAAAATCCAACCACCTTCTACATACAAATAAACACAAGGGACAGGACAAGTAATTGCAATGAAACCTTAAAGACAAAGAAATCTCTACATTTTCATGAAGGAACCAGCTGTGGTACAGATTGTGTTTCAGAAGGCACAACTCTGACTTTCCTCAGTGATTTTAAAATTACTTTATTCTACTTTCTGTTGTTTTTTATTCACCATGGTATTTCTATATTTTACAATATCATAGCTGATTTTTATACCGTTGTATTCCAGTTGTTTGGTGGTGAGGTTTAAATACATGTTTTATACAATCACATGAGCTTTTACTAAACTTTGAGCCAGGAGCATTCAGACAAAGAGGTCTTATTATTTCCTGTGACTAAACTTGATTTGCCAGTAATTCAGTTCTAGTTGTCACCTCTACTCAGCTTGGGAAAATGTAAAGAATTTTACATAGAGTGACAGCAGTGGGACCAACAGATCAACGCAGTGATCTTCAGTCAGCCATCAGAAGCATTAGGATCTGATAGGCTGTGAGCTGCTGATAACACATCTCTTTGAAGAGAGAGAGCTGCTGATAAAGGGCCTTTTAAAGCAAAGAGTTCCGCTGATTGGCGAAACTGCGTGATGTTAATTATTTAAATGAGCTAAAGTGAAACTCGTTTCACTCGGCCAACTACTTTCCATGCACTACTGACCTAAAGACTAGAATAATGAGCCTATCATATTATAGGCCACTATCGATTAAAAATAAGATATTTCCTGAGCATTTACAGTCTTTGTTTGCCGCTTGGCGTCATATCTGTTTAAATAAATCAAGTAGATTAACTGTTTAAATTTACACTGGGCCGAAGAGGGCTGAATGGCAGCTCCTGTTTCCCCCTGAAAGATAAAGCCTGATAGTCTCACACACTCACACACACACCTTCCGATGTGTGTCTCTCACCGAGCCAAGATAAGCTGAGCAGGACGCAACATCATATTTCAATACCTAACGATCCGCGGGGATCTAATTAACTAAAAAGGTCGGACAAATGATATATTCATAATAATGTCGTTTACCAATCTGAAGTGAAGTGTTCGTGGAGAGAAAGTAACTTTAGAAAAAAGTCTTAAGAAGCATGTTGCGCGTAAATTCGATCTGTCAGCCTTCATGACATTTTAAAAAACTAGGCATGACTCTTTGGAAAGTAAAGTGGGATAAATGCATTTAATAAATCTTTGCTACATATCTCCCTCACTTTTTTCCAGCAGATAATTCCTCTACAGTCAAATTCTGGAAACAAAACAATCAGCATTGAACCCAATGATCCTAAACGTTGAATATTTTTCGTGCGTAAAGACGCTGCGCTCACTAACAACTGTTCCTCCAGCCAAACAAGTTCCACCTCACCTTTGCCGCGGCGCTCAGCGTTCACCGTTGAACAAAACCAGAAAAAAATCTCCGCAGGTCGGAATATCCTTTCAGAGTGTTGTCTGCGTGGGTATCAGCCAGATGCATGTGTAAAATCCAGCATGGGGAAGTAGAGTAGCTCCGGACAGGTACGCATGGTGTGTATGAGAGCGGCGGCGGTGTGAGTGTGAGTTGGACAGAGAGATCTGAGTAGAGCAGAGGAGAGGGAGTGAGTGAGTGAGTGGGGGCAGACTCAGCTTTAAAGTACTACCCCTGCCCTGCTTTGATCTCACTGCTGATGTCAGACCAGCATTAGCATAAGAACGCACGCTGCACCGGACCAGAGCACAGCTACTTCGAAATACTGCTGGATTGTCATCCTATAGTGAAAATACTGTGGACTAGCCCCTAATATTCCCACAGGGAAGTGGAGTGAGTTATAGTGTGTTAGTGATGATGAATAGTCCTTACAGTGACCTTATTCTAATGGCACTTCTTTTTTATAGCTGCTCTGGTATCAGACTCCCATAAAATGCCATTGAAGTTCTCAAAGGACACTTTGTAGCGACCTTATCATTATGCTTAATAGTAGCCAATATTTCTATGTTAATCTATATAAGATATTACATGGCTGTAAAATATTAGAGTTAGATTAAGCTGGTACAAAATATAAAACCTAATAAGTGTCCCTGGATTAGAGTATTTCTTATACCACACTTAGTTATTTTTGAAATCTTCTTTAGAAATAGTTCTACTGTCTTTTTACACGGTGCACTGCTAAAACAGTAATACTATTATTTGTTATAGAATAATGAAGTCCCGTATCAGTTTTAGCACTACAAAAATTGCTGTAATTAAAGTACCCATAGTGTTAAAAGGTCACAAGGTCATGTATTATTTCATATTTCATTCTAAGATATAAAAAGATACACAGAAGCATAGCGTATTGGTCCAGATGAAGGGCAAAAGTGCCGTTACTGTTCAAAACACTGAAATGATTCAAGACATGTAGGCTACGGTATCTGCTGATTTCTAATGTGCAGCCGTATGGGAAAAATATGAAATAATTAAATCATTCTATTACTGAAAATGTCCATCTCACATGCTTTTCATCTAAATCCATTTAGTGATAATGTTTTACATTCAGATGTAGTTGCATTTTTTTCTGTATCTTTTGTGCGCTTGGAAATGTAGTCATTAACGACGGCGCTGTAGTAAAACTCTGACTGCACAGTCTCTCCTTTGTGAGCACATTGCCTTCATAATATAATAATTCTTAAAGTAATGTTTAAGGCAGATGTCATAGTCGTAGACAGACCCTTTTATCTGCACTGAAATATAATGTATTTTTTACAAAAAGGTGAATTTGACACTGGAATAATATCCAATTTGAATAGTAAACGATGCTCTGAATTCTCTACAAGATTGACAACTAATTTTATTAATTTGTGTAGATACAATATAATAGTTACAATATATTGTAATTAGGGCTATCAATCGATTAAAATATTTAATCGTGATTAATGGCATGATTGTCCATAGTTAATCGCTATTATTCGGCACATTTTTATCTGTTCATAATGTACCTTAAAATGAGATTTGTCAAGTATTTAATACTCTTATCTGCATTTAGCATAAAAAATATGCTCAAATCATAACATGGCAAACTGCAGCCCAACAGGAAACAACAGCTGGCAGTGTGCTGACTTGACTATGACTTGCCCCAAACTGCATGTGATTATCATAAAGTGGGCATGTCTGTAAAGGGGAGACTCGTGGGTACCCATAGAACCCATTTTCATTCACATGTCTGGAGGTCAGAGGTCAAGGGACCCCTTTGAATTTGGCCATGCAAGTTTCTTCTCGCTAAAATGTAGCGTACGTTTGGAGCATCATTTATCCTCTTTTGCCTCCTTAGGTTTTCTAGTTTCATATGATACCAGTTTCTTCACCCTAGCATCCCACTACAACCTAAAAATTGCAAGTTGCGTTAATGTGTTAAAGAAATAAGTGGCTTTAAAACAAATTTGTGTTAATGCGTTATTATCGCGTTAACTTTGACAGCCCTAATTGTAATCCAATGTCACATGATATAATGGTATTCTAAGTACACACATACGAATGCAATCCATCATGGGTTCTTTCAATTTTTCAAAATAAAACCTTCTTAAAGTTACACAGAGTTTTCCTGCGCTGGCCGAACCACAGTGTAAGTGATACGCTGCAGAGCCAGCTGTGGGAAAGTCATGTATAGTTTCCCTGAGAATCTGCTGCTTCCAGCGCTCAGACAAAGGCAATAGTGAGCTGTTGTCCAGACCTTGACCTTGCAACTGGTATAGCTAACATGGCTGGCCTCGTGCACTGAGCAGCAGATCAGGTGTTGTCATGCTGTCTCTTGAGCAGCCCTCTTCCTCTGGGAACACCCGGATCTCGTGTCGAAATCTGTTGGCCAAACAGGGACCGATGTTACGCTTTACACACAGTGTGATAGCTCCGTGTTTACAGTGGGGCTGTGATCCCCGGTCCCAGAGAGTCAATGTGTTTTACATGGCAGTCAACTGCGAATGGGCACAGGTCGGAGCGTGTGTGGGAGTCGCGGAGCTTCCAGCAGGACCGGGCCCGTCTACAGAGAGACTTTTTGCACTCAGGCTCTCCATTCCTGAGCTAGGATCAACACGCAGCCCCTTGATCTTCAAATCTCACCTTCCAAGCAACACAGAGGGGGAGGACACCTTCTGAGGGAGACAGAAGGGGGAGAAGCGAGCCACTGGAGTCCATGATAACGAAATAACTCATGTCACATAACAGCAGAATCAGAGCGGATCCACATCAAGGATCAAAACCATCTTCACGGAGATAAAGTTACTTTTGTAGTAACTAATGTTACTTTGTCCTTTTTAACTGTAACGATAGTCAGCTTTTGACACGATGGGGTTACTGGCGAAAAACCTACAATGTATATGAAAAGATGTCCTATTATATTTACAGTTCACAAGTTTCCAAAACGTGCATTCTATTATTTTAATCCAGATGTGGTTTGAGCCTGAGCTGGAAGTTTATTTTCAAATGAGTTTGAATCAGTAAATTAGATAAATGCCTTTAAATTATGGGATATCATAACCCCAATGAAATATTTCAAGATCCCAAAATGTTAATGCACACGAATAGAAACGGTAGTTTATTTTGCCTTTGGTAAATGTGCAAACTGTATATTATCACAATTCTTGTATAGCCAAAATGTTTAAGAAACATATGCAATTTGTAAATTGCGGGAATGAAGAATGGAGTCGGCCCAGCTCTGGCTGAATACAGTGTTAATGTTTGAGAGGAATGAGTCCTCGGCCTCACAGCATTAAGCCATTGTCCTTTAAATCTCAAGAGAGTCGAGCCAATATCACAAATCTGTAGACTCTCTGAGCGGGGGGGAGTGTGGACACTCAACTTTCACCCAGGAGGATCAGAGCCTGAATGGGTGCAGAGTTACTATTATGCCCCAGCTGGAAAATACTCCCATGCTTCCATCAGGATGCATATAAACCCATACTGGGCTCCGATGAACGGCGCAAATGTATCGCAATGAAATGTTAATTTTTTCTTTCTTTGCTGCTCTAAATGTTTCAGGATGATTTAAAGCAGCATTAGGCAGAATATTTTTGGCATTCAGAATCATCTTGTAGTGTACTGATTAGCTGTAGAATGAGAAAGTTTGCTCCGGCTGGTGGGCGGTGCTTGGTATTTCCTCAACTGGTCACAAACTTTCTCATTTTACAGCTAAACAGTACACTTTACACAAGAAATAGGCATTACAGTAACAGAATATTGATTCATATTTGATCAGCGCTGCCTAGTTTTACTGTTTGATCGGAGTTTGCGAGTGATTGACAGCTGCTCAGAGACGGCAAGGCTCCAGCTCGGCTCTGATTGGTTGTTTTCCTCCGGTCTATGAAATCTGGCAGATGCCATTAGGAGCACCAGTGGACACCAGATTACCTGTCTCATGCACTACTGTCAGGATATAGTGACCGTTTTATAAAAAAAACTTTTTATAATCATATTTGCTCCAACTTGCCTACTGCTGCTTTAAGGGAGATGAAAGAAACAATGAAGTAGACGGTGTGTTCTCAACTTAGTTCAGTTTTAATGCCAAACCCTTATTACACAATCAGAAAAAAAAAAATTCTCATAACCACACTGACATGTTTTTATTTTTAAATCCAGTCCCTTTTATTTTGTCAATTTTTGATAAAATGACTACAATATGCAAACCACAATGATAAACTAATAAAGGTTGAACTCTGATGAGGTACGTTCATTTCTGCCTGTTCTCTATTACCAGCTAAACCCATTTGACCAGAGATATTTTATCAAAATGAAAACCAGGAGTTTGATTAACAGCCATCATAAAAAACAATAAAGCAAGAACTTAAAAGGGAATCTTCAAATGGAAACAATAAGTGAACCATATCCGTTACGGTTAGTTTTCATTTAGCCTCTTATCTCCAACCAGACAGGGCTCTGCTGCCAGCTGGTTATTGACAAATAACAAGAACATTATGGATCACCAGCAGCATTCCTAAAGGGTCAAATCTGTCAGATCAGACCCGCAGAGGGACAGTGACAGCTTCAGATCAGCCATGTGAGAATCCAATCACCCTCTGGTGTCCCTCCTGTGAAAGCTGCCGTAGCTCACAGCGGGGATCGCCTCAGAAACAACAAGCTCCGTCCAATCTGTCTGACTGGACCCACGTCTTTTGTATACCATTTGTTTATAACCTCTCTCTCTCTATTGTGCTTTGTGGACAGAACCCTTTCAAGTGACAGATGGGTGGCACTTTTGAACACGTCATGGGGTCCTACAGGAGCCTAGCTGTGTGTCCATGAAGCCCGGGAGTTCACCAGCGCTGGAGGATCATTCCCGAAAAACAAAAGGGTATGAAAGTCGCCTGCATTATGTGTTAACCAAGAGAGGAGTGGATTCCAGTAATACAGCTAATTAATCACATTTCAGTCCTGTCATATCACCAGATTGTCATAAATCTGAGTTAAATGAGTCCATTCACTGCATGCAAACCAAACACACTTTAAAGGGAAAATCCACCCTAAAACTGATTATTTATTACTAAAGCTGTCAAAGATAGCGCAAATTCGTTTTAATGGCACTAATTTAAAACATTGATGCAACTTGCGATTTTTAGGTTGTAGTGGGCTAAATTTTAAAGCTACTGGCATCGTATGAAACTAGAAAACCTAAGGAATCCATCGGTTCCAACCATGTCATACTAGCTTGTCGAGAAGGAGGTGAAATAACACTCCAAATTTACTTTTTTGGGCGAGGAAAAACTGGCACGGCCATTTTCAAAGGGGTCCCTTGAACTCTGACCTCAAGTTATGTGAATGAAAATGGGTTCTATGGGTACCCACGAGTCTCCCCTTTACAGACATGCCCACTTTATGATAATCATAGTTTGCCATGTTATGATTTGAGCATATTATTTTCTGCTAAATGCAGTACCTGTGAGGGTTTCTGGACAATATTTGTCATTGTTTTCTGTTGTTAAATGATTTCCAGTAATAAATATATACATACATTTGCATAAAACAAGCATATTTGCCCACTCCCATGATGATAAGAGTATTAAATACTTGACAAATCTCCCTTTAAGGTATATTTTGAACAGATAAAAAATGTGCAATTAATTTGCGATTAATCGCGATTAACTATGGACAATCATGTGATTAATCGGGATTAACTATTTTAATTGACTGACAGCCCTATACAATACTTTTAATTGCTTTGGTGATGACAATGTAATGTGCGTTTGCTTATTATTATTTTGTTTTATGAGTTGTAAAACTATCACGTTGGACAAATATCCATTTGAAGTACATTTTAAACAGATAAAAAATGTGATAGAAAATGATTAAATATTTTAATCGATTGACAGCCCTATTTATTACATTGTTTACTCCAGTGATTATATCATTTTAACACAGACTACTGTCACCTAACATGGAAATTAGAAGAAGAATTGATGATGTGATTTGGATTTGTTTCATTGACACAGAATCAGTGACTGTATCAATGTGGAAATTTTGCCCATTTCTTGTCATCAAGTATTTGAATTAGAAGATAAGTCTATAATCAACTAAAACATTGTAGGATTTCTTTTATCATTTACTGTCTATGGAGCAGCTGTATGATTTGTGTCATGACATCATCGCTGCACACTGTCTCTTTGCTGTTTCATCTGCTCCAAGTCACGTATTCAAACTGAGCTATACATCACTCCAAAATGAACACATGTGAATTATATCTTGGGGTGTATTTTCGCTTATAAAAGAGACATTGCTTCCAGCGTGGAGGGCGGCAGCACTGTCTCACACAGGTCCTTTATCACGCTCTATGAAGCCATATCGCTGCGTCTGAAGAGGTGTTGCTGAAGAGGAGCAAAAGGTGTTGAGGGCAGAGGGGGTTGAGGTGAACCGTGTGGGCGGGGTGATGACTTCAGCAGAGTCTGGGGCGCTGTCCGCTCCGCTCGCACCTCCTGGTAAACATGAAGCCGATAGAGGAATCACAGCGACAGGCACCGGCCCGGCTGCAGGCCTCTTAACAGTACAATAGATAAATTGTGCAGATACATCTGGTTCTTATGAGTTTGGCCCTTTTGATTGTGGTTGGCGGAGGCGTGAGAGCACCAGAGCATCCTTATAAATGATTAAAGCTTACTTGTTTAAGGATTACAAAAGCATTTGAAAATTCCAAGCTGCATGCCCGTTGCTCTGCGGAAATGTTCCAGGCCCAAATAAATGCTTTTACGCTGAGTTTTTTTTTTCAGATAATCAAGTAAAGCTCGTCAGCAATCATAAAATAAATTGCATTCACTGCTTCATGATGGGATAATCTCCTATACACCTCAGTATTGGTTAAACACACTCACCGAAGACAGTCGTTCCCATTTCACTTACAGTTAAAAATCCTTTAGCTTTACTATGGCAAGTAAAAATGAAGTGTTCTGTAAGAGTACAATCAACAAGTTGACATCTGAATAATTCAAACCAAAAGGATCTGAATTCTGGCCTGTGCTGCCAATTTTCCCTGAAAGGGAACCTTGAAATCAAATCCACTTAAGCCCTGTGTCTTCCCCTCCAGAGTGTAGTTAAATCCTGGCTGTGTATGGACATGATTACAGAGTGCCACGGGTCTTACATCAGTGCAGAACCTTGACTTCCAGCAGGAAACCTGGTGCACGGGTCAATTATGGCAATACCTTGTTTTGCTTAAAGATGGAGGATGTGTTCTTCATGCTCGAACACACCGGCTGCACCTGAGATTTAAACTGTAACAAAGTCCACCTCCGCGTCCAGAGTGTAAATAAATAAAACACAGCTTGCAGGAGGTACGCAGCTCTTGGCGGAGAGGGTAGAGAGGGGGTTATGAGACGATGCTGCTGCGCTGCATGTGTCTACAGTGAGGCCTGCTGCCGGCGGGCCCGTGCACAGCGGAGACAGATCCGTTTGCTCAGCAGCTGAGCGGGGACACGGAGATGCTCCTTTCACACTGAGCTGAGCACCGACAATCAGGGCTTTGTCAGGGAGGCATCTGCTGTTACAGCTCACAGGAAGAATACATGTCGCTTTAAAAAAAACTGCACTCAGTGGGGTTATCACTGTTAAAGATAAGGTGGCTTCACGTCAACAAACACTAAGTGTATGTATGTACGGAAGCAGCAGTCTTTCTATTCATGAAACCTGTAGGATATTTCAGGGGCAAAGAGGGAAAAAAATCAATTTAGTTCTTGAGATCATATCTTAAATTTGAATTTAAAGTGACTTAAATAAGCCCTGGGGTATTGTGTCAGTATAGCTTCAGTCAGTTAATAACACCAGTTTATTACCTGCTGAAGAATACTGGAATAAACCAGGATAGAGATTCAAATACTGAACAATGCAAAGCTATAGCTACAGTATATGTTTTTGTCAGCTTTAAATTCAGTATAACATTTAATGGGGCCACCAGTTATATAAAAGAGTAATAACTAGAGCTGTCAAAGCAAATTCGTTTTAACGTCACTCATTTCTTTAACGCAACTTGCAATTTTTAGTTTGTAGCGGACTCATGTAAATACTGTTATCATATGAAACTAGAAAACCTAAAGAAGCCATTGGAAACAACCATGTCATACTAGCTTGTCCCAAAGGAGGTTAAATAACGCTCCAAACTTACGCTAAATTTCGACGAGGAAAAACTGGCATGGCCATTTTCAAAGGGGCTGTTGAAGGTATCAATACATTTCTGGCCTACTGCTAAGCCAGAAATTTATGTAATATTATTTTGGCCCATTTTCTATGTATATTTCTATATAATAGTTTTTCATGTTTAATGTTTTTCCTGGATGATTTGTGGTTTATAACATATATTTGACTTAATCTCTTTTGTGTTGGATTTAATTTGCTTATATATTAGTTATTTTGTTGTCTCTAGTTGTTGTTGCCCTTTTTCATAGAGGCATATTTTGTCCCCTCTATGGAGGAATATCAGACAGTGTTGTCCAGCCCTGCACTGATCGGTCCAGTGAGTAGATTGACAAACAAATACATCTATTTTTCTACATAAAGATTTTAAATGATAAATATCTTTGAAGATTTGTAATTTATAATGTTTGAACTTAACCTGTGATGTGATAGATTAGTGCTTGTGCAACAACGACTTGATACTTTCAGTGTTGTCTTTTAGAGGAGTGTTCTGCTTCCCATGATTGGTCCAGCTGTGCGACCTGATTGACTTTCAATCAAGCAGATCACAAGCACCTGAGTGGTGATGTGTCTGTGTCCACATATTGCCTGTTCTGCTTTGTGATGCTGACTTGACAATGCCTGACGAAGATCTCTGTCAGATCGAAACGTTGCTTCGTTGAAATTGCTGGGAGCTACTAATGCAATGTGCTGATCCTGTTTTCTCATTTTCAAAGGGGTCCCTTGACCTCTGACCTCAAGCTATATGAATGAAAATGGGTTCTATGGGTACCCACGAGTCTCCCCTTTACAGACATGCCCACTTTATGATAATCACATGCAGTTTTGGGCAAGTCATAGTCAAGTCAGCACACTGACACACTGACAGCTGTTGTTGCCTGTCGGGCTGCAGTTTGCCATGTTATGATTTGAGCATATGTTTTTATGCTAAATGCAGTACCTGTGAGGGTTTCTAGACAATATTTGTCATTGTTTTGTGTTGTTAATTGATTTACAATAGTACATTTATACATACATTTGCATAAAGCAGCATATTTGTCCTCTCCCATGTTGATAAGAGTATTAAATACTCGACAAATCTCCCTTTAAGGTACATTTTAAACAGATCGAAAATTTGCGATTAATTTGTGATTAATTGCGATTAAATATTTGATTCGATTGACAGCCCTAGTAATAGCTTACGAATTAAATAAAGCAATACACAAAAACAGCTACAGTACCTTGCTTTTCTAATTGTCAGCACAGTAGCTGTGTGTTATTTAAAATCCTCTTATAAAGTCTTACACACCAGATTGGAATTTATAGCAAATAATTGACAGGAAAGGCCTCACAGAATACACTTGTTCTTAGAAATTACACATTAACCATACCACAATGGAGCCGGAGAGCCGTGATTTGCATTACCGGCAGATACCAGTCAAACCAGTCTCTCTCACGTACCCAGCATTGCACAGACCTGACTCTTTTACTTGAGGACAAAAGGTAATTGTAAAATAAATATTTACCAGATATCTTGATAATGTGGTGGCTGTATGACCTTAACAACCTTCCCTCTAAACCCACATCCTTGTTGATCAGTAAGTGAATCATGCAAGACTTTTTTCATTTTATTTAGTGCAGCTTATGACCCAAACTAGAGGGTGAACTATTTTCAGTCAGCAATCATTAACACTGGCAGCCTGATTGAAATGCCCCATTATCATATCACAGTTAATATATATGAAACTTTTACTTCCTTTACCTTTTAAAAAGTTGCAGTTGTGAATTTTAAATTACCACAATAGTATTACTAAAAAAGAAAAAGAAAAAATATTCAAAATTTCATGTGGATAATAATTCTAGCTTCTGCCCAGCTAGACTTCATTACCAGGACTCCCTGTAAAAGATCTTGTATCTCAATGGGAATTAAAAAAATAATAATACAATTACTTTAATACCATCCCTGCATGTATTATGACTCAACATTTAAAAATCACATTTGGTGATAAAATTGACAGCTATATTCATGTATTTAGAGTATCACTTCTGACCAGATTCAGTTATTTCCTCTTAAGACAAACTACAGCCCCACTGCACCATCTTGTGTTGACTTGTCGTGACTACAGACTTCACACATGAAATCCTGCTGTAAATCTAGCTTGAAAAAAAGAAAGAAAAATGAAACACAAAAGTCAAAACATCTTTTTGGAGCATTTTATTACTTTTTTGACAAATATATATGAAGGTTTTCCTATTGAGGAAACATTCTTTCAAAAGATACGTTTACAGCAAATTCATTCCTGCAAAGAGACAGGAAACATGAGAAATCATCAGGAGACATGATGGATCTAACCATTTCTATTTGTGCCCAGGAAAGGTTAAGGGTGCAATTTAATCATTTAATCATAATGAATTCATGACAGCGATACGGAAGTCAGTCAACGCCAATGGGACATTTTTCAACATCTGAATTATCGTGATCCATGGGGTGAATTATTCGTTTCGCATCAAGGCACACAAGCATTGCTCTTTTTTTTTGCCAAGACATTGGTCCCATTGGGCAGTACAACTGTACAAACTACAGAATAAAAAAAAAAAAAACATAACATAGGGCTTGGTTTGCAGGATAACAACAAAAGGAAATCTCAAAGAATTTAGATCAATAATATACACAGAAAGTTCAGAACATGGGACCTCAACTAGGGTTGAGACAGTTCTTAGGTATGGTGGCGGTGACATCTCAAACGCATCGCTCAAATCTGCTAGCCGTGACGGAAGACCTGCAACTCTTACAGAGGATGGAGCTCAGTGAGGGGTCGCTTCTCCTGCTGGATGAACTCCTGTAAGCTTCTTTTTCCCTGCCTGAAGTTGCTCTCCCTCCTTGAAAAAGGCAAGATGACCTGGAGTCTGAGGAGAGTCTCAATGTTGCTAAAACTTCTTATCTGTGACGTCTTGAGCGTATCGAGCACGGTCGTCGGGAGATAGCCTGCCAGGGGATCCAACCATTTCTCCTTCCACGACTTCATCTCAGAGTGAAGAGAGACCTGATCTGGCAAGTCCTCCTTGTACAGGCGGAACACGAGACCGCTAAGAATGCTGGTTTCTACTTTGGACATTGCGTAAGGCACAATCTCCAGACACCTCAAGGTATCCAACACCTTTTCTGTGAAGAGGTCATCAATTTCTGCTATTGAGTGCTCTACAACCTTCATGCTTACTGATTCTTTGTAGAACTCACTCAATGGCTCTAGGAGCACTGAGTGCAACATCGTGACATGGAGTTTAGAAGCCAGCGCGGTGGCTTCCTCAAACCAGACCTTGTGATGGATGTCGATATCACTCTTGAGTTTACTGAGCGATGCTTTGAGATCAGGCAAATTATTCACAGCGAGTAACATATCTAAGGGTTTGCCCTGAAGAGACTGACTCAGCTTCTTAGTTACACTCAAGATGTTCTTCTGCACCACTGCTGACAGGATGAACTCAAAGTTTCTGATCGCATCGAACATCTGCGACGCTTGCTGCTGGTTTGAAGCACTTCCCTCACATTTCAGCTCATTCAAACAGAGCATGACGGGCTCTAAAATCTCTACCATCACCTCGTGCATGTCGTGACTCTTCTCCCAGTTTTTCATGAGTCTGTCCCTCAGCTCGTTGCCCTTTACTTCATCCTGCTGGAACACGTGAATGATCACGTCTTCAAGTTTGTTCTGGCGTTCTGCGTCCTCTGTGAGCCAATGTAAGATTTTACCTATGAGAACTGCTCCATCTGCTGCTTCTTGAGCGGGAGAGGATTTAGCCAGCCACACATTAAGAGATACCGCGGAGCTGACAGTTCTTACAGCCTGGGGGTATTTCTGAGCTATAGCTAAACTTACAGCCCTCATCTGAGCTCCTACTTCACCAACACTGAGCAAGGCCTGCCCTCTACAGTACTCCATGTTGAGCCCCCACTTCTCAGACAGGGCGGTCTCAATAGCATCTGCAAAGACAACCGGGTCTTCACCGAAAGGGATGAAAGCCAGAGTTTCCTCACACTGGATGTCCTCTTTGTTTAGGTACCTGATGCACAGCGGGACATAGAGCTCGCCGTCTATTTCAACAGCTTGCTCGGTTATAACTGTAAAGAACTGAGAGTCCCAGAGTTCCTTGAGGATTTGTTCACGCAGTTGTGGCTCATAGAAAGACACCGCTTTTCTTGGGCCCTGTGCGACCGCCAGTATCACTTCATCATCAGCCGATTTCACCTCTCCATCAGCAGGCTTCTCTGCTACGACGGACGCGTGCGATTCTGTTGGCGCCGCCGGTTTAACTTTAACGCCTCCTGATTTTAAAAAATAAAAATAAATGTTAATGCCACACATAAAAATGTATTCATTATTTGTCATCCCATAATTACAATCAAAGACATTATGATTCTTGATAAACAATAGGGGTGTCACGATTCTCCAATTCCATGATTTGATTTTAAGGTCACGATTTGATTTGATTTTTGATTTAAACATGCCATTGTTAGACTGTGGAGTCTTGATTCGTGAAGGTCAACAGATTGTTGGTTTTATGCCCTGACAACTGTCATTTACTCTTTCAAATTCTCCCTTTTTTATTTAGAAAGTGTTTCAAAAAATTAGACTACAACAGTCTACAATATAAAAAGCTGCATTTTTTCAATATCAGTATCTGTGACCCACGTCATTACAAGTGTGCTGTTAATCTACAAAAATACAGTTTTGTTGTCATTTACTGTCGCGCTTGTTTCTCTCCTCTCTTTTTTGCTCTCTGCTCTCTCTCGTCTGTTCGATATTTGTCACCAAGGGCGGAGGCGGAGCGTTGCACAAAGTCTGCGCTGAGAGACAGCTCTCGGCAGTCCCGCTAGCTTGTTGCTACCTGTACCAATATCAGCTGCTCTGATTCAACAACGTTGAGCTGAAAAAACGTGCATGTAGGCTGAAATTCAACCGTGGTGTCGTTCTGTCTGGAGATGCAGTGACTTAATGTTAAACTAAGTAAGAGTAGAAGAGCTAGGAGTAAGGAAACTAACTAACTAACTAACTAACGGCTAGGCTAATTCATGCAGTGTACAATGCCAAAGTCATATGCAGGAAGTGCCCTGAGTATCGTAGCGACAGGGACAGCTCACATTTCCCATCATGCCTGCCTAGTCCAGAGTGCTGGACTGAGTAGTTTGAAGTTTTATGTTCCTAAATGCAAATGTTACTTTTGTTAGTGTTTGTAATGTAATGTGTCTGTTCAGAACATGGTGGCTTCTGTTGGTAATTGTGATTTTTGTGCTGGTTTATAGTTCAAACCAGTGTTAGGTGGCTGTTACATTTCTTGAGCTCAGCTGTATTTTACACTGATGGGTGGGGCGGAGAAAAAAAAGAATTGTTGATCCTGTTTTGGATTTAAATAGTCGAAATCGGACGCAAATTTCGATTGATTTCCGATTTAGAATCGAAATTGTGACACCCTTGATAATCAAGTTGACAAGAATGGACTTACCACTGTCCAGCTTTAGTCTTTGCAAAGTTCCCATCACCTAAAAAAAAAATGTGGTGATGATTAGAATGGCTGTAAAAATGCTATAACGTTGTTTTCTTTTACAACATGGTGAATAAACAAAGAACAATCTTCAAACCATTTTAAACGTACCTGGGAAAGACATGGACTGCTCTCTGGATCGACCTCCATACACTTCTCAATGACCTCGGGCAGTCTCTGGAGTGTTGTGCAGTGAGAGAGGAGCACCACATGATCCTTTCTGCTGCCTTTGCATACAGTGTTTTTTAACAGAACCCTCATGGAATTCAGAGTGGTCTTCATCAGGTCAAACTCCATACTGACACTAGGCAGGACAGCTACTAGCCTAAGCAGTGAGGTAACAGTCGGGTGGCTCGTTGACTCGGGATGGACAAGTGTTTCAGCGATGGATGATGGAGGAGCAGCATCCTGGTATTTCTCTCCCCAGACAGCAGCCCATGCGTTGATTTCCTGCTCGGCTGCTTCAGGCTCAGGAAGATCTGCCACGTAGAGGCTGAAAGGCTTGTCTTTGGACTCCGGCAGGATGGGCTGTGGATTGCAGGAGGGCAGTAACGACAGGACCGACAGGGTCTTTAGGTGGCTGTCTGAGAAGCTGTACTTCATTTCATCAATGAGACTCCTGAGGAGAGGAACACTCAGGTTTTCTCTGTAATATATCTCAGGAGATTCATAGCTGTTGGCTTCCTCTGAGAAGCACACTTGTTCAGGAGCTACCTTGGTCGCTAGCTGGAACGCCTGCTCAAACCAAGTGGAGTGAAGAGTGCTCACTTTTTCTAGCATTTTGTTAAGAGTCTCTACGATCGAGGGGATTTTTTCCACTTCACAGAGAATATCAGCAGGGTTTCCACAGCGGAAGACAGTGCTACAGTTACGGAGAGGAGCACAGGCATTCTTCAAAATCACAAGGGTGACGATGAAATCCAGATTTCTCAGAGCGGTGGAGAGGACTTGTGCATGCATTGACTTGGCGCCTATGGCACTAGCGCTAACAGCATCTAGGCAGCTGAGGATGCCCTCTAATGTGTCAGCGAGTATGTCAAAGAAGTCTTCTCTCTTTTTCCACCTCGAGCAACATGTCTCGGGCATTTCCTCCAGGGCCTCTCTTGGCATATTCAAAAGCCCGTCAACAGCCTTTGCTAGCTGTTCCTCCAGAGAAGGAGATTCATCAAAGAACAGCAGCAGGTCTTCGGTGATATTCAGCATTTTTGCTACTGAAGGGCAAGGCACACTTCCTGCCAGCCAGTGGGCAAGGCCGCAAGACTCGCTGGGTGTTACAACAGAGAGAGGATAGCTCTGGAGGAAATCCAAAGACATTTTCTTCAGGCTTTGATAACCTGAGCCCAAGTGCATGAATGCTTGTCCCCGACACTGAGCCATCGGTAAGCCCCAGTCTTCAGTGAGAATCTTTGCGAGGTTATCTGCTTGCGTGTCAACATGACAGTTTTCATCAAATGGTAAGAAACCCAGGAGCTCTACTTTTGGAGCACATTCTCCGACATACCTGACAAAAACAGGGAGGTGGGTCTTGTCAGCGATTTTAACAGGTTTGTCTGTGATAAGTGAGAAGAACGGCGACTCCTGTATTTCCTTGAGTATGACATCTCGGATTCCATTTATGAGGAGGTTCACCATTTCATCATCGCCGATAGAAGTTGTGCATTTGCTCTCGTTTCCGAACCAGTGGCACATGCTGAGCTCCTGGATGAAAAGCTCTCTGTCCTCTTCTGAGAGGTCAGAAAGACCGCCGTTCTTCTTCCCCAGTAGTGTGGCCATTTTGAATACCGTCGCCAGACTTTGACGATTATCTCCTGAGTGCCCATTCTCATCTGCTGGTTTCATGTCTTGGTCCTCAACCTTGTCAGGAGATTGTTGAATTTTAGCCTCTTCGGCTTCCTCCTTGATACAATCAACTAAATATATCAGGGGAGAAAACAGACAGACAACACACCAGTGGTCATGACAAATATGACAAATTCAAATCATGGTAAAAAAGCTACTTTCAATAATTTAGTATGAACATTAGTTAAAGGAGCTAAATGTGAGATTGGGAGCATTTCTATTGCCTCCGCACAGCTCTCAACATGGAGACGGCTGAGCCGGCAGCTTGCAGCTAACGGTGCTAACAGTGAAAACAAAGGCAACACTGCTGACAGAGAGCTAACAGTGTTAACCTGGGGGGAAACCGAAGGGTGGGTGCTATGCTTCTGTTGTTGCCTGTTGGGTTTGAGTTTGCTATGTTATAATTGATTGGTATCAAATCATAATCATATGATAATGATTTAATATTTTTATGCTAAATGCAGTACCTGTGAGGGTGTCTGGTCAATATTTGTCATTGTTTTGTGTTGTTAATTGATTTCCAATAATAAATATATACATGCATTTGTATAAAGCAGCATATTTGGCCACTCCCATGTTGATAAGAGTATTAAATACTTGACAAATCTCCCTTTAAGGTACATTTTGAACAGATGAAAAATGTGTTATTAAGTTGCGATTAATCACGATTAACTATGGACAATCATGTGATTAATCACGATTAACTATGGACAGTCATGCGATTAATCACGATTAAATATCTTAAGCGATTGACAGCCCTAGTAATAATAATAATAATAAAAAAATATGTAAACAACCATACCTTCCATATTATTTTCAGTGTTTCTGTTGAAACTTTTGGATTCCTTGTCCTGTGAATATAAACAGGTCAATAAAAATTAGTCCAGCATTTATATAATTAATACATAAAAAGAAAGAAGAAGAATAAGCTAGAAATGTAACAAACTGCCATTTTGTATGACAGAATACAGTCACGTACCAGACATATACCCTCCAAGGCTTGCGGGGTAACCTTCAAACACTGGGTCACCATGCGGTCCAGGTCTCTGCTGAAGTCCGTGCCCACCTGCAGCATAGCCAAGCACGGGGACCTGTCTTTGGGATTTGTGTTTCTCAGGTAGTCTTGGAACCTCTTGTGGCGCATTATGACGCCGCAGTCCTCCAGTGCTGTGCTGGGCAGCACGGACATAATCCTCAGCAGTGCATTGATGTTACCAAAGTACTGCATGAGTGGCAGGCGCAGTGTGTGAAATATTGAGCTTGGGATGGTCACAGATGCAACTTTGGTCTTCCATGTGACTCTCCAACAGCACAGCTCTGTGAAGAAGTTGTCAGCATCAGGAAGATCGCTGCTGTAGAGAGGAGGCTTGGACTTCAAGCTCTCAAACATGTAACTCACTGTGACTGAGCATGGAACTAGAGAGAGGAAGTTGAGAGCTTCTTTGTGGTCCTCTGAAAAGTGATCCTTCACGGCATTGATGAGGTTGTCTACTAGGGGCACGCTTAAGCCATCTTTGTAAAAACCGACTGGCTTCATCATGCCGTCTCTTGGCATAGAATTTTCAGGCACTTCAATCTGCACTCGTAGACTCTGTGCCATCGCACAGGCCTCGTCAAACCAATTCTGGTGGAACACCTTCATATTCGTTTTCACTCGGTTCAGAGTGGCCACAATACCACTGATTTGGCAAAGTTGGGATGCGGCACTGAAGTGGTCCTTCTGGAGACCTGCACTCAGCTCCCTGGTGAAAGATGATGCATTCTTCAAGACCACCATAGCAATGATGAAATCAAACTCCATTACCTTGCGGAGGAGTGCACCAGCTTGGTCAGACACAAAGGCTTTCCATCTCTGTGGGTTATTTTTGATTTTCTCCAGACACTCAACCAGGGGCTCCAGCATCTGCACAAACACCTCGTACGAATCATGCTTCTCTTGCCAAAGGGCACAGAACTTCCCCTGTAACTCTTGGACCTTTTCATAGCTCTCTCTAAGACCAAAGGCTATCACGTGGTCTAGCTGTTTTTGCAGAGTAGCACTGCTGCCAAAAAACATCACAACCTCTTCAAACGTATCCAGGGCTCTCTTAATAGCAGGCACTGGGATGGATTTTGACCACCATGTGTTGAAAGAGTAGGAGGAGCAGTGTGTGCTTATGGCAAGAGGGTGAGTCTCCTGGACTTTGCAGGCAAAGGCTTTCAGCTTGTAGGAAACATCACCAGAGCCTAGGTACGCTTGACCTCTGCAGTTACTCAAATCAAGACGCCACTCAACTGTTACTATTTCCAGGAGACGCTGTACCATGGCATCACAGTCAAGAGCTGCCTCGAGGAATCCCATCAACTCTAATCGCATGACATCAAAACTGTCCACGAACCTCAGGAAGAGTGGAAGATAATCTTTCTCTCCAAACTTCACAACGCGGTCGATGAACAAGGAAAAGAATGAAATCCCCACCTCCATGAGGATTCCCTCCCTGACGGCCTTCTCGCACACAGTGAGGACTTCTTTCATTTCAGACTTGGTCACATACTCGACCTCTCCTTCCTGAGCAGAAGCGTCACTGTGTCGCCTGCTTTGACTGCTGTATGCTGCCGTCACTGCAGTCTGCAAAGCAGATTTAAGAGCTTCTCTATCGGTCTCTGCACACTTCAACTCCACAAGCCTTTCAGCATCCATCTCTAGGTTTATGAACTGTAGTTCTTCTTCAGTGTCCTTCTCAGCATGGTTCCCATGGGATGCCACTGAAATGAGAAATGGGAATGGTCTTGTGAACACATTAGTAAATAAGCAAGTGTGCATATTTAAGACTAGTAGTAGACTGTAGTTAAACAAAATCTTTTTTATTTTTTTAAATTACACCACGTCACCAATGTTGCATGAAAACGCAAACGTTTCATAACGGTCTTTAGATGATACTGACCAAATTTGAAGTCGATCAAATGAATTCTCTAGGAGGAGTTTGTTAAAATACACGGCCTATAAAATGCTAAAAATGGGCAAAAATGTCACATTCAATTCAAAATGGCTGACTTCCTGTTGGGTTTTGGCTATACTTTCAAGAGGCTTTTTTGTGTCTCCACAGGTTATATCTGCCTACCAAATTTCATACATGTAAGTGAAACCTGAATGAGGGGCTGAATTTTCCAACTTTGTAGGGAGCCATTTTGCCACACCTAAGCCTGAGACCCCAAAAATATCAGATTTTCCACCACGTGTGATAAGTGTGCAAAGTTTAACAACTTTCTGAGTACTGTAAGGACCTCAAAAATGCGATTCATTTTAAGAATAATAATAATAATTCCTTCAGTTTCAATAAGGCCTTCGCTGCCCGACATTGTCTGTGCTCAGGCCCTAATAAAAAATAAATAATGAAAATAAATAAATACAAATATTGTAGTTTAACAACAAATATTAAATTTGCCCAAGTTATTCCACTCAAGTCCAATAGTCATTTAATTCAAAAACATCTTTTCAAATGTAGCCATCATTGTGTATGCTGCCCATCTTTGTGTCAATAGCTCTATTTCGAGAACAACATTAACTTAAATTGGTTTATTATGTGATAGAGCAGCTGTGTGATTAACCAAAATTGCTGCATGCTGAAATGGTGAATAAATAATTTCAAAGCCATCTCACCTTGGGGAGGCTTCTCCTTTGTGTCATCATCCTGTAACAAACACACACAAAGTATAATGTCATTTCAGGAAGAACAGTTGTTTAATCACTAAGGAGGGCAATGAAATTTCAATAGTATTCTGCTCGTGAAAATCTACTAACCGTTTGCAGCAACTGCAGGATGTCTGGATGCTTCTGGGTGTATGACTCCACCATTTCTTCAACATTGAAGTGCACATCTTGGTTCACGTAGACATATGCCATGCTGCATTGTCTTTGGTCCTCTGGTGTGGCTCTCAGGTAGGAGTAGCACCGCTCCAGTACCATATGGTATTGACCATACACATCTGCCTCTGCATTTACACATGGCACAGTGCCCAACACCCGCAGCAGGCTCTGCACATTCGGGTAAAAGCCGATATCTGGAATCTTGAGTGTGGCGAACACGGTGGTTGGTAGGATTCTGCGCTTGCTTGCATGCCTCCACTTCACTTCCCAGCAGCCGAGCTCTTCGTAGAAAGTGTCGGGCCGCGCGAGGTTGTTCAAGTTGGCGTCTGCTACTTTATCCCTGCGAATGCTGAAATTGTGGTCGGCCATGTAAGATGGCACTAAGGAAAGCCATCGGAGAATCCTCACCATCTCTGTGCTGAACACTCTCTTCACCTCTGCAACGAGATACTGCAAGATGGGCCGGCTTAGAGATTCTCTGAATAGGTCCTCCAGCGGTGTTTCACTTGTGTCTCCTTGGTCCATCTCTGGTTTGGTGACCTCCGCTCCCAGCTTCTTTGCTCTGCCAATCGCATCTGAGAACCATTTCCTGTGGAATATTGCGAGCTCCTGTTGGTATTTGCTTACCAGCTTTAAGGCATTGGAAATTGTGTACTGCAACGTACTGCTGATGCTAATTATTCCCCTGAGACTCGAGTTGAGTATGCTCACACAACAGAGGGTGTTCTTCAGAACAACAAGTGTGATGATGAAATTGAAATTCTTCAAAACTGGCTTGAGCTTGGCCATCTGTTCAGCAGTATCTTCATCTACCTTTGAAATCATCTCATTGATGCAGTTCAGGAATGGCTCCAGAATGTCTAACATGGTCTGGAAGGCATCAGTGCCATATTCCCAATTCTCGCTGACAGCCGCCTTGATCCTGTCCACTTCCCCTTTCATATGCCCATATGCCATCTGGATCTTTCCCTCCAATCTTTTGCACAGCTCTGGTGTTCTCCTGAGTAAAGAGGCCACCTCCTCTACAGTGTTAGCAACATTTTGAATGGAGGGCACAGGCATGCAGCGAATAATCCATATGTTGAAGGCATATGGGTCACTTGGTGACAGAACCACTTGTGGGAACTCCTGCAAGATCCTGGAGGTGAGGTCTCGCATTTTCTGACACATGCTGCCTGTAACCAGATAAGTCAGTCCTCTGCAGTGCTCCATCCTCAGCCCCCACTTGTTTCGCAACTCTGAGAGGAGCATGTAAAACAGACTCTCTGTATCCATGTCGCATGGTAGGAACCCAATGAGGTGCTTTTGTGGGAACCCATCTACTGTGACAGACCTGATGAAAACTGGGATCTGCTCCTTTCCCTCTATACTGGTCACATCCTGAAGCAGAATGGAGAAGAACCGGGCCAGTCTGAGGCTGTTCTGGATCTCCTCCCGCATGAGGTCTTCGCTGAACTGGAGGATTTCTTTCTTGTCGATTTTCTCCACACAGATGCGATTGAGAGCCTGCTGTCCTCTCGCACCTCCGATCGACTCGTCGGTGTTTGCACCATTTATGCTGAACCCAGTCAGTGCCAGGATTTCCTTGAAATAGACTTTCAACGTCTCTTTTGCTTTAGAGCTGGCTACATACTCTAGGGTTTGGTTGTCTTTTTGCAGCTCAGCCGCTGCACTGTTCTCCCCAGGTACTTCTCTCCTCTCCTCAGTCACTTCTGCTGTTGCTGTGTTTTCTGATGGGAAAGAGAAAAAACCTCAATGAAAGGCTGAGATGAATTAAAAAATTGCTAATTCAATCAGTGAATATATATATATATATTTACAACAGAGGTGATTACATTCTAACATAGACTAAACTCAAGGGGCTTAAATAAGGAAGCGTTTCGAGAATGAAGCTAACCAGTTACTGTACCTTTTGTCTTCTTCACAGAGGTAGGTTCCTCTTCAGACTAGGTAGATGGAAAGGATAATTACAGGTTGACATTTTTAGTGTGTTAATGGCTGATGAAATATGTTCAGAAGAGAAATTTTAAAGATCGAATTTAACACTTACAGGATCTCTTGCTCGTTTCCTGTTGCAGGTTGATTGATTATTCACAGGCATTGCTGAGTCAAATATTGTTGGAACAGCATCTTCCCTTAAGACACACTCGGAGGCGCTCTGAAAAACAAAAAGCAGGAGATCCCGCTTTTATGCTAATCCTCAATATTCTATGTGAAGCGGGGGATTTCCCATCGACGTTCACCCCATATGATATTGGGCTTAAGAAATCTAACTACGTATACAGTAGCACTTATTGACACACAGCTATAAAATAAAAATGACTTTTACGGACACAGTTTTTTGCATCAACAAACTGTCTAATAAACCAAAGTAGTTGCTCTCTAAAAGGAAGCTGGTGTAATTTTTTAAACCCACCAACTTGTGTTATACATTGAGTTACATGTGATGGGATTGCATTACATTGACTGCACAGATGTGTTTCTAATATTCTCCCCACCTTATGTATGTACATAAGGAACATTAGAAACCTGTAATCCTTATTATGTTGTGAAAATAGCATAACAAGCCTGGCATATTTGCTTACTAAGAACAGCACTAGTGGTACTATAAAAACAAAACAAGGGGGCAAATGACAAGTATTATTATTATTATAACGTACACAAAAAGGGTAATGGGAAATAGATTTGCTTCTTACCTGATGAGAGATCACAGAGGGCTCAAAGTGCTTTGCACACAGTCTGTATAGTTTATGCAACTGCTCAGGAGGTTCTGATGCCAAATCTTGGCGGTGACAGTTGTTCAACCATTGTTTGCATCTGAAAAATACAGCAGGAAAAAGGGGTCACAACCATAGAGTTAATAATTAAACCAAGCATTAGTCAAAACGCTTGTGCATTATTATTCTGTACTCTAAATAATATTAAATAATGACTCGACAAACAGACATGAGCTCTCGAAGGTTTGGTTCAATTTCAACATAGCTCATTGTGATGCACCAGTTTAACATGGGTGAGCATGGGGACTCTTTGCATTACTAAAATGTGACCATAGTTCTCAATGGTACTCTATAGACAATTGACAGGACTGCTTAAGCTAGGCGACTTTTTGGATCTAGTTTGTAAGGTTATGACTAGGGCTGTCAACATTAACGCGATATAAACGCCACTAATTTCTTTAACGCATTAACGTTATCAATCTTTTGGAGGTTGTAGCAGGCTTATGTCACAATAGCTTGTCGAAGGAGGCTAAATGACGCTCCAAGCTAAATTTTGGCAAGGAAAAACTGTCATGGTCATTTTCAAAGGGGTCTCTTGACCTCTGACCTCAAGATATGTGAATGAAAATGGGTTCTATGGGTACCCACGAGTCTCCCCTTTACAGACATGCCCACTTTATGATATTCTAATGCAGTTTGGGGGCAAGTCATAGTCAAGTCATCACACTGACACACTGACAGCTGTTGTTGCCTGTTGGGCAGCAGTTTGCCATGTTATGATTTGAGCATATTTTTTAAGCTAAATGCAGTACCTGTGAGGGTTTCTGGACAATATTTGTAATTGTGTTGTGTTGTTAATTGATTTCCAATAATGAATATATACATACATAACCATATTTGCCCACTCCCATGACTATAAGGGTATTAAATATTTGACTAATCTCCCTTTAAGGTACATTTTGAACAGATAAAAAATGTGTGGTTAATTTGCAATTAATCGCTATTAAATATTTTAATCGATTGACAACCCTATCTATGACAGATTAAAGGCACAACTTCAACAAAAAAAAAAAACAGCAACAATATTTATTCATTAATTATTAAAAAGGTGACAGTATTTTCTTATTTTAAAGAGTTCAACATGCTAACTGTGTGAAAAACATATAGGAAATGAATGTTATTACAAGTGTATGCAGACACTATATTATTACATTGGTCCGAACCACTGTATAGGCTAACTTAAACTGCCAATTACTATGCTGAAAGACTTCATCACTGGGTAAATACAAGTTCGAATACATTTTTAGACAAACATAACATCCATACACAACTCTCTGTGAGAGATGCTTTTGATGCATATTGCACATGCATGCTGCGGTCACGCTTCAAGAAGTCATGACTGCAACAATTACATAGATTTGGTACACCCACTGATGCTATTCTGCTTTGGTTTGATGCATTTGTAACACAACCCCGTCTCAGTGTTGGCAATGACAAAAAAGAAAAGAAAGAACGACTGATTACTGAAAAGCTTTCACCATTTTGCATGTGCTTTCATTCCATCTTTCATAATAGTTCTCTCTCTCTCTCTTTCAACTGATTTCATTTCATGCATGCACAGAATAAGTGTGGATGGATTTGCCCACCAGCAAATGAGATTTACTTGTCTCAATTTAACACACTATTGCCAGATTAAAAACTAGCACACAGAGTAAAAGGAGGGGAAGAGGAAAAAACTCATTGGAGGGGCTGAATGTGAAGTATTTCCAGACCCTGAAGTCTTTCCTCTGGCTTAGGGGTTACATTTCCTGTCCATAGACACAGCACTGCAGCTGTCAATCAATCACAGTCCTCAAATGTATTCTACTGAATAGATTTGTATGCAACATAACACTATTGCACAATACTACCGGGATCTCGAAGTAACAACAGGATAAAAGGGGGCGCTAGACTGCTCTTTATGCATAAGGGACATCACCTGTTAAAACCATGTGAAAATAAGTTTAAATCGATATTGGTCACAGTGAGCTGTGCAGCAAAATGACTGAATTGCAGTATTGAAAGCAACAGCCACAATAAGGCCGAATAGCAGCATTAATGGGAGGTGTTTTAATTGTGCTAAAGCTACCGTCAGTTCTTCTGCTAATGTTTCACACACACACTAGGTGTCGTGCACCGATGGCGATTTAAATTACAGCACAAAAAGTTTTAAACTCTGCTTTCTCTTTGATTGTGATATAACTGAACACAGAGATAAACTCATATCGGCCTATATCGCATGTTAGTGTCGGTCTCCGAAGCCTGAATGAACGCACGGAGTCTATTTCACACGGACTTTTTCTCATCAAGAGTAACGTTAGTCTGCGCCATTTTCCACGGAGTTGTGTCACTGTTAGCCAACATGATGTTAAGCTAACAGTGGAAGGCTAACACATTCATGTTGCATGCTAAAGTGGCTCGTTTTTTTAAGCCCACACAATTAAAATAAGCACAACTCTCTTACCGCTCCGGGTCCAAAGGGAAGCTGAAAAGTGGAGGGGAGTTCTCGGATTCCCCTGGCTGGTAATCACAGGTCGCTGCGGCGCAGCAGTCAGTCATTTTCGGACTGCAATGTTGCTAAAGCTAGCGAGTTAGCTAGCTTAGCTGGTGGTTGCAAGCTGGCAAAGCCTACTGAGAGCAAAACCTGCAGGAAGAGTCTACAGAGCCATGCCGGGGACAAAACCTGCAACCCACACACACACACAATGTTATGTCTCGCTTAATGTCTCTTTGGTGAACTAAGAAGCTACTAATTACATGCTTTTCAAAAGTTAATGTTGCGCGGTTGAGCCAAGAGTCGCCGAAAGCGTGTTATCCCATCAACCAGGAACTGCTCCGTGCGGTGCAAAATGTTAACCAGCAGAGGGCAGAGTGGCTCCGGCAGGCCCGGACAAAGAGTTTCACTGTCAAGATGATTCACCTCCTGTTCCATTCAAAACCGAGCACTGGTTTATCACACGGTCTATGGTGTGTGCTAGCCGCGCTCTTGCTGTTGAGGAAACACCATAACTTTGTTTGTGGTTCCATAGAAATGCTATGCACTGCAACTATAGTTCACTTAAAGTGGCAGTAGGCAACAATTTTTTGGCATAATTTGGCAAAAATTCCATAATAACCTTCCAGCATATTGTAATTCAAGTGTTCTGAGAGAATACTAGACTTCCTCATGGCTCTGTTGTCAGGCTTTAGAAAAATCTAGCCCGTGACGGCAGATTTTGACCAATCATTTCAGAGAGAGAGAGCGTTCCTGTCGGCTGTGCTCCGGTCATGTGACCAGAACTTGGCTTCCTTCAACAGATTTTACATTGGCGGCCGTGTGACAAACTTTCTCATTTAACAGCTAAACAGTAACTACAAGATGATTCTGAGAACATTTGAGGCGAGAAATAGTCATTACAGTAACAGAATATTGATTCATATTTGATCAGCGCTGCCTAGTTTGACCGTTTGGTCGGAGTTCGCGAGTGATTGACAGCCGGCTCTCATAGACTGCAGCTGGACAGCGGACCTTGCTTCCTCTTTTTCACACTTTGTGAAGTAGATTTGGTTTATTTCATTCTTACTGAGCCTGGATACACTAAATCTGTCTGACAATGTATCCTAAATCCCACCTAGTACTCTTTTTGTCATAACAGTCTACATCAGGTTTCTTGTCATCCATTAATATATTTTTGTCAACATGTGTCTTGGCTGAAAAGAACAATGAGTACACTGACTGGAACCTACAGTATAGCGAGTAATTAGTTTGTAATGAAAGATGTCTTTTTAAATACAAATTTCTAATATAGAAATACATTCACTGGCAACAGTTGTTTTGTTTCTGTCAATGTCCTTGGGGGATGAATGTCTTGTGTGCTGTATAAATACTTGCCTTCTTAAAATGACAAGTGAAAAACACACAGAACATGACCTAAAGCCATCTTGCTCAGGGCCAGGAACTGGAACATATGAATCATACCACAATCACCGTTGTTAGTAACTACAGCTGTCTACAGTGAAAAGGATCATATTCAAGCAAGAGCTGAATCAGCTGGATCATTTTATGGCTTTATTATACAAAAAAGAAGATGATGCATCCAAATTATAGAAACTTATTTTCTAAAACCTTTCAGTAGTCTACACATATTGTGTAATTCATATTATTTTTTTTAGCTGTATGATTGGTTGTAATTAGGTTCCTTTCATCACATTTCATTAAATGGAGGAAAAACAACAGATGATGAGATAACAGCCTCTATTGGATCAACCTCCTAAAGAAAAGGGAGGGCAACAAGAAACAATTCAACTCCAAAATGTGACTTTGTATATACAGTGGAGGAGGAGGCATGGTTGAAAGGGCATTTAAATATCATCCACTGCAGCAAAGAGTAGGTGGGTAGGTAGTGCAAATGGTTTTAAATCATATCAGATTTCATTAACACCAAACACTATGGTGGAAATGTGAGTCTCAGTGCAGACGGTGACTCAGCTGTTTATTCAAGCATACACTCCATTTGCAGACACAATACCCAACAAGCAAGATGGATAGTGATAGATACTGGCAGAGCTGGAGCTGAGAATTATGGGCCTTATTCACAGGAGGAGACTTTAAGCCTCTCACTACTTTGTCCCTGATCTCACACTCACCATGAACGCAACACTTTGTGATTAAATGTCAGGACACATCCCTAATATAAATAGTTTAGGCACTGCCCCGGCTGTGCTAATTGGCCTGTTCCAAATCTGTCTTGGAAAGAAGATTCTGTTTTAGTCTGGACAAAAAACTAAATAATAACTTTTTTCCCACTTATTCTAGAGTTCCTACATATATATTTTAAGTTGTGTTTGTAACTTGTTTCAGAAAATGGTTAAGAAAAAATACTCACATATTTAGAACAAGAACCACAAAAGGTTATAAAACCCAAGAGAAAACGTCTTTATTAACATGTTCAGGGAGGGATTTATATCTGACCCCGTTATCCAATTGTTACATGTCAGCAGATCACTGGGTAACAAAGCAAAAACACTTTAACAAGACTTACATGAGTATTAACTCCAACTCTTAAAACATTAACAATATGAAACTTATTTCAACAACAGAGTCGAGGAATGGATTTGAAAAGCTGGAATCAGGACGCATGTACACCCTGAGAAGTTTACATGGGGGTAACAGAGTGGCCAATACTGGATCCCCAAAACATAACATGAAAACAGCATGAATGACAACCGTAGCAAAAACTAAATTCAAAAATGTCTGGTATTTATCACTCAATCGATGCCACTTTGCAAGCCAGCCGTTCATTCATTTACATTCTACATTTTATCACAAAAAACAAAACAGCCTACAAAAGATGCTACTTCAGTATGAGGGCTAGATACAGCAGTAAAAAACATGTCTGACTCCGACTCATTAACAAATCTGTGGGAAATCTTTCTGGAGTAGGGCTGTCAATCGATTAAAAATATTTAATCGCGATTAATCACTCATTTTTTTATCTGTTCAAAATGTACCTTAAAGGGAGATTTGTCAAGTATTAAATGCCCTTATCAACATGGGAGTGGGCAAATATGCTGCTTTATGCAAATGTATGTATATATTTATTATTGGAAATCAACTAACAACACAAAACAATGACAAATATTGTCCAGAAACCCTCACAGGTACTGCATTCAGCATAAACAAATATGCTCAAATCATAACATGGCAAACTGCAGCCCAACAGGCAACAACAGCTGTCAGTGTGTCAGTGTGCTGACTTGACTATGACTTGCCCCAAACTGCAAGTGATTATCATAAAGTGGGCATGTCTATAAAGGGGAGACTCGTGGGTACCCATAGAACCCATTTTCATTCACATATCTTGAGGTCAGAGGTCAAGCGACCCCTTTGAAAATGGCAATGACAGATTTTCCTCGCCAAAAATCCAAAAAGTTTGGAAAGTTATTTAGCCTCCTTCTCGATCTTCAATCTACCTTTAAAACTGAGCCCGCTACAACCTAAAAATCACAAGTTGCGTTAATGCGTTAAAAAAAAAATTGTGGCGTTAAAACAAATTTGCGTTAAAGCGTTAACTTTGACAGCCCGAGTCAGGAGGCTTAACTACCATATCACAACTGAGTGACTAAGACACATCCTCCCTGTCAGGATATGTCTTCATGTAGACCTCAACCATTGAGTCCAGATCAAACCCAACATCATAGTTCATGTTCAATAGAGCAAGACTTTTTGATTTGAATTTGTCAGGCGTGTTCTCCATGTACATCTGGAAGCGCTTGTACGCCACATCGCAGCTGTCCTCCAGAGCCACGGTAGGCAGGATGCCGATCAGCCTCAGAACTGCGAGCATGTTCGGGAAGAACTTGACATCGGCCAGCTGCAGTGTTTCATGGAGATTGGACGGGAAAGTCTCGCCTTTGCCTTTTTTGCTCCATTTAACCCACCAGCAGTGCAGCTCGGCGGAGAGGGTTCCTGCGTTAGGGATGTCGTTTTTGAACACTTGCACATTCTCTTCCTCGGGTTTAGTAGACTTGTTCTGCTCTATGACAGCAGGGACCAGCGACAGACATCTCAGGGCCTTCAGGTGGTCCTCACAGAAGAGATCATTCATTTCTCTGATGACATGCTCCACCACGGGAACAGACAGGTGCTCCTTGTAGTGACTCTCCGGTCGTATGGCTCCAGATTCTGACTGGTGCTTTCTCAAGAATGACCGAGGAACCTTGACTGGGATCTCCATCGCGGCGGCTAGAGTAACGGCCTCATCGTTCCAGAACTCGTGGTACACATCGATGTTGTCAGACACTTCCTTCAGGGAGTGCAATACAGCTTTTAAACTCATTGCAGCAAAGTGGGCATCTGTTGCTTCCCCTTGCACGTTCTTCCCAAACGCTTGCGTCAGCGTCAGGGCGTTTTTCAGCACCACCAGCGCCATGACAAACTCAAAATCAGCTAGTGCTTTTGAAATCTCTAGGGCGCTGTGTGTGACTTGATCGCTCCACCTCATGTCCTCGTTGTCGTGAACGCTGTCAACACAGAGTAGTAACGCCTCTAGGATTTCCACCGCCACCTCAAACGCGTCGTGTCGTGTGGTCCAGCTGGTTCCACAGATCTCCTTCAGCTCCTTGGCCTTCTCCTCTTTGTCCGGGTAGAAAATCATAATGGCGTGCTCCAACTCCAGCTGCAGTAAAGGGGACTGACTGAAGAAGTACTCGATCTTCTTAAAGGTAGACATGACAAGCTGAACCCCTGACAAAGCCATGCCATTTGCCAATGACAGGTTCAACGTACGAGTAGATCTTAGTGTAGGCATCGCCATGGGATACCGCTCCATCAGTTTGGCAATGAATGTTTTTATTTTACTAAAATGTGTCCCAGAGCAGGAGTGGGCTTGACCTCTACACTGCTCCATATCCAAGCCCCATTTGTCAGTTATTTCAGACAGCAGTTTCTCTGCTAAGGCGTCTCCGTCTCCTTCAAAGGACAAGAATCCAAAAAACTTCTCCTGCTGGCAGTTAGACTGGTCCACATAACGGAGAAAGACGGGGAGGTACCATTCTCCTGAGATCTTCACCAAGTCATCAGTAAGCAATGAGAAAAAGCCATTTTGCTGAACTTCCTCCACCAGCTTACTTTGGATGCATTTCTCACACACCTCAATCAACTGATCCAGCTGAGCTGAGGAGCAGCACTCCTTATTCACATCGTACCGCTTCTTGAGGACTTCATCGCCACAATTCATGCGATATTCTAACAACGCCTGAAAGTTGCTCGACCCATCCTGTTTGCCATCACCAGGCCCTGTCGGAGGAATGCTTTGCTCTCCCAACAGTACAAGAACTTCAAATAATGACTTCAGATACTCTTTGTATTCTTCTTCCTCTGGGAGTGCCTGGTCATCTTTCTTAGCGGTCTCTGCTGGAGACTTTTTGATTTCTAAAAAAAGGGAAAGAGAAACAGTAGCAGGACAGAAACCAAATCAATAAATGCGGGAGTAATTTTTTTCATCGTCAGTTAATAAACATATGTGTGTGTGTGTTGATATTTCTACTTACTCTTTCCCCCCTTACTGTCCTTTTCATCATCTTTGGTCTAGAATAATAAATAGTCAAGTTACAAATGTGATTACATAGAAACTATATATTATCACATTATACAAATAATTGTCCTCCATTTAAATAAAATCTGATTTCTTGTACCCACCGTCTCTTTACTGCGCTTCCCCTGCCCATTTTGAGGTTGGCTTGGTGCATCAAAGATAGATGGTATGGCATCGTCCTTCAACACTGTACTCTGTGCGTCCTGAAAACAAAGTTAAGCCAGAAAAAAAAATAGAAATCACATATGAAGAAATATGACTTATGTTAGTATTAAACTAGTATTAAATCCTATGTTACCTACATATTCACTAAGCACTACACAATATACTGTATTTATTGGATAATTAGTTAAATAATATGCAGGGCTAGATTAAGCCCTTTTCACATTTTACTTTAAGATTGGCAATTACAGTAAAAGACCTGCAATTTGATCCATAACCATATGCACATTGCACTTGAAAACACAACTTACACTATCAACCGAAGATGTTTCAAAATGTTTTCCACAAAGTCTGTAGTATCTGTACAACTGGCCTGGTGATTTGTCAAGGAGATCTTGCCTCTGGCAGTTTTCAACCCACTTCTTGGACCTGAAAGGAGAGGTTCAAGCAAAAAAATGCAATAGAAATTTGGGCTTTGAGGTTCAGTTATGGTTCAGTGTGCTATATCAATTCAACGACCGTGACATGCTGCCCTTTTTTCCAGTCTTTTATAACAATGTTTGAGAATCTAATGGTAAACAATACAATACAAAAAAACAAAAGCATAAAATGTAATAAACAAGATAAAACAACATCCCTAAAGAGGCTTTGCCTTTTGCCAGGCCGGCATTGTAAATAAGAATTTGTTCTTAATTGACTTGCCTGGTTAACTAAAGGTTAAATAAAATAAATAATACACTAAGTCTGCATCAACTGCAGAAGCTGGAACTAGTCCTTTACTACCTGCAATGCAACTGTAGTATTTTATACTGCTGTACTTTGTAAAACCGGCTTTGCCAAACTGCAAAAGGTCGCATAATGAGCCTCCTACGTTTAGCTAGAAGCAAAAAGGGCATGTGAATCTGTCAAACGTTTGAATTGAGTTTGTGTGTAGATAGATAGATAGATAGATAGTGACTTTATTGATCCCGAGGGAAATTCAAGTTTCCAGCATCACAGTTCCATAGTGCAAACATATTAGAAAAAACGTCACAGGTAAGTAGTACACATGTTAGTAAAAACGTCACAGGTGAGTAGTACACACATTAGTACAACAACACAAGTAGTAACAAGACACATGTAAGTAATACAGAGTATAAAATATAGTATAGGGTAAACAACTGAGATACAGGACTATTAAAAGAAAAAGTGAATGTAGTGCAGAAAGTGATACAGTGCTGGGTGATAAAAAAAAAGGAGATATAGATATTAAGAAATGTCAGATATGTAATATAATGCCGGATAAGAACTGAGGTAGAGAAGTTTTTTGTAGTGTGCAGAATTAAAAGTAGCTCAGTCTATTAAAGTGCACTATGTGCATTAACTGTGTGTAGAGAGGTATATATATAATTTCTTTATATTTCTTAACAGGTTTAATAAAGGATGTGCTACAGGGCGAAAAATATGCATTAAATGTTGCTGAAACAAACCAAAGTTACCCTCGTTTTAAAACACATGCCTTGTATTTTAGGTACAAACAAACACACTGTTCTGGGTGACGTAGCTAGCTTCCTGTTAGCTTTAGCATCTTTAGCAATAGTTACCTTTCTGGATCATGCGGAAACCTGAAGAGTGGCTGAGGCTCGGATTTGCCGCTAGTACAGCTCGGCACGGCGCAGTGATTCTGCATTGTTAGTTTGTGAATATACTCGTTTGTTTTTGCGGTGAAATCCTTTTTGAGTGTAGCCAACTATGTTGCTAACGCTAGTTAGCTGTCAAGCACGCCACGTTGAACAGCAAGTCAATTTCCGTTTTTTCTTCTTTCAAAATAAAATAAATTGTGTTTGAGTAAAATAAAACTTCCTAATGTAAAAACGCACTTTATTTTTTGGGGGGGAAATAATCCAAAGCGTGACATTTTTTTATTCATAAACCTCTTGAAAATGTCCCTATGCCACCTAGCCTATGTTATGTTGTCAAGTCATACGCCATAAACATATGCAACAGGTAAACTGCCTATCAACTCCAGAGGATCGCTATTGTTATCGTTGTGTACTTTTATTAGTACACTTGTTCCTAAAGGCCACAGATAAATAATATAATGCATTTTGGTTGTGATTGTAATTTTGATTTTATTTTGAAGGTAAATTCGCTTGCTTGTTCAAAAATATCTCGATTGATGTATTTAACAACGTGCAACCAACGTGCATCAAATCGCGCGCTGCGCCTCTTTCCCATAATACACAGCGGTCTTTTCAAAGCCCAAGGCTTGAAACCGTGGATTTATTTCAAAACGTATTCACGCCCATGATTCACACCCTATGTGCGTTTTGTGAAGTGAAGTTTCATGCATAATGAATACACTGACTCACACTTATTCTGCTTATTATTATTATTATTATTATTATTATTATTATTATTATTATTATTATTATTAATAATAATAATAATAATAATGATAATAATAATAATAATAATAATATTATTACTAACATCATTAAAACATGAGCACTTGCATTTTTTTTCACTTGTGCAGACGTGATGATGACTGATCAGCCCCTATCTCCTTATATGACAGTGATATGTAAATATGTAATATATTATCTGAAAATAATTTATTTTTTTTCATTTCCTTGATGATGATGAATACTACCTACTGGAGGCAATAGCTTTTCGATTTTCACTTCACCAACGTTGTTACAGAAGCTGTCAGGGCTGTCATGCATTGGGTGTATATATGCATCTGTACAATATCTAGAGAGGCGAAGTCGCATTGTTTTCGATAATATATGTTTGGTATACTAGTATCTTTGTTTATATTTGGGAAAAAGAGGTATTTCAACAGGTAAAAGGGACTGTGGTGGGCTATAATCTGTCAAATATAATGTAAATGTTATGCCTTATATTAAACTGGTCAGTGCACAATTGTGATTCTGTTATAATAAACTTCTAATTTATTTTGATCCAGATAAAAGCAGCGGTAGAATTTAAACTGGGCGGTAAAGCTGCGTTTTTGCGATACAGCTACAGTTTTTGGCATGTTTTGCGATGACAGCGGTCCGGTATTCATGGAATCCTATTTGTGTTCAAACTTTCAAACAGAAGGGATGGTGAAAACTCGTGGTTGAGTGAGAGTGCAGCCTTCTCCAATTCTCGTTCTTAGTTTTGAGACACGCCATTGGTTAGTTTATAATCTCGCGATACTAGTGTGGCCAATCGCAGCGCAGCAGCGCCAAATCAAATTGAGTGTGTTTTTCCTGCAGGGTGGGAAGCGACGGATTTTGCTCCTGAGTTGTGCTGCTTCGGATGAGATTTCTTTTCGTATTGTAATTTACAACAAAAGACAACAGCAGGGTAAGTTACTGTCTCTTTATAACTTTACTAAAACATGTTAACGTTATAGATACACTAAGTTTACTCGACTCAATACAGCTAACGTCTCGCTGTATATATTGCCTTTCAGAAAATCTCCGTTAATTTAACCTGTTCGAGGCTTCAAAATGGACAACGTCGCAGTTTCAAGACGAAAACACGTCTATAAGAAAGTAAGTTCGTTACGTTAATGAATATCCTATGAAATACTACTATATGCAGTGTTTTGTAGCCCTCATTCAGGCTACCTAATCTGTCAATAACACTCATACATTATAACTTACAGTCTTTAATGCACATGTATTAGTGATATGCACATATCACCTGTCACTTTATGTACATATTGTGATATGTACATGCCTGTCACTGTAAGTATAAATCCTAGTATATCTTCACATGTACATACTGTACATAATCATCCAATCTATGTACATCCATCCAGTATTTATTTCTTTGCAGTATTTGTGTTGTTTACAACTTCCAGAACACTTAACTTGTATATAGACAATTTATTTTCATTGTTGTATTCTTATTTTATTGTTGGTCATTATTGTTCCTAGCTGTTATTTCTATTCTGTGTAGTACATTGAGAGAGCTGCATAAAACCAGAGTCAAATTCCATGTATGTATATACTTGGCAAAATAAACCTGATTCTGATTCTAATTGTCTTAATTGTTTAATTGTATTAGGGAAACAAGGAAAATACTCAGCCTGCACATGGAAGCAAGTCCTTAATCAGAGGACATAAAACGTCTGTTACTCCCTTCCAACTGACAAACAACAAAAAAGAGGAAACCTTGGCAAAAAATGGTCCTCTTAAAGCCAAGGTTGACACAAGGTCAGCATCTGGTGAGGCTCTGAAAAAGGTGCAGAAAGAAGGGAAAGGAGCTGCTGCTACTGATGTCAAACGACGACAAACACATAGCCGGGCCTTCCTCACCGAACAGGCTGTGAGACACAAAAAAATAGTTGCAGAAGCTCCAAAGCCACCAGCTGCTGTGCCGTCATCAAAGTCTGCTCCCGGCATGTACAAAGGCAAGATTGTCCAGTCAAAAATTGGATCCATTTGGAAGGCAACTGCCACTGTGGGCGAGGCAGACCCCAAACCATCAGCATCCAGAACAGAGGGTCAAAGGGTCGGGAATGTGCCGAAAAGCCGGTCCAAATCTATTGCTGACCTGCCTGGGTACAGCACACAGAAACCTGCGCCGACAAGGTCCAAGTCGGTGTTGGATAGACCTGCTCAGGTGTCCAAGCCTGCAGTCAGCAGCCGTCCTCCTGCTGGGTTCCGCTCTGCTCGTCCCCCTACAAGGACCATCCCGGCAACACTCGCCAGTACCAGCTCCAGAAACGCTAAAGTAGCTCCTACCAAGGGAAGTGGGACTCAGAAGTCAAAGCCAAAGATTCCAGTGACAGACAAGAAGGTCAACAAACCTCCTGTCACAAGCTCTCTCAGTCAGTACAGATTAACCATGGAGACTGCTGAGGAAAGGAGGTAACACTTCTCCTCCATACACACTTGATGTTTGCCTTACTGCGCATCAGAAATGCTCAAATGTTTTGTGTGTTCCCTCTGCAGAGCGAAACTGGCCGAGTGGCTCGCCTCCAAGGGCAAGACATTCAAGAGACCAGCCATGACAACAGCAGAACCCTCTAGAACCACAGTCTCAGAACATCAGTCTCATCTTGAGCTTCAGCCAGCCGCACAGTGTAATCCTGAACCTGAACCCAGACTGGAAGCCCACAAGCCAGACTCTGCTACTACTGCTGCTCACTGTGCAGACACCCAGGGAGCAGCGTTGACAACACACAGCCAAACTGCAGTCATCATGAACGCCAGTCTGGACCTGCTGGAAATCTCTGATGTTGACCCACACGACAGCGTGGATGATGTAAGGAAACAGGCTCTCGCTGTTTTAGCTGTATTAAAGACATTCCACAGTGATAACTCATTTTCTTTTCTTTGTTTCATTTTGACAGATTGTTGTGAACCTGTGTGACGTTTTGGAGGCCATGGCGACACCCTCTAGATATGATGGTAAGTTATTAAACTAATTCATCCTTGTCACTTACTTTAATTCCAATCAATGCTATTGTCTTTACTATTTTACTCTTACTTAACGTTATGCTTAACTTCACTTTATTTCCTTTTTTTTTTAGCTAAATCTATTATTTAATATAATTTTTTCTCTTAATTTATTTTCTATTTATTTTTTTTAAATTATAATAATTTATTCTATTTTTGTCTAAAGATGAATAATATGTATTCTGACTGCAGTTGTTGTAGCACTTTGTACAGATGCTTCTTACACTAACACTCATTTTTCTTTTATTTTCATTTTCCATTAGAGCTTTCACAGGCGACAGATGCGTGCAGTGAAATAGAGGACAGCAAACCAAAGTATGAATGTAAAGAAGAGGAGCTGAAGAAGGAAATGCCTGATGATGTTGGCAAGCAGCAAAAGGTTGAGCAAGTGAAGGATGGAGCAGAAGGAAGTGATGACCAGAAAGTGGAGACAGATGAGGAAGTAGAAAGTGATGATGATGATGAGGAGTGTGTGATGGAGACCACGCCACCGATGGAGGATGCTTCAGTAATAAAGTACAGCGTGAGGACTACTCCATACCTGCAAAGGTGAGTCCCAGCAACTTTCATTTGCAATAATAGCAATCTCTCTTTGCCTCAACTATTTCTTTATTTAACCATGACTGAAATAGTAACAAAGTCATTTATTTTCACTTGTGATACAGTATTTTTTTTCCTTCAAATATCCCTTGTTTAGTGTCAAGAAGACAATCGAACAGGAGGCCAGCACACATAGATCCAGGAGAAAGGGCAACATCAAAGATTTGAAGTTTCTGACACCGGTGCGCCGTTCCCGCCGCATCGAGCGAAAATCCTCCCGCCTGCCGGCGATGCTGGTCGATCCTGATCCCTGCGTGTCGTCACTGGCTGAGCTGGTGCAGCTGGACGACGATCCCAACGCCTACATCTACAGAAAAAACTACGCACTTCTGGAAGATCTGCCAGACCAGAGCAGACTGTAAGGAGCTCTGGAAATGTGAGGTTTTAAAAAAAAGAAATGTATTGGACTGGTGCTAATGGACACTTTATACTGATACTCATAAAATGATTTTTATTAATAATTAAAGTGTATTTTTATTGCTCTTTTCAGATTGGGAGGGAAACGTTATTCTTCACTGTTCTGAATGTATTAAGACTATCCCCTAACACTATTAATTTTAATATAAAGTTGACATGTATTGCCAAATGCAGTGCAATAAAATGATCTTATCTTAAATAGTCCTGCTTTGTTTTATTAACTCTAGAATTCTAGTATCAAAGTCTTGAGTGCATCTTTATCATTCAGCCTACAGGCTGTCCATATCACAATTACTGTGATAACACAAAGTGTTAAGATCCAGGAACGTCCCACCAGCTATTTCAAACTCATTTTAGGAGTACAGTGAGCTTCTAATCACATACAGTGGGCTGGATTGAGTAAAAATGACACTGCAAGTAAATCATTTCATACTTGCCAACCTTGACTTCAAAAATAGGGATGATTTCAAAACCATAGCAGGGTGTCAAAATAAGTACACTGCAACATTTTTTTTTTTTTGTTAATATTGGTTTGATAAAACGTGAGAACTTTCGAACTTAAAAGGTTGATCTTATGTTCAAAAGTAGCCTATTGTGTGAACTAATAATGAATGACAATATAGTAAAACACAGTTGTGTTACCAATATGGGATACAACCAGAAAAAGATTCAGTGGTGTTAAACAGAAATCATAGTGTCTATCCATTAATTAATTGATAAAATGTGACATATTTCTGTTTTCATTTGTTTTTAATTTACCTTTGTATTAATTCCATTATTTATTTACTCTTCTGTTTAATTTCCACTTTTATTTATTTTTTATTTATTTATTTTTGCATTTAGCTTTGTATTTATTTGATTTAGACATATTTCGTTCTCTTTATTCAACCATGGCTTGTCTCACTTCGTCCTCCAACAAGGAGGAACTTCATTTCCCATGATCCCTTACGAAGTCGGAGCTTGCGCAATATGTTTTCCACGGGCCCTTGCTGCTGGTAGTGTCTGTTTGGTGTTGTTGTTGTCCCAGTAAAGGGGGAAGAAAGAAAGAATTAACGAAGTTAATATAACCCTGAGCCTGTCGCATGAGGTAAGGAGGAAACCGCAGTTAACTGTGTGCTCTGTCCAACTTTACACGCTTGTTGAGGTGTTGTCTTGAGGGGAAAACACCACAGTTTAAATTAGTTAAAGAGCGTTAACTGTTAGCTACAGTAGCAACACAGATAGCCAAGCTAGCAGAGCACTAAACAAACCAACGAAAGTCAAAAGATTATGAGACCAGAGGAATCATACTGACCAGACTAGCTAGCTACATAATGAGGGTCTTCACATATACAAGTGTTATGACTTTTCGGCCAGCTAACACTGTTTATACGCTATCATCTATCTGAGCTAACGTGAACCCACTGAGTCAGCTTGCTAACGTTAACTCACACAAATAGTAACGTTGTTGCCAGGAGACACTGGCTGAATTAGCTTCTCTTTCACCTTGTTACAAAGCTTGTGTTACTGACCGAGAGCCAGTCTGTTGTGAGAGGTGATGTTGCTGTTTTATGAGGTTACCATGCCGACAAATTAATGGCTTTGTTACACATGAACAGGACAATAGCAGCATGTATTAAGCAGTTATTAGCTATGGATTCCTGACTTCAGTTAGGTTAGCTCACAACTTCCTGTTAGACCCCTTTTTAATAACTATTTATGAAGTTGGAAAGTAGTTTCTGTTAAACTTGTTTAAATTCTGAAGGACCACAGTAGTATATGGTGTATATATACTGTATTATCATGGTCTGGTGTCCAGGACAAAGGGAAGATTTAGCTATTATCAAAACTAATGAGAAACATTTTAGAGAGAAGTGACAAATCACACATTAGCATTACCTTTTTATCAAATGTAGTTGATGTGGTGGGTTGATGAGGTATTTTTTTTAGGAACAAATACAATTATATCAGGTGTGATTCAGCACAAAATGGCTACCAAATATCTAAATATATATAGTATGGAAAAGGTGGTAAACCGCTGTTTATCATTGAACTGTTTCAAGACCAGAACGTTTTTTTGTCATGCATGTGATTACTGCCATTATTCTTTGAAGTAAAATAATAGTAATGTAATAGTGAAAGTTTGATTTTCATGTATGCACATGAAAAACTACCAGATTTAGAAATGCCAAGATTGCTATCGCTATTGCTAAAAGCACTGGTGTTTATTTTGTATGAATGTGCTGAATTCTACTAATGCTATTTGATAAAGCTGACATGGGTGGGAAAATTAAGTAAACAAAGTTGACCTTATGTTATATTGCAAGCAAATACACTACATAATATGCTTCTAGAAACGGTATCTCCCAGCGTACAAAGTGAGACTTCTGCTGGTTAGATCTGCATTTTAAAGGGTATTGTACATTTATAGAATGAGTTCCACCCGCTAACTCTTGTCCTCACTTTATTTCCTTTGTTGTGGGTTGTTGCAGGTTACTGGGTGAGCCCCTCCCTGCCATGAGAGCTGATCACCAGGTCACCAGCCCCCCCTCCTTCTGCAGTTGATGGATCTGCAGCTGGTCCAGAGATGACAGACAGCGTCAGGGCCTTCCTCCGCAATGTTGCGACGGTCAGCAGACACACACACACACACACACACACACACTGTACTCGCATATAAGCTATGAAACAATGCACAAGGGTGTAGTTCATTGACAGAGAAACAGATCAATGAATTCAAACTAATGGATCCATTCAGCATTATTTTGAAATAGCAGAGAAATACACTCACTGGCCACTTAGGTACACCTATATTGAAAGGTGTTTGTAATATTTTGCCATCTTCATGTATGTAAATGGGGTGGACAAAATATAACAGACACCTATCAATATAATGCAGGACAGTACAACACCACCACCCACTATGACGATTTTCTGATGGTGTCAACAAAAACTGGAAATGTATGAGTTTCGTAAAAGTAGAATTTATGGCAGAGATGTTGTATTGGATTGCATTAGATTGTACAGGTACACCCATTCAAGTGGTGAGTGTAGTAGGTTTGTAGGACTTGTATCCACTAACAAATGTAATGTAGAAAGATGCTAAAAAATTATGTATTCTGTGCTTTTTAAAATTATGTTCCAAAAAGATTTCATCCCCATATAGTCAAGAAAACAAGTGACGTATGTCCAGAACCAAAGGGGGTGAACACAATAAAAGCAACTTTTGCATGTTATAAATCCCCTTTATACAATAACCCTGTAGTAAATGCTACCTTAACGAAGACTATAAGGTCGTATATTTGTTGCGGTTTCCACAGAAATTCTCTACAAATATGGAACATGATATTATCTGACTGATGTAAGTATGGTGTATGAAAGGCTAATGTTGACAAGCAAAAGATGCAGGGGGTTTTGTGTACATTTGTCTCAGACAAATGAGGACGGTTGAACTTCATTTTCTATTTATTTCCTTGAACTTTATCATTGTGTACCATCCGCTTGAATGTGAGCTGGCTGTACTCCAAAGAGTCCAAAGATAATGTTTGTCTTTGAAACAATTCCAGATATCTCTTTTGTTATCCCATTAATGGCGTCTCTCTGCTACCTGCATATAGCAGAATAGACTTTGTGGAGCCATCCTATGGAACCCCAAGTGTTCAATAGTAAATAAATAACAAATACATAATGAAAAAATAATCATATGAATATATTGTGCATATAAAGGAAAGCCCCACTTGCTGGCAGCAGAAACAAGTGTTTTTGTTTTATTGGGACTAAGTAAGAAATTAATTTAATTCTGGATTAATGCAGTATACATGAAACATCCTCAGAACCATCAAGTCCTAAAATATTGTTAATTGGATCTGCCTTCAAATACCTGTATCTATTTTTTATGTTCAACAAGCACTTATTGAGACATGTCAAAACTCCCATTACAGCAGCCATTCTTACAAGTTAGAAACAAACACCGTATGTGTATTCTCTTTTGCTCTGGGTTCTTTAGGGGATGAAGGACTCCATATTGGGGATTGGAACCATCTCCAAGCTGGATGCCCGCATCCAGCAGAAAAGGGAAGAGCAGCGGAGGAGAAGGGCCAGCGGGGCACTGGCACAGAGACGGGCACAGAGTGAGGAGCGCAAACCGGACAAGTAGGCCAGACAAAAAGCTGCATATTTTGGTTGAAATGCTACTGATTTTCTGACTTAGCAAGAGTCAGATATGCTCATGGATATTTTTTTTAATGTTTCTGCATACATCATTGCTGTTTACGGGATTTATTAGCAGCTCTTCTAAAAAGTAAGCTGGAACATGACATGATCATCTCAGGTAGAACTTCTTGTGCACCTCCAATGCCATGCACTTGCTATTTCCCACAAGCTCCACGAGTCAAATGACTGTATTTACCTTGAGACAAGAGGTTTTTCTGGCATTCCTCAGAAAAAGTGCAGAGTTTACACAGCTTGAAAGTAAATGCTGAACTCGGGTCAACAAAGTCCCCTGTGCATGCATTGTGGCTCTCTACACATGTAAACAAGAAGTGGTTGGAATTTGTTCTCATGTCGCTGTCAATAATGAAATTAACATTTTAGTTGTTTAATTGGAGCAGTCATATGTAGCTCTAATATTCCCCCCATTCTCCATCTGTTTCCATACATATCTGTGAAAAAAATCCACTATTCCAAATACCTTCAGCCTGCAAACTGAGACATGTTAACAGCATCCATGGGTCTGTCTGACTCTGGTTAAGTAAGAAAAGTAAAACTTAAAGTGAAACCAAACAATCCATATAATATTCAACAGTGATGGACATTGTCATTATTTTATTTTCTCTTTCAGTGACCCCAAAGTAGCCAGCAGGATTTTTCAGTGCTGTGCCTGGAATGGAGGAGTGTTCTGGGTAAGATATTTAACCTGCTGTTACAGTGCAGCCTCGTCACACACACATTACTGAATACTATACAGGTGCAACGTGTTGTCACAAGCTTATCTTCTGTCTGCAGCACCCAAAAAACTCTCAAATTCTTAAATTAATTTCTCCTCCATTATTGTTGTTGTTCAGCACTTGTAGCCTACATGTAAGATCTGAAGGTTGGTCTTTGTAGTATTTGTCCCGCCCCACTTCCATTGTAATTGGATGGCATGGTAAAAAGTGTCAGTGACGAGTGCAGCGTTTTACCCTAAAGTTAAAAAAATTTCGGCTCTCGGCGACCAGAAAAAACACCAAACATGCAGCGTTCATCACAGAACAGACGCTCAGTGCTTTGTAACACTGCTGCCGTTTGTAGCATAGTTTAGATAGGCGGAGCTCCCATTGCAAAGAATTCAAAAAAGACAAAAACATGAACAGAGAGGTTGTGGCGGTTGCTTGCTATCCCCTGCGCCTGGCTTGTCAATAGAGCTGTATTGCAATATTGTGGTTATGGCGACAGCCCGAGTGTAACCCCCAGCCAATAACAGCTCGCAGGGTGTGCAGCCCGTTCAGGTGGTCAAATAGCGCGGCTAATCTAATACCGAGGCACAAGCATTAGACATCGACGGGCACAAGTCCCCCTTTAGCTCTGTCAGATACAAAGCGGCCTTATTTCACGGATGAGAACGGTGGGTACTCCTATGTGCACGTGCTCCAGACAGTGTCGCCCTTTGACCGAGAGCAGCGCTGAGCCACAGCGGATGAAGCCTGTCCTTCGGCTGCATTCATTCAAAATCCAGCAACTCGGCACCTTGCAACCTGCAAGGTTGTGCACAGTTTTAGTTGTGTTTATTATATTGTTTTATTTCTCTGATTCACTGCTTTGTTCCCACTAACGCCACTCCCTCTCTTCATTCATCTGTAGCTCTCTCAAATATCGCTACTCTCTCTCTCTCTCCCTCCCTCGCTTGTTGAGCCGAGGAGGAATGGTCAACTTTGAATGCCGTGTGTTTACATATAGCAACCGACAATGGTTACATATTATACCTTTAAATGTCCATCAAGCTATTTAAGACAAATACCAATTTTGAAAACCCTGTGTGGAGGGAGCATGAGTTGAAGAGTAACTTGTAGTATTTAATTTCTCTCCCCAGCTCAGTCTGTTTCTCTTCTACCGGGTGTTCATCCCGCTGCTGCAGACTCTCACAGCAAAAATCATTGGTATGTATGACTGATGACTGTGAAACTGGGGCACATTCTCTGGCAGGTGGTAGGAACCAGTCAGTCAACAAACTGTTTTTGTTCCAGGTGACCCCTCCCTCCATGGCAGTGTGTGGTCCTGGTTAGAGTTCATCCTGACCTCCGTCTTCAGTGCTCTCTGGGTTCTCCCTCTGTTCGTCCTCAGCAAGATAGTCAACGCCATCTGGTTCCAGGTCAGGCCCTGCTGCTTTGCTAGGCTGGAATGATGTGATGAAAGAGCAAGTGGCCTTTTAAAAAACCTACGCATAGATCCCATTACACAGTCTGACATGCCATATCCACAAAGTTGCATCCTCTTCAAGGGTCTTGAATGGCTTTTGTGACATGCTGCATAATATATTGTATGTTATGAAGATTGGAATATGAGTTTTTGGAATAGACTAGAAGCAAAATGGGGGTTTCTGGCACAACTTCACCTACTTCCAAGGTGCATGGAGAACAGAAAAAGTCAGGTCAAAACTCCAGCAACACTAGTAGTATATAAAACAACCTTATTGTTTATTCTGCCTTCAAATAAAACTCGTGAGCTTGTGTTTACAACATGGGAAGTCGTGTACACAATATGCTTGGCATTCAAGTGGTTAAGTCGGGAGAACACCGCTGCTAAGCAACGGCAATATTAATGTTACTGTCGGCGTCTAGAAGCCACAGAGGCTAACAATTTAGCAAGCTAGCAAGGGGGTAACATAATGCAGGAAATGCAAAGGCATAACGACAGAGGGAAACAGACAGATATCAACATTCTTTTCAGACCTATTATATAATTATAAATAAAAACAATATATGACTAAAATTACAATATATGAAGTTATTATGCATCGAAAAATTAACTTCATGTTACATGGGAGCATGTAACACATGGCCTCCGCCATTTCTGACAATGTCAACAAGCACAGAGCTTTCAGAAACCTTCCACTTATGAGGTTGTGACCAGGAGGAGGGCGTTCATATGGACTCTTTTCGTGAACACGGTAAACACGACCCCATTTGAAGGCATTAGACCAAGGCGTTTCAACCAAAATGCGTTGGTCTAAACAAAAAAGTTGTTCTATATACTACAAGTGTTGCTGGAGTTTTGACCTTTGCAGTAAAACACAGCTGACTTCACACAACGGTTGCATTATCAAAATGGCTGAGATTGATAAAGCCAGCTCTGCCTCTCCCACACTTTGTAAGCAAGTCCATTCCAGTCCTGTGCAATGTTTCAAACTGATCCTTTATGAAAAAAACACCAAAAAAGGGAAATATCCTGTAGCTATAGATAGAGACTTTTATTGAGCAGTGAGTTGAGCTGAAGTCACACCATTAAACTGGACTCTTGTGACTTCAGCTGCCTCACAATGAAAACCTTCCAGCTGCTGGAAATGTGATGAAAACAAGGCAGGAAGCAATGAGGCATCACTGGAGGGCTTTTGTTAAGACACATCTGCAGGCCCACAACAAGCATACACAGAAGGCTTTGAATTAGCCTGAAATTCTAACATGTTGACACAGGTTGTTGGAAAACTATTATGGACTTTTCTCAGTACTATTTTATTAGATGATCAGGACATAATAGTACTGAATACATATTAAAATATTGTTTCTGAAATAATTTGATTACACATTTGTTTATAACTTGGAGCTCCTGTTATGTCATATTGCCATCACAAAGCAGAAGACAATTGTGTTCCAAATTCTTCTAATGTTTTTTTTCATATGCTTTGTTGACACAGATATAGATATCAGGGTGTTTTTCTCTGTTGCAGGATATAGCTGACCTAGCATTTGAAGTGTCTGGATGTAAAGCGCAGCCGTTCCCCAGCGTCAGTAAGATCATCGCAGACATGCTCTTTAACCTTCTTCTCCAGGCACTCTTCCTCATTCAGGTACATGGTTTTCTTCTTTTCAAAAATGATGTTACTGTCTGTGCTTCTCTGTTTATCAGTACTACAAAATCACACTGTAGTGCATATACCGAGACCTTCTGTATCTGATGCCCTTCAGACGTTGAACAGTTAAAGTAAAGCTGCTGTTGTGGTCTGTCATTGAAGGCTAAGATTCACCAAATGTTTGCTCAGTGCGCAAATGCTATCACTTTTCTGACTAAGTCATGCTGTTAATGTACCAGAGTTTTCCAACAGGTCAGGCAAACGGTTCCATTCTTAGACTCTCGATTCAGAGAATTTTCTAAATATAAAACAGCTTCATGGCGTCACACTTGTTGGAGTTGTTTTATTCTGAAATCAAGGATTTTTTTTTGCACCACAACTTGATCTGCATTCTAAATGAGATGAAACTGAACACATTCCTCTTCTCTTGGTGAATGCCATTGTGTTGTGTATTTCCGTGGTCCTCCAGGGCATGATTGTTAGCCTCTTCCCCATTGATGCCATTGGACAGATGGTTAGCCTCCTCCACATGTCTCTGCTCTACTCCCTGTACTGCTTTGAGTATCGCTGGTTCAACCATGGTGAGATACTCACATTACATTCTACACCCAAATCATCTGGATTGAATGGAGAACTCAAACAACACTGAGGCTGTTTTATGTTTGTTCAAGGCGTTGAGATGCACCAACGGCTGTCCAATATTGAGAGGAACTGGCCCTATTACTTCGGCTTTGGTTTGCCCATGGCTCTGCTGACCGCCCTGCCCTCCTCATACATCATCAGGTAAGACTCCGAATAACCCTTTATAATAATTTATAATCTCAGTTTACAGAGCAGAGGCAGAGCAGATCCTACACACTGGACCTGTGCCACGGGAGGGCACTCTGAAAAACTCATGTTCTCTGTGGGCTGAGTTATCCTTTACTGCATTTACCATATGCAATGGTTTTTGTTCTTTCTTTTCTACCTAGTGGCTGCTTGTTCTCCATCCTCTTCCCTCTATTCATCATCAGCGCTAATGAGGCCAAGACGCCAACAAAGCTGTAGTGAGTGTGAAATAAAGACAATGTGTCTTTAAAAATAGTTTCTTGTAATTAAATGCATGAGCCACTGATCACATTTGTGTTTTCCACTCTTTCAGCCACTTCCAGCTACGTCTCTTCTCCCTGGTTGTGCTGATCAGCAACAAGCTTTTCCACAAGACGGTCCACCTGCAGTCCTCCCTGACATCGTCCACCTCCTCAGAGAGGCTGTCGTCCCCCCACACCTCGCCGACCCGGCAGAGACCTCCTCCCACCCAATGATGGATCCACTTGAAGGAGATAGGAAAGCAGTTGATGAGTGGCTTCACTCAATGTGAAAAAGTGATTCTTCCACACGGATTTCCTTTATCGATGAAGATGATATGTGGTTTATGACAAAGGGTTTACATGTTTTTATCTAATCTCTGTCCCCTGGGTTGTTCATCTGCAGAACCCACCAGGCACATTTTCAGTGTGACACAAAAATCGACTGCCCTGTGCCTCACACTCAAAACACATTATATACTCAGCTCGACTTGTTTTATTTTGTGAATTTTCTTTCATTGTTTTTTTGTTTTTTTATAATGTGCCATTTGAGTGACTCTCCTTTAACAAATTACAGCACAAGAAATCATGTAGTTTTAATATGTTTAAGCAAACTTGTGATGGAAGGGTTTTTTAACTGAAGGGGCTCGTCTGCATTCAGAAGCAAAGCACAGTGTTGTTGTATCTACAGTATATGTTCTCTTGATGTTGCAAGTCACATTCCTTCCTCACAGATTGAATGTTTTGTTGCACATGGATACGTTTTACTGTAAAATGATGGTGTCTTAGCAGGTCCAGAAATAACCTTGTATAGTTAAAAAGGGAGGCTTTTTTTTATCCTGTAAGAGCTTTGTTTTTAGTAGAATATACAAATCAGTTCAGGAGCTGCTATGAAAAAAAGGATTGGTGACCATAGTAATGGAAACCAAATCACAAAGTCACTCTTGATGTGTGTTGACTGAAGGTTAGCTTGGTGTCTCATCCCAAATAAAATCTCACTCCACTGTCTGGTGAGATGTACATGTTGCAAATCACGAGGTGACACCAGCAAAGGAAAAGCTGCCTAAGCAGCAGTCTGTGTGAATTCAGTAGGTGATAGGTGAGATGACACTGCCAAACTGTTGCATCTGTGTTTTGTTTATTTCACTTCAACCACTACAATGCTAAGCTCTGTAATAGAGGAAGGAGTCACATAGTTAACGTCTTTATATCTTAACAAATGGATGATCAGCCTTGACCCGCTTGCTCTAGTTTTCCCCTAGAGAGCTGAAGCAAACACAGTTGGTCCCTACAGATCATCGGCTGTTCGATTTCTGTGCTGTATATAATGTTAATACGTCCTGAATCAGAAGCCCACCACCATGCAGCTACCCTAGTCACCAACCTTTCGCTCACTCATCAGAGCTCATGGCCATGGGGAGGGGCCAGGATTTTGAAACGGTGTGCAATTATTGTAAGAAGAGCATAGTGTTTGTGCCGACTGATGTATGTGAGTGAGGTTTTGTAAAAGTAATACGTCTAATTTCAATAAAATTGGTCAGTATTCAATATTTTGATCACTGTGTTCAGGGTTTTGCTACCATGGTGAGGACTAGACAGGACATGTCAAACTCAACAGTGAAAAGATGAGGATGAAGATGGGACAGTCAGCAGTAGATGTCACATAGAAGTGGTGTACATCACCTGAAAGCTGGGAACCTGAAGATTAATTTGAGATGCTGCTCAGCACTGTGTATAAAAAATTGTGTATAAGGGCTGAGAACATTATTATAGAAGTATATGATGGTCATCCCATGCTCACATATGTCTCAGTTGATGCAGAATGTTTTGGGTTGATACCATTTGTTACACAGATTTGAATTGATATTTTTTCAGAATTGATAAAAATGATCAATAATCCCTCCAAAATACCACATTAAGACACTAAGACCTTGAGGAACACCATAGAAAAAGACATGCTGTGATTTGATATCAAAAACTTTTGATATTTGGAGATTTCTGCAAGAATTGCATTTTACGGCGATTGGATGGGGAGTACTTCTGTTCTGGAAACTGCTCAGAAACCCCCTTATTGTTAATATACCTAGGAAAGCCATCCATCCTCTGAATTCCCTAGGTCTTCAGTTCGTGGCTGTTTCATAAGGCTGTGATTATCCTAGAGGTCACCACAGGTCATTTTATACAGTGAGGTCAAATTTATAAAAAAAAAAATGGTCTCACTACAATGAAATGGCTACTATGGGGACTAACATCATCACACATGAATACAATACACATGGGCTCATTCGCTTTCCAGTCATATGTAATTTATGCAATTCTAGACTGTTTATGGAACCCAGTATGCAGAAATATTTAAATACACAATTTTTAGGACAGACAAAAATAACATTTATACTGCATTCAAGAAAACTGCATGGTTTTTGCCCCAAAATGCATTTACACTTATCCCTGATTTCAAATAAATGTGTGCCATTCAGTATAATAATAGAGCAATGTTATTATAAGCAGATATTTTTGGGTATGCAATCAACAATATATAGAAAGTGCAATATGTTAAGAAGCAGTAAATCTGCATCATTGAGAAATTAATTCATGGTGACTCTGATCTGAACCCAATGAGAAGCCTCTAGATTGTAAATGATTGATTTTGTATTATTGAACCAATTTTTGATGGTATATTATCATATATTTGGTAAAAATTAATATCTTCTAATTTTGCCTTTGGTTGCACTACTGAAATCACATTGTCTTGAAAGTTTTGCACCAGTAGGGGGCGACCACGCTGCCTCACCATACTAAGGACACGTCACTACATTACAGCGGCAAGGTAGGAAACCAAATTTGAATGACAGCCAAAGAACCAATCAGAGTCGTGTGGGGTTGCCGTTGTCTGACGCTCAACCAATAAACGCGTAGCATGACGTGGTTGGGGGCGGGATTAGTTCACGTTGAAGGTTGTGTGTGAGTAGTGTATGAGAACAGGAACGGAGCGGGTGAGTCTTACTGAACAGTACATATTAAACCTGTTAGCTCATTTAGGTGGTTTTTATTTTAGGCTGTTGTCCTGCTGCCACATGTGAAGGTGAAGCTGGTATTTTTCAAAATAAGACAGAGAAGAGGCGCGGGGCTAAGGTGTTCATTACACAGCAGCTAGCAGGTTAGCCTCTCTAGCTAACGATACTCATTTTAAACTGTATGGAAGCAGCTTTAACACTAGCCGGCCTCATGCTGACTAACTACAAGATGCTATCAAGGCTTTAACGATGCCTGCATTCATTTTACAGTTAACTTAGTGAATAAATGTTAGCTGCTGTTCATTTCCTTGCAGTGTGATGTTGGACAGGTTGGCTAACTGTCAGCACCTGGCTACCTCTTAAAGTTAGCATTAATTAGAGCTCTGTTGAGCTTAATGGTTTTGTGTTTTCCTTGTGCAAAAACTTACAAAATGTGAAGAAGACGGGGCACAAATCCCTGCAGAAGTTTTTCCCAGAGTGAGTGCTTCCTGGTTCCTGACGCCACATCTTAGTGCGTGGCCTTATCTGGTTGGGCTGGACATTGGAAGTTGGCTACATGAGACTTTGAGTTTATGAGTATCTGGCTTGCTTAAAACCAAGATGTTCTTGTTTTGCAGGTTTTACTTCTAAAAATGAAACCTATTGTAAGAGCCACAATGTGTGAATATTATAAATAAAAGTTAAATTACAAAACATGCAAATTCATAATTCCTAGTCATTATAGTTGACTTAGGTAATGTTTAAAAAGGGTAAAAAGACAAATGCATGCATATTGAATTTTGATGATTTATGCTCCCTTTAATATAGTGAGAGAGTGAGTGTGCAGTTGAGTCAGGCTGAGAGCTGCGTTAGGCACGGGAGCACATAGTTTTTCTACCCTGTGACACAATGTAAAATATAACTATTTTCAGTTAACGTTTTAAACTGGATTACATCTCCTGTCATTTGCGTCAGACTGAAGTTACTGTGCCTACAGCTCGTTTGTGGCTTATTTTTGGGATCCAGACGGAATGCCACTACACCTATATTAGGCGATGTTGTGCTTTTCTCCACAGTCCTCCTGTTTGTAGCTCTTAGTCTGACAGTGCTTGTCTTCCTCCCATTAGGTTGTACGGTGAGCTGTCCCCGAACCTCGCCAAAATGACCAAGCTGGGCTTCCTCCGGTTGTCCTATGAGAAACAGGACACGCTGCTGAAGCTGCTCATCCTGTCTATGGCTGCTATCCTCTGTGAGTCCCCTACTTCACATACACAAGAGCATGGTCTCTCTAATACTAAACACAAACGTTACACATTGATCCATTGGGGATGGGAATCACCAGAGGCTCCACGATACCATATGATACTTAAAGGGGAACTATACCCATATTCAAAATTCATACATATTATTCCTATGGTCTAAGACAGTCCAAAAAGTATTAGTTAACATGAACAACTCTCTCCTAAATCCAAAAACTAGGATGCTAAAGCTCAAAGTTGTGATGTCATAGGGTTAAATTGTGGAACTGCTCCATAGGCAGTGAATGGCAGATATGTTCTATGACAAAATGAGCACACAGGGGAATGTTTTGAGTATATGGTTGCATCCGAAATTCCATACTAACATGCTATTTAGTACGCTAAGACAGTATGTGAGGCATTGTAGTATGTCCGAAACCTTAGTATGAAGCCAATAGTAAGCGAATTGCATAGAGACGACGTAAGTTACAGTTCAGTGCGTCCGAAAAGATACATACTACTGTTTATTCACACAAAAGTATGTTGAACGATCGCACACCTATTGAGTATGTAGTACATAGTATGTGATTTCAGACGAAGCGAGTGAGTCTGCATTGTATTTGCAATATTAATAGTTTATATAATAAAAGATTGATACTTCACGTCTGTGTATCTATACAATATTGCCACGCAAAATATCGCGATGCTATGCTGTAACGTTTTTTTTCCCCACCCCTATTGATCCATGTGCTTCTCTTTCTCTTCAGCATTCTCCACCAGACTGTTTTCCGTCTTGAGGTTTGAAAGTGTCATCCATGAGTTTGATCCGTAAGTGCTACTTCTGTCATGGTTATTTCCAAGGATTGTTGTTAGCTTTTCCTCCTTAAAGTAATGTCTCGCCCTCATCTTCATCTCACCTTCAGGTACTTTAACTACCGTACCACCCGCTTCCTGACAGAAGAAGGATTTTATAAGTTTCACAACTGGTTTGACGACAGGGCATGGTATCCTCTGGGGAGGATCATTGGTGGCACCATTTATCCAGGTAGGAATCAGAAAAAGATACTAGAGAGCACAGTAGATATTGGACTTATAAACTTTATTGTTGTTTAATATCAAAAGTAGAGCAGATCAAGTGAGGGTCAGAAGAGATTAATGTATACAGTCTACATAATTGACACTATTGCAAAGCTTACTTGAACACACCTTGTCTCGTCTCCCTCTCTTCTCTCTTACCAGGCCTGATGATCACCTCTGCCCTCCTGTACCACGTCCTACATTTTTTCCACATCACCATTGACATCCGTAATGTCTGTGTCTTCCTGGCTCCCTTGTTCTCCTCCTTCACCACCATAGTCACCTACCACTTCACCAAGGAGTTGAAGGTAGAAAACACAAACTGTTATTTAAGGTTATAGACTCCTAATAAGATGCAAACCTGTTCTTCTATTAAGGGGCACATCAGTGATTTATCACATGGTTGGCACTAATGGATTCCTTAGGTTTTCTAGTTTCATATGATGCCAGTATCTTACTCTAGCTTGAAAACTGAGCCCGCTACAACCTCCGAAAGATCGCAGGTTGTGTTAATGCGTTGAAGAAATTAGTGGCGTTAAAACAAATTTGTGTTAACTTTGACAGACCTGGTAATAATATATACATAATAAACTTTATTTACATAACACTTTTCTTAACGAGGTAACAAAGTGCTTTACATAAAAAAACTGCCGATAAAAACAAATAAATAAAAAAAATGACTTCAATATGCTTTTATTGATATGATGATGCCACTAAAAATCCGTTTTGTCTCTGTAGGATGCAGGTGCTGGGCTCCTGGCTGCTGCCATGATTGCAGTTGTGCCTGGTTATATCTCTCGTTCTGTTGCTGGCTCTTATGATAATGAAGGTATACACCTGATGTGCGCAACACTGTTATTTAAATAAAACATCACAAACAGATTGTTAATGAAATCCCTCTGTGCTATCCTACTCAGGTATTGCCATCTTCTGCATGCTGTTGACCTACTACATGTGGATCAAGGCTGTCAAAACGGGGTCAGTGTACTGGTCGTCCGTGTGCGCACTGGCCTACTTCTACATGGTGAGGAGAACTAAAAATGCATATGTTTTATTGGATTAATTCAGAGTTTATAGAGGTCCTGATAAGGTGTTTGTGTGTATCTAGGTTTCCTCCTGGGGTGGCTACGTGTTCCTGATCAACCTTATCCCCCTCCACGTCCTGGTTCTGATGCTCACAGGCCGATTCTCTCACAGAATCTATGTGGCTTACTGCACGGTCTACTGCCTGGGCACCATCCTTTCCATGCAGATCTCTTTTGTCGGTTTCCAGGTAAAGTGAAAATGTACTATCTTATGTTACGAGACTTACTCTGATATTGTGCCTCTGCAATACAAAAGTCAGTGTCGTGGGTTCGGGGAAAAGAGGTTTCGCTCTGTTCTGTTGCACAATGTTCAACTCACTGTCTTTCTTGTCTCATATACCAGCCGGTGCAGTCATCAGAGCACATGGCAGCCTTCGGTGTGTTTGGATTGTGCCAGATTCATGCCTTTGTGGACTACCTGCGCAGCAAACTCAATGCCCAGCAATTTGAGGTGCTGTTCAAGAGCGTCATCTCCCTGGTGGGCTTCCTCATGCTGTCTGTGGGCACTGTTCTCATGCTGACCGGTAAGAGGGTTGACAAGGTGGTGCACCAGTAGATACATTGGCAAAGGGCAAAAATGTTTGCTTCACACCTTCCCTTCATTCTCCTTTCCTCTTGTGAGAAACTGATTTTAAAGTTACTATGAGGAACTTTAATTTTGTATTGAATTTTGCGGTCTCTGTGGACAAAAGCGATAGTGTTTCCGAGCACCAGAGTCCCTTTAGAAAACCTCTCATTTTACTGCAGCAGGGTCTTACAGTCTGCCCCGCGCAGACCCGGTTCTGGTTCTTCCATGCCTCCCTTCCCTCCACCGTGCCCAGCAATACGGCCCGAGCCTCCAGTAGCGTGGTGTCGATGTTGGCTCCCAGCGGGGACCAGCAGAGCAGCAAGGCAAAGTTCTGTTCCTGGCTGGAGGAGGAGCTGCTGCTGCTCGGCGCGGAGCTCTCCACCTCCCGCCGGCGCTCCGACTGCAGGACAAAGGGGCAGCGGATCTGGGTCTGTCCGCGGTGGGCTGCCCGCTGCTGGAGGCCCCGTTGGAGTCTGAGCTGAAGGAGATCCTGGTGAACCTGCATGATGTCGTCTGATTTCGCACGGAATCCAACCTGGTGGCACCGATGACGAGCATTAGGAATAACTATATAGAAATAGCCAATCTTCTCGCTGATGTTTTACGTATGCAGGTCCATATAGAGGCATCAGTATTAAATTGAGACTGTTTCATAACGAGTTAAAAGTTCCTCACAGTAACTTAATGTTCTTTTGCGTTGGACCATGACTGACCAAAAGTATATTTCCCTCAGGTAAGATCTCTCCATGGACCGGTCGTTTCTACTCCCTGCTGGATCCCTCCTATGCCAAGAACAACATCCCCATCATCGCCTCTGTCTCTGAGCACCAGCCCACAACCTGGTCCTCGTACTACTTTGACCTCCAGCTGCTGGTCTTCATGTTCCCAGGCAAGTGCACCCTCAGCAGAAACACGCAGAGTACCAACTGTATGACCACTCCATCTTTAATGCAAATGAAGCACACAGCCTATTGTATTGTTGTTGGTTTGTGACCGACCGTTACCTTCCCTTCCCTTACAGTTGGTCTTTACTATTGTTTCAACAACCTGTCGGACGCCAGGATCTTCATCATCATGTATGGAGTCACCAGCATGTACTTCTCAGCCGTCATGGTACGTCCCGTACAGAGCCACGTGCACGTCTCAAAGGACTCTCCAGAGAGCCGTTTGATTTCTTTGCTTTTGGGGTTTGTGACATTTCAACAGTTTCACCAGAAGATGGCACACTCGCATCATTAAACATAACTGAAGTAAATGGAAAAACATGGAGTTAGGAAAGAGATTTTTCATTTATAGTTTGTACCTCATATGTGCTGCTTGTGTCTCAGGTGCGTCTGATGTTGGTTCTGGCTCCAGTCATGTGCATCCTGTCAGGCATCGGTGTGTCCCAGGTGCTAACCACTTACATGAAGAATTTGGATGTCAGCCGGCCAGACAAGAAGAGCAAGAAGCAGCAGGACGCCACCTACCCCATCAAAAATGAGGTAGGAGGCCTGGGAGACTGCTTCAGAGTGCTATTCTAGGATGTCCTGGATAATCTCTCTTATGCAGATATGTACTAAATGATAAAATGCAGTTACATTCTTAACAGAAGGATACGAGAGATTTCTGCCTAAACCATCTATTAGTTCAGTAGTCAGAATAAAAGCACATTGATGGTCCCACAGACAGAAAGGTTCAAACCTGATGACATCCTGTGTTGCATTATATTCCTACCAGGTTGCCAGTGGGATGATTCTGGTCATGGCCTTCTTCCTCATTACATACACCTTCCACTCTACCTGGGTGACCAGCGAAGCCTACTCCTCTCCCTCAATCGTCTTGTCGGCCCGCGGAGGTGACGGCAGCCGCATCATCTTCGATGACTTCAGAGAGGCCTACTACTGGCTCCGCCACAACACTCCCGAGGTCAGTCATTCCCAAAGAAATAAAGAAAGAGTACATCAGTGAGGAGTTTCAGATTGTTGTTATGAGTTATGCACCATCATAGCCATTAGATTAAATGATTTGAGTTTCATTTTGTGTTTCCAGGATGCCAAAGTCATGTCATGGTGGGATTATGGCTATCAGATAACTGCCATGGCTAATCGAACCATTCTAGTGGACAACAACACATGGAACAACACGCACATCTCCAGAGTTGGACAGGTGAGCTGGGTTACCTTCAGGGTAATGGTGCTTTATAAAGTGCTGCTGTGTTGACTGGGCTGTTGTTTGTTCTATAGGCCATGGCGTCCACAGAGGAGAGGGCCTATGAGATTATGAGGGAGCTGGATGTCAGTTATGTCCTGGTGATCTTTGGAGGACTGACGGGCTACTCTTCAGATGGTACGTCTTGACTATCAGTAGATCAGAGTTGTCATGGTGCTTACAACACTGTGTCGACAGAAACCTGCACGTCTACAGACACATCCCCGCTATAGATAGACGTTTGACGGAGATGGATTTAATAGACTTGGGTTTAATGGTCTGTTTGAAAAGCTTAAGCTACTTTATGAATGTTTCCAGACCCCCTCTGAAGTAATGGCATTTATTTCATGTGATGTTGTGTATAACGTTAATGTCCTCGCTTGGATGGTGCTTTTGTTTTTAGATGTGATTTGATGTCACCTCAGATTAAAAACTAGAGCTGTCCAAGTTAACGATTAAAGATAATAACGCATTAAAGCAAATTTGTTTCAATACCAATAATTTCTTTAACGCATTAACGCAACTTGTGTTAATGCGTTAAAGAAATTACACAATGCTTGGTTTAGACGTAGCTCCTGAGGCGATGCTACTTTCAAATTATGCTAGCTTTCCAACATCGTCGACCCTATCTTTAAATATTTAATCGATTGACAGCTCTAATAAAAACTAATGCAAGAAAAATCAGCGTATACTCTCATAGCTGTAATAACTCTCTTCTACAGTGAATAGTTAGGAAGGCTCCAGTGTAAAACCAGTAACGTCACCAGTAAGCAGCAGGTCTATTTCCACCACACTGACTCCCCTGCTTAGTATACCTCCCCCTCTTTCTTTACTACACTGTGTTGTAACCTGTCGAACAGGTATTTAGGAATTTTGGAGTTGTATTTCAGTGATTTGCTGTACTAGAAAATATCTGGCGCACACATTCATTGCATAAAGTAATGCCATTGCTGTACTTTGTGAATGTGTTTAATAAGTTAACCCTAACCCTTGAATGTCACGGAAAGGTTAAGCAAAAATATAAGACCTAATATTTTAGAAGGCATTTTTAGCACCACTTCTTCTAACGTCTCCAATCTGTCTGCCTCAGACATCAATAAGTTCCTGTGGATGGTCCGTATCGGTGGAAGCACAGACACGGGAAAACACATCAAGGAGCACGACTACTACACCCCCACCGGAGAGTTCAGAGTGGACCGCGAGGGCTCGCCTGTCCTGCTCAACTGCCTCATGTACAAGATGTGCTACTACCGCTTCGGCCAGGTCTACACAGAGGCCAGTGAGTAACTCTACAGCCTAGTGGGATCTGTTTGTCATCATGCATGAGCGGCTTTTACCTCGCAATCAGAGGCATGTTGTGAATCGTAAGCATTTTTGAAAGGACTGTTGAGTTTAGGATGATGCAGCTCCTTCATTTATATGATAATCTATACTTAAACCATAGACAGAATTGTTGGCAAAAAAACATGGAGCGAGACTGTGTACATAACACCAAGTGGAAAATACTGTGTCTAAACTAGTAGATGAACCACCATATCAGCTTCTCACTGTCAGCATACACATTCATGCTGCTGGTCCTCCTCATTAATATAAAGCTACAGCCTTTTGTCCTGTAATTCTGATGATCCTACTGATCTTCTCTGCAGAGCGCCCACCTGGTTATGACCGAGTGAGGAACGCCGAGATTGGAAACAAAGACTTCGAACTGGATGTGTTGGAGGAGGCCTACACAACAGAGCACTGGCTGGTTAGGATATACAAGGTAAAATGACTTTGAACTTGTTCTCCTCACCCTGTCCTTTAAACATGTCGTCATCATATCAGTCTGTAAGGACTGTTGGGAACCCAAGATTGGTTCGCTGGTCAAGAAACTATTTCTTAGAGGCAATGTAGGAAATCACAATATTAAGCATACATGACAGATTGAAGGAAATTAGAACAACAGATGAGTAAATTACATTTCTTTACAAACTAAACATGGAATTAGATCTGCCACAATTAGTCAATTAATCGATTGGTCAGTTAACAGGAAACTAATCAAAACTACTTTGATTTATAATTATTTTTCAAGCAATAACACCAAACATTTCGTGGTTCCACGTGAGAATTTGCTACTTTTCTTGGTCTTACATTATAGGGAATAGAATATCTTTTGGTATTGAACTGTTAGACAAAACAAGCAGTGGAGGGTAGAGTAGCCCCAAACTGTACTCAAGTAAAAGTACTGTTACTTTGCAAAAAAAAGTAACAAAGTACAAAAATTACTCAAGTAGAAGTAAAAGTAGTTATCAAAATAACTACTTGAGTAAGAGTACAAAAGCACTTACTGAAAAAGTTACTTGAATAGTGAGTAACTTAAGAAATAAAATAACAATAAAAAACACCTGCACACTACTGTCTTTTATTTGGTGGATATGACTGGAACTATCTCAACCACAGATGACCTTCCTCGGGTAAAGTTAAAGAAGTGAACATACAGCTGTATTTATTTGTGACAATCATCTCCTGATAGATAACCTGCCACACATATACCAGACAACACTCCCAGTTTGTATTGTACTGTTTTAGAGCAGTGAAGAAGAATTGACTGCAGGTAGTTTGTCACGTGACGATAGAAAACAACAACAGTGCGGTGCTAGTGGAGAGTGTAACGGTAGTCAGAGCGAAGGAAATGTCAGCCATTTGTCAATATTTCGACGTACATGAAACCTGCCTTGGCGGAGGTCTGCGCTCTCCGAGTGCACTTCTAGTTTTAAATGTTTTATAGGCCAAACGAATAATCTATTAATGGAAATTAAAATATTGGTTGCAGCTTTATCTGGAATACATTAAAGACAGGCTGGTGATGGATTAGTCTGTCTGAGGATGACTTGTAGACCTTTCTAACCACATCTTGTGTTCCATGTTTCAGGTCAAAGATCTGGACAACCGGGGTCTTTCAAGGACATAAAACCTTCAGACGGCGATGAAAACAGCCTTTTAGCACACAGCACTGAACACCTTCCCCTGTGGTCTGCAGATGAGTGGGAAAAGAATACTTTTTTATACTTTTGTTTGGGGGGGAAGAAAATTGCATCAAAGAGATTTAGTTGTTTTTTTTGCGTGTGTGTGTGTGTGTGTGTGTGTGTGTGTGTGAATGATTTTCATTTTTTTTTTATTTTGTTATAATGAAATGTCTCATCTGGGATCAGAGGGAGCTGGTGTCAAAACGTCCAGTCTGATGTCAGGAAGCGTCATTCGCCATGAAGCGGTCAAAAGAAAGCAGTGTTCATTTAAGAGCGCTTTGGGTTTTTACAATGTGGTCAATAAAAGAGGGATTAAACGTGAGAAAATACTTTGTCTTGTTTTGTTTTTTTCCCTCAGACACCTCTGCACAGAATACATTCAGACACATGATGTCGGAACATATGAGTTGAACTAGGAAGAGCAGTTTATGAATCTGGGTGAGAGCCTCAGCTGGTGATGAAAGGATAACATGCTACTCATTACGTTTGGGAAGTCATCTGTTAAATTGAGCTATACTCAACACATTCATAATCAAGGTAAACTAGGTTTTTCCTAGTGTTTGATGTCATTACTGAGGATATGCATACTTTCCGACCCTCCCAATGTTTCCCAGGAGACTCCTGTTTTTCATTGTGCGCTCCCGATTTCCTCCCGGGGTCACAAGTCTCCTGCATTTCTGACACATCTTTCACACCTTTTTTTTTTTTTTTTTTTCCTTTTCGTTATCTCAACGTGTTTCTTGCACTGTACAGTGTGTGTAAGCCCTACTGTTTCCACCCGGATGGCAATAGATCAACACCAGATGTCTCTTCCAGGCGCAGGAGAGCTGCGCTCGCAGCACATCACAGTAAAGCCGTCGTGGCGCAAGCCATTGGAAATAAAGGGTTTCAGAGCAGTACTGTAGTGCTGTTGTCTGACAGGGAGGGAAATGGAAAAGCTAAGAAATAGGGGCAAAAAAATGAATGAATGAAAGCTGATGAATATTAGCCTAGTTTATACCAGAGATTCACACAAGTTCATTACTGTTTTCTTTTCTTAGAATTAAAAGTAGGCCTATTTAAAACTATCAAGAAAATAATTATATTTGATGTAGACTACTAATTTCGTCATCCTCACATGAAGCCTACATTTAACAAACCCAAGAATATAATCCAGACTCACACAAAGCCTGTTGTGTTGTGAGGTGTGTTTGATTTCCATGGCTCTGCACAGGGACACTCCCAGGAGGCGGTGCGTTTATTCCAGCCAGCATCATGCGTTCATCTGAGCTCAGTCAGATGCTGCTGTGAACTTAACTCGACTGCTGCCTATGTCACAGGAAGACATCTCAAATCCTATCCATGGTTGTCTTGAGGATAAGAAATGCGCACAAAAGGAAATATGCACTTATATGCCTGTGCATTGTTGGCTTCATCATGTACAGATATCTCGGGTAAGTGAAGTTCTCACTGTTATTGTTTCAGTTAGAGATACTTTGAGGCTGCTTGTTTCTAATGCACTGCCTTATTTGCCTACAGTGAATAAATGATTAGCTGAATTAAGATAGCAATGCTGTCAATCTCTGTGCATATGGTTCGAGACAAAGTGTGATGCTATAGCCTATACTGTAAATCTCTATAGGAATATGAGGTAGAGCTACTATGAATTCAAACAATTTCACTGAACCTCACAATTAAGTATCACTATCATTTATTGAATGTGTTTCTCTGGGGGAAAGAATGAAGACTTTAACTACAGCATAAATTATGTTATAGAAAAATATGTCAAGTGAAAAAGTATATAGAACATTTTAAAAGGTTAATAATATCTGTTGAAGTTTATCTTGCCTCTAAACTCAAATATGTTCCTGCTCCTTCTGCCAGCACAAGATGTCTGCAAATTCCTATCTAGCATGTCATGTGATCCATTCAAGCACAATAGCCTATGTGCTATATTATGTGAGTGTGACACAAATAAACTCCTCTCCCAGCATGCCAGCAGGGGGACGGAGAATGAGCAGGAAGATGGGTCTGAGTGCCAACTCGTCCCAGTTCACCCTGGAGGGAGAGCCCTTCCGCATCCTCGGGGGATCCGTCCACTATTTCCGTGTGCCCAGGGCCTACTGGAGGGACCGCCTGATGAAAATGAAGGCCTGTGGCATCAACACCCTCACTACGTAGGAAAAACTACCATGGCTGTGTTTTGTTTCTCAAGGCTGCTCACCACTGGAATGTTAACATCCTGCATCCTTGCAGGTACGTGCCGTGGAGTCTGCACCAGCCAGAGAGAGGGGTTTTCAACTTCCACACGCAGCTGGATTTAGAGTAAGGAGGAGTGTGACTCTTGCTTGACCTGAATACAAAACACATTGATTAATCACCATGCAGTTTATTGCTTATGGGAGTGCAGCCCTCATTAAACCAAATATGCAACATAAACACGTCCATAATAAGAACGAAAACAACTTGCACCACCTCTCTAGCTGTTCTAACTATATTACCTGCTCTAAGGTGTGTTGGGAATATGCTGCTTTTCTTCTCATTGTCTAAGCCCCAGTGCTCAGGGGAGAAGGTGGAGGCAGAGAGGTCCCACCTGACAACAGCAGCATCTCCCCAACAACAACAGCTTATCAGGCAATTAACAACACAGCGGCGATAAGTGAAGAGGGATAGGATGCCTCAGCCTGCTGCTGTTGTTGCCAAGCACATTTCACACTCCTCAAACAATGAGATTTGGGGTCTAGACTTTGTGTTTGCGCACATAGAAAATGCTTTTTCATTGTCTTCTCCATCTGGGTTTCAGAGCCTATATAAATCTTGCTGCTGAAGTGGGATTGTGGGTGATTTTACGTCCGGGGCCCTACATTTCCTCTGAGCTGGACCTAGGAGGACTGCCAAGGTTGTGCTAGTATTCTTTACATATATCTTTTTAAGGAAAAATTAATACATTATTAGAAATTCCTGTATATGTATTAAAGTAGGATGTAGATTTAAACCCAAAGAGTACCTGACCAATGCTTTATTCAACAAGCTCTCACTAGTTTATGTCCCTGAATAAATGAAGTGAAATTTGTAAGTGAATTTAACCCACTGAGACTCACAATAGACCCATTTTTGTCTTTTTTAGGGGGTTACAGGGGGTCTAAGAACTAAGGACTAAGAACATTATGATAGTATATGATGGCCATTCCAGCTCTATTATGTCTCATAAGTTGTTGCAGCAATTTTTGGGTTGATAGCATTTGTTACACAGATTTGGTGCTTGAGGATCACCACAGAAAAGTACCGCTGTGATTTGGTATCAAAAACTTTTGACATTTGGAGATTCCTGCAAATGGTTAGTACCAATGGATTCCTTAGATTTTTCTAGTTCATGTGATACCTGTACTTTTACTGTAGCTCTAACTGAACCTGCCACAGCCTCTGAAAGATAGTAACGTTGGTGGATAACACAGAAGCAACTTGATCTGAACCACAAAGTGCCACTTTTTTGTTGAGTGCAATCAGGGTGAAAAAGTCACATGTTGCTGTATGGGAAGACTCGCCCAGTGTGTGAAGCTCTGTCCAGTATTTTAGGCTTACTGTGCCTCTGTTGTACTTGCAGCTCTATGGCTTTAACTAAAGCGTCTTGTCTTCTGTCTCTCTGCAGCTGGCTCCTCCGTGACGGCAGCATGAGACTGAGGACGACTTACCCGGGCTTCACTCAGGCTGTCAATACGTTTTTTGACAAACTTATACCAAAAGTGGTTCCACTGCAGGTCGCTTTTTGTCACTATGAGCTGAAAACAAGTCTGTTGTAGCTCCAGCTTGTTTAACTTGTCATCCTTAAAAAATAAAATGTGTTTATGTCTTTTAGTTCAAGAAAGGAGGTCCTATCATTGCAGTGCAGGTGGAAAACGAGTATGGATCCTTTGCAAAGGATGAAAGTTACATGCTTTTCGTTAAAGAGGTGAGGTGGCTTGCTTGCTTAGTTAAACCTACATTAAAATACACATGTATGAAAACAGATTGATATTGATAGAATGGATCACTTGGATGACGTTCATATCTTCTGTTGTGATATTCTGTTTTATTTTGAAAGGCCTTACAGTCCAAAGGGATCAGCGAGCTCTTGCTCACATCAGATAACCACAACACATTAAAGTCGGGGGGTGTGGATGGAGGTAAAGTCTTTTATTAATGCACATACACAAACATACACACATATGCAGCTTACCTTTTGATCTCCCATCTTGTAGCCATCAGATCAGTGAAGCTGCAGAAGCTAAATCAGAGAGACATCCAGGATCTGAATGCTATCCAGGTGTGTATCTCACCTTTCCACATCACTTCACTGTCTGGCACTGAAGACATCACAGGAGACAGATAATGAAACACTGCACGGTGAGCTGATAGTGTGGACCTTTTCTGCTCTGTCAGCCCAACAGCCCCACCATGGTGATGGACTACTGGACCGGCTGGTATGATGTGTGGGGTGACCTCCACCATGTGCTTCCCCCGGAGGGTAAGGAAGGTTCCACTTGTTCTCAGTGGCTTTATAGATGAAAAAGACACCTTTCTATTGGTGCTTACCTCTCTCTCTAGCCTGGGTCATCCCTGGATTGATTGTTGGCTGAAGGGAAATTTTGTTTTCATACTGCACTATTTGGCTCAACATAAAGCTAAATCTTGGGCTAAATGTTGCAGTATCAGCTTCTGGGGTGCTCACTGGTAGCTGAATGGTTAATGCACATACCATATAACTGTCACGTCCTGGGTTAAATATCAGTGAGGTGCCTTTGTTGCATGACATGCCCCCTTTCTCTCTCCCCTCATTTCCTGTTTCCCCACCATCTAATAAAGGTGATAATGAATAAAACATATTTGAAAAGTATATTGGGATACATATATTGGATTTGATGGACGTTCCCCTGATCACAGCTATTTGACAACTGCAATGAAATGTTATTTATTTTTGCACGTTTTATTCTGTCATGAATTGTTCATATAAAGGTTGTAATCTATCCCAATATGTCTTACTATTGTATAGGTGGCCAAGCACATTTCATATTTATTCTGGACCAAAAATAATGTGATATTAATGGGGTTAATGGGGTTCCCTGGAGAATATGATGTTGTTTTATGATGTCAAATTTTTGAAACAAAAAATATGCTAATTTAATTTAGAAATACTGGTATCAGCCTCGAAAAACACATATTAGTAAAACCCAATTCTGCACCAAAACAGAACTACTCAAAGGAACAGTGTGTAACATTTAGGGGGAGCTGTTGGCAGAAATGCAACATAATAAGTATGTTATCTTTAGTGTTTAATCACCTGAAAATACGTATCGTTGTGTTTTTTTTCATGTAGAATGAGCCGTTTATATCTACAACAAACACAAGGCTGTCATCAAGGAGACCGCTGTTTTTGTCCCGTGTGCTAAGTTTAATTTTGACATTAAAATTAGCTGTTCTTTCATGTCCTGTGTTCACAACGTTCACTTTCATATACACTTACAAACATAGAAGTTTTAAGCCCAACAATGTCGTTTTTTCCTGAACCTAACTATAGTGGTTTTGTTGCCTTATCCTAAAGTGACACCGAGGGTAACTTAGTGGTTTTGATGTGTGACAAAGCCATGTCACACCCCTTTGTGTGTGTGAAGAGTTGGGATGAGAACGTGTTTGTAGTTCTCCAACACGCTTGGCACATGAGAGAAGTTTCAGTTGGTTGCATTCTGCAACCTCACCGCTAGATGCCGCCAAATCCTACACACTGCTCCTTTAACGTAAGGCTGTTTTCAGTCTGAACGGCCACTTAGCCATCGGTTTCTCACACCCATCAAAACAGACGAGTCACTTTCTGTCCTTTGTCAGATAGTATTTCTTTTTGTCTTATCCAATGTCACTCCATGCTGTAAACAAAAGCTTTCTATCTCACTCCGTAGTTTGCATTGTAGATATTTCCCTATATCACTTTGATGTTTGCATGAGGAACGCCAGCTACATGGCAACAATGTAAATTCAAATGTGCAAATCAGGGCCAACCTACTTTTGAATTATTGCAGCCTCTGAAGAAGAGGTCAGCAGAAGGTCAAAAAGGTGTCAATGATTTGGGTTGAAAACTGCATTATGATTTCCCCATAGAAGGGGCCTTTATGTTTTTTAATTTGTTGATCAGTGAATGTGTTGAACTTCTTGTCAGATATGGTGTCCACAGTGAGAGAAATTCTGAGACGAGGCATGTCTGTTAACCTCTACATGTTCCACGGAGGCTCCAGTTTTGGCTTCATGAGCGGAGCCCTCGCTGATCCCTCCTACAAAGCACTGGTGCCCAGCTATGGTTGGTTCCCCTGCGTCATGTGCTCTGTCACAAACAAACTAGTTGTGTCTTTGATGCAAATTTACACTTTTTATTCTAATAATGAAGCACTGCCTACACTGTCTACAGAACAGCATTGACCTTAACACCCAGCAGGTGGCAGTAAGTGATAGTCTATGTTACACTATAATGTTTTTCAGATTATGATGCTCCCTTGTCTGAAGCTGGGGAGTACACTCCAAAGTACCATCTTCTTAGGGATTTACTTTCTCGATACAACAGTAAGTTAAACCCTAAATTTGAATGAAGTATGTGATTACATACTCTTTGCCTGATGCTGTCTTTGACCTTTCTGTGCAGGAGGAGACAGTTTCCCTGACATGCCAGCCCTGCATTACAGGGAGGCTTATGAACCAGCTATCATGTACCAGCACTTGTCATTATGGGATGCGTTGAGCTTCACTGAGGGAGTATGTTTTATGTAAGATTATCTGTTGCCCATATGTGTAATGAAAAGAATTTGGCTTTTCAATCCAGGAGATCAATTTTTTTTTTTTTTAATTTTCTGCAGCCATTTAAGTCACCCAAGCCAGTAAGCATGGAGAATCTACCTGTGAACAACAGGAACGGCCAGTCCTATGGATACACGCTGTATGAGACGAGCATCACCAGTGGAGGATTACTGAAGTCTGGAGACAATGTCCGAGACCGTGCTCTAGTGAGTCCTCGTTGTACATGACGGCATGATCTCACTCACCCTGACTTTATGCAGCAGCCTATGGATATGGTTGCCCTCCATTAACTGATTTCATACATTATGATCCTTGATGTGTTTGTAGTTGCTGAAACTAAAGTGAAAGGAAAAGTTTGACATTTTGGGAAATATTCTTTCTTGCCACAAGTTAAGACGATAAACCGTTACAACTCTCATATAGAGTGCTGCAGGGATGACGTATTTTTGGAGGCCAACCAGGAAATTAGCTTTGCCCTGGTTCCCTCGACAAAAACCCAGTGGGATTTTTCCATTGGGTTTTAGCCACTTGTTAGCAACCGTCTTTTTTAAGACACATAAAGGCTTTAAAATTCACAAGTGGGATATTTACAGACGTATTTTATATCGTAGAACAAAACGTTATGAGCATTCTTGACCAGGTGCAGTGACTTTCTGGAGACTTATTGTCAGTGTACATCAGCAAAGACTTAAGATAAGATATGAGATATAACGTGATTATTAGTAAGAATTAGAGGTGCTGGTGTTGTTACCATCGGACAGAGTCAGGCTAGCTGTTTCCCCTTGTTTCCGGTCTTTTTGCTAACCAACCTGGCTCCTGGCTTTAGCATTACATCTGGTAATAATTGTCTCATCTAACTCTCAGTAAGAAAGCAGTGTATTTCTGAAAATGTTGAACTATTCCTTTAATATCAGTCAGGGCTACCAGTGCTCCATGTTGTTGGTATGCCAACAGTACACATTTCAGGACATACAGCAAATGAAAGTTGTGTAAAGGTGGGTGATGACATAAACCTAAAACCACCTTTGGGATATTTCATTCAAGTGAAGCAGAGTTTATGTGTTATGTACTATAATATAATTTATTTGATAGTGATATTTTTCTCTCCAGGTGTTTGTAGACAGAAGCTACATTGGCCTTTTCAAGCGCCAAAGCCTGGAGATGGCGGTTCCTGATGGTAAGGTATGGCATCGAGTTGGACAATGAAGGCAAATGTACAATAAACGTCATTCCCAGTTATCAGATGAGATGGATGCTGAATTTGTTGTCTGTTTGGCTGCTAAAACTTGCAAAAGACATAAAAGCAATCAATCCCTACAGGGACGACGTACCTTAAGTTTATTGGTGGAAAACTGTGGACGAGTTCACCAGGGAAGGGACCTTGACAAACAACATAAAGGTGATAGACAGACTATATGCAGTTCATCGCTATACCTGCTGTTAAATCACTCAAGCACTCACTGGGTAGTGTACAATCCAATTTTAATTTGTGTTCTTGCAGGCCTTGTGGGAGACATTTTATTAAACAATATCCCCTTGCGGGATTTTACGATATACAGCCTGGATATGAAACCCAGCTTTATTGATAGGTTTGTACGCTTTATTAAATCTAAAGCATTGCATATCACTTTGATTGTGCTGTAATAGTGTGCTTGAAGTGGCTGCCTTATATTTCAGTCTTTATCAGGCACCTTGGAAATCTCTCCCTGAGACTCCCAGCTTCCCTGGATTTTTCATGGGGAGGCTGTTTACATACGGGTATCCGAGTGACACATTCGTGAAGCTTCCAGTAAGTGAAATTAAACGTATAGTTTTTTATGCTACATGCATGTCCATTTTTGTGTGTTTGTATGATAAATACTTCATGTATACATTGTGAAACCAGGAAATTGTCTTTGGATCCACAGGGCTGGGAGAAAGGTGTTGTTTTTATCAATGGTCTGAATCTGGGCCGCTACTGGTCAATTGGCCCCCAGCAGGCTCTCTACCTCCCCGGCCCCTTTCTCAACAGTGGAATCAACCAGGTACAGCTGTGCACAAACCAACATTTGTCAGTTAGGGGAATAGTGTGACGGAAATACGTTTTGCTTTCTTGCTGACAGTTAGATGAGATGATTGACACCGCTCTCATGTCTGTATTCAAAGCTACTGCTTAGTTTAGCATAAAAACTAGAAACCAGTGAGTCTGGCTCTGTTTGTCTCGTCTCATAGTCACTGCGTCCAACCAGAAAATTGTCTGAGACGTGTTGTTGTTGTTGCACTTAGGTTTTTGGATGGATTGAACAAACACGATGTAACATGTTAATTAGAGATCTTTAGTGCTTTAGAAGTGCTAGTAGGCAGATTTTTTTTAACCTTGGAACAGAGTCAGGCTAGCTGTTTCTGATTGTTTATGCTAAGCTAAGCTAACTGGATGCTGGCTCTACAGTAGCTTCATTGACTACGTTTACATACACACTAACATTCCACTATTATTCCGAATATGACAATATTCCAAATTTGATACGGGTCATGTAAACAGCATATTCCGTTTGGATATTCTGAATTAGGCCTTATTCCAAATGCATCATTTTCCAATTGAGACATGTGGGATCTGCCGATATTATTCAGATTTTATCAGCATTCTTTGGACGTGTATACAGAATATGCGTCGCTATTGGTGTTTTTACGGCGACACGCGGCCTCAGCTCTGTGCGATGTACACAAACCAACTAGCCAACAGTTTGCAGAGATGCATGCCCAAATAGAAAATTTCTGGTCCGAAGGAGAAACACACCTACTTTTAAAGACTTGGATATCAACAGGTTTTTGGATATGCTCTAATATCTCAAGAAGGTGGTTGAAGGAATGAAAAAGAGGGTGGCTGTGTTCACACAGTATGCCTGGCTGCTTGTAAACCGGAATATTGTTGGGATATTCATTTTTCATTAGCCATGTACACAGTTTAATAAGGAATATTGTCTTTTTTGGAATAAGGGCAAAAAACGTAATACTTTGTGCATGTAAATTTATTCATTGGTATCTTCTGTTATTCTCAATTCACTCTCGGCAAGAAAACAAATATGCACTATACCTTCAATGTTTTTTCTTTGCTTTATAATAGACTTGGAAGATTTATTTTTACATTTACAATGTGTGAAAACCCAAGTCAGAGTCAAGACTCAAAGCTCTGACTCTCCTCTCTGTCTCACACGTTTTTTCTGTTTAAATTAATAAGGTCATTGTGTTTGAAGAGCTGGAGGGAGACTACAAGGTCCACTTTGAGGATACGCCTGATCTTGGAATGGCAGCAGACATCCAGTGATTGTCATCACCGCCTGTATGGGCATTGTTTTCTGAGTGAAAATGTGTCTTTTGACAAAGATTTACAAAGTGCTTATTACATCAGGTCAGACCTTCAACTTCAAGGATATCAATGTTGTTAATATCGTGGTCATTCTACATACATTTACACAGACCAGTATGAAGAAGCATGTTTGTATGGGAGCAGTTTATAGCTATGTACATACAGTACCTTTAGTTACAGTGACTCTTTACACATAGAGCAGAATTACCAAGTATGTTCTTTTAACCATGAATTTCCACTTAAAGGAACAGTGTGTAACATTTCAGGGGATCTATTAGCAGAAATGGAATATAATATTCATAACTATGTTGTCATATAATCACCTGAAACTAAGAATCGTTGTGTTTTTGTTAGCTATAATGAGCCCTTCATCTCTACACGGGGAGCGGGTCCTCTTCACGGAGTCCGCCATGTTTCTACAGTAGCCCAGAGCGGACAAACCAAACAGTGGCTCTAGTGAGAGCCTATCATGTTTTTACATTGCCTGTAAGCCACCGTAGTTCTCCGACACGCTTGTTGAACTGCGGTAACCCGAGCCGCAGAGTGCAAAACCGTCTGACTTCTGTTGCTCCTAAAGTAGTGTTATTATGGTATGGATGGCCTCTGAGCGAGGCGAACGGCGTTACCACGGTTTTGCACTCGGTGGCTCACGTTACCGCAGGGAGGAGTACTCAGTTGGTTGCAATCTGCAACCACACCACTAGATGCAGCCAAATTCTACACACTGCTCCTTTAAAGGGTAATCATTTAGTTCATTTCATCATTTCAGTTTGGGAATGGCAGTTATATTTGATATTGTTAGATTTGTATCACTTGTGTGAATATTCTGCAGTTATTGACATGGACACATCTTTTGTAAAACCAAAAAAATACAGGTTTATGTGACAGTCTGAGCTGAGGCAGTAGTGATGTGAACAGCTTTCAAATGAACAACAAGCAGCATTGTAGCAACATCTGACCCTTATCTTCAAGTGAAAGTTCAGGGTTTCGGATGCCTGACAAACTGATAACTGACGAAACTCCTGACAGTCACACAGTCTGAGAACATTAGCATTTGTAAGCGGTGTCTCTGCAAGTCAATGGGGTATGAAATCATCACTTGCAAACCAGCCATCCATGGTGGGAATAATTAGATTGTGTAATACAGCTATTTGAAAGGATGCACATCCAATTTTTAGAGTAATGGCTTCATATCCCATTGACTCGCACATGCATAGCTCAGGACTAACAAGTGAATGGTACCAGTTACACTGAAACAATAAATAATTCTGCTGAGGAACGCTCAGTTCACTCAGTGGGACCTTAATTAGCTTATGAAGACGTCTGTGAAGACCTCAGTAGTGTTACAGCATATCAGGAATAAACAAGAGCCTGGAGTAAATGACTGTAAGAGAAGACATTGCTGTTATACTGTAATAAATCATTGCTCCGTGTTTTTCAGTGCATGTGCTCATCATGTGCAGCTGAGCATGTGTGAATGTGTGTAGAGGAGTAACAGGACTCCTAATTAGTGCTGGGTTTGGGGTGCTATCTAAATAGCTCAGTGTCGTACAGTACAAGCGGGGAGGGCTCAGATCCCCTCAGTGCAGTCTGTCAGTCAGTGCTGACTCACTTAAAACAAGGGCCCCTTTTATTCCTCTGTGCAGCCCTGTGCCCGACAGCCAGCTCGCTCCAGAACAAAAGGGCCCTATTTCATGCTGATTGGATGGTTGGCTGGTGTTGTCTGCGCTCAGAGGGCTCTTTATTGCTTGCCGTGCCATCTCTTCCTGCAGTTAAAATCACGCAACACGCTTTGTCTCAGCTCTCAGAGGAGACCTCAGTGGGCAAGCTCCTTTTGGCAACTCCTACCAGTGTCTCGCATCAGCCAGTGCTCTGAGCAGCACGGGCCAGCTCCTTCTTGTGCAGTTGTGCTTTGTTACTGTGTGGTCTGTTCAAGCACATGGCCCCCTTCAAGCACATGGCCCCCTTCAAGCACATGGCCCCCTCCTGGGGCCAACAGGTCTGCCTCCATTTCTAAGCGGTGGTGAATTACAGTTACTGTACTGTGCTGTGACAATATTTTTGACCCTGGATATTGCTTAAAGGAGCTCTGAGGTTGGTTTGAATCCAGGAAGAATCCAATGGAGAAATGTCACTGAAAGGACAGACAAGGAAGCAAGAAGACACATGTTAGACGCAGAACTTATGAACAACACAAAGAGTCTACAACCACGCTGTAGTGCCTTAGTGCAGCCTCTGTGAGCTATATGCTAACTTCAGCATGCTAACATGCTCACAATGACAATGCTTACATGCTGATGTTAAGCAGGTTTGTTTACCATGTTCACCATCTTGGTAATTTGCACGTTAGCATGCAACATTTGGTAATTAGTAGGGCTGTCAACTTATTAAAATATTTAATTACGATTAATTGCATGATTGTTTATAGGTAATTTTTTTCTGTTCAAAAAGTACCTTAAAAGGAGATTTGTCAAGTATTTAATACTCTAATCAACATGGGAGTGGAAAACTATGTTTGCTTTATGCAAATGTATGTATATATTTATTATTGGAAATCAATCAATCAACAACACAAAACAATGAAAAATATTTTCCAGAAACCCTCACAGGTACTGCATTTGGCATAAAAAAACATGCTATATATATGCTATATATATATATGCTATATGAAAATCCATCCAATAGTTATAGAGTGCTCCAGGGCTGACCTATTTTTGTAGGCCAATCAGGAAGTTGGCATCGCCCTGGGTTCCCTCGACAAAAAGCCAATGGGATTTTTCCATGAGGTTTTGGATTATTGCAGCTCTGTGGCAAACAAACGTTTATGATACTTACACGTTTTGTTCAGCAAGATAATCTTCACAAATGAACACCACTTTTATGATTTTTGAAGTGTGCAATCGCCAGAGGTAAAAAGCTAACTTTAGGCTATAAACGAACGACGTTTAGTTGTCTCATTTAGCCACTCGTTAGCAACCGCCTTTTTAAAGACATAAAGGCTTCAAAATTCACGAGTGGGGTATTTGCTGACGTTTTTTTATGTCGTAGAACAAAATGTTGAAATCTCTTCAGCTTGTGTTAACCACAGACCTTATTTCAGGCATCTAACTAAAAACCCATTGACTTTGAGACGAGGGAACCGGCAGTGATAAAATGCAAACTCATTTCCAGGGTTTAGGACTCATTCCTGTAGCACTCTATTGAGATATTTCCGTTTGGACCAAAGTGTTGGACCGACTCAGAGACCAGCATTGCCACCCCTAGAGCCATAACGCTAGTGTGGCTAGAAATAAAAATTGTGATAACCAACAAATCTGCAGGAGACGGTCAGGCATATTTTTCAAGCAAAGTCCATATCTCATGGTGCACATATTAGTTAAGATGCTCTCCTTTGGCCCATCCCCTAAAATAATCACTGTGGAAATGCAGCAATTTGCATTTCTAAATCTCTGCTATTACCTGTGTCAGATGAAGTATGTCATATCTCCACATTAGAGTCTGTAAATCCCTTCTTGCCCTCATTTACCAGCACAGGCTTCTCTGTCCGTGTGTGCCATACTAATACCTGCGGGGGGGAAAAAGGGATGGAGACAAGCAGAAATACAGCCTATATGATGAAACACTTAAACTTAAATTTTGGCTCGCAGTGCTGTGCAGTTGTAATATACTACATCATACTTGCTACACAATGTCTAGAGGCAGAATGAAGCATATGTTCAATGAGCTAGAAGTGTATAAGAGTCGGCTGTAAGCTGACAGTTTATTGACTTTAAGAACAAATTGTTATGACAGCCGGAGATCACAAGAAGCATTCTCTTACACCAGCAGCAGTTACAGAAGCAGCTTGTTTTATTGCCAATTCACAGGGGCAGCACAACATGCAGCCTCATTTTCTTACCTTAGTGCAGTTAGCAGCTTTAGGCTCCAAATCGCTGAGAGTGACCAGCTCCTTTAACAAACTGCTCTCCTGATAACCTCCCTTCACCCCACGTAACTTGAAATAAGCCTGAGGTTTGGACAGAATGAGGTGCAGGTTCACCGCAAACCCAGCCATGTCGATGGCAAAGGGCCGGTGTGGGTCGAATACAGTCTTCCAGCCGTACACCTTGCCCAAGGTGTTTACTTTAGGGGACTCATATCGAAGACCACCCACGAATGCCACGGGCCACACTGACACCTTTTTGGTGGAACGCATCTGGTAGACAAAGACAGAGATCACTCGTGAGTAATTTTACATTCCATAAATCCCAAAATGTAGATTTAGCTGAAGGCACACAACACAAGTAAGATGTCTGCGAAAGAAATGAGGAGACATTGCATTCTTAGAGAGAAATTCAGCTCTACGTCATGTTTCTTTTGCGTTTCAGTTATAGGGCTGTCAATGTTCATGCAAATAATAACGTGTTAACGTAAAAAAAATTTAACGCCACTAATTTCTTTAATGCATTAATGCAATCGATTTTGTTGGTAGGTTCAAATATACATACATTTGCATAAAGCAGCATATTTGCCCACTCCCATGTTGATAAGAGTATTAAATACTTGACAAATCTCCCTTTAAAGTACTTTTTGAACAGATAAAAAATGTGCGATTAATTTGCGATTAACTATTTTAATCGATTGACAGCCCTATTTGCAATATATGTCCTTACCTCCTCAAACAGCTCCAGACTGTATGTGTTGTCATCGTCTGCAAAGTAGACAATCCCAGGCTGGCTGCTGTTTACGCCGAAGGCCTCCCGGAGCCACCGCAGGGCCAGGTTCCTCTGTATTGTACCCCGAGGTATTCGGGGGTCCCTAGTGTCCCCGCGTACCTTATAGTTCCTAGGCGTTTCCACGTTGAGGTGGGTGTAGTTGAGTCCCGTCTCCTGGAGGAGGCGGCTGACCAGAGTGGTCGTCCTCTGGGAGTCCTCCACCAGGATCCAGTGCAGGTTGGGCACGTGCAGCAAGGTGTTGGCCAGACGCGTCAGCTCTGCCTTCTGCACCGGCCGGCTGTAGGTGGGGGTGATGACGTGGATGGTGGCCAGGATGTCAGACCAGGGCGGAGGCCGGCTGTAGACGTACTCAGTACGCACCACCTCCACGATGTCCCGGTTCTGAAGTGAGCAGGACTCCTTGACGGCAAAAGTATTCCTGGAGTTGGAGCGACCATCACGTCTGTCATCTAGCCAGGAGGGGAAATGATTACAGTGAGCCTCTGTGTGCTGTACTGATGGGATCTACATGAATACTACATGCTACATGAAGCCATTGTATATTCAGATTTATGTCTCTACTGGACAGTTTGTTGTACTACACGAGACAGTGTGGACTGTCTTTAATATGTAGACAATTTGATGCTAAACACTTATGAGTAAACTGGAAATGTAACCTAAAAATCACAAGTTGCGTTAATCCGTTAAAGAAATTGGTGTTAAAACGAATTTGCGTTAACGCGTTACTATCATGTTAATTTCAACAGCCCTAGTTTAAAAACATCTCACAGAGGCCTATGCATATGCAAGTAGGGAAAAAAATCAGGCATGTGTATGTGTGAACAGTGGCGCCGCCAAGTGGGGGTCAGTGGGGGTTGTATCAGATTGTATTGGAGGTTGTGCCCCCCCCCTGCCCATGATGTAAGTAACACAAAAACCTTTGTTGTATACTGCTATGATAAATATTAATGGAAAAGTGTTCACAATCTTTTACCCTTACCCTTTCGAGTAGCAAGCAGAGGAGTGATGGCGCTCTGGTGCCAAACAGTGATGAGCAGTGTCCACGGCAACACGATCAACACAATGGCGACGATGTCTCGTCTCTTCGGCATCTCCAGGTTCAGACCCGAGTCATGTCACTACCTGCAAGGCTTAGAACACACGATGTGGTGCACAATCATAAGAACCAGAGAGCTGTGAAATGACAATGAAGAGAACAAGCTAACAAAATAAGTGTCTTTTGGAAATTTTAAATGTTGTTAGAGGTATATTGCTGTAATTATATTATTATTTGAAATTACTGTTATAGTTTTTTTACTTACATTTTTTACTTTTTTTTTTCTCTGAATTTCTTGAATTCAATAAATTACATTTTAAGGCATTTTATTTATTTTTTTTACATTAAGGGAACTGATTTAAAACTGTGTCATTCTTTTAGAATGCTGTATAATATATACAATATGTTTGAAATAATTTCGTTGTTTATGTTGTCAGACAGATATGTGTGGTTGGAGAAATTATGTGAAAAGTGTCTTTCACCAGAATCCATTCAGTCATTCACATTTACTGCTTTCAGAGTTATATTTAGCGTACTGTCTTTAGCCCGTGAATGGATAAGCTGGTTGAGTGAGTTTCCCAATCTAATGGCCCATCGCTATATGTGAATTACAATTTGAAGCCCATATATGGTGGCCTTCTATTGAACATCAACATGCTGTGGCTGCAAGGCACAAACTACAAGGAGGGAGGCATTGTGTTAAAAAGCAGTCTCAGCCTGCTGGAGCTGCTGCTGCACAACAGAAAATAGGTCAGAAAATGCTCGGAGCTTTCTGTTTTTGTCTCATTTGAACGCATACTGGTGTAACACAGAGAACGTTTGAGCTAATAATTTGAAGAGGGCTACAGTGTGGCTGAAAGGGTCAGGCCCTTTCCTGGCTGTAAACCAGCTGCGTTGCTGTGGGTGGGCCGAGGTGGGCCTGGGTCCACTCTCTTGGCACTCAGGCCCACCCAATCAGAAGGCTTCCTTTTTCTTGCTGGATCATCCAGTGAATAGCAGTCAGCGCTGTTTCAATTATCCTAGTACGACCATAAAGTGGAAGTGCGTTCACAAATGCCAGATTGCAAGCAGCCCCTCGTCTTTCACTTAGTGTAGAGCCGCTGTCTCTCGGCCTCGTAGTGACGGCAGCTGTTGAAAACACAAACAGAACGCCTAGAATTTTACTTTTCCCATTTTAAGGTGCTCTCTCTCTCTGATTGGCTGGAGGTGTGGGTTCGGTCTGGGGTGTGTCGGCTGCTGATTGGTCCAACCTTCATCTCTGCAGTTTAAAAATGCTCAGGTAGTCTGGCAGCAGCCATGTTCTGTCCTCAGCCTCCAAACATTTGTATTAAAGCTGTGATCTAGAGTTGAATTAGTAGCCTTAGTTCCCTTAGTTGGCTTCATAATTGTGTAACTTGTTGTAGGTTTTCTTTGTTGCTAAAGATAGCACTTCAGTGGTAGGGGTGAACTGCCATCTTTTTCTTTTATAATCTTTTCTCCCGTTTCTGCTGTATCCTAGGGAGCCAGATTTAGTAACTGTCATTTTGTTTGCTTGTTTATTTTGTTTAGGGTTAGTCAGATAAATGATTTTGTTTGATGTTTTGGCCTTTGTTCACCCTGAGTTATATTGTTTCAATTTATTGTTTGTTAACTTGATGTTTAGTAATAAATCTTCTTTACTAAACTTAAAATTTAGTCCTGCGACTGTAGTTTGGGGACCGGAGAGGGAACGTACTTTTATACTTCTATTTTGCGCTCCTACCCCCCTAGACGGGGTCGTAACAGGCCCCTTGTCAACCTACTGTACCCATAACAAGGCCTGCTGGTGAAAGACTCTTTTCAACTATCAGTTGGATAAAAACTGGCATCAGGGAATCACATCAGACTGAACTCTTTGTCACTGCTCACCTTTGAAAGGGACTATGAAGTCATTTCAGTGTTCAACACCAAGAAGCCCCGTCGTCTCCTGCTGGAATCATCAAAAGTAAGATCATTTACAATGATGGACTAATGGCCTATTTCATTATTATTGTTTATTGGGTAAAGTTTTTGTTCGGTGTACAATTTGATTTTATACTGATCTTGCTGCCAGCTGTGTGTATGAATATGTGGCCGCCGTGCCAGGCTATGTTAAAGTGTATTTGTTAACGTTAATGCAGGTGATCTATCCATACGCTTGATTAAACTGTGTGTGTGAATATGTGGCCGCCGTGCCAGGCTATGCTATGCTATGCTATGCTGTTTATGTTTGTCTTGGTGGATCAGAAGCAGCTTGATTGTCCAGGTAGGAGTAGACCTACACACATAGGCTACCAGGAGTTTGACTCTGGTTATCTTGCTCTCATTGTACGATGGAAATAGATATGCAGCTATAACATGCATTTCAGGTGCCTGTAACATTACCTCTGATGATGATGTATAAGGCTTGTAGGATTAAACTGTGGTGCATGGCCTGTTTTGGTTGACATATGCCTTTCAGAAGTAAATGTTTGGTCTTGGACGGGACAGGCCCACCTGATTTTCTCTGTGCCCACCCTCACTGTGATATCTGCCTACGCCACTGCTGTAAACAGCTGACAGAGATAAAGATGTATGCATTCACACTTTTGTAGATTCAGTTAAACCTTAAAAAAGCTTGATACAACTAAGGTCTATATGTTCTTTATATTTTTATACCGGAAATTCTTAAATAGAATTCAGTTACCTCAGTGCCAGAGATAGCCAGGCCTTTATCTGGGCTTGCATTTCAGACATGCCATTATTTCTAATTTCCCCTGTTACTGTGAACTCCATCCTCGCCTCCTCCTGTTCAAACATCCAAGTGTTCATGAGCAAGAAACTGAACCCCACATTCGTCCTTATGGTTAAGCCGCTGCTTTGCATGTGAACTCACTCTGACACTGGTGCGTGTGTGTGGATGAATGAGAGGCAAATTGTGAGGCGCTTTGGATTAAAGCGCTATATAAATGCAATCCATATTATCTTACCTATTTTTATAGCCAACACACATGGTCAGTTGGAGGACTGATCCTGTTGGCTCTGTACAAAGAGGCCTGGAGAAGAGGAGACTGAGTGTCTCAGTGGTCCAGTTCAGCCGATTATCCCTGCAGAGAGAAAACACACAAAGGTTAAAAACGTTATCATTTATCTCAGGAAAGCAACGCAGATATGTGACAATGACTTCTGTTAAAAAAATTTTTTTAGTTTGTTCTCATGGTCATGTGACCTGCCTGGTATTGAGGATACAGTGATAAGTCTATGATTGGGTCCCTCTAGACTTGCACAATGTGCGGGACAAATGTTTCATCTTCAAAATGGCATAAACAACTGTTTCATCTACATTGTTTGTGTGCTTCTGGTATGATTCATTACCAAAGGTAATTCGTGTCGCATTGCGTTTCAGGCACTAAGGGCCGGCTTAAAGCATAGGCCATATAGGCGGTCGCCTAGGGCACCACCTTCTGGGGGGCTCTGGTCGCCCTCTAAAAAAATAATAATAAGAAAAAATCAAATTAAATAAAAAAAATGCCGGTGGGCACCCTTTCTCATTTTCTGCATTGAGGTAAAAAATGAACAAATTAGTAGAGAAAGAAAGAAATACACTTTTCACCCCTGTAACTCTCTTTGTAGTGAAACTGACTTTAAGCCAACAATATCAGGGACCAATTGTTTATTTATATTATAATAAACACAATTATTTGTGAAAATAAAAATTGTAATGTCTGATGTGTGTTGCGGTTTACGGGGCTTGGTTTAGGGTTGTGGGGGTTGAACCCTAACCCTAGAGCGGCGGGGGTGGGGGGAGCCTCCAAATCCAAATTGCGCCTATAGGGCACCAAAAAGGCTAGAGCCAGCTCTGCAGGCAATATGCTTTTGTGTGGATGAAGGTTGGAAAAATAAATGCTGATAGTTGACATATGACACAATGTGCATATCTGTGCATGTTCACCCTCACGCTGGTCAGCTGTTTCCTGCAGTCCAGAAGACCTGCAGCCTTCAATCTACAGCACAGATATATGTGATCATCACTATAATACAGGCTCCGACCACTCTGTGTGCTTTAGTTTTCCCTTCTCTTCATGAGACGGATCCTCTGCTGGTTAATCACAGGTCTTTAGACATAACTAATCCTTGATTAAAAAGGATCAACCCCAGTCTGAGATCAAAGGTTGTGCTAGCTAATTAACACATCAGGATAGGTTTAATAGGGTCGTGTATGAACAGCATGTCGTTGCTTTAGACAAGCTAATTATCTTTGCACATCATGTTGAGAAGCGATGACTCGCTCTCCACCTCCTCACCATTTTGAATCCCCTTTTTATTGTGAATTGCGTCATGGCCGAAAGCACCACAACAGTTTTGAATGATGTTCTCTCATCTACTTAATACACAGGTTCTGGTACAACAACAATCTAAATGTGTCATTGTCTCTCTGCATCAAAATACACATAGCGGTAGACAATCATGCTGAGTCTTTGGGAACAGCTGCATCCTGGGAATATTAGTGCAAGTACAGGATGAGCTATAGGCAAAATGTCATCAAATTTAGCAGCATTGCCTGCAGTCAATATGTGCGCCTGTTACCTTCATTTGGTTTCATTTGCACAATGCGTTCAAAGGTTATGGCAATTTATGACAAATAGGCTGTGCCTGCAAGAATTTGGCAACCAGTGAATGAAATAAATAAATATATATACCATATATATATATATTTATATATATATATATATATATATATATATATATATACACACATTTAAAATTTCATAGGAATAAACACATAAATAAATAAAAGGGAAAATTAAACAGAAGTATCATTTATGTCACATTTTATCAATTAAGTATTGGCTACATTTATTTTTCAATATTATTTTTACTACATTTAATGACATATTTATTTATTGAGTCATTTTTTAATTTATTAATTTATTTTTAATTTTGGCAGGTTCCGTCCTCCATAGGTGGCAACCTTGCATGGCAGCCTCTGCCATCAGTGTATGAATGTGTGTGTGAATGGGTGAATGTTGACATAGAGTGAAAGGTGCTACATAGATGCAAGTCCATTTATGTACATAAGTAGTGAAAAAATAGGTGTATATAGCCTATACATATTATATAAATATATATATAAAAAGCACCAATGACCAACAATATTTGATCATTATTGAAATCATTTTGATGCTTCTGTATAATAAAGCATTGTTTTCTTCCACTCGGCCGTAAACATGGCAATTTGACTTTGTGCAAGCACTGAACCGTGAAGCCAATTTAAGTGTTGCCTGTCAAAACCCCAATCAAAAACCTTTAAGCCCAGAAGCATGAATAATTCCCTTAAATGACACAAAACTGACCTGTACACATTTACTTGGCATTGATTATTTAACTTGGACTACACAGTCAACTTGTATCTGTTTGTGTACAATGCTGTGATTGTGCTCTCCAAAGCTGCTTTCTTTAATACAAAGGGTGTCATACTGTTGAAAGGACCGACCAAACAGCCATAAATAACCAATCGATAGGCCTACAGGTACACATATGGACCTGGCAGACTCTACATCACAAACCTAATGATTCCAACCCAGTGCTCACTAATGATAGACCTTGACTGGATCAAAGAGCCAGGAGAGGAAGATGGTGCCAGCCTCACTCAGCACTTAAAAAGATCGAAAGCTGTGTGTTTAAAATGTATGGCACAGCTCACGGAAACTATAAATAGGTCTCTCTCGATATCAAACATTTCAGAGACGTGTCTTTTAAATCCTGTCTCAGCTGGGAAATCTATACTAATGTTGTCTGTGCTAATGACAGTCAAACAGCCGGGGCTGCTAGGAGCTATGAGGCGGATACACGCTGATGAGACATCCGTGATTTAAAGGCTAACAAGCCTGGAGAGCACCGTGCAGAAGAAAGGACAGATGCACCTCTAATATGGGATCCAGGTAGATAGCTTCAATGATGCTGAACCACAACACTAATCACCACACCTTTGCGTTTTTTTCTGTGTTCAACGTCCGACCTATCAGCCCTGGCTTTGACACTGCAAACTGTATCCGGGACCAACCCTCATTACAGCAGAGAATTCCTCCAGGCAGGTGGCAGAGTTACACTCAATACACAAATCCCATTGTCATGCTTTTGCAGTGCATTTGTCAGAAATATCATATTTAGTTGCAAATAAATTCACAGCAGAGAGATTTTCTTCCATTAAGTCCTTTGAATCCAGACAACTGTTATTAAACGAATCTCCCCTTTGCAGACATGTTCACTTTATGATAATCATATTCAGTTTTTTGAATGCAGTATAAATGTGTTATTTTTACTTATTCTAAAATGGTGTATTTCTGCATACTGGGGTCCCTAAACAGTCTTCGATTTAGATTAACTGGGTATTAATGTAAAGCTGAGACTCTTGTGGATCCAATGAGCCCAGTCGTATTCATGTGTGATGATGTTAGTCCCCATAGTAGCCATTTCATTGTAGTGAGACCATTTTTGTACTTGACCTCTATAAAATGACCTGTGGTGACCTCTAGGATAATCACAGCCTCATTAAACTTTACAGCCACAAACTAGAGACCTAGAGCATTCAGAGGATGGATGGCTTTCCTATAGGTAGATTGACAATAAGGGGGTTTCTGAGCAGTTTCCAGAACAGAAGTGCTCGCCATCCAATCACGGAAAAATTCCCGCAGAAATTTCCTGCAGAAAGTTTTTGATACCAAATCACAGCATGGCTTTTTCTATGGTGTTCCTCAAGATCTTGGTGTCTTAATGTGGTATTTTGGAGGGATTATTGATCATTTTTTTTATCAATTCTCGAGTGGTAAAAAATGGTTAAATTTAGCACCAAATCTTTGTAACAAACGATATCAACCCCAAAATTAATAGAGCATGGGGATGTCCATCACAAACTTATATCATCATGTTCTACGTTCTTATACACTTTCACAATTTATTTTAATTGATTAATTAATTAATTAATACATTTTTATGTCTTATTAATGACTGCATCTCAAATTAATCTTCAGGTTCCAAACTCTCAGATGATGTACACCACTTCTATGTGACATCTACTGTTGACTTTTTATCTACCCCTGAACATCCCCTGTCCCCCACCCCTACCCCTCTCATTAAATCCTAATGGTGACCGGTGCATGTGTCTGTGTACGATAGTCGGCTGCAGGTAATCTGATGTATTACTGTTTCTGGTGTTTGATGTTCTGATGCTTGCACTATCCCTTTCAACTGGTTCGAGATGTAAAAGTTGAGCCTGGTGCCTTGGTGTACGGCTGGTTTGGAATTCTAATATTCGGGTGCTGTGGGATTTTAGGGATGAGTCTCCCTGAAATAGTTTTCCACTTCAGTACCTTTCGTCTCAGCTTCTCTCCTTCTGGTGCTGCTCAATTTTAGTATTTTGTTGTGCTTTTGCGGCCAAAGGAAAGTTATTTTCCCCTTTAGACCATTGTTTAACAATAACGACATAACCCAGCATTCACTGTCAATTGAATTAACTACAATACAATGTTAAGTCAACAATAAAAATAAGAATAATAAAGTGTAAGAGATGTATACTTACAGAAATGAGTGATGATCCACTTTTGCCACCGAGTCTAATCCCGTTGTGCTGTGTTAATGATTAAAGTGCTGATCATGGTGCTGGGCCTTGATGTGTCAGCTGTGATGAACAGATGTATCCATCAATTTCTCTTCCCGGGGAAGGAAAGTGTGTTCGGTGCACATATGAGCACCAGAGTCCGGGTGACAACCAGTGGATTTCGTCCACAGCATCCGGTGGGTGCTATCCAATCCTCGGGTAGGGTCGCGTCCTCAGTGCCAGCCCCTGTAGACACAGAGGAGGTCATCCCTCTGGAAGAATGCTGCTTCTCATGGCAAAAACAAAGGCTGGGATTGTCAAAGCTGGTGGCAAGGGGACGGGGCGGAGGGGCAACCATGGCCGGAGGACTCGGGACAATAGAATATATCACATGAAAAATGTCACAGCCGAACAAATGGAATTCTTACTCGGGGATGAAGCGGGATTTGAAAAATTGAGGGAGCCATGCATAACGTGGGTGTTGTTTATCTGAGGCATAAACAGCTATAGTCACATGGTCCACTAGTCAGACAGTGAGGGCATTTCTATTCATTTTGCTTTCATTTCCTGACAGGCATATGAAAGGAGTGCATTCTTAATGGACTCCTATGCTTGAAAATTTTAATAATGGGATAGGGTAAAAAAAAAAAACATGGCTCTGATCGAAAGAACTCCACAGATGGAGAGGAGGCAGTACAGCTCATATCAGTAATTAAAGAGGATGGTTATTGGCATGTGACAAAGTGCAGTCGCTGTACATGATGATGCTTATAACGGGTGACTTAGATGAGCGATCATGACCTTTCAAGCTTGTGGAAGATAAATCACACCTGCTGTATTAAAGTCAGAGAAATATTTATTTGTTCACCAGCGTGAATGCATTATGAGCAAATAGATGGTTCCCATGTCAGACATGACTTGTCATTGCAGGGAAATCACACGTGTAATATGGAGGACCGAGCCTGCCAAAATAAAAAATAAACGAATAAATAAAGAATGACTTGATAAATAAGTAAATAAATATGTCATTAAATGTTGCAAAAATAATATTAAAAATAAATGTAGCCATTAATTAATTGATGAAATCTGACATAAATTGACATTTCTGTTTTAATTTGCTTCTTTATGTATTTATCTTTGTATTAATTAATAATATTTATACTTCCCTTATTTACTCTTCAGTTTAATTTTCCCTTTTATTTATTTTTGCATTTATTTTTATTAATCTTTAAATATATTTATTTATTTATGCATTTATTTCGTATTAATTAATACATTTTTGCATTTTATTTATGCATTTATTGATGTATTTTATATTTATTTTTGAATGCATGTATTTATTTATGTATTTTTGCATTTATTTATCTATTCATTCATTTTTTATTTTGGCAAGTTCCGTCCTCCATAGTGTAATGCCACATCATAGATGTCCAGATACGAGCAGCCGCGTCCGTCTGATAATTCTGAATCAGAGATAATGTAAATATATAAATAATATAACAGGGCTGACAGAGCTAACAATGTTAACATGGGGTGGAACCGGAGAGTGGGCATTTCGCAGCAACGACGTGGGTCGGGACGGCGTTATCAGCTGTATACCAGTTAGATATTACTCTAGACAGTAGTTGTTTACTGCTATATTAATGCTCTGGATATCGTACAGAGAACCTTTAAAGAGGTCGCTAGAGTTACTATACTATATGTGAGTTACTGAGCTTGCATCTCAAATGGACTGAGACTCTGCGTCAGGCAACAGACTGCCAGACGTGAGTCAGTATTCGTCCTTAAATTTCCAACTCCCCTGTTTACTTCTCTATCCCTGCTTCCTCTCACGTGTGAACCGTCCCAACCTTCAATTTCCCATTTTATTTATTTGAGCACAAGCGCCATGATGTGTTACCATTATCCCTGTAATTCAAATCAGTCATCATCAATATTTCTCAGATATTAAAAAGACTATTTAGATGAAGTATGCACCTGATCACCACTGTGGGGTTTTCATTGTCTGAGTTGGCCTCATTTTTCCTCAGGAAAGATGCTGTTTATTCATGCATATGTTATTAGGGAGCCAAAAAAGATGGTGCGTTTATAAACAGCCTTTCGTCACCAAGAGTATTAGCTGCATTGTGATATGCGGTGCTACTAAAAATAATTTGTGCACGTAAACAGATTCATTGTAAAAGAATAACTGCTCTCAGCTCAACACCTCTTCTCTGACTGGTGTCTATGTATCCAGCAGAATCACCTTTCTGCACATTTCTAAACAACTTGTCGTTTTGCTGCCCTGTCCTCACATGACACTACAGAGAAAAAACAACTTTGAGTGAGATAATCCAGAAGTTAGGACTCAAAATGATCCACTGATATTGCTCCTTGTGCTCTCACTCTTCACTTATTTAATCACTTCCATCATTCCATCAATATTCTGTCTGCATCTGTTGTTATGTGCTGAGGCTCAGAGGAATGCCGTTCAGTGTTTGACAGATGGGTGATTAATGAGACGCTGATGCAGTTTCAAAGGTGTCGCAAACAGAAAAAGGTGTAGGTGTGCTATTAAAATTACAAATCGTTAAGATGAAAACTCAATTAATAGCTTCTTAAGCTGGCCGTGGTAATATCGATGTGATGAAAACACTGTGAAGCATAACTCCTGTATTTTCCAGTGCGGTGGAGCCTTTAAAAAAAATCATCTGGGTGATAATTAGTTGCTTTTCCCTGCAACAGCTCTACAGTATCCGCGCAAGTGTCATTTCTCACATCCTGCAGAATATGATACAACATGGTACAATACAGGAAGTGTTGCGTTTTAGAACCTGTTTGTGACATGTACAAACTCCTGTCACAATGTTAATTAACTAGGGTTGTCAAAGTTAACGCAATAATAATGTGTTAATGCAAATTTTTTTTCACGCCACTAATTTCTTTAATGAATAAAAACAATTGATTTTTCAGGGTTGCAGCGGGCTCAGTTGTAAATACTGGTATCGTATGAAAATAGTAAACCTAAGGAATCCATTGTTAACAACCATGTCATACTAGCTTGTCGTGAAGGAGGCTAAAAAACGCTCCAAACTTATGCTAAAGTTTGGCGAGGAAAAACTGTCATGGCCATTTTCAAAGGGCTCCCTTGACCTCTGACCTCAAGATATGTGAATGAAAATGGGTTCTATGGGTACCCACGAGTCTCCCCTTTACAGACATGCCCACTTTATGATAATCACATGCAAGCTTTACAAGCTGTTGTTGCCTGTTGGGCTTGAGTTTGCCATGTTATGATTTGAGCATATTTTTCATGCTAAATGCAGTACCTGTGAGGGTTTCTGGACAATATCTGTCATTGTTTTGTGTTGTTAATTGATTTCCAGTAATAAATATATACATACATTTGCATAAAGCAGCATATTTGCCTACTCCCATGTTGATAAGAGTATTAAATACTCCCTTTAAGGTACATTTTGAACAGATAAAAATTAATTTGCGATTAATCACAGCTATCTATTAACTATAATCACGCGATTAATCGCGATTAAATATTTTAATCGATTGTCAACCTTACAATTAACTAAGCATAGTCAAAAAACATTCTCCTTTCTATAAGGAATAATGGTGTTAAGGTAAAGGAATAACAAGGAACCACTGATGAGTTGATGATCTATTTAATGAGCAACACTGATGAAACTGATGTCAAGCATCATGATGTTTAGATGTCTTACACAAGCCACCTTTAACTGATCTGGTACAGCGACATCATGCTGATTTCAGTCCGACTTTGATGATGTATGCATCCTATAGAGTTGTGTTAGGGCCCTCTGCTCTCTCCTCATCACACACTTGCTGCATAAGATGAGCTTGTATTCCCAGCATGTCCTTGTTTGTCAAGAGAATGCTCCAGAATGAATCTATTTTGATCAGTTAACTGCAGTCATCATGCACTCAGCAGAGACGTGTAAATATATAAATATTAGAGCTAAACTCATATCTGGAAAGGTGAATTCACACTATCGTGGCTTTTGGATGAAATATGGGTAGAGCAAAGTCAACCTCTAATACCTGAGAAATTGTTTTTTAAAGAACGTCTTCTTTAGAAATTGAGTTATTAAAAAAAGTGTAGTGAGTGAGAGATAGTTCAATAATTTCACATGTGGGCGTATGCAATTACAGCTTTCTGCTGTGAGTATTTACAAGTACAGACGGTGTGAAGTCTGACATTTCAGAGGAAGTGTTAATGAGTACCGCATAGCACTATGCCAACAATGCATCTCACAGCTCCGACAGGGAAAGTGGTCCCACTTACAGCACAGTTTGCATCTGTAATTGGGATCGTCGGCTTTATTTAAAAACACAACTCTGGAACCGTATACAATATAATGCACCCGAGTTACATCACTGGACATGAATTTCATAGCTCATAAGAGTGAGAATGAGAAAAACAGGGCGGGATGTTTTTTTGATCAGCCAGCAGTAACATTTTTTGTTTTGGGAATAGTGGTAAAAACAATAACCTAAAGTGAGACTATGGAACTTTTGAGAGAAGATATAACACATTATTCCTCTTACAAATGAAGAGTTGAATTCAGAGGTGCTGCAGTAGGTCACCTGGCAGAGCTGGCGCCCCATGTACAATGACTGCGGCCCGGGGTTCGAATCCGACCTGTGGCTCTTTGCTGCATGTCATCCCCTCTCTCTCTCCCCTTTCACTATCTAAATATAAAAGCTAAAAAAATATAATCTTGAAAAAAAATATATACTCAGGGGTTTTGCTGCTCCAGCCTTACTTGGTCCGATATGACCAGTAGCTAATGTTGGCAAACTTTAGGTAAATATTGTTCTATAACAGACATTACTGGGTCAGACTTAATGACTCTTCTCTATTTGCACTGCTGTTACAATAGCTTAGCATTTTAGCTAAATGCTGACTGGTAGTTTAGGACCAGTGTAGGATTTCGGGGGATCCATTGGCAGTAATGGAATATAATATTTATGATTACACACAGAAAAATAAAGGGGCTAACTGAAAGCAAAAATGGTTCTTCAGAGTGATAGAAGAAGCCATAGAAGAACCATTTCTGGTTCTACAAAGAACCTTTCAGACCAAGGTTCTTTAAAGAACCATTTCCTTAAATGGTTCTTTAAAGAACCCACTCATGGCTTGAGTTTGCCATGTTATGATTTGAGCATATTTTGTATGCTAAATGCAGTACCTGTGAGGGTTTCTAGACAATATTTGTCATTGTTTTGTGTTGGTAATTGATTTCCAATAATAAATATATACATACATTTGCATAAAGCAAACATATTTGCCCACTCCCATGTTGATAAGAGTATTAAATACTTGACAAATCTCTCTTTAAGGTACATTTTGAACAGATTGCAATTAATTAAATTTGCCACTGATAGTACAATATCACAAATATTCAAATTTGACCTATGGTGACAGATAACTGGTGGGTGATTGATATACTTTTTGTCTTAGTTTTGCATTCTTCCAGAAATGTGCGGATATATTTCAACACAAACAGGGAAGTTTTGCACTCAGACTTGACAAAGAGACAGATGATATTGGTATGAAGATGAGAGTGTAACACCTTTACATATTATATTCTCTCATCCTTGCATGATGTGACGGCCTTGAAATAAAGTCTCATTAAAATATAATATCTTCCAGTGATTTATACGGCCATTTGAATGAAATATGCATTCAGACTGTGGTCTCCTTTGTAAGTTGTTGTGCTGGCCAGTAAAACCATGGAAGCAAATCAAATCCAGCTCATTGACATTTATAATAAGCAGATGAGGAGTAAAAACTGTGGCACAATAAACTGGCCCGGCTCTCTTCATGCATGAGGGGTCCCGTCTTACAAAAATAAAATACACTTTCATTGTCAAAGTTATATCACGGTTAAATTTACACTTTGTTGTTTCGCAATATTCCAAATTGTATCACCCTCTAAAACACTTCTGAGACTAATTCAATACATTTAAAAGTTTTGAACTTTATGTCAAACTTGCATCACTTATTTCAAACTTTTAGGACTGTTCATAAACAGAAAACGAACCAATATATGCACCCATTATCATTCACTAGTTTTGGTTACGGGCACACTCTAATCTAATTACTGCATGTACTTGGAGTTTGAGAATAATTTGATCAAGCTGTTCCCTCGGTTAATACTCCCATTTTCTTGCTATTTTGCATTTGTTTATGGAATAAATAATTATGTGCTTGTTTTCCTTGAGGCAATCAGCATTCATCAAAATTCATGCCTTATCACAATATGAATTCGCTAAATATGACCATAATCAAAGTAATAATTATGTTAAGATGCTTATATCACCGTGTCGTAATTGCTGCATTCTTGTAACAGAATTCAAATCAGCAGCTGAAGGCAAATGACAATCGGTTCCATCAAAGATCACAGTGTCTACACGATTGCTGAGCACAAGTGTAATATTCTGCTGGGCATGTAATTAGCTTAATCCAATTATTCTCATGATCAAAGCGAGAATCAACAATTCTCTGTAAATTGTCACAGTTAATGGAGCAGCTTCTCATTTTGCCTTGAAGTGACATCGGAATATTCTCGTCTCTACATTTGGAAGAAATGTGGTAATATTCACAAGGAGGAGTTCAACGCAGATGGAGGGGAAAAAAACAAGGTATTGTGTGGTTTACTGTGGAGTCTGCATTTAAAGCAGCAGTAGGTAGAATTGGAGCAAATATGATTAAAAAAAGTTATTTTTTATAAAACGGTCACTATATCTTGACAGTAGTGCATGAGACAGGTAATCTGAAAAGAATCATGTGCCTCTGTGTCCTCCAGTGCTCCTAATGGCATCTGCAAGATTTCACAGACCGGATTAAAACAACCAATCAGAGCCGAGCCTTGCCGTCTCTGAGCAGCTGTCAATCACTCGCGAACTCCAATCAAACGTTCAAACTAGGCAGCGCTGATCAAATATGAATCAATATTCTGTTACTATAATGCCTATTTCTTGCCCCAGATGTTTTCAGAAACATCTTGTAGTGTACTGTTTAGTTGTATAATGAGAGAGTTTGACCCTGTTGAGATCAGTTGAGGAAATACCAAGCACCGCCCACAAGCCAGAGCAAATTTTCTAATTTTACAGCTAAACAGTACAATACAAGATATTTCTGGACACTATAAGATGCTTCAGGACTTCAAGCGAGGCGTTTCAGGCACTTCAGGAGCAGTGTTTCTGTGGGGGAGAGTAACTCCCTTTGGCGTGGACTTTGAGCTTTGTAACTTTGCAGACCTTTTACATGCACAAAACCTATATAACACACTAAAGGAAAGGGAAAAAGCACAAAAGCATAATAAGTCTCCTTTTAGTTTGAATAAATCAGCATTCAATCCCATTTCACTGATTGAAAGTATTGTACACCCCCACAAAACAATCAGAGCCACATATACAATCAGCAACCACAATCAGTAATGATATGAATGCATGGCCTTGACTCGATTATAATGCACACAGGCAGAGCAGCTTCCATTATATACAATCATATTATACTGCACGCCACCCATCCTGATTACAAACACTCATACAGAACACACACACACATTAACTTGTTTACTAGTTTTTCAGTTGTTGAGAATGTTTGTCCTCGGAGGGACAAACTTTTAAAGTAGTGCAGTAAGTTTGAACTATTCTAGTCTTTATGAGAGGGGCTCATTTATCTCTTTCTGTCCTCCACACTCTGAGGCTGCAGCTCACTGATAGGCCTACTGATGGAGGGAAGTCAGCAATTGAGTTTTTGCTTTTGCACAAATTGAGTCATGCAACGCTTTATATTATTGCATAAGGAGTGCACCAGGTGTTCGTTCATTCCTCTTTAACAGATTGATGTCCAAGATGTCCACTACTGCTTGTGAGAATAAGCAGTAGAGACAGAATCACACTCTACTGGCACGTTTCCACCAAGTAGTTCAGTTTAGTTCAGTTCGTTACACATTACAACGATTATTTTTGCGTTTCCATTATAGCAATAGTTGTGGATGGTACCAATAGCACCTCTCCAGTTTTGGTACGACCTCGGTCGAGGTTCCAAGCGAACTGTCCATCGCACATTTTTGTTCAAAATGTACCTTAAAGGGAGATCTGTCAAGTATTTAATACTCTAATCAACATGGGAGTGGGCAAATATGCTGCTTTATTCAAATGTATGTATATATTTATTATCGGAAATCAATTAACAACACAAAACAATGACAAATATTTTCCAGAAACCCTCACAGGTACTGCATTTAGCATAAAGAAATATGCTCAGGGCATGTCTGTAAAGGGGAGACTCGTGGGTACTCATAGAACCCATTTTCATTCACATATCTTGAGATCAGAGGTGAAGGCAGATGCCATTAGGAACACCGGAGGACACAGAGGCACGTGATTTTTTTCAGATTACCTGTCTCATGAGCTACTGTCAGGATATAGTGACCGTTTTATAAAAATAACTTTTTATTTAAATCATATTTGTTCCAACCTGCCTACTCCAGCTTTAAAGGGTGCCTCTGTGTGTCGGTATCGGACACCAAAGGCTGCCAATTAAGCGTCAGTATTTGAGGAGTTGGGAGTGAGAACGGGTTGTCCATACAGGTGGAAAATGCCACACAAATTCCAGTGTAATATCAGTGTAATTAGGAAAAGGAATCATATGCTGCTAAAATATAAAATGCATTCATGTTCACTGCATTACACAATTTTGGCTGCTGATGCCAACTTAGTTTGAGAACTTTGCCTGATATGTTGTAAGGATGGGAAAGAGAAAACATTATAGTCATTATAGTACGTCTGTAATCACTTGATAGCCAAGTTCCTGCTAGTCTGTGGACTGGATACTTCAATAAATACATCTATCCATCAGTCAATAATGACACATTCCCATGGTTAGCATTAATGATACTGTTCCTGTTATAGTCTACAGATCAGTGGGAACCTCAGAGGAGTCAGCATCCTGCTCAGGATGATAGTGCTGGCTTCGCGAGGTCCCGCTCTGTGTATTGATCTGCTCATGCAGCATTCCCTCCGCTTGAAGTGAGAATTTGCCTCTGATCTGAACCAGCTTTCAAGTGGGCAAAAACAACCTCAAACAATCTGATTCAAAGGCGTTTTTTTTTTTTGTTATGTACATCAAGAGTACAGCGCAGCACAGTATGTAGATAAAAACAAAACAGCAAGCCTGCAGGGCTGGTTCAAAGCGTAATGATTTCTCTTGAATATCCTTCTGAGCTGCTCTTAATTCTGCTGAGATGCAGTCGATGTAGATTACACAGGAACTGATGCGGAATCAGAATAGTTGGGAAGGATTTCAAATGCTCCATGAAATAGCCCGATGAATTTCCATGCAGCTTTTAATTCTAGATCAAACTATTTCAACAACAACCATTTGTGAGCAATTTGTTAATGAACAGACCAGTAAGTGAAGAGGATATCTGAAAGTTAAATCTTTAGACTTCATTACAAGATAATATGGCAATGATCCACGGCTGGTGTGGTTACTGACACTGAGGTGCCTGCAGCACAGGCTCATGTTTTACATCGGCATCAGACGAGTTTGTTTTGCACTCTACAGAGAAAAAAGAGTCTCAGTAGCTGTCACTTTCTAGCTTGTAGTTTCATAAAGTGTGAAAAACACTGGCAATTAACACGTTTTAATGAGAAGAACGAATCTGTTTCTAGTCACTCTCTGGTACAGTCTAGAGCAGTCTGAGTGTTGAGTGTTCAGAACTCACGTGTCCCTGTGTGAGTGAACAGTGAGACCTAAGGAGCATTTAAAGAGGAATAAAGAGTTAAACCATGGTGCTTTTCTGTGCTGATAATTTAGACCAACAAGGCTTTACACTGGATTCAACTTTGCAAACCAAAGAAGCAGTTAAAACAGCACAATGCTGCTGTTAAAGCTGGAGAAGGCAGGTTGGAGTAAATAGGATTAAAAAAAAAAGTTATTTTTATGAAACGGTCACTATATCCTGACAGCAGCTGTCAATCACTCGCAATCAGTCAAACTAGGCAGCGCTGATCAAATATGAATCAATATTCTGTTACTGTAAAGCCTATTTCTCACGTAAAATGCTTCAGAAACATCTTGTAGTGTACTGTTCAGCTGTAAAATGAAAACATTTGTGACCATGTTGAGATCAGTTGAGGAAATACCAAGCACCGCCCACCAGCCAGAGCTTTCTCATCTTACAGCTAAACAGTACAAGATGTTTTACGTGAGAAATGGGTATTATCATGATATCAGTGCTCCCTAGTTTGACCGTTTGATCAGAGCTCACGAGTGATTGACAGCTGAATCCGTTGAATGAACAGCCAATAGGAACTCTCTCTCTCTCAAATGACCTGTGATTGGCCAAAGTCTCCCGTCACAGGCTAGATTTTTTAAAGCCTGAAAACAGAGCCATGAGGAGGTGCAGAAGTCTAGTTTTCTCTCAGAACACTTGAATTACAATATGCTGAAAGATTATAATGGAATTTTTGCCCAATGATGCTAAAAATATTCTGCCTTCTGCCGCATTAAGGTCTGAATCAAGAACGTAATACGTAATGCAAAGGCGTGAATATGTATTCAACTTCATTAGCGTTAGTATTTTGAGAAAGAAGTGTTAGTTAGTTAATCTGCAGACAGTTTGGCAGCAAGATGGCAAAAAAAAACAAAAAATGTTACAATTGCTCCCGGTCTCCCCTATTTTATCCCCATGAAAGTTCTCTGTAATCCAGCCTGATAGATATCAGAGGGTTTGACAAACTCATCTCTGTTGTAGCTTGTCTTGTTCAACACACATATCCAGCAAAGCAGGAGAAAAAAACATCCATACTTAACAGTGAGAACGCATGTCCTGTACTGCATTTAAAGGCTGAGGAGGGAAAGGAGAGAAAAGGTCCAGACCTTAACAGTAGACTGGAGCAGCTCAGCATCCACTTCTTCTCCGCATGTCGCCTTCTCCTCCGCTGCCTCTGCCTCCGAGCTCAAAGGATTTCATCAAGACAGATTTAAATCACTCTTTGCTGCCGTTAACGGTGCCGCTGCCGTTCACAGTCTACATGAACGCTGCATCCCTGGATGAATGGATCGGGCTTACAGGTGGACATGTCGGGAATGCGCTCCGGAGCTCCCGCTGTGCTCCAGTGCGCACAGACTGAGAGAGATGTGGGAGAAGAGAGGGCAGCTTATTTGGCACTAAACCCTCCCTCCCCTCCCTCTGTTCTGCTCTCCTCCCGTCGCTCTTCCTTTCTCTATCACTCGTCCTTCGTCTTATTCCACTTTACTGTGTAGCTCCAAGCATTTCCCCCTTGCACCAAATGAATACCCTGTTTCCTCTGTGTTTCTGTTAGTATTAATGCTAGTAATTGTCTGATCCCTGCAGGTGTGTGTGAGAGAGAGAGAGAGGCAGACACGGCTTGAAGCAAGACATCTGTGAGTCAGTGTATTTATGTGGGACTGAGGGAGTCTCTGCTTTGAGGGCAGGACCAACCCCCATCCTCTCTGAAACAAGCAGCTATTGGCATGTACCAGAGAGGCAGCCTGCAAGAGGATGAGAGGGAACCATCATGTAAAGGCAGCATCATTTTATCAGCTGTTTAAGAAAGACAAAGAGATTGTGAGAAGAGATAGGAAGTCCCATAGATTTAAACAAGCACAAAATCACCTTCATAAACGTGCACACGCAATCACATCTTTTGACATTGAACGATCACCCCTGCCCCGACGAACCATTAAGTGCCACTTTTCCTCTTCTTGAAAGGTGTGACATTTAGAAGAAATGCTAAGCTACTGAGGGTGATCCAACAAACTTGAGCCTAACCTTTACTAAATAATGGTTTGTGGCTACGCATCATGTGACACCTCGGTAATTGGAAAACAGTATTAAAATCCAAGTGCCTCACTGTAACAGCTGTAAAGCCATGGTAGCGTGCACATTAGTAGACTCTATAATCAATGGCAAGAAAACAATGTTGGTATAAGCAAGACGTGCACCTCGGCCAAGAAGTGATGAAGTGAATTATCGCCCTCTGAAGCCATCAATCATATTTTGAAATCTTTCCTCTACAGCGCTGTGACAGAGCTAAGATGTATAGGCCTACACCACTGGCTGGAAGTATAAACCCGCTCTTTAAGAGCCTAAGTGATTGTCTTAAGTACCATACTATATAAGTACTGTAGCAAACTGCAATTGCTTTAGCTACATAATCTTGCTAATGCACTAGAAAGATCAATGTCTACGGGTGTTTTACAGTTTATTACATGTCATTTTGTTTTACGGTTATGTGCTGTAATTTGACGGTATCGTTCTGGAAAATTTGCTGTCAGACTTTTTACTGTTTTTTTAAAAAAAATAATTTTCAATTAATCTGCTCTTAAAGAACCTGACATCAAAGAACAAGCCGCAACGAAGGCTGACCTTTGAGACGCCTCACGTCACCTTTGTCTTGGCCAAAAAGTTGCACTCGAACACACCGCAAAGGCCAACTACCACGTACGTTCTGTATGTGTGTGAGAGGAATTAACTCTCCACACCAGCAGGCGGTGGTAGTCTGTATTCGTCATCAAAAAGAAGACCGAGGACGGTGGACATACAAGCGTACATAAATTAAAGCAGCGTTTGCCGAACATTTTCACACCAGTTACCACTTAGCTTCATTCCAGACGGCCATGTCGTTGTGAAAACGGCAGGTCCTCTCCACGGAGCCCGCCATGTTGCACCGCCAGGTTTCTACAGTAGCCCAGCACGGACAAACCTTTTCCTGCTTGGGCCGGAGTTGATAACGTTACTCGCTCCTGTCGCCGCTGCTCTCTCTCTCTTGCTTCACCACTCACTTCTGACGTACACACTACTAAGTACTGACTCTGCTCTAAATGACCTACGCTACTCTACAACAACTGGCTCTAGAGAGGGCCACTCGCGTTTTTGCGTCGGCAACTGTAGTTCTCCTACAAGCTTAACACAGGAGAGGCTTCAGATCCTACACACTGCTCCTTTAAGTAGTATTATACATACTGTAGCAAACCTGTACAATTGCTCTATTTCCATAATCTTGCTAATGCACTAGAAAGATCAATGTCTACGGGTACATTGATTTACTTTATAGAGTTTTTATGTAAATACTTTTTTTTTTCCTTCATAATGCAGGCCTTGCTCGCCAGATTGTAACAGGACGCATCATTCCCCCTAGCTTCATCACAATGAGACCCGAGGGTGCAGCAGTGGCCTTTCAAAGTTTGAGATTTGACCTTTGCATTTTGTCCCCAATCACAGCAATTTGTAAGTAGGCCTAAGGCTGGATGGGAGCAGTTTTGTTTATTTCCCTGAATGTGTTGCAAACTTTAGTGAAGAAAATAAAGAAAGTGAAACTGTAGTCATTGTGGTGATTTTCCTTGTTACGGAGCTGTTATAGCGAAGTGCCTTTAATGCATCATGTCAAAGCACTGGTTTATTTTTGATCTGTCTTCCAGTTATGTTGCAAGATCACCTCAATAAAAATGGTGAAAGTATTTCCTGCATTTTAATGAGATTTGCTGATTTTGCCACTTATCAGAAATTGGTGAATTGGCTAAAATAAAAATGGCAGAATGCCCTGTTTTTTTTTTTATTTGATTTAAACATATAATTACTGTAAGACTGGCCAAAAACAGCAGCAAAACCTTGTCTGATTTTGCAGATCCTATTATTTTGGTATTATTTTAAATCTAAATGAACATGTTTCTTTTATCTCACTCTCAAAAACCAAAGAGCAGAATTGGAGTGCTGGTTACAGAGGTCGGTTTAGTCACCTACAGCATGTTGTACACCAACATGGTGTGCGTTGCCTTAACTTGATTTCTGTGAACTCAGTTTTTCACGGCTTTTTGATGTGAGTGCTGGCGGTGATGATTGGATGCTTTATAGTTGTGAACTATTTTCTGTTTCTCTACGTCTCCACAGTTTGCCTCGCAAGAGGAACAAGTAGGTCAAAGCGCCTGGGGACCCTGAAAGCATTTTGACAGACTTCCAGATCTCCTGGAAGTTGGTCTCCAGAGGGGTGAGGGCAATATTTAGGGCAAAGCCCTGCACAGTAGTCTGCTTCCTGCAGCTAGTGCATCGGAAAACATGAAAAATGTTAAAGAAAAAAAAGAGAGAGATAAATATTGTTTGCAAATATAATAAAGCTGGTGAGCTTGATGAAGGCGAGACACTTGCAGAGATGGATTCAGGCAGTCAGGTCTAATATTGTTGGTGAGACATTTTAACATGCATTGTTTGGGTTGTAGGTTATTTTAAGAACAGAAGAGTTATTTCATTCCCTTAAGGGACAGCATCATCTACCTCATCACTGACACTGTTACCAGACAGCAGCTTGCACAAACTGTAGCAATGGTGGTAAAAGGGGCTGAGAGAGAGACAGAGACAGAGACAGAGAGAGACAGAGAGAGACAGAGAGAGACAGAGAGACAGAGAGAGAGAGAGAGAGAGAGAGAGAGAGAGAGAGAGAGAGAGAGAGAGAGAGAGAGAACAAGGCAAAGGAAGTTGCAAAAAAAAAAGGCTCAGCCAAGCTGAATGGCCGGGTATTTTGTCTCTGGGTGTCTCAATGGGCAGCCTACAATGTATGTTAATTCATCCATCACAAAGAGCCTTGAAGCGAGGCTTTCCCAATCCAGCAAACAAATCACTTCCTTTGCTCAATTGGTATTCTGTGGTCGACTCTCCAGTCTTTGTGTTGTGAAATGAACAGTGTGGAATAACAAACAGATCCAAGTTGTAGGTGCGGTTCACTTACCCAGAGGTGACTTTGACTGAAACTCCTCTTCATGCACACACAGAGTGATCGGGTACCAACAGTTAGTTTGGATTACATGTGGCCTGCTGCTGCTATAAGCGACCCCACAGTTCCATAAAGCTGCCTTCACATGATAAGGAATGTGCTCACCGCGAGGTAGGGCGCAGAGCCTTGCGAAGGCAAAGCATAGCGCAGGTAAAGTAGGCCTATAATATGCCATTCACTGTTTCATGGTAACTACAACTATTGTAGCTGTTATCTCATTGTTTGCGCTTTGAAAGGTCAGCTGAAACCAAGGTCAAAGTTATTATTAGTTATTTTAATTATCTCTCCATTATGTTATAGCGACCATGTATATTTCTTGTAACTGTTGTTTTGTGAGTACGTAATTTGAGAGATGTTAAATAAGCTCATATTTAGTGCTAACCTAACTAGCCCTTAGCCTAGCTGTGTGCATGCTTTGCTAAAGCAACATTCTAGGTCACTTTACATTAAAACGGCTATAATCAATATTTTCACATTACCGTAACAATGGATTGTATGTGAAAGGGGTCGTCATAGTGATGAAGGAGAATTATCTCCTAACTCTAGTCTTAGCTGTTGAATATTGTTGAGCCATAGACTGTATATAAAGATGGACGATATGACGGCTCCCCAAAAGTGAAGCCAAAACATCTGGATCGCCCCCTGGAGGCTGGCTGCACTACAGGTCATAAAGCCCGCCTGCTCCATGTTAGCAGATGGGACACGGGCCAAACACCGCTGTCATTTTAGGTAGTTCTTATCACGCTGCTGTATGTTCAATTGTTATTTTTTTCTGAGAACTTTGGCTTTAATTATTTAATGCGATTAAAAGGGGGTGAGATGTTTGACGATTGGTTCGGACGGGTGACCTCGATACCGCGGCTCCACTGCCCGATCACTACTGCGCAGACTCTGGCTCCAAATGGTGTCAAAACCTCAAGATGGCAGCTCCCATATCCAGGATATTTTGGCTTCACTTGTGTACAGTGGGAGGAAGTGGAGACGTGTCGTCCATCTTTATATACACTCTATGGTTGCAGCACTTAACAGCTAATGTTAAAGAGCCAGAAAATTTGGTAGGCTAGTGCAAAACGGAGCTTAAAGGCAGTGTTGTAGTTCTCAAGATCGGTCTTGGTCTCGAGACTGGTCCCAAGACCACTTTTTGATGAGGAAGAGGAATCTTCATTTGTTTTCTGTGGGTGTCTTTATGGGAATGTGGATCTTTCAGATCAATTTGAGGAGTGCCTATGGTTTGCATGTTCCACATTTTATCGTATCATGCAGTGTGGGACTCGTACTGGTCTGGTCTTGGTCTTGACTCGGTCTTGGCCTGCCTTGGTCTTGGTCTTGACTCGGTCTTGGCCTGCCTTGGTCTTGGTCTTGACTCGGTCTCAACCCCTCAAAGTCTTGGTCTTGTCTTTGTCCTGATACACTCTGGTCTTGGTCATGTTTTGCTATTGCAGGTTGAAGTTACTGCTGGGCTATGTGTTTTTTTTAATGTACTCTGTGTTCGTTATACTGAAGCTAATGTATTATGTTACACTTGCTATTATACTTACAGTGGGCTACATTAGGTCTACCCAAGGCCAAATTAACCTGCTAGGGGGCCCTGGAGCAAACATGAGCAGCTATATGCCCTCTAACTCCTCTAACTGAAATAGCCTAGTGTGTTTTCATAGCTTTGCACCTGCAGGCTCATAGTGAGAGCCAATGCGTCTGAGATAATTGCATCTGAATGTACAAAGAGACCGCTATTTGCATCAGCAGTGCTTACAGAAGCCTTAAGTTATACAGCCTATTTTGTAATTACCTGGAAGACGTTAAGTCCTTTTGGAAATTACACCTCTGTGTTCTTTATGTTCCACATTCAAACAAGCAGGATGTCAATTGGCTCTTCGTCTGAAGCCATTTCTTGGCACTCTTAATGCTTTTACTTTACTTTAAAGTAGAGCTATAAAAAAGTGATGAAATCTAAATTGAATGGGCAATTACACACACACACACACACAAGGTACTGATGTAAAAAATGGAAAGTCTGGGCAACTGAAACAAACTAGGGATTATCAGTTAGATATACCTCTAATGTTCATGGCAGCGAAACCACAATCAAGCTGACATTCAGATGTTCGTGTACTTTTATCTTTTGAGCAAGGTTATTTTATAGCACAGCATGAATTATTAATGAACCAAATGGCCTTGCTTCATTATTCAATAACAAATGGTGCAAGACTTCTGTCTTGTCCATGTTGATGTGTTGTGGTTTTAGGGTCCTGTAAGAATCCTGTAAGAGCCCTCACTGGGGACAATGCATATTTAATTGCAGAAAAACACAACTGAATTTTGAATTCATGTGGTTGCTGTTTTTTGCCTTTTTCTTCCCTCTTGTATTCGTGGTGTTTACCAGCATAGTTGCATTTTATTTAGCGAAACATTGTAGTTTCTTACAATTTTCCAGTGTCAAAATGTGAAGCAATAAGTAAAATCTACCCACTTGATCTGCTGTAAATAAATCCATGAATTAGAATGCAATTTGTGTTATATAATCCATATGGAACAGCTCAACATATTGATAAATATTACTGTATATCAGAAAATATATGTGTCCAATTCGTCATTTGTAATTTAATTGCTTTATGCAAAGCACACACCAACAAGCCTAGGGGCCATATCTTAGACCCGGCGCACAGCGCGATGCAACTGTCATTGCTAGTTTCACACTGACACAATTGTCATTTTCACACCCTACGTTGGTCCACGTTGTCTAACTAGCAAATGTTCTTGCGCTCATCTGTGCGCCCATGAGCGTGTTGGTCTTAAAATGAGATGTGGTCAGTTGTGTTGTTGGCACATTGCTATCTTGAGGCAGCAGAAAAGCGTTATTCACCGCCTCTCCGGCTGTGCCCAACTGCAAGCCTGTGCATAAAGCAGCTCCAGAGGTTCACTTTTTTATGTTACTGTGACTTCACTGCCATTGTAAAAGAGATAACTTAAAATAAAGGATTACTTTATTTGAAGTTTTACCCTGCATTTCATATTTTCTGCCTCAGTCGGTTCCATTTTTCTACAATATATGTAAGCTATATTTATAGATCTTAACATTTCATTCACGAATGTTCTCTCATCTACTGAACACTGAAGATTACTATACTAAATGCTTCCTAATATAGGTGCATTTTTGATTATAGGCATGGGGGAATTTGAGACATATCCCAAAGTTGGTCTTTTTCTACCATAAACACATTGTTTAGTTCACTTTTTCCATTATCTCACATGCCTTACATTTTAGTAGAATTCAAATACGTCTAAATTATACACTAAAACATATTCAATAATACATGCAGAGTGGACAGGGTTTAAATGTAAAGAATATTTAATAGAAGTGTTGTCACTGCTTTGCGCGGAGGTCGTAAATACTTGATGCTCTGCAGCCTCTTTCGCTGTTGCTTCAGTATCTTCCCCTTAACATCCCAGCTGCTGGTCACACTTTAATAAAACCGTATTATCAACCTCACTTGGATTATTTGCTGTTTCAACTAAATGCAGAGGTGCTGTAAAATCAACAGATTCTGCACTCCTGGAAAATGATGATGGATGCTTGGTTTCTAAAGCTTCTACTGTTATTGCAGTTGTAACTCTAAATTGGATTATACTGTCCTGAAAGAGAAGTGACCCAGCAAACTACATCTACTGGATCTACCTTTTAATAATGCATCTGGATAAAGCATAACACTGCAATATTCACACACTGATACTACTTTCTGTCAGTTAGCGTGGGTTTGCCAATGTAATACACTGTAAACACACGTTTTCTTTCCTTTCCTTTCCAGTGGACACACAATTTGTGGGGATTTAACTTTTACACACTTATTAATAAAACATAAATTAATGGTTCTTGCTTGGTTCTTGATTCAGGAAATATAATCTCATACATGAGCAAACAAAGCCTCCAAGGTAACGGAACTTGGTAATGCTGTGTCCATAGCTGGATTACAGTGGATGACATTTCAGTCAAGGAAATATGGTACAGGCAAGGAGAGATATTAAACAGTTTCATTTCCCACCATTACACACAACTTCGTGGCTTGAAGAATGACATTTCCCAAGTATACTAGACATCAGAAACTATCAGTATGCAGTTTGATTTAGCTTTCTTTTAAAGGCCCTGACACACCAGGCGGCGTGTCCTGCACTGTCGGCTCAAGTCTGCCTAGCCTGTCAGGGTTTTTTCGTCCGATTCAGCATGTTGAATCGGCGGCGGAGCTCGACATTGAGAGAAATCACTCTAATTGGCTGTTCAGCTTAAACGAATCAGTGCACGAGAAGAGAAACAGAAGTGAGGAAAGCAAGCAAACGAGTAAAGTCAAGATGAAAAACACACTAATTTTTCATCTTCATCTCATCTGATCATTCCAATACACGGTTATTTTCACAACGACATGGCTGTCTGGAATGAAGCTAAGTGGTGAGTGAAAGTGGTGTGAAAATGGTCGGCAAACGCCGCTTTGTTTCATGTACATATCACATCCTCGGTCTTCCGGTTTCCCTTTTTGAATGTCGCATACGGACTACTGCCACCTGCTGGTGTGGAGAGTTATTTCATCTCATGCAGGCGCAGAATGTACGTGCTAACTGGCCGTCAGCTGTAGTCGGCCAAGACAACGGCGACGTGAAGCGACCCAGCAGTAGGCCTTCATCGCCGCTAGTTCCTTGATGTCGGCTTGGTGTGTCTGGGCCTTAAAATTGGTCAACAGCAGTATCCAATCCACCCGTCCATTGCACCATTTCAAGTTCACATCAGATCTGTAGGTATTGGCTTTTATCAAAAGCTGATTATTCTTTATGTTGCTCTATAAAGCAAACACAGCAGGGAGCAGCTGTCTTCATCTCATTTGTTTACAGTGCTTACTGCAAAGAATCACGATTAATTTGACAGTAGGGGCTTAAAGCTGCTTACATAGCATCTCTAAAAGCCGGTGCACTAGCCTCATGTCACCCTTTATTACCAGACAACAAAAACACACCGGCCCTGGAAGTGCAGCCATCTTGCTCCTTAACGGTCTAAGTTATGCACATGCCCAAAGTGAAGAAGCACCACATTAAATCAGACCCTCAGCTTTTATTTCCACGTCCTCCCACAACATAGGGAGACAAACAACCTTGTGTTTAATAATGAGAGCCCGAGCAAGAAGACCTTTATCTCGGGAGGAGACTGGGGAAATAATGGCAGTAATTAACTGAGCGTTACTCCTCAGCAAAGACCTCCTGAGAACTCCCACAGTCATTCCAGCCCTCGCTGTGCCATCTCCTCCTCTGCCTAAATTGACACCGCTGTCTAGTTTGACATGCTCGCTCACAACAACGGAGCCTGTTTTCAAAGCCGTGAACAGGAAACCATTTTATTGCCAAGAGCTGGAACTGTACTGCTCTTAATGCAGCCCTGGATCAGCGCTGGAACTCAATGTCAGTATTTTCTTTTATGCCTTTTTAATTTCCTCCACTATTTGTCTCAGTATCCCATATGGCAACACAGTCTCACGGCAGTTCGTGAAATAGTCACGAAATTTAATCTATTTGATTTGTGTACATAGACACGAATTTCCTTTTTTTTTCATGACGCTCAGCACGACTTTCAACAACGTATTTTTCGTGCTTTTTTCCTACGAACGTCCAGCAACACGTGACACACGTGTCAATTTCCACTCCAGTCTCTTCAAAATAAATCTACTTAGTTAGGTTTAGGAAAAGATCGACTTGGTTAGGCTTAGGCAACAAACTACTTAATTAGTTTTAGGAAAAGATCGACTTGGTTAGGCTTAGGCAACAAAACTACTTAGTTAGTTTTAGGAAAAGATCGACTTGGTTAGGCTTAGGCAACAAAACTACTTAGTTAGGTTTAGGAATAGATCGACTTGGTTAGGCTTAGGCAACAAAACTACTTAGTTAAGTTTAGGAAAAGATCGACTTGGTTAGGCTTAGGCAACAAAACTACTTAGTTAGCTTTAGGAAAAGACCGTGGTTGGGGTTAAAATAACTCTGGAAGTGTCGTAATTTAAGTACGGAAGTTACATGACAAATAAATCAATTTGGACTTCTGGTTCCGGTGTTAAACATGTTAATGTATTGTACACGAATCAATACATTTTATTTTGTGACTATTTCATGAACTGCTGTGCGACTGGGCTGAGTATGTAGCTGCTCTAAAGTAGTCACTCACAATGAAAACAGAATTTATCTTTACGTTATGATCCCTTTATTCATAATACAGACAGAAGAGGAGAAATCAGCCTGACTGTGGAATCATCAGCTTACACAGTATAACTGTTCATTTATTGCTGTAACTTGTGAGGTGTTAATCAGCATGGAGCGTATGTGTTTCAGGTTTCAGCTGTGGCAGCCGGCAATAAATCACTATGCCTCTATCATTTATGAATACCAGCAAAAAGGGAGGCGTGATCATTATGCTTTGACAGCTCACCCAGCTACTGTCCACATCACATATATTAGATCAGCCAGGTTAACACCTTCATCGAGGCCCTTTGCCGTGACACATTGCAGCACACACCTGCAGGGCCCTTCAATAAGGAGGATAGGATGGCTTTCTTCTTTTGGCACTTCATGTCCTTATAAAAAGTATTTATGATCATGGTATGAGGATGTAGTATTCATTGTATATTCTCCCTCTTGATTTCAAACTCACACAACCTAATTTTTGCTTTCTGATGGTATTAATTCACAAAAGAGCAGCTTGAGATTGGTTTGAAACCAGCCATTAAGAAGCAGGTTACTTCTGACAGGACAAACAACCCCTGCTGTTTGGTAAATGGCTCTGCTATCAATGGCAAAAAAACAGGTTCAGAAATCAACTTGGCATTTCCTCCTGCTGCATGTGGCTTTCTGCTGGATCATTTGCATTATCATTGCCCTGGCGTTCTCTTATTCGGCTTCCTGAAAATCGTTGAGCCTCACAGCTTGCACTGTAATTGTCATTTCAGTAGCATCCCTGGACTCATCGATTCACACGATTCAACATGTAGAATTTTTCCTGTGAGCTCTCGTGTGGCAACAATCAGCCTTTTTATGCAGCTCTCATACTATCAGCATGTGCATTAAGCTTCTTGTAATATGAGAAAAATAATATAGACCTATACAAACAAGCAATACAAGGTCTCTATATCACTCCTCACTAAAGCGTGTTTCATGTTGTGACAGCAGCAGACCTGACTATAAAGTATAATCAGTCAAATGAGAAAGAAGATCTCAGCCAGACAAGCTCTCCTGACAACCATCATTGGCTTGACAACCGACAGATACAGCAGATGTGACAGGTATGATTTCTGCCTCTTTTTCCTCAGTAAATCACAGGAGGAAAACAGAATTATTACATTGCGATAAAAGTGGTAAAATTAAACAACCCAGTCAGAAAAAACCTGCAAACCACAGGTAACGTAATAACGTAACGCAACAACGTAACACAACAACGCAACGCAACAACGCAACGCAACAACGCAACGCAACAACGCAACGCAACAACGCAACAACGCAACGACGCAACGACGTAACGTAACGACGTAACGTAACGACGTAACGTAACGACATAACGTAACGACGAAACGTAACGACGTAACGTAACAACCCTAAAAATGTAAGTAATGCAAATAAATAACAACCGCAGTAGGCGGACTTTCTAACATAACGTTACGTAACAAACGTAAAGTCAACATCTACTCAGGACATGAACAGTGGTCTCCTGGGTGAAAGTCCTGTGTTTGACCTCTCCAACCCACCCTTTGTGGACTTTCTCGCTCTTTATACTCGGTATTATTCCACATAACTTTCAATATACTACGGCACTTGCTCTGGGTGCCGCTCATTGTAATAGGTCAATTGCTCTGCCAGAATGTAAAAACGTTGACATTAAAAAATAAAAAATACAAAAAAAAAGTTGACATTCAACGTGTCCGTGGTTTGCAGGAACATCAACAACAATGCGAACATTTTTTCCTGGCGACTGGGCTGAATAACAATTAGATTGAGTTTTTTCTGATACTGGGACTGTATTATACACAGTATGATGTACTCATGTAAGTATCTGCTTCAGCTAATGGGAATCCTACAAATACAAATAGGTTCTTGAGGTCAAGCAAAGTCTTCTGAATTCCTGTCATCCAGATATAACATAGCTCATCTCTCCAGGTATCTGGGGGCAATAGATTTTGTGCGAGCCTCACATATGTGATCCATTCTTCTCTGTCTGACTGTCAGCCATATGCCCGCTTGACAAATAACCTTGTCATTTGGGGCAAACTGGGAGAGCGCTGGGCTCTGAGGAAACATGAAAACACATCTTTCAACACAAACTAGTTAGGCAACAGGTGTGTGTGACTCGTTCCTACATGACAGTAATACTGCCTCACTGTCAGAATGATTCATCCTATTCCTGACTGTGATAGAAATCGCGCCTGGGCTTTCAAATGTTGCACAGAATGCTATTTTCTGGCCATTAAGAAGATGTTGCACAAGATGGAAGCTCTCTGATATAGCAGCATATTATCCTGTTACTACTTGTGGCTGCATTAATATGATGCATGCACTTAGGTGTACTTTATGTGTGCACACACATACACGCATGCCATCCAAGCACTTGTAGGGTGCAGCTAACACTTCAGTACTGTCAGGCAGCTCGTTTCATCCATATCTGCACGAAATTATTATTTTATTTCCAGAGCTTGGAAAAGGAGATTTATTTGTTTCCTGTGTAATGTTATGAAATGATGTTCCTCTCTTGTTTCACCACTGTAGTGCTATTATTGGTGTCCTAACCTCCCGGTCTGAAAAGTGAAGCCAATGAGGAAGTGCCTTAAACTTGCATTCTTTCTAACAGCGAGCAGGGGGCGACTCCTCTGGTTGCAAAAATAAGTCTGATTGTATAGAAGTCTGTGAGAAAATGACCCTACTTCTCACTTGATTTATTACCTCAGTAAACATTGTAAACATGAGTTTATGGTCTCAATCGCTAGTTTCAAGTCTTCTTCAAAACAGCATGATGTTCATTTAGTAAATTATGGTCCCATTTAGAGTCAAATAGACCATAAGCAGGGTGTGCTTTAGGACGTGGCTACCATGTGATTGACAGGTCGCTACCACAGCCTTGTCCGGTCTGGGAGTTGTCCGTGTCCTCGTTTTTGAACTTTAACCTTTTCACAGTGTGTTTTCAGTCGTTCCCTGCCTTTTCATTTTGAAAGAGCAACGGCCAATGAGGAAACTCCAACACTCGGCCGACCAATCGTGTAACTTCATCACTCACTCAGTGGCAGACTTTTGCGTTTGTAGGGCTGGCCCTCTGCAGTCCAGCCAAATAAATAAGTGTTAACGAGTCTGAATACTCCAACAGAACTGCTTGTCGGATGGTCGAACAGTGTCTGAACAGTGTCTAAAGTCTCTTCCACCCACCCCTCTCACATTGAATTGGGGGGACCGTGTCCGACAATTTTTGTAAGGCAGCCCCCGTATTCATTTTGAATGAGACCTTGAGCAAACAACGCTCAGGGTCGTCCGGCATAAAAGTTGAACATGGCTCAACCGTTGAGTTCAAAACGACTTCATCAGTCACAGCGCTGCGTTGGTCAAGCTCTCTTTTTTTCATACTCATGTTCTTACTTTCACAACTATTTCTGTCACTTTTCATGTTTACAGTGCAACGCTATGAATGCCTTCCAGGAGAGACTGAAAGTGTGCATCATTATCCCCATATTTAAACGATTGTGGCATCTCGGAAAAGCAATTAACACGTCGTCGTTCAACACGTCGTACTTTTCATGCAGACATCGACCTTTACTTGGATGGCAACAAAGGGTAAGATTAGATAGACTAGATTAGATTAGATTGTACATTTCCCTGTTTTAACCTGGTTTATTTATTCGTTTCATGCACACACACTGGCCTTTACTTGTCAATCTATAAAGCAAAGCTGCTGTGATCCTAAGAAGGTTAATTGTTGTAAGTAACGTCACTACTCATGTAATTTATTTGCATGTGCACAACGCAGAAAACTGGTTAGACTGAGGGAGAGACTTTAATTAACACCCTGTAGTATTGTGGAGCTGCTCCGGAAAAAGACATACACAACATGTCAATACATTATTCAGAGAAAGAATAGAATACAAAACCTCTTTGTGTTTGAATGCCATGTTGCATTACTTAAGGGAGCACAGTATGGTTGGTACTGTTCCACCTCCGTTTATGGTGGGAGCAGAATTGTTTCAGAAGGCGAGGAATGTATACGATCAGGAGAAGATGTTTCTGAGATTGGTCATGCTAATGCAAAGACTCTATCACAGTAGGATGATTCAAAAGAATACATAGTGGAAACCCAATAGACAGGAGGTGACATTTTACTTTGAAAATTCTCTTGACAAAAAAATAGGTCCCTCTATGAAAGCTTTAACCAAATGCTTTCACCACTGACAGGTGACCAGGAAATAATGTCGGATTGCAGATCGTCTGATATTATTTCACTTCCCCTGCTGTCATTCATGCAGGATCTGTCCTTTTCACTTTGTATGATTCCTCTTCTCTATCCTCAAAGGATCACTTTGTGCAGAATTAGTGTATTTCCTACAGTCTTGTAGATAATAAAAATCACAAATAGTCACTATAAGCATGTAGTTAAGGCATCATTTGACTGCTACTGATTCAGCTGACTGCAGTTACTTTCAAAATAGTCACCAAGTAACGTTCAAGGACGAAAATAAATTGCAAATTTACATTTACATTCACACCTACGGGCAATTTAGAGTCAACAATTAACCTAACCTGCATGTCTTTGGACTGTGGGAGGAAACCGGAGAACCCGGAGAAAACCCACGCTAACACGGGGAGAACATTCAAACTAAACACAGAAGGGCCGCAAGCCGGGTTTGAACCTGCCCGACCCTCTTGCTGTGAGGCAGCAGTGCTAACCACTGTGCAGCCCAAATTGATGACAACTGTCTAATTAATGATTTAATAATCTAACAATTGCATTTACTCTTGTCTCTGTAACGAATTAGTTTTTTATTTATTTGTATACTTTTTAAATATAAAAAAAAAACAACAACTGTACTTTTACTTTTAGTTAAGCCTTATTGTTAGTCAAGGTTTGTTCTTCCCAACATTTAAGTCGTATCAATTACAATAAGAACAAAAGTCACATTAAAGGGGACGTTCACATGCAACGTTTTTTGCACCCTCAAATCCATTGTTGACAGTGTAGATGTTGCGGAAGGTGCGCTCAAAGCGAGAGTGGCGCCGTCGCGTTGCGCAAATGTTTGCCTATTTTTCACAGCATGATGGCTGCACCTCGAGATTAAAAAAATGTAAACTTTTGGAACACTGCAGAAAGGCACCACATGTCATGTGACGAGGGACAACCAATCACAGCCGGCAGATATCTTTTCTTTCTTCCGTAAATATCAGTCTACGGTAAATATATGAAGGAGAAGTTAATTATGTTAGTGCAGGGAGCAGATGCTACTCAGAGCTTTACGATCTGTCCCACTGATTATTTCACTTGCTTCACCCTTTCCGTCCAAGGACACTCACAACATCCGGTTGAGAGGTCAGCCACATTGACACAGACAGATCAAGCAGTAAAGCTACTGTAAGGGATTTACGGTGCTGGAAATCCATTTATTAAAATGACAACATTAAGTCTCTCATCTGTTATTGTGCTTTTCTATGTTTTCTATCATACATACGTGTTCCAAATGTATACGTTGACATATTAATGTACTTCATTTTACACATATTTTACTTTCTTTTTTCTTAAATCATATAATATCGTCATCATGTTTCAAACCAGTCCTGTAACATAATCTGCTTCTCTGCTGTACATACTGTATGTATAGATACGATTCAACGTAATGGGACGGAGGTATTCCTGACAGAACTGAAACACTGACATGCTTCTCTGATGTAGAATGTTTCCATAATCTTTATTTCCCAGTTCAAATATGAACACGACCTGTTGCAACAGTGTTTCAGTGCTTTATTTAACAACAAACAGGATGGTAATGATGAAATGATGAAATGTTCATGAGTGGTTCATGTCATTAACTGCTGTGAACACCTGCACATAGCTAAACTGAAGTACACACACATGATGCACCTGCGAACACACACATACTGTACAAGCACTCTCACTTTTCCTTCAAGAATCTGCATAACCCAGTTTACCTAATGTCACTGCATCATTCAATGAATGTATTGCGTTCAGGAAGGTGAGTGCTGTTGGTTTGACTCCATCTTTTCACTGAAGGTGTTTGAATCAGACTCAGAAAAAAAACAGCTTTGCATACTGGATACTCTATGCATATAAATCAGTTTAGAACACAGTGATTGACTTTTCATTTCTTCGTCTTTTGTCACCCAAAGAGGAGGGTGCTCTTTCTCACTGAGAATTATTTTGTGTTCATTTAGCTGCATATAGTGTCCTTCTTCAAGTAATGCGTAGTGATATTTCTTAAACTGTCTGCGTGAGAGAAGAAATGCGAGTTGAATTCTTATTTATTAACTTAGAAAACTAAGCGGTTGATGACAAGCAGTTACTTCATAATTATTTCTCATTTTCAGAGAGATGTTTTATTGCTTTAAAATTGAAAATATCCTAGTAGCTGATGTTTATAATGTTTTGATTGTGTTGTCTCTCAACATTGGGGTCCCCCAAGGTTTCATATTAGGCCATTCACTGTTTAGTGTCTGTATAAATGACAATGTATTAAGATGATGCTGTTTTGTATGTTAATGGAACTAGGAAACTTACTGCAGCTGGATTTACGCAATGTTTCAATATCAGACGAAAATCCATGTTGACCAATCAGCGTATTTCCTCATTGGAAGAAGAGCATTGGAGAGCAATGGAAAAGATGCTTTTGAGTTTGATTGACAGATAGTTCATCCAATCACCTGCCAAGTATTTTTTTTTTCTTTTAAAGTGCCTACACCATTTCCAATGAGGGCTTCTCAGATGCTTCAAACCATCTGGCGGGTCAGGTTACTAGGAAACAGGAAGTACAAGCAATTGGAGAAAAAACTGACAATGACTGACAACTGGCAATTGACAATTCTGAATATCTTGGAGTTGTTTTAGATTCAGATTTGACTTTTAAGAAACAAGATTAAAAAGGTTTAGGTTAAATTTTCTTTGTCTAACTTTAGACATACTAGGATTTATCTAGCACTAGATGCTGCTAAATTGTACATGCATGCAACGATTCTCTCACACCTTAGCTATTGCCTTGCAAGCTGGTCCCAAACTGGAGTTTCCATATTAAAGCCAATACACTCACTTTAGTAACACATCCAATCACATTATCACCATAGTCATCATTCAGAGATATCACTCAGTATGGGAGTTTTAAAGTGTAGATGGACTTGTGTATATTTAATATTCTACATGGAATGGCACCTCCTCCCATGAACCACTTTGTTAAACTGATCGACAGTACTTCCAGGAAAACAAGGGCAGTTGCCAGAGGCGACTGTATTGTCCCATTAAGATGCAGCAAAATTGGACAATCAGCCCGTGGCAAGAAAGATCTCTCTTGACTTCAATAAAACTGCCCTGAAGGCTGAACCTGGCTTAAAACATTTCTGAGCAGATGGTTGAACTCTGACTGATACTTTATCTTATGATAACACAGTCAAAAACATGTGTGACTCTCACTGAGAATTATGAACAGTGAGCATGTAAATGTGTAAATAATTAATCAATGTGATTTAATGTGACATTTCCCTCATGAATATCCAGAGAGTGCACAAAGTAGTCTTTGCACAGCTGTGAAATACACACACGTTTCATCAACCTTTAACTTACCTACAGGATGTGTATCTCATGTATATTCAACAAGCAGTCATCTGTGAGTGTCACATTCATATTAGCTCTTAACTTCTCACATCCATGACAGGGATAGAGTGCTTGAAATACAGTATAAGGACACATTTGCTCATTTCCCATCCTCAGTCCACAGCATCAACAGTGATATTCACAATAAAGGAGACAAATGACCCCAAAATATAAATATGTAGGGATTTGATGATTGATCAGACAGCCGATTAGACTGTTGTCAGGCTATTAAATAGGCGTTATCAGTCGCTATAAGCCCCATAGATGTGGGTCAATAGGGGCCTACTACACCCACTAGTAGGTCTTATCATCTATTCACATGGTAGATCACCAAAAGAATACGAAAGCGACCTCTAGCGACCGCAGTAAAGTGTTTTTTTTTGCCTAAACCTAAAGAAGCCCTTTTGTTTGTATTGAAAACGTGACTTTCATTCAGCTTTACAACGTGTTAGAACGTGTTGCTTTTAAGTTTCACTTTCACTTTTACAACGTAGTAGGCATAGTAGGCCCCTAATGACCCACATCTATGGTGCTTATAGCAACTGATAACGCCTATTTAATGGCCTGATAACAGTCGAATCAGATATTGTGAAACTCGACCCAAGGTTAGTGATTGTCATTCTCCCTTTGTAAATGACATTTAGGCCTACCTCAGCCGGTGATTATGTTTCATGGTACACCACTCGCTCTTCCTTCTTCCAGACGGCATGCAAACAGCTGTTCCAGCGCTCCCTCGACACAAGACTATTAACAAATATGGATGAGGAAGATGAATGATTGACTTCATTTATAATTTGCCCGTTGTGCCTGATGGTAAAACTGTTAAGTTAGTTCTTTCCTTGTTAGACTTTTAAATTGATCGGAAGACACAAAGATGATGAAATGCGAAGTGAGTGATTAAAAAGTAAATAAAAATGTTAAATAAAGTAAATATTTCTCTCTTCCTCTGTCTTAGAATCACAGTACGCTTGACATTGTTCTTTAAGCTTTTACTAATGGGCTGGGATGCAATGCATTAAATGGGTTATCTTCATTATGTCACTCTGATTTGAATAGACCTTAATACCCAAAGCCTGATACATAAGAGTCTCCTTAATATTCATTACAATTTACTTTGGGAGATTAGTTGATTAGCTGTGATTTGATTTAACCTGTATCATTCCGTTATTTTGATAGAATTCAAATAATTGAAAACATCCTAATGTGTATTCACTTGTCTTGAAAAACAGTGCGATGGAGATTGTGATGGAGGAAAAGAAATGCCCCATTAGGAAAGAGGCCCTTTATGTATGTGTTTTAAACACATGATGGTAGTGGTATACATAGAGTCTATAGGAGCAGGGCTGAAAATAACACACAGTGTTAGGGATATATGGGTTTAGGTTCATGTTTGCCCCGGGGACACCAAAGGCACACATTTTACTTCAGACAAGGGGCATCTTAAGTCAGTGACAAAGGTTTAAAAAGCTTAAAGGAGTAGTTTTCCGTTGTAGGAAATTCACTTATTTGCTTTCTTGCTTAGAGTTAGATGAGACGATTGATATCACAGGAGACAGTTAGCTTAGCTAAGCATAAAGACTGAAAGCAGGGGGGATATAGTGACCGTTTTATAAAAAATAACTTTTTTTGCTCCAATTCTACCCACTGCAGCTTTAACAGGGTGGTCTAGCAGCAATCTAACAACACCATAAATAACATCAATTTAACCACTATAACAAGAAATGTATTTTGGCTCTAACACTTTAGTAAATTAATTAAGTTGTTACAAAACGGATCATATTATTTATCTGTATTCTCTTGGAAAATCCGTCAAGATGTTATCACTTTATTTGTGTTGACAAAACTGACGAGTTATATTCAATAAAGAAAGTTGATTTCTCAGCTTTTCTTAGATATAAGTAGGGGGGTTCTTTAAGGAAAATAGGTTAGGAACCACTGTTGTAGACTCTTGTGCATTTCAGAGAAACACAATGCTAGGTTTGAATACAAATTTCAAATTGAACCTACTTTTCATTTTTCAGTGTGACACCGGAGGACAGAAAAATATTTTCCAGTGTAACTGCTTTTATAAATGTCAGCTCACTGCTGCTGGATGGAGAGCAACAGGTTTAATTTGTTAGTTTAAGAAAAAAGGAGTTCATGTGACATTCACCCTCAGCAGCACTGCTAACATACTCCCTGTTAGCAGTCCAACATGCTGATCATACTGTATATGTACAGTATGAGGCACTGCATGGCATCCAGTCAGTCCGCACTCTCCACTGACATTTAAAGTAACCCCCTTGTTTGATCAGTGTAATGGGAACATGCTCTTGACTTTACATAGTAATTATATAACAATATAACTTCTGTCTCCGCGCAGTGATTTGGTACTTTATGACTTCTACACTGGGATCGAGGAAACTTTCCACTCATATACATTTCACTGCTTCATAAATGGTGAACTCCGGGTTGCATTTTGGCAGCCTGAAATTATATGAGATGATTATGAATTATGCTTTTGTGAGTGTGTGAAAAAGTGGGTCTGTATGTGTCTCGAGACGAATAGAAATTGAGAGAAAGCTACTGCACTCCACCGCTCTCTCGAGCATTATTATTCCGTGCTATCATTCGCTCCCACTCCAGTCCACTCTGATTTATTTTCTCATTAATTTATTCTGTTAAAATTTACATAATACTTGTGCCAGCCTGTGATTTTTCTGCATAATTTAACAATGGTTAACTAATTTATGATGGTGCAACTATCCAGTGATTGCAGTCTAATCATAACCGTGCTTCCTGTTTATCTCGGATTACAATTTGCATAAAGAGAAATAACTAGTCCAGCACATGTCTTATCAAAACAGGCTTTGATTATGACTGACAGGCATATTTAATACAGGCATGGCTACACTCTATTATAGTAATACAAGTCAGAGTTGCACTGATATGACCGTCCATCCCCATGTCATCAGTTCTTCTGTTGGTATGCATGTTCACAACCAACACACCAGGGTTTAATAGCTCAGGAACCTGATACCAAGACCTGCTGCCTCCATTCAATAAACAATCAACCCAGCCCATCAGCGTGCTCATACCATCCAATTATCCAAACGTTGCTCTGCAGATCCTCAAATTGCTTCTTATAACTCTTGAGAGAAATTTACATTTTTATTAAATTTCCATCTTTACTTGTGTTTTTTTTTTTTTTTTGCCACTGCACCTGTGATCTGCTTCCTCACCTCCCATTGGTCTCTGCCCCGCAGCTTTAGGTGGCGAAGTGTAGGAGCTGCCTTTGAGAGATACACCTCATGCAGGGTGTCGATTGCATAGCGTGTCCATCTGCCTTTGATGCAGAAGAAAGAGGATTCACTTTTCATAAATATTGCATAAATGTAGATTTGTATTTTTTACTCTCAACAAAACATTTGCATACCCCTGGACACATACCTCCACACATTCCAATTTGCATGAGAGCATTGTGTATTTTCCCCTAATGCCTATGTATATTTTACCTGTGAAGTCTGCACCAACTCCCAATTCCCCAAAACACAATTAAATTCTGAATGAATTGATTATAAAAGAAAGGAGGTGAGAACGCGTGACATTTCCTTGACAGCGTCACTGACTGCACATGGGTGAAATTGGATCTGAAGGAAATACGTGCAACCCCAGGGGGCAGTTCCTCATTCAAAGCAGGGAGATAGGAGGATGAGAACGACGGCGAGTTGTAATGGCCCTGCCAAGTCCCCAGCAGCAGGGGCTCAGTTTGATGCATTAATTGGGATGTGGAGCTAATTCCTGCGCCGTGGCCTGTCCTTCCTGCTGGGAAACCCTGATTGCTGTTGGTAAGAGTCGACTGAACGAGCGGGGTAACTTTTTCTTTTCCCTTTGTGGCTCATCTGGACAGGTGTGATGATCCGAGACTCATTATTTCTCTCCTTTTATGCTGATGTGTTATTTGAAGTATCAGTGCTGTTGAGGGAGCTTTAGATAGATAGCCTTACTCAGATCAGTATCTCTTTTACACGGTATACTTCATCACACACTAAATAAAACAGTCCCAAGAACACATTCTCGCACAATTAACAACACAATAAACAACACTGAAACTAACGTTTGAAGGAACCTCCGGTCCACATGTTGGAGTGTAAAACAGAGATAGAAAACCAGCCAACACATCACTGAATTAGCCTTAATTGTGAGTATGAAATAATTACCTGTATGTACTGTTACCTTGTTGTTATTGTTGTTGTTTTTAATTTGCAGTAGCTATAAACCACCAGTTGTACCTTCCCCCTGTATCTGATTCACTGGCAGAGCTGGATTTTAACTTGAATATTCCACCAATGTTTCTGCAATTTACCGCAAAATGGCAAATACCCTAACTGTGAGGGTGTGAATCCAGTGTTTGTTTCAGCAGGTGCTGAGAAGATTTCAGACTCTGAATATGCTCAACTGAAATCACCAGACCTCTCAGCTGTGACGGGCATAAAGCCTCAAAACTACTTTCTTCCAGATTATTCACCTGCTCTGTTAAATTACACATGAGAAATAAATCCAGTGATACATGTCCTTCTGTCGTGGCCGAATACATCCACTACAAATAACACATTCCTTTAGCTCCATCTGTTGGCTAGAAGAGCATGTGCACATAAGTCACTGTAATAGAAATGGAGAAGAAACAAGACAGTCATTAAAAGTACGAACCAAAGAATTTATACAAGAGACAAGATCAGAATCCTACTCTCTACATTAGTAATATATTTGGTACCAAGTGAGTGTACATATGAACAGGCCCTGCACACCAACACAGGTGTTTTAGTAATTGTAGCTGATAAGACCTCTGCTCAGGTTAAAGTTAAGAGGAGTTTTTCTGAGGCCGCTAAACTCCATGTACTATGATGAAGGTAGGAGGGTGTGGTTGGAGAGCAAAGGGTGTGTAGGACCCTTCAGATTGCCAGTAATGAATTGGTCATTAACTATATATTGTATATCAGTTATGGGAGCCACCCATGTATAAGGCTGAAAGTACTTTGATGGCCAAATTGAAGGCTTTATCTTTTTAAAGGGACTCTATGGAAGAATCAGAAATCACTTGTGACACTGTTAACTTTTCCTGCTTCAGCCTCCCGACCGTGGTCAGAAGGAACAGAGGAGACACCATAGTTTTGGTCTCCTGGGCCGGAGTCGATAACGTTACTCGCTCCGGAGTTAACCCCCGACACTCCACTTAGCAGCAGGGAAACAAGACACCGGAAAACCTCTGTTGGTCTTGAGGAGCTGCAGCATTTATTTCTGCACAATTTCTGTACATTCACTTGATATTCTCAGAGCTAAACTAACTCTCTTCTGCTCCGCTGCTCGTTTTCTTACACACTCGCCAACGCTCTCTCTCTCTCTTGCTTCACCACTCACTTCCCATGTGCACACACACTCCTCGCACTGGCTCTGTTATTCTTCCACAACACTAGTTTTCCACCCGACATCGGTCACATTCCTGTTTTTCAAGACGGGCTTCACTAGATATAACTTTGTTTTTTTGTGCCTCGGCTGGTCGTTTATTGGCGTTAGCGGACTCCATTTCTAGACAAACGTTAGCTATGGTTGCACACTGTTAGCTCTGTAAGCAGAGCTAAAAATAAAGGCGCGAGCGAGCGAGCGAGCATGACTGTGAAAGACTATGAAAAAAATGGTTCTGTACATATTCAGAACTGAAAGTATATCTAATTGTTGCCTGAATAATAAAAAAAATTAATTAAAAAGAGAGAGTAATGCAGCAAACAAAAAGTGAAGCAATTGAAATTCAATGGGCCTTTTCCACAGCAGACATTTTGACATGTCACTGTAGGAAAAGGACAGGTGTAGATAATAAAATGAATGTGGAATTCCATTCAGCTGCTTCAGTTTCAGGGTACTGGCCTGCGTCTGAAATTACTCCCTGTTCACTACATGGTGCACTATATTTACCCTCCACCATTCTGTTTGAATCTCTCAAGTCTTTGTATACAGTATATACTATGTACTAACGGCCACCGTAGATCTCCTACACGCTCGGCACACGGGAGAAGTTTCAGTCGGTTGCAATCTGCAACCTCACCGCTAAATGTTGCCAAATCCTACACACTGGCCCCTTTAAAACATCAAGTTTGTTTTAGTCTGCACAATGGCCCAATCCCAATGTCCACACTCACAGACTCACAGACTTTGAGCGCGTTCCCGCAAAGTTTAGGTTTAGGGCCATCCCACTGTCAAATCATCAAGTCCTTGAGGGCTCTCTCGCAGACATTTTGAGCCCTTCATGAACACTTTCCGTAAGACCGCATTTCTGCAGACTTTGCCTGAGGAAATTACCCACAATTCGTAGCGTTGTGATGTTAAACACAGGGTTACCAGGTAACCAGGGGAAGCCCAGAGGTGTAAAAAAAAAAAAAGGTAAACAAAGAGGACGGCACATGGGTGTTCAGCCAGGCATATTTAAATTTACACAGAAACATTAACATTAAGGATTTAAGATTAAAAAAAAAAAAAAACATGAAATCAGAGTAATGCAAACCCTATTCTACTGTATATTGCATACCTGGTTTATTTAACAACCATTTTTTCTTTTAATTTTGCTGAATGAAGTTTGACAAAAACAGGTAAGTTGATCTCTTGTCTCGTAAGACAAGACCCTGGAAGACGTTCAAATAGGCAGTAAAAAAACGTAAAATAAAAACCCACAACTGGCATCGTCACGGTAATGTGATATGTCGCTGCAAAGTGCTGTCCCATTCATATTTATACCATTTCAAGCCCTTGCAGCCGCTCACACTCAACCATTTACCAGGTGACGTCAGTCAAGTCTCTGAGGGATCAGGGCTTGAGGCCTTAGGGGGGACACGGATTGGGCCACTGACTTTTGTCACTTTTCCTGTGTGAACACATACTCAAAACCTGCTTAGAATTAGTCTGCAAGGGACACAGGGTGAATGTGAAATATATGCGCTTTATAGTGCTCTCAAAAATGTTCACAATGGAACAAAAAGTAGTGTCCATAATATGTGCAATACTTAAGGATATGTTAGGATGTGACTCTACATCTGTCAATGTCTTTTTTACCTTTGAAAAGGGCCAGTCTAGCTATTTTCCCCTGCTCCCACTAAGTCTTTATGCTAAGCTAAGCTAGACGTCTCCTGATCCAGCTTTATATCTAATGGACATGAGAGAGGTATCATCCGTCTCATCTGACTCCCGGCAAGACAGCAAATGAGCATATCTCCCAAAATATCGAACCATTCATTTAAGTATGGAGGCAAACATAGATCTCCCAAAGGTTTTCAGGACTGTTGCCTTAACAACAGCCATTCTGACACTTCCTCTGTAATCTACATTTGCCGCCACCACTGCCTGACAGAGGTCCAATCTCCTGGGACCGGTTTCAAAAATTAAATTGCCTTAGTTGGATAATACTGTACTGAAGAGTTTTTTTTCTGGTGGAGCTTTATGTTTGTCCTCTCAGCGCTGTTACCCATCCAACTTCATTAATCCTGCTTTGTGAGACAGGCCCCAGATGTTGTGTTAGAGGACATCCCACTGGTGAGGCCTTACAAACACACAGGAGACTAAGTTTGCCCTTTTCTTGCAGTGATGTAAACTTTTAATTGTGGGCTTTGAAGGTGACCTGATACAGCATCGTTCCATCTGGCAATGAAAGGTAAAATGAATCCAGCAACCTTGGTTGTCTCCCTGCACAGGCTGTATTGCTAGTTTGACTTAAAAACAAACTCTGCTATAAATAGTATTCACATACCATAAAATGCTAAATTTCCCCCATTTCAGTGCATTCATTTGTGCATATACTTACAGACTATCAGAACACTAGTTTTTTTATAGCGATCAGACATTATAAACTGACCTCTATTCTGAGCAGACCTAAGGGATATGTCCTGTGTGTATTCAGTGAGCATGTCAACAATGCAGGAAGGAGCTAAGCCATTCAAAGATTTTAAAAAAAGTATTTTAAAATCAATTCTTTGTTTTAATTTAGTTAAAATATGAGTGATGTGTTCAAATCTTTTGACTACTTCCTCCAACCAAACGGACAGAAGAGGGCAGTAGTGAGCAGTGTGAGCTAAATGTTGAGCTTTTATAACAGATCTATATAAAAATTGACCTGACCTATTTATAATAGATCGTAGGCCATGCCGACTTATTCTGCAGGTCCAACTGACTGAAACGATAGTACACCATTACCAGTTCCATGTAGGCTGTTTGTGAGGAATTACACATTTAAAGTCACATGTTTTGAATGGAGTTTGGCGGTGTAAGAATGTAATTGACTAGTAATAGCATACCACCAGGCATTGGACTCAACACTGCATTCATGAGTAGTGGTGCAAACATAGTGTGTGGGTGCAGCCTCTGAAAGGGCAGCCTGCAGCGGTGTCTGGTGTTTTTTTGCCACGGTGGCTTCAGTGTGTCGCGGGGACGCGCCCAAGAGCTGCAGACTCATGAACGCGCATCGTCCATTCGCATGGATGGGATCAGCGAGAGGGAAGCGAATGATCGGTAACCGGCTTTTTACGTGCATCTCCTCATTCAGTGCGGCAGCGAGGCGGTGAACTGTTGCGTCCGACGGCACCGGGCATCGATCTGTGTTGGTTTGTGTCGGCATTTGGTAAAACAGTAGGCCTGAAGGACACTCAGATACACGGGCCGACCTACAGATGACTTAGCCACGAGTAACGTTAACTAACGATGGCTAGTTTGTGCCAACGGTGGCAAGTCTGGTCGTGTTCAGTAGTTTATCAGTCTGTAATGTTGTTGTATGCATTGTGTCAGAGTCTAACTTCAGTCAGTTGAAGTGTTTAGTGTGTCTTCTTAGTGCAACACAGAGCAAAAATGTGCCTTATGATTGGAAAGTATATTTATTTACCTGTCATTCGGGGTCCTCCTACTTTAACTTTTTAAATGTCATAAAGAGCCACCAGTGTGTTCTCTGTGGTGGAGGACAGCTGATGTTTTCCCTCAGGGTTGCTGACTGGAGACCTCCAAAAGCAGATGATCCAAGCCAGTTAAAGGAGCAACTTTGTATTTATATGATAAGTGTGAAACATAGACTGAGCTGCAGCTTCACTTTATCCTGAACCTGTGAAGGATGAGGGACTGTGAGGGGGTCAACTGAGAGGAAACTACCATATTGCTATGAGGTGAAAGTTACTGTTTAATCATGAAGACAAATCCAATGTCTCCCTGTCAAGGATCTGATGTGTGTTTTAGGGATGCAACGATTCGACTTTTTCAGTCCTGATACCGATACCGATACCTGGGCTTTGGGTGTTTAATCAATAAGCTGTATGCCTCACTGTGTGGAAGTGACTGGGATCATTCTTTTATGTGTAAGGCAACATCAGGCTGGACTTAAATATTGCTTTCCTAACTACGTAAAACAAAATGTAACAAATAAACACATAGATATAAATTTACTGAATTGATATTTATTATTGAAATAATAAATTGTACACCAACAACTTGGTAAAAAAAATCTACAAAATTATCATTTCAAGTGTAAAAACCTTTTTAATGCAGCAATTTGAGTCAGTATCGGCCCGATATCCGATCCGGTATCGGTGCATCCCTAGTTGTGTCCAAACTTAATATCATTAAATTATCTTTTATTTGCCCATTTAACCCGTTAAAACTGTGTGCTAAATTTCTCCAATTCTAGAATGACCTCTCCATGTTATGTGTAATGTTAATGTGTTCATTTTCAGGGCGGTGTAAGGTTTCCTCCCTCTGTCCTCCCTCCTCCCTTCTACAAGGAGCAGCCTCACAGACAGACAGACGGAGCTTCCAGCCTGCAAGAAGAGTGCTGTCAAGAGTATTTCTCCTCATGGAAAAGATTTGATCAGTGCTGCCCAGCCAACGCTCCGTCTTGTTTCATATCTCCATCGTCCCAGTGCAAACAAGTGGTTGATAGCATCAACTTTTTTTTACCAAGAACAGTCCAAGCAACAACGGCCGCTGATAACAGCACAGCTCTCGGCTTGATTGTCTACCCAAATACAAGACTCCACTGAAGAAAAGACTGAGGAAATAATTCTTGTTTTTCCTCCTCAACCTTGAAGTTGTGCGTCTCGCTCGATCAAGTGCAATCATGGGGGCCACCGGCTACGGTTACTACCGTGCAACCATCTTCTTCTGCATGTTCATCGGCTACGCGCTGTACTTCTTTAACAGGAAGACCTTCTCCTTCGTCATGCCCGCTGTGATGGAGGAGATTGAACTGGACAAAGATGACTTGGGTGAGATAGCAGCGTTTTCTTTTCTTTGTTTTTTTGGTTAAAGCAGCAGTAGGCAGAATATTTGTGGCATCATTGGGCAAAAATTCCATAATAACCTTTCAGCATATTGTAATTCAAGTGTTCTGAGAGATAACTAGACTTTTGCACCTCCACCACAGGCTTTAAAATATCTAGCCCGTGATGGGAGACTTTGGCCAATCACAGGTCATTTCAGAGAGAGAGAGCGTTCCTATTGGCTGTTCATTCAACAGAGGCAGCTGTCAATCACCTGCAAACTCCGATCAATATTTGATACTGATCATATTTGATCAGCGCTGCCTAGTTTGACCGTTTGATCGAAGTTTGCGAGACGGCAAGTCTCCAGCTCGGCTCTGATTGGTTGTTTTCCTCCAGTCTGTGAAATCTTGCAGATGCCATCAGATTACCTGTCTCATGCACTACTGTCAGGATAGTGACCGTTTTATAAAAATAACTTTAGTCATATTTGCTCCAACTTTCCTACTCCAGCTTTAAACAATGTTTCCTTTAGCAATCACTAGGTCTGTAATGAGGCTTGTTTGACCAAAACATTGTGCAATAATGCCTAAATCTGGCTTATTTAGCCTGCCAAACATAGACAGTGCAAAGGCATTAGCCTGCACTGGACACTACTGGACACACATATAAAACTGCTTCCAGTCTGTTCACCCAGTTTTTGATGTTTTGAATTGTCACCTTCACCCCACCTTCTGCCTGCACATGAAATGTGTTCATGTCTGTTTAGGTTGGTTGTCATCCAACTCTCTGTACGTTGCTTTAATAGTAACCCTCATGGTGTCTCTGCAGGTCTGATCACCAGCAGCCAGACCATGGCCTATGCCATCAGTAAGTTCATCAGCGGCGTGCTGTCGGATCAGATCAGCGCCCGCTGGCTCTTCTCCATCGGCCTCTTCATGGTGGGGGGCATCAACGTGGCTTTCTCCTGGTCCTCCACTGTCCCCATGTTCTCGCTGCTCTGGTTCATCAACGGCCTGGGCCAAGGCTGCGGCTGGCCCCCGTGTGGGAAAGTGCTGCGCAAGGTAACGCCATCATCCATCATCTGTAACCGCTTATCATATTCAGGGTCGCGGGGGGGCTGTAGCCGATTCCAGCTGTGATTTGGCGAAGGCGGGGTACTGGACAGTTCGCCAGACCATCACAGGGCTGACACATAGAGACAGACAACCATTCACGCTCACATTCACACCTACGGGACATTTAGAGTCAACAATGAACCTAACCTGCATGTCTTTGGACTGTGGGAGGAAACCGGAGATCCCGGAGTAAACCCATGCCTCATGCAACACAGATCCCTTATTCAGTGTAATGTTGTTCAGAGCCAATGGAAGTCCCTCAGGCTGCTCGTGATGCCTGCGATTATTCTGGGCAGCCAGTGAAGAGTGTAACCCCGGAGTGTGGGAGCCACCCGCTGCCAGACATATCACTGTCACTGAGTGAGTGATGAAGTTATACTATTAGTCGTCAAGTGTTGGAGTTTCCTCATTAGCCGTTTCTCTTTCAAAATGAAAAGGAGGGAACAGTCCTTTATGCAAATGAGCCCGTCCAGCGCAACGCGGCCGGCTCACGAAACTTGTACCAAGCTGTCAAACTAGGGGATCTAGTTCTAGCAGAAAACCAGAGACCAATCAGGTGCATTCACAAATTCACGGTCCAACCTTATTCTCGGTTTTGACCGAGTCTTGTTTTAAGAGTTGGGAGCACAGCAGAGCCTGACTTTTACTTTCAATGTTATCAAAAAAAGAGAACTGTTTTCCCCTCGTCCTAAAATGGTCCTAAATCGATACTAGAGTATTTCCTTGTTTATGAATGAAGCAGTACAAAAGTTGAAACCGTTGAAGCAGCGGCTCTGTGTGTGTGTGTTTGACCAATCAGTGATGGTCATCCCTGCAAACTCCACCCGGAAAGTTCCTGTACTTTCAGAAAGTACCACCCCTCAACCAGGGCCTTTTTGGGGGTTTAAAAAGGCCCCATAATATGTCCCCAGAACTTAATTTAGACCCTGGTCCCTGCGGTCGAAACACAGTGAGTTTCTCAAAAGGTTCTTAGTTCTGGGGGAAAAGTTCCTGCAGTGGAAACGGAGCTATTGTCTGTGTCTCTGCTGTGCTGTCAGAGAGAAGCTGCTCCTGTCTGTTGGTTATTGGCAGTATTTGGAAGAACCCTGTCACTTGCTGCCAGACAGCGCTGACCTTTCGTCCAGAGGTAACATTGCCTGATTTGAAATGTCAGCCTGTGTGCCAGCTGCACGAGACACTGGTTGTCCGAATCCAAAGTTGTGATATTGGCAGTGGTGGTACTTCGACAAATTACAGGGTTGCCTAACAATCTGCATTCACAAATAGCTTTTGGATTATAAAGGTCCGGTGGATGGTATGCACTATGGGCAGGACTTTAAACACATTCTGCTATTCTGTGCTCTGAGACAGCTTGAGGCTCGTGAGAAGCTGCCATAAAGTAGCAGTGTTCAGAAGGTGAGGAATAAATAGGCTTTGGCATGTGTTCAGCGCGCCGAAGGGCATCAGATTACAGGAGAAAGTATTTATAGAAGAACCTCGGTAGATCTTTCCAAAAGAAAACCAACTTTGACCAAAGGTGTTTTCCTTGTCTGTTAAGAGTTAACATCTTTTGAAAAGCTCCAAGTCTTCACCAGTTTACTACAGCTCTGTAGCTCCCGTTCCACCGCTGAGTTAACATCCTGACTCACTGTAGATCAGCGTGGTGTTGATTCAGCCTGTAGGCTGACTTAAGTGTTTGCCCAGTTCATTCTCAAGTTACCGGTTACTCTGTTGGGTATGCTGCTCATGGCTGACTTCAGCTGTTACATCATGAGGGCGTGTGGTTCTGACGCCATGTCTCCAGCAGCAGTACATTAAACGAAGAATCTGAACAGTGTTGCGCTGTGGAAAAATAAAGTGCTGTAAATGCCAAAGTTCTGTTGATTATTAGGTCAAATATTTGTAATGTTTCTGCTATTTTATCTATGCCTAAATTTCCTCTGAAAGATAATTAAATGATGTGAATCAGCCAGGGACAGATTGGGACTGAAATCTGGCAGTAATTTTAACACTAATTGTCTATCAATCCATTCAAATATTTAATGGCAATTAATCACACATTTTTTATCTGCTCAAAATGTACCTTAAGGCAGATTTGTAAAGTATTTCATACTGTTATTAACGTGGGAGTGGGCAAATATGCTGCTTTATGCAAATGTATGTATATAGTTATTATTGGAAATCAATTAACAACACCGAATAATGACAAATATTGTCCAGAAACTCTCACATGTACTGCATTTAGCAGAGAAAATATGCTCAGATCATAACATGGCAAACTCAAGTCCAACAGGCAACAACAGCTGTCAGTGTGTCAATGTGCTGACTTGACTATGACTTGGGTCAGAGGTCAAGGGACCCCTTTGAAAATGGCAATGCCATTTTTTTCTCGCCAAAATTTAGCGTAAGTTTAGAGCGTTATTTAACCTTGTTCGTGACAAACTAGTATAACATGGTTGGTACCAATGGATTCTTTAGGTTTTCTAGTTTCATATGACACCAGTATCTTTACTTTAGCTTTAAAATTGAGCCCACTGCAACCTAAAAGTTTCAAGTTTCATTAATGCGTTCCACGCATTGCTCCGATGCCGGTGCTCCTGTCTGTTTCTCCAAACTGGGGGCGTGCCGACCGCCGTCTACTGTAAGTAATACACTGACTATGGATAAGTGCCTCTTACAACCCCACTTCAAAACGTCTGAAATATGTCTTTAAAGCTGATTAAACACAAATATTTACCTGACTAACCTGACTAAACTCAAATATTTACCTGACTAACCTGATTAAACTCAAATATTTACCTGACTAACCTGACTAAACTCAAATATTTACCTGACTAACCTGACTAAACTCAAATATTTACCTGACTAACCTGATTAAACTCAAATATTTATCTGACTAACCTGACTAAACTCAAATATTTACCTGACTAAACTCAAATATTTACCTGACTAACCTGACTAAACTCAAATATTTACCTGACTAACCTGACTAAACTCAAATATTTACCTGACTAACCTGATTAAACTCAAATATTTATCTGACTAACCTGACTAAACTCAAATATTTACCTGACTAAACTCAAATATTTACCTGACTAACCTGACTAAACTCAAATATTTACCTGACTAACCTGACTAAACTCAAATATTTACCTGACTAACCTGCTTAAACTCAAATATTTATCTGACTAACCTGACTAAACTCAAATATTTACCTGACTAAACTCAAATATTTACCTGACTAACCTGACTAAACTCAAATATTTACCAGTTCTTTCAAGTGTCTCCTGATTGCCTGCAGCTACTAACATCCCTGAAACTGGGAGATCATGCAAGAGCAACATACAAAAGCACCCAGTTTTAAAAGGCACTAACATCACTATCACCAAGCCCCATTGGTGTCGCTACCAATGTTAAGACCAAACCTACGCCCTTGTTGTGACCTTCAAGACCCCTCAGGATGTTTTGCTGACACCTGCCTCTTCAGTTTGTATGAGCATGTCACCACTGCAGTGAATCAAAACCAGACGGGCCAGGCAAACCTATGTGAGCTGGAACACTAGTCACAGTTGGGAATCGCTGGGGAAAATAGGAGGGGCCGCTCGTATCCCCCCTCAATATTGAAAGTATAACGGTACATTCACACCAAGCGCAAAGAGAACTTTTCGTGCAGCGTGATTACATACAAAGTCAATGCAAAGAGGCGAATAGATTTGAATTCGCGCCGGGCGACGCGAAGGACGCGGACGCACGAAATTTGTCATTAGCGTAACCAGCGAGAAATTTGCGTGACGCTGTGTCGTGAAAGCCCATCAGCGTTGAGATTCTCCTCCTGTCTTCACTGACGTCCTGACGATGTTGAATCAGATAATGGAGGAAAAAATAATGTAGTTGTCTGTGGGCACCCAGAGATACGATAGTACCTCATATCTGTACAGAAACCGCATGAAAGTACAGTATGTGTAAAAACCACAGACTGTCTATAGTATAAACAACAATGTCTCTGCCGTATTTATTCCTAGATGTTATTATGTTGCGTGTTGATGGAGCAGCTGCATAGCCTGGCACTGATTGATCCAAATTCCATTCAGAAAACAAGCCTTTTAAACGTTGTTTGCTTGTCGTCTTGCGGACAGACCTGACAAAGCATGAATTCAGACTTTTTACAAATCAACATTATTATGTAGTTATTTCAGCATCCTTTTGATCTGTTATGAACCCAGATACAACGGCATTTGGTTTTCTGACATATCTGTGACTTCCACATCACGTACAAAGCAGCAACAGTGGTTATTTCTTGTGGTTAATGGCGGAAATTGCGGAAAGAAAAGTTGTCGGTATCTATAGAGACAAGCTCCTTCTCCTCTCCGGCGTGTCTAGCGCGAATGAACACAAACGATACCGGTGGTCCAACTCGTGAGAATACAGTGAGACAAAAATTCACTTTGCTCTTGCAACATTAGATTGGCCCAGTCTGACAAGCAGCTGTGCTGCCGGGGTTTTACATTTAAACTTGTTAAAACTCAATAAAGATCTTTTATGAAAAAATGTAACAAAAGAAAGACCGGCCCTCAAAAGACCATCCTGCATGTTTTTTTTTAACCAACAATATGTTCAATATATGAGAACATGCACATTAAAATTTCAACATTAAAATAAGTCTGCGTTCTGTCTGTCTCGATTGTAGGATTTTGGTAATGTTGACGATCCTCTGCTTTGTTTTCTCCTGTGTCTCTTTTCCATCAGTGGTTTGAGCCCTCCCAGTTTGGAACATGGTGGTCCGTGATGTCTTGCAGTATGAACCTGGCCGGGAGTCTGGGTCCAATCCTGGCCACCGTGCTCCTGCAGTACTACGACTGGAGGACTATCCTGACCATGTCAGGCATTTTCTGTGCTGCCTTCTCATTTGTTTGCGTGGTGTTTATTAAGAACGAGCCAAAGGACGTGGGCCTGCCCAGCATCGAGGCAGCAGCCAAGAAGGGGGCTAAGGGAGGTGAGTAGAGAGAGGGGTTGGTGAGCAGGATTACAGTGGCTAGAGAGGCCACTTCCTGTGTAACTGAAGATGGTTACCTCAAAGCATGTCAGTAGTCCCTTTCGGTTCCAGCTGTGGAACTGTGGCTCTGTCCCAACACCCACACGTGTGATATTTGTGGTTAGTCAAACACCTGTATGACAAACTTCTGCTAACTGCCACAGTACCAAGTGCCTGTTAAGACTGCAGTGTGTAGACGTTTATCAGAGCTCACTGGGACACACCTGGTTAATGAGGACACCCCATGGCTCGCGCAGGTTCAGATACATGGCTGAATGGAACTAAAATGCTTCATTGGTTTTATTTAATTTCCACATAATCAACAAATAAGAAGGACTGACCATGCAGCGTTACAGTTCGAATCAGGTGACAGTGAAAAACAAATGGGAGACCAGAACCAGGACTGTGCGGGGCAGTCCCTGGTGCAGTAAAAAGAACTCTGGTGCTTGAAAACACTACCGCTTTTGTCCAAAGGGACCGCCAAAATCGACACAAAATTAAAGTTCCTCGTAGTAGCTTTAATTTGGGCTGAAATTATTAATCAGTCGATTGACAGAAAATAAATCCGCAACTACATTCACACAGGAGTAGACTGGACTTGAGGTGTGTCTGCTTAACCACCTGAGTGTGATGGATCATAACTACCTACAGTCACAGCTGTAAGCCCCAAACTGTTATCACTTTGCATGTTGAGATAATTACTCGGATCAGGCAGCGGAGGAGGTCATTGATAATGATTCTGATCCTGACATCAGTAATGTCCAACCACATCCCACATGCTGGCAGAGCAGTTAGTACCTCATCAATAACTGCTCGTTAATTTTGTGATTGCATTAAAGTCTCTTAGTTAGTTGAAAAGTAAATCATATGTATCAAATCTATTTTGTATAGAATAAGTAATTGAAATAGTTTTATAACCCACTCATACTCTTTTTATCTCCCTGCCTGTACTTGAACTCCCCAGGCAACAGCGAGAGCACCCTGAGTGAGTTCCTCCTCTCTCCCTTTCTGTGGGTGCTGTCTCTGGGCTACTTAGTGGTGTTCGGGGTGAAGACGGCTGCCACTGACTGGGGACAGCTGTTCCTCATGCAGGAGAAAGGCCAGACTGCTCTCATGGGTATGCATTTCAATTATCCATCGCTTATCACTGTTTTTCACTTATCTGACTGGTTATGGTTGCTGACGTCAGCTGTGTTGCCCACAGGCAGTTCCTACATGAGTGCCTTGGAGGTGGGAGGTTTTGTGGGCAGCCTTGCAGCAGGCTTAGTCTCTGACAGAGCTGTAGCTCGGGTGAGTAACAGGCAGGGATAAATAATAAATGACTGGGATTATTGAGTAGGGTTCAGTACGCCTGGGACGATACACCTATCTCTCCGATTCGATACTATCACGATACTTGGGTGCTGATTAAGTATTGCGATTCGATATTACGATTTATTGCGATTTTTGTTAACTTTTTTAACACTAGAACATGGGAAAAAGTTGAATCATACACTTTACAGACTCACTTTGGAAAATATCTAAATTGATACAGTAAAAATGTTTGATTTTCAGCAAGTATGTAGTCAGAGATGTCCTGAAGTCAAATATATCAGTCATTGTCAGACATTATTTATTATTTTTTTTCACACGTGTATACTTCCACTAACTTTGCCAGGTCCGTCTCTAGCTCTCCCGTCAGCTCCGTTCTCTTTATACATCCATGGCCAGCTCCATCGGGGCCGTTTGAATGCATTTAACATAAATGTCAGTATATGGGTGCTCTACAGTTGTAGCATCGACCGATTTGACGCACGTTACCGCAATACGATAACATTTCCTGTCCATGACAGAGTTAGCATGCAGCTTTAGCCGTGATATCTAGCTCTGCTTTTCCTGGTAATGTGTGAAACCCAAAGTGTTTCCATTCTTTACTGTATGTGTAGTGTTTACCATGTTGGATTTAAAATGTGATGGTGCAGGTCGTATCCACGCAGACCCTCCACCGTTTTCTACTTTCTCATTTCGGCTCGCTGCGGTTTTTTTATGGTTTTTGGCGTCACGTTACTCAGACTACAACAATAAAAGCGGTAACTTCCTTCTACCGCCACATAGACTCAAATGAAGCAAACATATCGATTCTGGCATTAAAAAATGTATTTCAAAATTGTCCAAACAAAATCCCAGTACATAGGTGAATCGATTTTTTTCCCCACCCCTAGGGTTCAGAGTTAAAACTATCCTCTCTTTGACTTCCTCCAGCAAGGCTTGAGCACTCACGGTAACCCTCGCCACGGCCTGCTCATTCTCATGATGGCCGGTATGTATGTGTCCATGTACCTCTTCAGAGTCACCGTCACACCTGAAATCCCACAGGTAATTGCAACTTTAGTCTTTTTTATTACTGTATGTATAAAATGCTTGAAATGAACATGTTTCACAAGATCTTATTGTGTTTGCTCAGGAGGCTCCTCTTTGGGTCCAAATCCTTCATCCTCTCTCTGTCCTCATCGGTGTATCAGAAAAAGAGGTACGCTCAAAAACGTTATGTATAAAAAAAATTCTGTAGTGAATCTTGGGAAACCTTTTGAGAACACTGTACCACGTTTTGTTATTGTCGCACGCAGATCTGGATCCTGTTCCTCGGTGCTCTGTTTGGATTTTCTTCTTACGGACCAATTTCCTTGTTTGGGGTGATAGCCAGCGAGAGTGCTCCTTCAAATTTTTGTGGAACCTCTCATGCTGTTGTAGCTCTGATGGCTAATGGTAAATTCACATGGCCAGCGGAAACGTCTGTATCACTTAAAGGGACTCTATGTAAGAATCAGATATTGCTTGTTAACAGTGACACCTGTGGCCGTTAAGTCAACGACAGTCAGCGTCCTGTTGCTCGCACTACGTAGACGTGAGCGAGCATCGGTCGAAACAGTGAGGCGACACACACGGGATTGACAGGCATCATGTTGATTAACATTAGCTACATTAGCAGCTAAAACCACAATATCACTATAGATTTCACGTGCTTGGCAGTAATGTTAGCTTACCAAACGAAGGTCCCTCCATGAATCGATGTTGATCCTAGTGTTAACTTTTCCTGCTTCAGCCTCCCGACCGTGGTCAGAAGGAACAGAGGAGACACCGTAGTTTTGGTCTCCTGGGCCGGAGTCGATAACGTTACTCGCGGCGGAGTTAACCCCCGACACTCCACTCAGCAGCAGGGAAACAAGACACAGGAAAACCTCTGTTGGTCTTGAGGAGCTGCAGCATTTATTTCTGCACAAACTGCAACTTCCACTGAACATTCACTTGATATTCTCAGAGCTAAACTAACTCTCTTCTGCTCCGCTGCTCGCTCGTTTTCTCACACACTCGCCGCCGCTCTCTCTCTCTTGCTTCACCACTCACTTCCCATGTGCATACACACTATTTGCACTGGCTCTGCTATTATCCAAAAACATTAGTTTTCTCCCAACGTCGGTCTCATTCCTGTTTTGCAAGACGGGCTTAACTAGATATAAGTTTTTTTTTTTTTTTTGTGCTTCCGTTGATTTTGTGTTGGAGTCCGAGTTGTGGTGGGGGCTGGTCGTTTGTTGGCGTTAGCGGACTCCATTTCTAACTGAACGTTAGCTACAGCCAAGGCCCTTGCGAGCGCGCCATAACGTCACATTCGTTGGATTTTCCCGGAAAAAACGGGCCCGGGTTCTTCACATTAAAAGCAGTCTAAAGGCTGATAGAGGAAACCCAGAAAGTCACAGAAGGTCTTTATTTTTTAGGTTAGGTTACAACCTGTTCACACATTGACAATAAATAACGATTTATACGTGTGAAAAGTTCCATACAGTCCCTTTTAACTGTAGTATTCCATCATTGATGCATTCATATGACTAAACAAGCTTTCTTTTATTGCAGTGGGGGCTTTTATGGCGGGGCTTCCCTTCAGCACTATTGCCAAACAACACAGCTGGGACATGGCTTTCTGGGTAGCTGAGGTGATAATGGGCATCGCCATCGTTGGCTTCTTTCTGGTGCGCAACATGCGCACCAAAATGGGACGGATCGCGGAGAAACTGGACTAATGTATCTTCCTGGAATGAGCCATATGTCGACGTCTTGCATTACTTACGGCTCTGTACAGTATACAGAATACCGCACATTAATACAGCACCAATTTGACCAAACAAAACCAGTCACACAGAATAATCTCCAACATTTTTTCTGATTAACTCAGGGAGGGTGTGAGTCATTAAACCACTTTAGCTTCACTTTAGCTTCACAATCAGGTACTTCTGTCACACACACCTTCCTCTTAATCAAACACACAAAGATAATAGATGATAATTGTTCATCACAAGCTAACATTTGAATACTTCCACATAATCCTAGAAGCAGTTTTCATGTAGAGACATTTAACATTCATTACAGCTGTACACTAAAAAGAACATGGACGTGGAAATATGTAAAGGTTTGAGTGGATTTTGTTGAGTGGATGCGTGCTGCTCATTGCCTTCAGTGGAGGTCAGCTCTATTTAACTTATTGAATGTTCACTGATGGGCCTGTATATTCTAGACTATTATTTGTCTAGGTATTTGCACAAATGTGGTAGCATGGATCATGGTCATTTTACTAATACCTCACGTATTTGTAAAAATGTAATAGGCTCATTATTTCACTGAAATGGAGTAATAAGAGATCATGTTATTTTTATACACAGTTGTTCGCTACATGATACAGAATAACACTTTGATGCAGACTTCTTAGAACCATGTCAGCTTTTGTGATCGGACATGTTTTTAAGGATCGATTAACATCAGACCTTTGCTGTAGGTGTTTTATCACTGCCACTGTAGTTGCGTACAGAAGTTCCAACACCAGATTGTATACTGTTAACTTTCTCATCTCGAAAAGGAGTACCATGATTGTACCATGGACATCATAATAAATGTGAAGTTTACTTTGTTCAGTTTATGTTCATCTGCAAACTGGTAGTATTTAAACTTCCCAAAGCTGGAAGGAGAATGTCTGCTCATGTCTATGGCCAAAGGATATATGCACATTTTTTCTCAAGTCTGTCTTAAAACAATACTTGCATGCCCAGCGGCGTAAGGTAGATATGACGAGCCCCAGTGCATGCTATTATGACGGGCCCTAGTACACAGTAGTTACTACTTATGAAGCACACACACACCTTTGCTACCTTCTCCTGTTTTTTTCTCTCTCGTCTTTTCTCACTGCCGCTTTTATGTTTGAAAGCTTGTCAGTCTTGCTCTTGTCTTGCACAGATTTTATGCCTAAACTAGCTACTGTATATCATATCGTCTCCTCACATGATCATATAGAGACTTGACATTGGACAACATCAACTTATTACCCAGTAATCATTATTGCATAACTGTATATGACAAAAACACCAATGAAAACGAGACATTCTTATTTACTTTTTTGTGAACAACTTTTTAGTAGTTCATGCACACATACTTAGACATGCACATACGCACGCACTTACGCATGCACACACACACACGTAGGTATAAATGTCAGCAATTTGTTTTATAACTATATTCAACCCCTTCACATCGTGCAACAGAGAGCTGTAGAGTCAAAATATCTAACAAGTTCCAGCAATGGTTTAATGACAGTGTGTGTGGCGGTTTCCACCGTACTACTAGGATTTGCTTTGCAGCAGTTACGCCGGACAGCCAAATTCTTTTGTCATGCGCAGACCTAGGGGCCTGAGAATTGTCATTTAGTAAGCATAATAAGGGGCAACAAAAAATGTACCTCTCCTTGTTGAGAATTTCTGATAAAGATTCAGTGACTTGTCTCAGCATTCTCAAAACATATGTGTACAAGTACCTATACAACCTTGTGGAAAAAAGAGGAGACAGAGCTTGACTTGACGAATTTTAGGTGAATGCTCAGGTGATTAGGATTTTTGGAAGCTTGTTTGATGTTATTCCATATGGTTTTTCAAGCTATTTCAGGAGAAATCGAACTATCATCATTTTGCCAAGTTTTGTTCGAATTGCAATTGGTCAATAGGAGCTTTGCATTATTTGGGAATACATTGTTGACACAGTTCCTTTGTTGTTGTTGGTTGTATAAAATATTTTTTTAATAGTTTATTTATAATTTATGTAGAATAAGCGTAGCTATAATTTTTGTTATAGATTGATTGGTTTCGCCTTTTCGTGGCCACCATATCTATTATAAGGTGAGCTCTTCTTCAAACACAGGTATTTTTGAGGCGTCAATCTGAGTCATTCGTGAGGACCACTTTTCTGCCCAAGGCATTGTTGGAGGGCCTGCTCTCACTCTCTGGGGGCCCCCATCACATGTACCCCAGTGTATGTACGCCCCTGCACATGCCAATATATACATTGGGACAGTTTAAGGTAGCTGTAATTGTTCCCCCATGTTTCTCTGGCTGTGAAAACATCCTTCCAATGTAAGTGATGGGGGACAAATTCCAGTCCTTATGTGCAAAAAGGCATTCCAGTGAATCTTCTACAGTCTGACTTACACAAATCATGAGGGCATCTTCCAAAGATACATTCTTTTTATTATGAAGGTTTGTCCTTGTGTTACTCTCCACTCCACTGCAGCTCAGCAGGGAAACACTGCATAACGCAAAGAGGGATTTATTACTGAAAAGACTGTAACTGTGGGTGAGAGTTAATTTATTAGACTAACTCAGACTGCTGAATCCTCATTAGCTTCAGTTGAACCTCAGAATGCATGTTGCATCTCTCAAGGGCTGCATTTTATCCCCCATCACTTGGATTAAAATAAGCGTTAGGATGGGATCTCTTCATGGCCATTTTCGCAATGGAAGCAAGTGGTTACACGGCTAAAAACCAGAAGGAAATACAGTGCACCGTGTTGGTGCACTGTGTGAATGCGGGGAACAATCTGACCGCTTCATCAGGAAGAAGGATAAGGTAAAGTAAATCCTATATGTACCTCCTCCCTCCTTACTTTCTCTGCAGACCAATCACAGCAGAGCCGGAGGAGAACGTGCAGCTACCGCTACTGCATCACAGATACGTCACGGCGCACGACATTATCGGTTTGTTTACTAACACAGAGGCTAAATCTAATTTAGTGATCTGTGATGTAAATGCATCACGATATGAGGGAGAAAAAAGAAGAGCGGATAAACTAACGGCCCGATGAGACGCTATCCATGGTGCTGAAACTATCCTGCCGTCTGCTCATCGGAGTAGTTTTATAAAACCGTTATTTTAAGAGTGGCTTGATAGGTAAGAGGGAACATTTTAAATGGGTTTACAGGAGGAGTTAAACAATACACCTGTTTCCTCTATTGTTATGCTTTTGTTTTGCTATTTCAGTCCTCTAATGAGTGCCACACCATGGAATGAAGAGGATAATTGCCCTCTTCACCTTGAAGGCACGTTTGCTATTATACCTGGACCAAAATGCAAGTATTGAATAAAGGTTTTAGCCTATATTTGCCAATCAATTATAGGTTTATACTAACATCCTCAATAATGTTGTACTTGAGGTCCCTTCATTTTTCTCTACTTGCAAACTAAAACTGTCATCATTCAGTGATTTACCACTTATATATATCTATATCTATATATATAGATATAGATATATATCACTATCGATGCTGAATCCTGCAGTGAATCTAACATGCTTTAAGGTACATTTTGGACAGACAAAAATGTGTTATTAATCGTGATAAACTACAGACAATCATGCGATTAAATATTTTAATCAAATGACAGCCCTAGTCAGTATATACAGTATTTCTCACAAAGCCCAATTAGCAAGATTTCTTTTTATGCCTTTAACATGTTTTGAATGAGACACCTTCAATCATTACCTTTTCGTTAACAGTTAATGTTTCCAGTCTTGTATCAGCAGCCTTAATAATTAACCAACTCCTCAGAATGAAACAGCGTAACAACTACCAACTGAGTTTTATTGGTTTGTTGATAACAATCATTACACAGGTACATCTATAAACAAATAAAAAGAAACTGCACACTTGTACTTGATACAGATATCTAAAACCCACATGAATATTGCTACTGCTGGTATGCATTTGACATCTCAAATAAATGTACAGTTTGTCTGTTGGCCTTTAAGAAGCCAATGTCAACAGTTTTGTCTTTTTAATGGTTACACACCTCATTATCTTGGCTAAGAAAACAAATTCCATTTTTACCATCCTTACAATGTACCATTACACACTGCATATAGAAAGATTGAAAACCTTTTTCACAGCAGCTATACAAATTTATTGCGATGCTATCACAGAACAGAGACACAACCAACACACGCGATGCACAGTTCTGAAAAGGAGAGCTCCAGTACTAGGGATTTTAGCTTTATTGATCAGATTCATTAAGAAAACTGCATGAGTACAAGAGTTAACATATAGGAACAAAGCTTACAAACATTCTAAAACACTGTTCTTCATTATAAACAATAAAACAATGAGTTGCCCTGTGACTTTGTCCATCCCCATCCCAGCACAGATTACATACACTGTCCCTTATAAAGCATATGGAATGTAATCCACGCAGACAAGCTCATCCGGTTGTTGCCCCAGCTCCTGTGAACGTCGTGCTTGCGCGTTGACACGGTAACATGTCCTGCACCCTCCCCTCCTTCACATTTAAAACTGAAATGAAATCCACTGACAGTAACAACAATGACCGCAATTTTTGTGGCGATGCAAAATTGTGGGATGTGACGAAATTCCCGTCTCCAAATTGACTTTTTTCTTTCATTAAAAAAAAGTGTTCTCTACAATCAAACTACTAAAAAACCTGTATTTAGAAAATAGTTGATAAAAATATTCCCCTGAATTGTACAAGAAAAGAGGTACAGGGAGCACTGGTAAAAGATGTGGTTGGAGAGATGTTATTCTGCTGCCTCATCATCTTTTTCTTCAGCTTCTTCTGTAGCTGGTGCCTGGAAGACAAAACATAATCAAAAGTTGAATCACCAAGACGATGAGCTTTATTTTGCATGTTTAAACATGTTTATATATATATATATATATATATATATATATATATATATATGATGCCATGAGCCGTACCTCTTCCTCAGCTTTGGCTTCGCCGTTCTCAGCGGGGGCCTCTGGTGCTTTCTCCTCGGGCTTGGCCTTCTCCACGTCCTTGGTTTTCTTAGGCTTAGCAGGTGCCTTCTGCAAACAAAAATATTTACCACATTAGTCACTCAGTCAACAGTTGCGACTCTAAGAAATGAGTGTAATCAGAAGTAATCAAACCAAGGCCCCACCTTTGGCTTGGGTTTGGCCTCTGCCTTTGCAGCTGCAGGTTTCTGTGGGGACAAAAAGCATTGTCAGCACTAAGAATGCAGTTAACAGCATGCATATTGTCTGTGACAGTCTAAGCTGGTCTGTACTTACATCTTTCAACCTCAAAGATCTCCTCTTGGGCTGCAGAGAGAGTGAACAGACAGGGTGATTACACATCAGCAACAACAACAACAACACATCAGCCAATGGCTCTCACAGATGGGGCGCTACTGACCCCTGGTGGATGCACAGACTGTTTTATTATTTTAAAATTGAATAAAGCACAGATATGTTACAAATATGTTGAATTATTTCTTACCGCCGCTTCTCCTCCCGCCTGTGAGGGGGTAAAAAGAAAGAAAATCAGGTTAAGGAAATTGCATTTTAATGTGCCTATGGTGATTGGTGGTGGGGAGCGGGCCATGGGCTTTAAGTATTAGTTATGTAACTCAAAAGTGGGCGTTTCCAGACAGAACATTAGCCTATGGCTGCACCCCCAGCTTCATACATGATTTAGTTTAGACCAAGCGCTGTGATTGGCTGAAAGATGTTCTAAATCTTGAACAATGGAGCTAATAACCTAGAAGAGTGTCTTCTTCTTAACCGGCATGTATACAGTCATTATATCAATTAGTAACTTAGCAACATATTAAAATGAATCCATGTGGAACTACATTTGTCTGCACAAAAATAATAAAACAATAAGTGTCATTTGACTTGCTTCAATACAAAAGTCTTTAATGGTGTAACATGACAGCATAGTGTAGTTTTAACAGCGTCATGTGGTCATGCTCTCCCAGCTGCTGCCAGTGATTTGTCTACTGTAAAACTCCGATGGAGGAGGGGGGGGGCGGACTCCGCCTCCTCGCGACACATCCATTCATTGGTAATAAATGAGATTGAGTGCACGGAGAAAACCGAGCGGTGTAGTGAGCGTTCCCGCCATGAATTTGAAAAGAGTCACTCCGAGATGCTCAGCGGCGACTCTGTCGATCTGGTAGCAGAATCTACTGGAACCCCCAGCAACAAGAGCAGCGCTTTGCTGACGGAGGCTCGCCATTGCATAACCTACGACTGGCCTGAGCCGAGTACACAGAAAGACACTAACACGACGAAAGCATTCCGAGAAATGCATTTTCACCGATGAAAAATAAGGGCGGCCATGCATTAACAAAAAGCACACTCAAGGGTTTAGGAAATAAACGGTCCCATATTATCATAAAATTATATTATTTGTTCCACAAGAAAAACAGTAAACAACACTCAGTGCCCACACAAAAATAACAACATTAACATTAAAGCCAAACTCCCACCGAATAACATCCTCTTCATTTTCGAAACTTTAGCACCCAGCGTGACGACCCCCATAGGAAACAATCAATATGCCGCCAACTTTCTCTGCAGAAAAGCAACCCCCCATCGACGGAGAAAACGACCCCGCTTTGTCCTACACCGCAACTAAATGTATTTATACACAATTGCAATTATGCATGTCACAATTCTGCGGTAAAAAAAAAAAAAAAAAGCCCGGCATACGGAAAACCACTTGGCACAAAGATAATCACTGCACGAGAGAGAGATAGCACCAAGATTCCGCCACTTCCGAACATCAAAACAGAAGCTACATAAACAACTAAACTGCTGCTGCAAGTCGCTACATTGTTTACATGCACTCTGAACGCAGAACGAAACATTGTAGCAACTCTGACCGAGAACTGTAACAAGCCCATTCCACAAATTGCAGTCGGGGGGTTATAAACGCTGTATTACTGAATGCATGAAATATGTCGGTCTACTCACTCTGCTCCTTTTAGGCATGGCTGGCTTGTGTGGGGTGTTTTTAAAAAAGAAAAACGAGCTAAACGCTGCTCGGTACAGGAGAAAAATACAGTGGTATATTGTGGATAAAGCTGTACCAGTACAGTCTAATACAGCGCAGCGAGACGTTAATGTTCCATTGGAAGAAGAACTAGCTCAAACCGGATTGGATTCTCCCCCTCCCTCCTTTTTCAAACCGTTATAGTCCCTGCGTGATTGACGGGGGTATGTCCCGCCCCCGCTAACCGGTGATTGGCCGACACCATGGTCAGCAACACGATTTCAAATCTGGGCTCTTACCTGTGTGGGGACGTCACACGTCACTCAACAAACACGGCGAGCTATTTGTCTTTCTGTGCAGCCATCTGCTGTAACAAGGCAAGATTGTCATTACATTTTGCCTTCCAGCTCGCCTCGGAAATGCTTGTATTTCCAACCAAAATGCAACATTTCGACATGTTTGAGTGCAGCCTTTTGATATGTGTTAAAAGCAAACCCCACTCTGCGCCTTTAACACGAGTGATAACAGAGAAATGTGGCTTGTGCATTAGCGAGAGATTGAGAGAGGGGGTTGTGTGCTTCCCCCAGACAAGTCTTTTGTATTTTAGCTTGGGGAAAATGGCGACAGGATCCGTGTGGGCACAGCTACCTTGCATGTGTGCGCTCTTGTGCAACCCGCTCTCGCAGTGTTGTGACCGTCCGCTCGCTCCATTGTGAGTGTGCAGTCCACACATGACTCCGGTGGAAACAGCCGCGGTGGCGCTTCCAGCTTTGTGTTGAAGGGGTCATTTCAGACATTTCAGCACGGAGACATTTATTCATTTCCCCCGAGTGAGAGATACAGACACCACCCGACAGTGCTGCCTCTTATTTCTCCTCTGCCCCGAGAAAACTACAACACTGAGCACTGTTATTGTTGCAGGTAGAGCACTGCCCAGAAAAGACACAAAAGCCTACATTCGAAATATTATTATTATAAATTATTTCAGGCTATTTTTCTTGCATGAAAAACAATCATATGCTACAGTTAATATAGGCTAATATAATGTAGGCCTACTCCTCGTCTTCCATTTTTGTACATATCATCTGCCACTTTATGTACACATTCTGATGGAGACTGTTCTCACAAAATACCCGTGGTGAGTGGAGGAGATATTAACTTATTTATACATTTGTCAATAATTTCTCTATATATTTTGCTGGAAATTACGACAAATATTAATTTATGTAATTAGCCTCCTTTTTTAATTTTTTCCACGGTTTATGAAATTTGAACAAAGTGCCTTCCCAGAGCTCTATTTCAACATGATTCTGTCCTGTATTTAGATGAGAAAAGAGTAGTCAACAACATCAACGGACATCCTGAATCGGGGTAAGTGTCATTATTAAAATGTTTGGCATGTTAGGATATGTTGATGATGATTTGTAGAACATTAGGCATAAATACAAAAATTCTGACCCGCAAAACCATCAAGTAAAAATGCCTTTCTTCTTTTTTTACTTTTAAATGATCCCTCCCTGCATTCTGGACAGCCCAACAGGGACGGCTCTAGCCGTTTTGGTGCCCTAGGCAAAATTTGGATTTGGAGCCCCCCCGTAGTTTGAATATTTCTGCATACTGGGGTCACTAAACAGTCTTGGAATTGCATAAATTGGGTTTCACTGTAAGGCTGAGACTCTTGTGGATCCAATTGTATTAATGTGTGATGATGTTAGTCCCCATAGTCGCCATTTCATTGTAGTGAGACCATTTTTTTAAACTTGACCTCACCGTATAAAATGACCTGTGGTGACCTCTAGGATAATCACAGCCTCATGAAACTTTACAGCCACAAACTAGGGACCTAGAGCATTCAGAGGATGGATGTCTTTCCTAGCTAGATTGACAATAAGGGGGTTTCTGAGCCCTTTTGAGAACAGAAGTGCTCGCCATCCATCGCCGAAAAATGCAGAAATCTCAAAATGTCAAAAGTTTTTGAAACCAAATCACAAAATGGCTTTTTCTATGGTGTTCCTAAAGGTCTTGGTGTCTTAATGTTGTATTTTGGAGGGATTATTGATCATTTTTTTTATCAATTCTCAGTAACAAATCTGTGTAACAAATGGTATCCACCCCAAAATTGCTGCAACAACTATGAGACATAAGTGAGCATGGGAATGGCCATCATATACTTCAATCATAATGTTCTAAAGCCTTATACATTTTTACAATTTATTTAATTAATTAACTAATAATTAATTCATGTTTATTTCTGATTTATGACTATAACAACGTGACACACAGTGCTGAGCTGCATCTCAAATGAATCTTTAGATTCCCAGCTTTCAGATGATGTACATCACTTCTATGTGGCATATACCTGTTATTTCTCCCTAAAGACCCCCTGTCCCCCCCTAAAAAAGACAAAAATGGGTCTATTGTGGGTCTCAGAGGGTTAAAAGTGTTTAGTCAGTTTCACTACAACAAGAGTTACAGGGGTGAAAAATGTATTTCTTTCTTTATTTATTCGTACATTTGTTATCCCAATGCAGAAAATGAGGAAGGGCGCCCACCAGCATTTAAAAAAAATAAATTTTTAGAGGGCGACCAGCGCCCCCTAGAAGGTGGCGCCCTAGGCCAACGGGGAACTGAACTCAAAGTGAAACTTATCTATACTGTTTTTGTCAACTGAGTCTGTTGGCTTTGAAGAGAGCATGGATAAGTTTCACTTTCAGTTCAGTTCCCCGTCTGAAAGGGCTGTCTGACGGCATGATAAAGCGCTGAAAATATTCTAAATATAGCATGTACTTAAACTGATATTGATTTTTTTTAGGTGAGCCTTTCTTTTAGGTGGCTACATTACGTTTTGCTACTGCCCCCGTCACCCGAACAATCCCTTTAAGGTACCCTTGAGCTGCTCTGATGTCACTGGGACATACAAGCTCTTCTATCTGGTGTGAACATCATCAAACAAACAGACCTGATTCACAGTGAACTGGCGTTTCCTGCACAGCTGCATTCAACAGCAGCTTGTGCACACACCACATTTGATTTTGTTTAGAGTAACCCGGGTCACACCTGTCTGTGTCATTTTACTGCTAACAAATGCTCAAATACATATAGGTCAAAATTCAGGTGTTTGAGTTTAAAACTCCACCAAGGAGACATCCATTCACAAGATAGTGTGAAGACATTTGAAAGTTTTCAGCACGTGCTTTCATGGCAGTTTGGATAAGTTCTGGTGATTTATCTTTACACAACCCTATATAAAATTGCTAAAGTAAGTTTAATAACATCCCTCATAATTCCTTATATTATTAATAATTACTGTCTGAGCCACACACACACACACACACACACACACACACACACACACACACACACTACCTAAGGCATACTTTCCATTTAATGAGATATGGAAATGATAATGCTGAAAGTATTGTTATTGCACACAGTTTTGGGGATACTTTATGAACCCTTTGCCAAATTGCATTGGAAGGTTCAGAGAACCAGTCATAAGTTGGTGCTGTAATGTTCATACACAGACAAGATCTCTTTTAACTGAAGTTAACGTGAGGCAAATGCAGCATACTTCTACATTTCAGGTCGCACTATATACTGCTGTCCTCATACAAATCGGGCCCAGTCGTACAGCAGTTCGTGAAAAAGTTACGTAACTTAATGTATTGATTTGTGTACATAGACACAAATTTAAATTTTTTTTCGTGATGGTCAGTACGAAAGCAATTTGTATGTGATCCATCCATGTAATTGTGAACTGGTAAATTTGGAGAGCTGGATCAGGGTGCAGGGTGGGTCAAAAAACACAGGACTTTTGCCCAGGACACCGGTGTTTGTGTCCTATTCCTAAGCCTAACTAAGTAGTTTGTTGCCTAAACCTAACCAAGTACAAAGACATTCGTTGGAAAACACACGAAAAATACGTAGTTGAAAGTAAACCAAAATTCTCATAATGCTGAGGAAGAAAAAAAACAAGAGTAAGATGGAATAGTCACAGACTTACAGGCACAATAGGTGTAGTGTAAAAATACATTCATCTTCTCAAAGTGGGTTGCAAATTTGCAACCGAAACCAGCAGCCCATCCCCCATTTGACACCCTGTAGATTCACCCAAATAAAAGCTTTCTGCCTGCTCCCCGTGGGCAGAGAGGTGTAAACAATTAGGCCAAGTCACATGCTGATGCCGGCCAGTATTATTATGGTAATGACATCTGGAGTTTACTTCACCCCACTGGTCCACTTGACAAAACAAAAGGACAGACTGGGTAACGCATGAATTAGGTACCTGTGTCTCTTGTTACCAATCAAAACAATCAGCTTTATCGAAGCATCAGCAGTTTGCAACAGAATCATCCTCTGTAGGAAACCCTCTGAGAAAACACAATAGAGCTGTTTTTGTCTGTTTTTAGGGGGGACAGGGAGTCTTTAGGGGGAGATAGCAGGTCAACAGTAGATGTCAAATAGAAGTGTTGTATATCATCTGAAAGCTGGGAACCTGAAGATTAATGCAGCTCAGCACTTTGCGCCAATTTGTTCTAGTAATAACTCAGAAATAAACACAAATTGAATAATTAATTAATTAATTAATTGATTAAAATACATTGTGAAAGTGTGTAAGGGCTAATAACATTATGATATATGTTTGTGATGTCCATTCCAGCTCTATTATGTCTCATAAGTTGTTGCAGCAATTTTGGGGTTGATACCATTTGTTACACAGATTTGGTGATAAATTTAACTATTTTTTTACCACTCGAGAATTGTTAAAAAATGATCAATAATCCCTCCGAAATACCACATTAAGACACCAAGACCTTGAGGAACACCATAGAAAAAGCCATGCTGTGATTTGGTATCAAAAACTTATAACATTTTGAGATTTCTGCAAGAATTGCATTTTTTGGCGATTGGATGGTGAGCACTTCTGTTCTAGAAACTGTGAAAACAGGTAATTTTATACAATGAGATCAAATTTCCAAAAATGTTCTCACCATATGAAATGGCTACTATGGGGACTCACATGAATACAATCGGACTCATTGAATCCACAAGAGTCTCAGCTTTACCGTGATACCCAATTTATGCAATTCCAAGACTGTTTAGGGATCCCAGTATGCAGAAATATTCAAATACACCATTTTAGAATAGGCGAAAATAACATATTTATACTGCATCCAAAAAAAGGCATATTTTTGCTCAAAGCTGTATGTGATTATCATAAAATGGTCATGTCTGTAAAGGGGAGACTCGTGGGTACCCATAGAACCCATTTTCATTCACATATCTTGAGGTCAGAGGTCAAGGGACCCCTTTGAAAATGGCCGATGCCAGTTTTTCCTTGCATAAATTTAGCATAAAATTTATTTTTTCTAGGTTCATATGATAGCTGAAGCTTCACTCCAGCTCTAAAACTGAACCTGCTACAGCCTCTTAAGAGTCAGTCGGGGGTCAGAGAAGACATACACACGGTTTCTATCCCATCTTATCTAGAGCTTCAGGGGAGATTCAGAGCTGGGGTCCTGTCCTTCACGTCTGTATGTAATCTCGGCTGAAATATAGCCCAAACTGACTGAAAAATGACATGACCTTTCCTTTATGGCACAGATGTGGTTAGTGATACAGATATGTGATACAGAATTAACCAGCAGGCCCAAGGATACTGTATATTGTATAATAAATATGAAGGGCCTTTTAGGGCAAGTTCATGACAAATCGCTGTGATAAACATTACGTTACAGCTCATGTATTGAACAGACGGGTCTTCATAAGTCCCCGTGCAAGTGTGGTTGTAAAATTTGAAAGGGGAACTACGGCCATTTTCAAAATTCATACGTTATTCCTATGGTCTAAGACAATCCAAAAATGTGAGCAAACATGAACAATTCTCTCACAAATCAGAGTGCTAAAACTCAAACTTGTGATGTCATAGGGTATAAAGTGTGGAGCTGCTCCATAGACAATGAATGGGAGAGATGTTCTAGTTGACAGCACCCAGGAATGTTTTGAGTATATGGGGACATTTTCTGTTTCATAACTGACAACACTACAGTAGAATAAAGCTGATTTGGGTATAAAAAAGAAAACAAACATTCTGTGGGTCCACACAATCAGTCTCCCATTCATTGTCTATGGAGCAGCTCCACACTTTATACCTGATGACATCACAAGTTTGAGACCTACTTCTCTGGTTTCTGGCTTTGAGAGAGAGTAGCTCATGTTACAAATATTGATTGAACTTTCCTAGGCCATGTGAATAACATATCGGAATTCTTTATTTAGGTGGTGTCCCCCTTTAAGCAAGCTGTGTGCAGTTCACTAGACAACATACCAGTACTTATCCTTGTCTAAACACATAGAAACTCTGTATTATAGTTATAAATCCTGCCTTGGAAGTGGCAGTCTCACTGTGGAAGAAGTATTATGCCAATATCTCTGCTTTTTAGTTGTGTTGTCTGTGCCTTATCCATTAAACTCATGAGCAGAGAATGAAAATCTAATATATACAGTGGTGAGATGTAATATAATGCGGTGTTTAGAACAAGAACGAAGCACAGCGTCATGTGAATTTTTTGCTTGAAACTTCAGCGAATTCTCGCCCATTCGCCTCTTTGCACTGACTATGTATGTACAGCGTTGCGCAAAAAGTTCGCTTTACTCTTGGTGTGAACATACCATTAGGGCATTTACTTAAGTACAGTACTTTGGTGCTGTAAATATTATTTAAGTATTTTTATTTTATTCCACTTTACACCTCTACTATATTGCATTTTAGAGATTGAAATATTGTACTTTATTATACTATACAGAGTAAGATTTTATGTACAAACAATATGATAAGCTAAAATACGATGCATTGTTAAAGATTAAACTACCCAAATGTATATAAAATAGTTACACATTAATACTGTGGATGTGGTCATTCTTTTACTTGTGATACTAAATGCATTCTGCTGATAATACCTCTATGCTTTTACACAACTATAATGTTGAATTGAGGACTTTTACTTGTAATTTATTATTTTTACATTGTGGTATTACTACTTTACATCTTCCACCACTGATAAACAGAAGATCTCTATGGTAAAATAAATATACAGTAGTAGAAGAAATAAAAAATAAAATAAAAAGATTTTTAAAGAACAAGGAGCTGAATTAGTCCACCATTATAGGTAAAAAATATTGCAAATGTCTGCATTCCAAGTAGAAGTGCATGCTATTGATCAATTTTACAGTACTTTATTGTATGCAAAATTCAAAATGGAGGAGCAGGGCAGAGCAAGGTTACCAAGATAGGTGTATTATCTACTGATTTAAACTAGCTGAAACATCAAAAATCTCTCTGGTGATGGAAGTTCTCCCACCACTGAACTGAAAAGCAATGTGCAGAGCTGTAACTTGACCCCTGCATTTCTCTCTTGTGTCCTGTACTACTGGCTTTGCAGGACGTGAATATCGGCATGTCGTAAAAGAATGTCCTGCCGCTCTCTGCGGGAGTCTCTAAAGATACTGTATATGCACGGCGGAGTGGGCGGAGGGAGGAGGGAGGAGGGAGGAGGGAGGAGGGGAAAGGCGTTAGGTGGGTCTCAGATAACAATGCTGTTGTTGTGTTGAGTATGGGGCAGCCCTTCCATCACAGCTGCTGCCTGTTGCTGTCCTTTCCCTCCTTTTCACTCTCTCATTCTCCCTCTTGAGTCGTAAGAACACTGGGGGGGGGGGAGAACAAGGCCACAGGGGAGAGAATGACTCCAACAACTGCTCATTCTTTGAAAAATGATTGTTTAAACTCAGAGAAAGAAGTAATCATGCAAAGTAACCTTGTGTTTTGTTTGTTTTTGTGACACAAATATTTATTATATTTTGCTTAAAGGGGCTCTATGTAAGAATGAGAAATTGCTTGTTAACAGTGACACCTGTGGCTGTTAAGTCAACGACAGTCAGCATCCTGTTGCTCGCGCACCGACACACACGAGATTGATCGTGATTGACAGGCATCGCGTTGATTAACGTTAGCAACATTAGCAGCTAAAACCACAATATCACTATATATTTCACATGCTTGGCAGTAATGTTAGCTTACCAAACGAAGGTCCCTCCAGGTCAGAAGGACCAGAGGAGACACCGTAGTTTTGGGCTTCTAGGCCGGAGTACATAACGTTGCTCACACTCCCATAACACTAGTTTTCGCCCGACGTCGGTCACATTCCTGTTTTGCAAGACGGGCTTCACTAACTTTGTTTTTTTTTGTGCTTCCGTGGAGTTTGTGTTGGAGTCTGAGTTGTGGTGGGAACTGATCGTTTGTTGGTGTTAGTGGATTCCATTTCTAACTGAACATTAGCGACGGTACTCGCGAGCGCGCATGACGTCACATTCGTCGGATTTTCCCGTAAAAACAGACCCGGGTTCTTCACATTAAAAGCAGTCTACAGGCTGATAGAGGAAACCCAGAAAGTCAAAGAAGGTCTCATTTTTTAAGGTTAGGTTACAACGTGTTCACACATTGGCAATAAAAAACGATTTATAAGTGTAAAAACTTACATACAATCCCTTTAATGACAGAATAATTAGAGCTTTGAGTTGACTCAGAGGTAACTGGAACAAATACATTGGCATAATCCTAAGGGGAGGGTGACAGGATGAAGGTAAAGGTGACCTCATCCAAAGCCTCTTTGACAGAGGGCAACTTGTCAATTTATCTTCTTCAATCTCTCTCTTCCACACACACACAAACACACACACACACACACACACACACACACACACACACACACACACACACACACATGCTACTTGTCTTGACCAGGAACAGGTGAGACTGGGCAGCTGTGTTGTGCACAAACACACAATCTTAACTGCCGCCCTGTAAAGCAACCATTGGTCACAGTGGTGTAGTATGTGTGTGCTGCAGGCAGGTAGAGAGATAGCTGTGAATGGATCAGCTGGATGTAAGGAAAATCTGAGTCTCTCTCTCTCTCTCCCTCTCTCTCTCTCCCTCTCCCTCTCCCTCTCCCTCTCTCTCTCTCTAAGTGGATTTATCCCATGTAGTGAATGCAGCCTTCCCATATGGAGCAGCAGGTAAAGCCAGATTACACCAGTTTGTGTGAGAGGGGCTCCAGAACCACCAGAGTTCACAGCATGAACCAACACAAACATGAAGGACACATTTTTATAGTTTGAGCAACTGTTGTTTTAACTCTTGTGCAATCAGCTGAACGGTACTGAACAGAACTGATCTATATGATGTTTGTGTCAATAATTAGATATTTAATTGTTGAAATGATAAAGTTATAACCAAAAATGAACTAAACCTGCAGAATTTACCTTTTTTTTAAAGGAGGAAATGTGATTAGAAATTGGTTTATAGATGATACCTTTATGCCATTACAGTTGCAACATTTAGTTCTTCTGAATTACAAAAGCCAGCTACTTTCCCTTATATTTCTTTAGGTTTGTGTACATGCATATTAATAAAGAAATCAGTAAAATTATATATAACCCATGCAAAATGACAAATGTAACAAAATGTGTCACTTGCAGTTTCTAAAAATAACATCTTGAGTTGTATTTGTCCACTCAGCAGTCAAAGGAGTGTGTTGGAGCGTAAGGAGGGGAGTGCCCATGACCTGCCTTTAACACAGTCATTTACATGTGAGAGAGGGCGGAGGCTCGCCCAGTGGCAGCGCTGCTTAATAAGCTCAGTAACAATAAACCTTAGTCGGCTTTAACCATTGATTAGCCAACAGCTGACACCACGAAAACAAATCCCACAATGACAATTAATGCATGCTCTGAAGGCACGCCTTTCTATATGGAAAGTATTGCATCGTTGGGTCATATCTTATTCTCTCAGCTGAATGGAACTAATCTGTGGTTGCAAACAATGAAATGAAACAATAGGATGCCTGAGAAGTCAAAGAGCCGACACAAAGACGAGCACGCATGATGAGTTATGACTGATGATCTCTGACACAGCGGCTCTGGTGGCAGGAGAGGACTCTGAATTACTTCCATTGCGGGCCATATGCAGGGGATCAGAAGGACTGCTGCTGCTGACCCTCCCCCACTATCTACTTCCTGTTTTTCATGGTTGTCTGCTTGCTTCTGCCTATACAATACCAGCTGTGTCTGGAGACATTCCAGCTCATGCTATACTGCTGCCCTCATAAAACCGTGACTGTGGGCTGGAGGAGCCTATATAAACAGAACAGTGTATAGAGACAGATTGCATTGATCTCCTCTGCTGCATCATAGCAGATCTGCTAATCAGGAGGCTAGCTATAGAGGCCTTTTGAAATGCTTTATCTGCCAATTAGTTCTCCAGCTTCAGTGGACGCTTTTTTGTTATTCTTGAGCTTTTCAGCTTTTGCACTGGAAAATAGAAACTGCAAACCAGTCGAGTAAGAAACAACTTGAAACCATGTGATAGATCACTTGTATTAGCATAGAAGTTACAGTGTAATCTTGTAAATATACTGCGGAGCATGTTAGTCGTTTTATCTGCTATTATCTTCTATTTAAAGGTGATCAATATTCAGAGCATTAATAAAGCAGTAAACAACTATTTGCTATGTAAAGATATAGAGGAGTAAGGAAAAAAAGGTAATAAATCGCAATATATCGCAATATATCTTATGCAATTCTCAGCATATCGCAAAATGTTTAAAATTGCAATAAGATTCTATCATGACTTAAGTATTGTGATAATCGGCCGATTAGGTTGTTGTCAGGCTATTAAATAGGCGTTATCAGTTGCTATAAGCCTCATAGATGCCGGTCAATAGGTGCCTACTACACCCACTAGTAGGTTTTTATCATCAATTCACGTAGATCACCAAAAAAAGGTATAAAAGAACAGGACAGCGACCTATTGCGACCGAAGTAATTATGACAGAAGCAGAAGCAGGCGCTGTAGTATAGACAGCTGAATAATATAAGTAATCACATTTTCAGTTGGAAACATGAAAAGAGTCATTATTGTGCAGGTAAATCACAATTATTGTCATGTTGAAAACATTTGATAATTTTATTTTGTAATGCATTCAAATGTATGTCCGTCCATTTAATTTTGTGTTTTTATACAAAACATTGGCACCATATGGAATATAGGCCTGAATGCTTTGTGAAGAAACAGATGTAATAAAATGTAAATGCATGTGTGCTTTTAAAATGCCCGCATATATAAAATATACATTTCTGCATGAATAGAGCACCGCATTTTGCATAAGTAGAACATGATCCTACAGTGACCTCTAGTGGTTAAGATGAAAAAACGCAGTCGTTACCAGCTTCTTATGAGGAGTATTTTGGAGCTCAACTTGCAAAGTGGTTCAGACCTACAGCTACATTCAAACAGCACAGCTGTGATGACCCTGGTGGTGATGATCTTGTAGCAGCCATCCCACTGACACTCATCAAGATGTATCACGGGTCCACAGGCCACTCCACAGTAGGAGTGTGAATTCTTGTTCACACTCAAACCTCTTCCTTCATTCATCAACCTACTGCAGGGCCGGAGGATGACCTGGAGGTCTGTGTTTCTAGTCTGAGTGAAGAAGAGACAGTGTGTTTGTTTAAAGGGGAACACCACCTAAATTAAGAATTCCAGTATGTTATTTTCTATAGCCTAGGAAAGTTCAATCAATATTTGTGAACATGAGCTACGCCCTCTCAAAGCCAGAAACCAGAGAAGTGAGTCTTAAATTTGCTTCAGTTTGGTAGTAAGTTCTATAAAGCAAGTATAAAAAGGCAGGGAAGAGAGATTTCTCTGTTGAGGAGTAAAACCTTACATGTAATGTGATTACAACCATCAGAAAGACATAATCATCACATTCTTGATACTTGCTGGATACATGAGAAACCAAGATACACGGGGAAATGCAAGTTTACTGTAATAGTTTTGATACTAGAGGTCTCTCCACGAGGAGGGCAAAGGTCAGGTCACTGTCTGTCAGGACTGTCTTCCTACTCATTATGGTGATTATGTCTTTAAAAAGCAATCCTCACACTGTGTTTGCACTGACTGACACTATAAATAAGCCTGATTTGAGTCTGGGTCATAGGACGGGAGCTTATCTACTGTTTCTGTTGTGTGAAGAAGCTTAAGTCAGTGTCAGAACACCTCCATGAACATGACTCCAGCCCACTGAAATGTATTTACCAGCAGCAAAATACCACAATGGAGAAATCCTCCATAACAATTAAACATCCTTCAAACTAAACTTGACTCAAGTACGAGCAGTAAAATGTTATTAGATGTCACATTTAAAAGTGCTCCTTAAAGTACTCTGTGTCCTCTCTCCACGGAGTCCGCCATGCTGCACCGCCATGTTTCTACAGTAGCCCAGAACGGACAAACTATTCCTGCTTGGGCCGGAGTTGATAACCCTACTCGATCCTGTAACCGCCGCTCTCTCTTTCTTGCTTCACCACTCACTTCCCACGTACACAAACACTCTACACACTTGCTCCGCTCCAAATGGCTCTAGAGAGAGCCATTCACGTTTTTGCATCGGCCACCGTAGCTCTCCAACACGCTTGGCACACGGTTAGAGGCTTCAGTTGGTTGCGATCTCCTCACCTCACCGCTAGATACCGCCAGATCCTACACACTGGACCTTTAAAGTTTCAAAAGTAAAAGTCCTCATTATGTAGAAAAATGGCCCCTGTGAGTGTTTTATATCATATTATTCAAGTATTATTACGGTTGCATTAAAGGACCAATATGTAATGTATTTACTGTCATAAATCATAAAATGACCATGATATGTCATCAGAGATTAAGGAAACATGCTGAACTGAAATACTGGCTTCTCCGACAACAATGCTACAGCCAGTATGTTCCAGTATGTTCTCCTTTGAAATTTCCATTCCGGTCCAGGACGTCTGTTTTTGTTTTGGCCGGTGTGATCACGTCCACGGCCCATTTTAACACCCTGTTGCCACATATGAAACAAATTGGCATACAAACACAACCTTCTGCAGCCATGGAAGCAAGCAAACGAACTGGATCAACAGACTTAACGTTGACGTTGGATTCTACCCGACCTGAAAAGCCTCGGCACATCTCTCCGTGGTCCGTGTGCAGCTGGATTATCAAGGCAGCCAGTATTTGAGACAGTGATTAGTGATTCCCACTACTGCTGGCCAGCGGCTGGCGCTGTCTTGTCTAGAAGGTAACCCTCAAATTATGAAAACATGCTCTAACTGCTATCAGTCACACCGGAGGAGCAGACGGGCCACGGCTCCAATGTTTTGAATTTGGACTGCTGTTACCCATTTTAAATGCTACATATTGCTTCTATAATATCTGAACAGTATTTTGATATTGTAATTGGTCGACGTGCTTTATATAACAAATTTGTAGATATTGATCATATATATTGTGTGTAAATCTCCAAATTAACTATAGTAACTATAGCTGCTAAATAAATGTAGTGGAGTAATAAGTATGAAATTTAGAGTAAAAGTAAAGTATACTCGCAAATTATAGTTAATGTATTGAGTTACATTCCACCACTGTTGATCGTAAACTCTGAGTCTGCGAAGTAACTCACAGCGGTCACATGATGTCACATGTGTAACAAAAGCAACATGGACATCGGCCTACAGGGTGTCTATTTAAGTAGTGTTTCTGCTTAATTGCATTGTAATGAATGACTAGGAAGCTGTGATCACTCACTCAATTTGAAATAACTTGAGAGTGATCACTTTCCAATAGTTTCTCCTGACTATTTTCTTTCTGAGGTATCACATGACTTTAATATCCCTGAAAACTTGGCTCCAAATCTTAAAGGTACCCTTTGGAGTTTTCTTGCAAACAAACACAAGTTACGTTTACGGTCAGTGTGTCTTACCAAACTGCATTATGTGTGTATTCTTGAGGCCTAACACATGTCATCAAACGTTTGTAAAGCCAAGTTTTGAAGAAATATTTTAAATCCTGTATTGTTTACATCCATCTTACTTGCTAGAAGTCTTCTTCACTGTCTTTCACATGTATTGTGATGTCATTGATTAAAAACTACAACGACCACAATGCCCAGCCAACGATGACGTCGGGGAAACACGCAGAAACACACCCCTCACTGTGATTGGCTGATGTTTTTAATCCCTCCGCTGCATGGCTGAAGGTGAAGCGGGTGCGAGTCAACAGTCCTCTCTCATTCCAAAATGTCATCCAGTGGACTTTTAACGATGCGCGCTCACGTTTGTAAACGACAGGTAAGTGACGGTGTGTTAAACAATTAGTTTGGGTTTGTCTGTTATATTGTTTTATTGCACATGAATGAGGTAGCAACAGTCTGGCTGTGTATAAACACAAGGCCTCTGGTGGTTAACTCAGAGCAGCTCAGCTAACCTTTCTGTGTCTGTGTAGCGTCCTTGACTGAAGTAAAGTAACAGCTGGAGAACACCTGAGAACTCCAGGTGTGCTTTAGTGATTTCATATCACTGTTTTTCACAACAGCCGCTTCTCAACAAAATAAAGATGTTAACAATAACAGCAACAACAGTATGCTACAGTTAAAAGCCCAAAAAAGGGTCTATTTACCTGGTGACAGGTAGGTGACTGACACCACACCTAGCTTAACTAGCAATTTTAGCTCGTGTTTCGTCGTTTAACTTAACGTTAGCTAATGCCACCTGCTTGTGTGTGCCCTTATTGTTAGCATAGCTAACAGTATTTTTCATACTTCTCTGCTTGCTTGAGTTAAAGTGGCAGTAGGCAACTATTTTTTGGCATAATTTGGCAAAAATTCCATAACAACCTTTCAACATATTGTAATTCAAGTAGTCTGAGAGAAAACTAGACTTCTGCTCCTCCTCATGTCTCTGTTTTCAGGCTTTAGACAAATCTAGCCCGTGACGGCAGATTTTGACTAATCACAGGTCATTTCAGAGAGAGAGAGCGTTCCTATTGGCTGTGCTCCGGTCATGTGACCAGAACTTGGCTTCCTTCAACAGATTTTACAAAGGCGGCTGCATCACAAACTTTCTCATTTTACAGCTAAACAGTAACTACAAGATGATTCTGAGAACATTTGAGGAGAAATAGGCATTACAGTAACAGAATATTGATTCATATTTGATCAGCGCTGCCTAGTTTGACCGTTTGGTCGGAGTTTGTGAGTGATTGACAGCCGGCTCTCATAGACGGCAGCTGGCAGCGGACCTTGTTTTCCTCCGGTAAGTGAAATCCTTCAGATGCCGTTAGGAGCACCGGAGGACACAGTAGGACACAGAGGAACATGATTTTTTTCAGGTTACCTGTTTCATGTACTACTGTCACGCTATAGCGGCCGTTTTCTAAAAATAACTTTTTTAAATCATATTTGCGCCAATCTCGCCTACTTCAGCTTTAATTAAGTTGACCCAGAATTGTATCAAGGCGCTTCAGGTTTAACAGCAGACTTGCTTGTACAAATGGGACTAGATTAGGAACTCTCTCATGTATGGAAGATGATTTATCCCCATCATTGTCCTGTCATTGTAGGTTCACAGGTACCTCTCCAGAACCTTCGCATCTCGCCCTTCGCTCAATGTAAGTTCACTGGCTGACATTTCAAATTCTCATAACAATTCAATGTTTGGACTGCACACTTATAATGCCGACTTGTAATGTGTGGTTTCAGGAAGTCGTCATTGTCAGTGCAGTCCGCACTCCAATGGGCTCCTTCAGAGGCAGCCTGGCAGCAGTACCAGCCACCAAACTGGGCTCCATTGCCATTAAGGGAGCCGTAGACCAAGCAGGTATGTTCACTTTGTTCAGAGAAAACTCTGGCTACGCTACATCCTACTGACGAACGCAGTATACAGTACATACTGCGTTCCTCAGAAGTATGCAGTATGAAACTGTTAAGTTGATTTATTTTGCTGTATGCTAGGCCAGGCTTTAGCCTTTAAACAAGCCCTTAAAGCACTGGATGAAAAAACAAACTCGTACCACTATTGCAATATTATCGAAAAATATAACTTATTGAGCTTTGATTTTTTTTAATTTATGACCAATGTTTGTTTCCTTTTATAAGATACTGCATGGTTTAGCTCCACCACCCCTTAAACAATTTATTCTAACAGCTCATTGTGAGGTAAGACAAACAGGATTATCATCGAGGGGATAGCCTGTACCGTTCTAGCGCTTTGCATTGTGGGATACAGTAGGCGAGGTAGACTGATCCGATGCATACTGGAGATTTTTCCCTAATCAGTATGACATCTGGGTATTTTTGGCATACTGAAGATTTTGCTTTTGTTGGCAGTGTCGAATACAGCCTATATTCTTCCATGTAGGCCAAGATGTAACATCAGCTGATCATCATTATCACCAGGTGTGTGCAAGCATGGCTACGCTAATACACCAGATGTATCAATTTACCTGAGTTTCACAGGAGTAAGGTGGATTCCTGCTTTGAAGAGAAGATGGCTGTGTATATATTTAATGAGCTGATTTAATGTTTCTTGTGTTTAGGAATCGCTCCTGAAGAGGTGAAGGAAGTCTACATGGGCAACGTGCTTCAGGCAGGAGAGGGACAGGCTCCCACGAGACAAGCCTTGCTTGGAGCAGGTATGACTACACTGGTGTATTTTCACCCTCATTTCAAATATTGACATTGCACCAAAATATTGATGTCCAGAAACCAGCTGCACATGTGCTGTCGTTACAAATCAGACATGATTGTACATAAAGCAGGATTGCCATCTCTTTCCCTTTTAAAGCTGATTGTGAGCAGCTAATTGGTCCTCCTGATTCTGTATATGTATTTATAATCTGAAAGCCACACATCATGCATGCATATGAAAACCAAAGGTTTGCAGCTCCAAGGTGAGACGAAGTTTATCTCCAGCAGCGTAGAGAGACCTCTTATATCATTATTGATATAAAAAGTTACAGGAAGGTTGGAAACGGATGTGAAAACCTATCAGAAACACAACAACTATGATTGACATTTCTTTTTATTTTTTTATCACGCACAACAGATCACTGTGAAATAATATCGTACCCCTTGTCAAATATACAGCTCTCCTGTGCCAGACTGACACACAAAAGCAAGAGAATTTTAGTTTTGTCTATTTATTTTTGCCAATGCAAATATGTCTGATTGTATCTGCAGGCCTGACCCTCGGCACTCCAGCAACAACCATCAACAAAGTCTGTGCCTCCGGGATGAAGTCCATCATGCTGGCAGCTCAGAGTCTAATGTGTGGACACCAGGTAACGTTAGCTTTAAATACACCGTCTCTCTTCTGCTTGCTTGAGTACAAATAAAAACAGAAATCTGATCCCAGGCAAGATCGTGGAAAACTTTGTTGTCACCAAAAACAAGCTTTGTTTACCCTAAGGTGTTTGGTAACTTGCAAGCTATTAGAACTATAACTATAACTATAGTTCAGTGCGAGACAAACGATAGTTGTCTCTACATAAAGGTGTATGGCTGTGTGTGTGATTTAAGGATGTGATGGTGGCAGGAGGCATGGAGAGCATGTCCAACGTACCTTATGTGATGTCCAGAAATACCCCAGCCTACGGAGGAGTGAAGATGGAAGACCTCATTGTCAAGGATGGACTCACTGATGTCTACAACAAATTCCACATGGTAACTATCGACATCCTGTTAAATATTACCTTGTTATATATTTTTACTTTTCTAGTCGTGGAGATGACGTTTGAATGCATAAGAAAATATAAAAAGTCAGAATAAAATTCATAGTATTTTAAGTGCCTCTTGCATCTGTAATTGGATGCATTTCATGCATTGGATATACCTTTTTCTATATTTTTGCAATCTCTTGTATATTATGACATGAGAAATTGGTCTACAAAGTGGGAAGTATTTCATTTAATTGTGAGTTATCTATTTTGAAATTGATAATGTGTATATGTTACACCCATAGAGTGCAGGCTGACTCAAAGGGGTGACATATTTTAAAAAGGGATTTATTCTTAAAGCTGGGGTCTGCGATCTTGGAAAACTAGCATAATTTGAAAGTCGCATCGCCTCAGGAGCTCCGTCTAAGCCCCCCCCTCCCCTCGAAACTCCTTATAAGGCAACGCCCCCCACACACATGCACGAGCACCGCCGCATCGTAACTACTTCACATTTTTCGTAGCTATTTCATCACTAAATTCACTTCTGAAAAATGTTGAGGCGAGAAATCAACGTTGTAGATTTAGAATATTGACAGTTTTACGATGTTAGATGGCGAATCAAACATTTTCTCCACTGTTGTCGGAGTTTAGAAGCTCCACAAACTGCCGGCACAGCTAGCTAGCTACTGCCGGGATCGCCACCTCTCCACCCGGGCATTCACTCACACAGACCGCTATGAGCTGGCGCTCTCTCAAGAGACCGGTCTCGTAGACGAGGGGCTTTATTTCCTTGTTGACGGAGGGGAAGGGGGGGGGCAGCAGCTCGCCGGAGAGCCACAGAGCAGCAGAGAGGGGAGGGAAAGAGAGAGATACCTGCTGAGACAACACGACCCTTTTTAACATTACTCTAATATCTGGAGGGAGATCAGTCCACTCGTTTGTTTCTGTAACTGAAAAAGCAGTTTGAGTAACGTAAATTTTGTTCGGCAATGTTTTCTATCCGCCGTCTCCCCTCGTTGATAATCCTGTTTGTCTGACTTCACTTTGAGCTGTTAGAATAAATAGTTTAAATCTGCAGTATCTTATAAAGTAAACTAACAGAACATAAACAACTAAATCAAAGTTGTATTTTTCGATAATATGGTAATAGTGGTACGAGTTCGTTCTCGTTGTCCGGTGTTTTAAGAGCTGAGTTTTCTCTTCCACTCTCCAGTGAACGTGCGGCGGACACGCGCTTTGAGTTCACGCTGGTGCACGCTGAAGCTAGAGTACGAGCAGGGAGGCAGGGAGGCTTCTGATTGGTTCCTTACAACCGGGACCATTTTTACTGACTGGTAGACGTTTTTACAGGATTACAGCAGCTACAGATGACGGATCTTTTCCGGTCTTTTTTCAGTGCTCATAAGAAACGGATTGCTGTCGGGGTGTAAAGACCATTTCAACCAATATGACAAAAAGTGTATACTGGATAAATCGCAGACCCCATCTTTAAATAATAAAGAAAAAACGATAAGTCCGTTGGCTGTTCTTCAGTGGCAAAGTTACTGGTAACGTTAGTTAGATGTCAACGGCAAACTGAAGAACACAGCACAAGCCCATAGTTTATATACCTAGCCCACGGATGATCTCGTGCCTTTATCCTCGAATAGAAATGTTTGAAATTGAATGGGGGATCTCTGTAAACATGCAAAATAAAATGCATAAATATAAAATAAATAACACATAAGTCAGTGGGCAATTACATATAAATATCCTCTGTGCCCTATATATCCTAACATACATTAGCATATAGCCACCGCAGCAATGTGTGAAACAAAACAAGTACATTTAAGAAATGTGTAATTTCATGCATTGTGTGATTACAGCGCATAAAGTGGAAGAGGACCGAGAAATTCCTCCTTGTGTCAATTTTCATCACTCAAAGTAAATGTGTAATTTCATCAGTTTCATATTTTATCAGTTTTCAGTTGCTTTTGCCTTACTGTCTTTAACAGGGCAACTGTGCAGAAAACACAGCCAAGAACAGCAGCATCACCAGAGAGGAGCAGGACGCCTACGCCATCAGCTCATACAGCCGCAGCAAAGCAGCATTCGAGTCCGGTGTGCTGGCCAAGGAGATTGTACCAGTTAGCATTCCCCAGAGAGGTACAGCAAGTTGGTCTAGGGCCAGTGCCGTTGGTCATTTACTTCATCAATAGGGCTGCCCAAGGGTGGGGCGTAACAAAGGGTGCTCGTCTTGGATACTCTCTATTTTCCATGAGTCACTGTGGTAGATTGCAATTTGTTTAAAGATGGCATTTAATCTTCAGGATTTTGTAGATAGTCCTAATTTGGATAAAGTGGAGTCATGTCGTAAAGATGATTTGCTTGGTATTGCGGCACACTTTAACATTGCAGTGTCTAGATATGGTGTTAAAAAAGAGATAAAAGCTAAGTTAATTGCAGCACACCTGGGCAGAGCTACTGGAGAGGGAAAAGGGACAACAGCACAGAAAACACATACAGCCGTAACACAGCGCAGCATATCTGATGTTGACCTGGTTTTGTAGGCAAACCTGATGTGGTCGTGTCCGAGGATGAAGAGTGGAGGCGGGTCGACTTCAGCAAAGTTCCCAAACTGAAGGCCGTGTTCCAGAGAGAGAATGGTAACAATGCAGTTGTTATTACTTCCATTCATTAATTACCTGAGTTGGGGAATAACATTAAGCCACTTTTTGTCTAACTAAACAGATTTGTTCAGAGTCAGGCATCATACTTGTACATTAATTCTGTTTCCACAAAGATTTTATTAACACTTATTTTGCATCTTTTTGCAAGTTTTTCTGCTTCTCATTTACCTTCTACCCTGTAATAACTTATAATAGTACTACTATGCTTGTTCTTCAAGTTGTACTATTCTGCTGCAGCTGCTCATAGAGTGGTGCAGGGATGACGTATTTTTGAAGGCCAACCCGGAAGTTAGACTCTCATGGGTTCCCATGACAAAAACCCAGTGGGATTTTCCCATTGGGTTTTGGATTATTGCAGACAATAGGCTCTGTGGCAAACAAACGTTTATGATACTTACACGTTTTGTTCCGTAAAATAATCTTCACAAATGAGCGAAGTATACACAATGAGCGTCGGCGTTATCGCCGTGATGACGTTTTTTTTGTAGTATCATTTAGCCACTTGTTAGCAACCACCTTTTTAAAGACATATAAAAGCTTATTTCAGGCATCTAACTAAAAACCCATTCAAGAAAACCATTGACTTCCAGAAGAGGGAACTCGAAATGCTAAAATGCTGCTAACTCATTTCCCGGTTTTAGGACTCATTCCTGCACATTAACTTTGAAATGTCACATGTCCATTTTCACACATCCTTGTCAGTTTCAACCCTAAGACCATTTATTGTAGGTTGAGTAACTCAATTAGTTGCAAAAGTAATAATAGTAATCAGAATGCTTCCTCAAGGAACCTTTTTTGTTTTAATGTACATTTTGTTCTGGTCACTTGCTTTTTAGGCACAGTGACGGCAGCCAATGCCAGCACCCTGAACGATGGAGCAGCCGCTCTCGTTTTAATGACAGCAGATGCTGCAAAGAGACTCAATGTCACTCCACTGGCTAGAGTTATCTGTAAGCCACACACACACACAACACACAACACACAACACACACACACACACACACACACACACACACACACACACACACACACACACACAGCTGTGCTTTCAGAGTTTAGCTAAAAATTAGGTTTTATCACACAGCAGGCCTACAGATGAAACGTAACACTGTTGGGTTTATTCTACAGGTTGATAGTAGGTTGGTGTGCTAGACAAAAGCCATAAAAGGTTTGTTTCCTAAGTTGGATTTTATGTGTAGACAATTACAACCATGTAAAAGCCATCATCAGGTTGAAATATAGAAAATAAAAACTATTTCAATCTAGTTTCACATGGCCAGACCTGTGTAAGCGCTATAGAAAGGGCTGGCTCAACTCTACATCCGGGGAGTCGGACTAATTTCAATCCAACACCAACCTCTCAACAACAGCTTTGAGCTTTGGACAGTGTAAGGTATCCTTTTTATTTTGTTTACATTTAGAAAAAAGTGGAGGAATTTCTTTTTTTTAAATTACAAATACCTGTCCATATTTGTCAAGATTAAATAAATCAGGCACTTGTTTGTGTGTTTCCCTTTACCACATCATTAAACAGGATATTTGTATTCGTTATAGTTATTGTTAACTTGCAGGCTTGATATGTAATATTTTTTTTTCCATAGCTTTTGCTGATGCTGCTGTTGCACCCATTGATTTCCCCATTGCTCCTGCATTTGCTGTACCAAAGGTGAGTCTTGGCATGTAATTAGTAGTTTATAGTAGTCCTTTAATATTGAGTCTGATCCAGTACTTATATTTAACTAAATGTTGGTTAAATATGGCACAATGAAATGAAACAGCTGTGACTACTAAATCTGACACACATGAGCTACTTGATCCTAATGGCCTCACTCAAAACTGCACTATTGTTGACAAGCTTAAGCTATTGATATGATTTGGATGAAAGTTTAAAGCTGGGGTCTGCAACATTAGAGAAACCAGCAAGAGTCCGCTATATGTTAAAAACTATCCAAATGAAAATCCCAGCCCAGTGTCGCTAACTCTTTTCCAATGAAAGTACCTACCTGTAGCAGCACTCGCTCCAAAAGGCCCAAAATCTTGAGAGAAAGGTGTCAAGTCGGCCAAGCTAGCAGCTTGTGGAAGATCCGGTGACGCGCTGTGAGTGCACAGGCACAGGCACAGTGCGCGCAGGCAGACGGGCTTATTACAGTTCATTTGTCATTTTAACTGGTGAAAGCACCAGTCAGCGCTGGCTAAAACTGAGAAGCTGCTGCCTGAATGTTTTGTACACCAGTCTTTGCTAATAAGAAAAAGAGGAGAGATAACAGATTCCTTACTGTCAGAGTTTAATGAATCCGTGTATTTTGACAACCCGGGTGTCGGAACCCAATCGGCAAATTATTTTTCACACTCATACACTCGCATACGGAGCGAATAGCTCACAGTGTAGAGCCCGGCTGTCATTTAGGAAAGTTGCGCTGCAACACTAACAGGCTGAGGTGGACAAAACACAGTAGAGTTCTGTAAAGAAAGGATCAGATTTTGATCAACGTTATTTCACTGAACCACACCCAACTATGTTTATAGATGCACTTCCACTTCCACTGTGTGTGTTTGTCTGTCAGGTCCTGGATGCAGCAGGGCTGAAGAAGGAGGATATCACCATGTGGGAGATCAACGAAGCTTTCAGCGTGGTCGTGCTGGCCAACATCAAGATGTTGGACATCGACCCTACAAAGGTCAACGTCAACGGGGGAGCTGTGTCACTGGGACACCCCATTGGGTAAGCAGCTGAGAGGGACTCAACAGACTGGCTGGCCATTGTTTTGAAAGAGACCTGGGACGTGACTTGGTGACAACCGATACTTTCTGTCTCTTTCTGTCAGGATGTCCGGGGCAAGAATTGTGGGCCACATGGTGCACAACCTGAAGTCAGGCCAGTACGGGCTGGCAGGCATCTGCAATGGAGGTGGTGGAGCTTCATCTATTATCATCCAGAAATTGTAGGAAACTTGATGGGGAAACCTCTCTCTCCCTGATACACTCTTTGTTACACTGTGTTCACTACCTGTCAACTCCCTTATTGTGAAGAATGATTCTGTTACAACGTTAATGCCAGCGGCCTTACCCAAACTGCAAAGCAGGACTCGACTCCCACGACATCGTGACTCCAGTGTTTGAATCACTCCTTTGTTTGATGAAACATATTGTGCAAAAACAATTATCAATATTTAACTCTGAATTGATTGGTTTAAATAAATAGTTTTTATGAAACCACCGATGTGTTATTGACCTGCTGTGACTAAAGGTTTGACCTACGGTAACAGGTACATTGCTTTAGTTGTAATATTTTCACGCTTAATGTAGAAACTTATACTACAGTAATCTAGAGTTGGCTCTGTAATCTTCAAGTTGGCCACTAGATGCAGCAATTTTCCCTGTAATGTTTAGTGCACTCGTCCATGTTGCAGTAGTGAACAAGTCAGAGCTGAATTTTGTGGTGCTCATATTTATGGAGCTAATTTCCTGCCAAAACTTAACATACAAAAATTGTTTTACAAATGCCCTACGATTCACTAACAAACACAAAGTTGTTTGCAAATACAAAACACCATTAACAAACCAATGCATTTTGTTTTGCAAAATACAAAACATACCTATCAAACAAATACACAACATATTTCTTGACACATCTTAACACGTCATTTCACAAGTCTGTGAATGTCATGGCAAGTAGGTGATGATTAGCAAGTAACGTATTTGAAATTTCTTTCAAATTACCCCAAAAATAGCCCAACATATACCCAAAAATTGATCAGATATTACCCCAACATTATTTAATAATTATATTCTGCTATTTCCCAATAAGCAGGTAATAAATAGCTGGATATTTTGTTGATACATTCACAGGAAAATAATGCTAAGTTTATTGATGGGCATGATTGCAAACACTTTATTTGCAGGTCCACAGTTTCCTGTTAAGTTGATAATGATCAGGAAGTAACTTCTTTAAAATTACTCTAACATTTACCCCAAAATGTATTGAAAATTACCTCCATTATTTAAGAATCCTAGGGCAGTTCACTATTTCCTAATAAACAGTTAAGGTACAGTTTTTCACAATCCCTTACATGCTAAAACTGTTGGTCTATGTATGAACCAGACATCCCAAACCATTAGATTAGCTGCCAACAACAATGTATAAGCAATATTTACCTGTTTTCACATAAATTGCAGATTTGTTGAATCCTTTTTGCAAAACCCTAAATACAAGTCTATCTATAAAGTTTGTCAGTGTTGGACATTTATCCAAACAATGCATGATCATCCCCCCCCACCCCCCCATATGCACTTTAAATGCAGTATGATAAAAAGTTAACAAAGGTTGAGGTGATGTGACTCAGTCGGACCTTCTGTTCCTCCCAGTCTCTTACTGGATGACTCTTGTCTTCCATTCCTTCCTGTTCCTGCCAGTTAACACAGTCAAATGTTGAGTTAAATATTAGCAGGGTCTGAATTTCCTTCAGTCATCCGTATTTTTAAGTACTTACCCATTTGTTTGGACGTTACTGATTAAACACAGCAGACGTTTCTTGTTAGGAGGACGGACAATAGCGTGCACAACGTAAGGACCAACTCTTTTATGCCTTTTCACTTGACTTAAATCTATGTTTGTCTTATATCTGAATGATACGTATGGTATGTCAAACAAGCAGTGACCGCTTGTCACCTGTTAACTCCTCTCAGTCACCGTGATTATAACAGGATGCTGGAAAGCATTGCCTAACATGTTACATCACTGCTTTACTATTTCCACTTTTTCAAGAAATTGGCACTTAATTGTGGGACTTATGGAACATTTGAATTTCTGTATTTTTAGTACTGTATGTGCAGTTTTAGTTAGAGAGAGCAACCAAATCTAGACAAGTTTTGTTATTAAATGTCTGTAATTTGAAGAGGAATTTTCATGCAGGAAAATTCGATTTTTGTTCAGATGTTTGCTGCTCAGACAAGTGGCCAACAAATATTTCCAACTACACAAACTATTCTGTGAAATCAGGGAGAGAGAGGCTGGTTTTGATGGGGGAATGCTATTATTGGTGCACAAAGTTACCATAAACCTTTACAATAAGGCACACAAGACCGTGTAAATCCCAGTATATGCATATCACACTGCTGAATTGAATTCCTAATTGAGGTTTTCCTGTCACAAATCAATAGACAGCCACTGCTGGATGAACACGGCCCTCGGCTCATTATTTTCACTTCATTCACCTTATCTCAAAGCCGGCTGTGGACAGAAGATAATGAGTATCAGTGCTGGCCTTCATCAATACCTGCTGTTTGCCTGTGTCATTTTTGAAGTATTGTATAGATCAAGTGGCGTACAACAGGCTGGCTTGTGCACACAGTGGAAAAGGTGTGGTCATGGCTGTTGATTACATGGAGGAATGGGAGGGTGGGGACATGAGACAGAGAGAGAAGCAGAGAGTGGAGGGACAGACAGAATCAGAGTGCTGAAGGTTTTGTGGGAATTTCAAGGTAGGTGGAAATCTGGTGAAAAATGTGGATAAATGTGTTTTTAAACTCCAAGTAAGTCAGCCTACTCAGGTAGCATGTGAGTGTTTTTGAATTGTGGAACATATCAGCTTGTAGCTTGTTGGAAATGATCAGTGTTTGGGGGGAAATGAGTATTTCTGATATGAATTTTTTTATGTTATATCTTGTAACTTAACATTCTAATGAGCAAGTTGCTCAATCTACTCTCTGCTTTAATGAATGCTACAGTTTAGTCATACGGTGCGTCATGTACTGTACTTATGACCAGTGCTTTGTTCATTTTTATAAAAAAAAAACAACTTTAACCTTCTCAAGGTTCGACAGTCTCCAGGCAGAGTAACAGTTTCACTATGAGTGATGATCAGGTAAGTTCAATTTCACAGTAAAAGGCAATATTTCTAAATGTCTAGATTTTCATTGCTTTCATATGTTTTTCTTTATTTTAACAGTTTACTATTTATTTCACACCACTGCTCACTACAATTGTTAAAGTTAAATTAATGATTTTTCTGGGTGAAGCCAGATCACGTTCACCTTGTGTTATCTATAGCAGGGGTTCTCAAACTTTTTGGGGCCAGGGACCCCTTAAAGGGGAGTAACTCTTGGATGCCATTGGAAAAAACTTTTCAACCTAAATACGTCAGACCTGTTTGATAGTGATAAACAGAAACACATTTCAGTTTGAATCATGTCAACACCACTTTGTTTTGCCCTGATATTCCGGTTGATTTTAATCAGATGTCGCTTTAGCTTGGCTGGCTTCATGGTTTCATTCTCTGGCACCTGATGATACATGATGCATTTTGGTCTCCCGTCGCTGTCGCTCATATTTTCTCAATTTAGCTAGTTTGGTCTTAGCGTCACTTGACCATATGGACTGACTCAAATATTTCTCCATGCTCGCTAGCTACCTAGCTGGCTAATAAGCTAAGGAGCAGCAGGAGCGGTTCGTTGCTCCCTGAGTGAAGTGACTAATTCATGACAGATTGACGTGATGTGTCACAATCATATCAGAGTTTCTATTGGCCCAAAGCTAACATGGGTGGCAGGAATGGACACAATATGCTTGTTTTATTGGTGCAAAAGGTTCCCATCTGTAGATATGTACTTTTTAATGATACAGCACAAGTTTATAATTTATAGCTAATTATTTTGCGAACCCCCTGACCGCGGGCTATGGACCCCTGGGAGGTCCCCGGACCCCACTTTGAGAACCCCTGATCTAGAGTATGTTTTTATTCCTTCTCTTCAATGTACCTCCAGACAAATGGTCCCACCTATGACAACATAGGGTTTCAGCATGAGGAAGGAAGACCCCCTCCAAAAGCCCCACAACAGGGTATATACCCTTACCTCCCACAAGAGATACCCAGCTATGTTGCCGTCACTCCAAAAACCATCAACACCCACCACACTGTGACACCTGGAACACCACATGACACAGGACGAAAGAAAGGTACAGTAATATATGATTTATGCTGTGTCACCAGCCTTTTGTGAAGAGATACCGTGTGGAATGAAAAGGTGGGTAAACAATGACTTCCAGGCAATCATAAAGCAAATATCCAGAATGAAAACATCTTCTGTACTTTCATATAATCATTAACTTATTTTTATGTACACTTTAAAAATAGAGTCGGCCTTACTTAAAGCTTGACTATGTAACTTTTAGATAAGAAACAACAACGTATACTTCCTTTTACAAAGGAAAGGTTGAATTCATGAGCAATAAAACACACTCTTGCTCAATTTCATACCTCAGAGGTTTTGCTGCTGCAGTCTTACTTGGCCCGATATGACCAGTGGTTTATGGCAGCTAAAATAGGTAATGTTAGAAACATTATTGCTATGTAATAACATAAGAGGGAGTTTTTGACTCTTCCCGAGTTGTGCTCTATTCTTTTATCATTTACTGCACATTATTATTATCCCATAACCACAGAGGTCGTATTTTTTTGTTGTTCAAAATGTACTTTAAAGGGAGATTTGTCAAGTATTTAATACTCTTATCAATATGGGAGTGGGCAAATATATGTATATTTATATTCATATTACTTCAAATCAATTAACACAAAACAATGACAAATATTGTCCAGAAACCCTCACAGGTACTGCATTTAGCATAAAAAATATGCTCAAATCATAACATGGCAAACTCGAGCCCAAAAGGCAACAACAGCTGTCAGTGTGCTGACAAGACTATGACTTGCTCAAAACTGCATGTGATTATCATAAAGGCTGTATGAAAATTATTGAGGTGGTGACGGCAGCTGAACCTTATGGTTCACTTTTTAAAAAAGCAAGCAAGGCCACCTCCGGTTTTGCTAAACTTTCTGTTACATACACTGTTGACTTTTTATCCACCCCTGAACATCCCCTGTCCCCCACCCCAACCCCTCTAAAAAAAGGGGGTGGAATGCTAAGGGGTTAATTGTTTTATCACAACTATTTTTTTGTCTTGCCTTGCAGGAATAAAGAAATGTCCCTGGAAATATATATTGTGTGGATTTCTGTGTGTGCTTGTTATCCTGGCAGTGGCCGGCCTCCTGCTCTGGTACTTCTGTAAGTTCATTTGAACATCTTATTAGCTGCAAAAATCACATGTCATCACATGAATTTAGTGTGATGATCATCTCAGCAGATTCCTGTGCCCTCTTGCATGTGTGCTGTATGTATATATGTGTGTTTCCAGTATACTACCAGTGTTTACTGGGGAAGTTGTGCAGAAATGGTGGGAAGTGTTTGAGCCCCTCCCAGTGGTGCGATGGTGTCAGGGACTGTTCTCACGGAGAGGACGAATCTCAGTGCTGTAAGACATTAAAATCAACACACACACACACACACACACACACACACACACACACACACACACATATGCATTCTGTCAGTGAACATCATGGTGGCTGAAGAGCATTGTCCTCTCTGCTTCACAGTTCGCCTCCACGGGACCAACTTCATGCTGCAAAGTTACTCATCTGACAGCGAGAAGTGGATGCCGGTGTGTGCTGAAAACTGGAACAACAACTATGGGAGAGTTGTGTGTGAGCAGATAGGGTACAAGAGGTACTGATTGTCTTCTTCACCATTGTTCACGCCACCGTTCTGCAGAGGCTAACTGTATAAAAGTCAACACATACCGTACTGCATGACGTATGGGTTTTTTGAAAGCCATAAGCAATTATATTGCTGCTGGTACCTTAGAATTCCCATGCTAAAATAACAAGTATTCAGTGTTTTCCTCATAATGTATTCTTGTCCGAAAGGAAAAGCCACTGAAACAACATGTAGACTGTCAAATGATGCTAAAACTTACCGTTAAAAACGTACCGTTAAAACCAGAAACATATATTGAGTTCTGGAAAAAAATATATATTTTTACATTGTTCATTTTTACACACACATTTTTAATCACTGTAGTCAGAGAGGAACCTCTGTCATATCAACATTGGATGACTTGACTGGCTGATATCCAAACTTTTTTAAAGTATATTGATCGCTGATCCCATGTTTGTCCATCCCACAGGCAGGATTATGTGTCCTACACCCAAACCAGTCCAGGTTCTTTGGCCTCAGGGGGATACATGAAGCTGAAGCCTGGAAGTAACCATGGATCACGTGTACAGTCCCAGCTCACTTACAGGTATACCACCCCACCTATCACTGCATAATAACATTATTCACAGTACAGCAGTGATTACATTCTCATTAGGAGCTGAATCAATCTTATTCCACGCTGTGTACATTTAGAACTCCTAAATAAGTGTTGATTTTTTTGGATTTGCTATCTTTAATATCAATTTCTGTCATTCTTTTCCTTTGCAGCCATATTTGCTCAGTCAGAGCAGTCAAACTTCATTGTATTGGTAAGCTATTGCTTTAACTAGGACATGACTACAGCACTGAAATATGTATGAGTTTAGGTGAGTTTATGTGCAAAGCTGTTAAAAAAATGGGATTTAGCCAGCCAGGCGGTGGTACTTCCTCTGGATCAAAAGGGACCAAATATCTAAGAGAACAGAACTTTAACTTCACCTGAACTCTTTTCCTCCACCCTCAGAATGTGGAGTGAGTTCAGCAGCCCCCAGTGCTCGTATCGTGGGTGGTACGGAGGCAGTAAATGGGGCCTGGCCGTGGCAGGTCAGTCTCCAGATTAATGGTCAACACATTTGCGGAGGCTCCATTATCAGCCCTTACTGGATCCTATCTGCTGCACACTGCTTCCAAACGTGAGCGCCTAGTCTTTACACCATCAAGGGCCCTTCATGCCATTTGCCTTGTTCATATTTGTTTCTTTTTTTACTGTCTTTTGATAGACATTCAGGAAAGTATCTGAGATTTGTTTTCCCTATGTTTGACTATTTACCTCAGGTACTCCAATCCTGGAATGTGGACGGTACAATCGGGCGACGTGAGCTTGTTTAGAATGAGCTTTGACACTGGCAACACAGTTAGCAAAATTATCAGTCATGAAAAGTTCAACACAGAAACTAATGACCATGACGTTGCTCTCCTGAAGCTCTATACACCTCTGACTTTTACAAGTGAGTACTTGCCAATAAAAGTCATATTTCATCATTTGAATGATGATTTGAACTGTCAGTTCATTTTTGCATTGATAATTGCAACACTTTGAGCCCATACATGTTAATGTCTCAGGTACAGCGAAGCCAGTGTGTCTCCCTAACGTTGGCGTGGACCTCTCTGCTAGACGTCAAGCCTGGATCACAGGATGGGGAGCCTTGCTCTCGTCTGGTGAGCCAAACACTAAATGTATATGTCTCACTTTCCATATGTTGTCAGATGCAGTATATATATTAGGGCTGTCAATCGATTAAAATATTTAATCGCAATTAATTGCATGATTGTCCATAGTTAATCGCAAATTAATCACATTTTTTTATCTGTTCAAAATGTATCTTAAAGGGAGATTTGTCAAATATTTAATACTCTTATCAACACGGGAGTGGGCAAATATGCTTGCTTTTTGCAAATGTATGTATATATTTATTATTGGAAATGAATTAACAACACGAAACAATGACAAATGTTGTCCAGAAACCCTCACAGGTACTGCATTTAGCATGAAAAATATGCTCTAATCATAACATGGCAAACTGGAGCCCAACAGGCAACAACAGCTGTCAGTGTGTCAGTGTGCTAGTGTGCTGACTTGACTATGACTAGCCCCAAACTGCATGTGATTATCATAAAGTGGGCATGTCTGTAAAGGGGAGACTCGTGGGTACCCATAGAACCCATTTTCATTCACATATCTTGAGGTCAGAGGTCAAGGGACCCCTTTGAAAATGGCAATGCCAGTTTTTCCTCTCAAAAATTTAGCGTAGGTTTGGAGCGTAGTTTCGGCTCCTGACAAGCTAGTATGACATGGTTGGTACCGATGGATTCTTTAAGTTTTCTAGATACATATGATACCAGTATCTTCACTCTAGCTTTAAAACTGAGCCTGCTACAACCTAAAAATCTCAGCTTGCATTAATGCATTAAAGAAATTAGTGGCATTAAAACGAATTGGTGTTAATGCATTATTATTGCGTTAACTTTGACAGCCCTAATATAGACATAACATGTTGACTGTGAAGCCACCAAACAAAACTCTGAACTTTTCATTCCTCCCTGTAGATTATTTGTCCAAATGTTTCAGGGGTCACCTGCTTTTTAAGGCTTAAAGTCCAAGTAAAGGAACAGTGCTTTTTAAAGCTTGACTGAGCTAACTGTGGGTGTGCAATCATTAATTTTTCTCAGGACCGTCCCCTGACAAACTGAATCAGGCCCAGGTGAGCGTTTACAGCAGAGAGACCTGTAACAGCCCTGAGGTGTTAGATGGAAAAATCACTGAGACCATGATCTGTGCCGGCAAGCTGCAGGGAGGAGTCGACACGTGTCAGGTTAGTCTGAGTTCGCTCTCTCTGTCACACACATACGCAAACACACTAACCTGAGATATTTATTCCTGCAGGGTGACAGTGGAGGGCCCCTGGTGGTCAAGGAGGGAGATGTATGGTGGCTGGCAGGGGACACTAGCTGGGGGATTGGATGTGCTTGGAGCAACAGGCCAGGAGTCTACGGCAACGTAACCCACTTTATCAACTGGGTATATGGACACATGCAGGTACAGTATGTTCTTCCAGTAGAGATGTAATACTCTGTATTCTGTACAAATGTGATTAAAATTTCCCAAATGCATTGTTGCTTTTGAGTAATGAACTAGAATTACTGCATTGCGCTTGTATAGAGTGCTACAGGAATGAGTCCTAAAACCAGGAAACGAGTTAGCATTTTAGCACTTCCGGTTCCCTCGTCTGGAAGTCAATGGGTTTTTTGAATGGCTTTTTAGTGAGATCCCTGAAATAAGGTCTGTGGTTAACACAAGCTGAAGAGATTTTAACGTTTTGTTCTACGACATAAAATACGTCAGTGAATATCAAACTCATGAATTTTGAAGCCTTTATGAGTCTTTCAAAAAGGCGGGTGCTAACAAGTGGCTAAATGAGAATACTAAACGTCATCACACCGACTCGTCCTCCTTTACAGCCTCATTGTGTATACTCACACTCATGTGACCGTGGTGTAGTTCGCTTATAGCCTAATGTTAGCTTTTTACTAATAATGACTAATTATTCCAGTCTACAGGTTCATATTTTTAATTCTATTTTTTTTTTATCTCCCTAGAACGAGTGACAGAGTTCTCAGCGAACCTGAAGATGAACCTCTTCCATTAATCAGCAATACTTCCTTTATCACACACTTTGCACTTTAAATCTGAAGCTCCCAGGGAACTTATTGATCAGGAAGATTTTGATAAATCAAAACCAAAGATTGTACAAATAAAACGGATGTGTCATTCATTATTTTTATAAACTTGTTATTACAGATTGAATGTTTGTATTTGCATAAAAATCAAGCTATTTATTTGTTGTAATAAAACTCATTTTGCACAAAGAGCTGAGTTTCAATTTGACATTGTGTGACAAATTGTGTGTCCTGTAGACCCCACTAGTGGTCGCCAAAGCTTCACGGGGGGTCGGGAGGCCTTCTCGATTTTAAGGGGTGTAAGACAACTTTAAAAAAAAGTTAAGCTGTTAATAATAATATTTATTATTAATGAATTAAAAAAAACTATTAAGTAAGTGAAATTACAGTTTGAGTCTTTTGTTAATGTTGTCATTGATAAATAACTTACCTTTGCTTAGGCATCTATATCTAAATTTAAAAAAAAGAAGGAATAAAGAAGGAATATTATGGATAAATGGGTACATCATATACTAGTTTATACAATAACAAACATTACTTTCTTTGTCTTTAAGTAATAGTCTATAGTAGGTCACTTTCTTTGCAAGACATGCTCATACTTATCATTTTCCCCACGTGGTGAATGACAGTAGCTCCTGTGATGGAGCTGTTCCTCCATGAATTGCAGGTTGTTTATATATAAGTGAGTCAGTAGCAGTAAAGAGTGCTCTTGTCTGGATCAGGAGTCAGTAGAGAATATAAATAAGGAGGCAGTTCATGTAAAATGAACTTATAGAGAACTAGAATTACCGCCTTACGTTTGTATGCCTCCACCAACCAGTCAAGTTGCAGTTTACATCCATGTCTGTCCAAAATGTCATCACTTCATCGTTTTATCCTGTTAGACATTTGTGTGAAATTGTCATAATTACCGTATGAAGTCTTGATTGGTGGCCAAAAACGTGTTTTGTGAGGTCACAGTGACCTTTGACCACTAAAATCTAATCTGTTCATCCTTGAGTCCAAATGGACGTTTATGTCAAATTTAAAGAAATTCCCTCAAGGCGTTCCTGAGATATCACGAGAATGGGACGGAGATAAGGTCACAGTGACCTTGACCTTTGACCAACAAAATCTAATCTGTTCATCCTTGAGTCCAAGTGGACGTTTGTGTCAAATTTAAAGAAATTCCCTCCATGTTCCCTCATGTTCACGAGAATGGACCGTACGGACGTACACATGTACACATAGACGAAAGGACGGACAAACAGAAAACGTAATGCCTCCGGCCACGGCTGTCGCCAGCATGGAGTAACAAAATCAGTGGAAGTAAGACAAAGCATTTTTCTCATACAAACTGCAATGATGTGTGCGGAAACCAAGAGACAAATCATAAGGTAGCATGGCAGACTGAATCTAACGTTTGCGTTTGCACTGTTTGCCTGTACTTTCTCTATTTGCAGCGTTTTGTCTCAATGTGCATGTGTTGTCAAAATGCTTAAGATGTTTTGTTTTTTGCCTGTGTTTTGTCTGTTTGCATGTGTTTTCTTAATTTGCAGTGGGTTTGAGCTCTGAGGGCCACCGTAGTGTCAGACTGTAGTAGCAGTAACCCGCCAGCAGGAGTCCCTGTTGCCACGTGGACTGCATGTCTGCACTGAGAGAGAGACAGGTTAGTGTGCGAGCAGGGGAGGAAAGGCAGAAAATACTATCTACAAAAAACAAAACAAGATTTTTACATTTTGCAGGTGACATTAATTGTCTGCTGTGTTAGAATTAGATGCTTCTCGCTTTACTTCCGTTGCTTTATGTCATTACTGGGTGTTTTCTTGGTAAACTTATTGAGTATATGAATGTTTGGCAAGCTAGCAAACCAGCACCAGCCTGTCCCCTAGGTGGTGTGGTAGCTTAGCTTAGCTTAGCTTAGTTTAGCTTAGCTTAGCTTAGCTTAGTTTAGTTTAGTTTAGCTTAGCTTAGTTTAGTTCAGGTTAGTAGCACCCCTGTCATTGTGCAAGGAACCCCATAGCTGTTGTAAACAGTTTCATTATCTATTCATTGAAGATAGTGTTAAAGATTTATATGTAAGCTAATGTTGTATGTGTTGTGTTTAACTATATACTGAGTGAAGTATCTGTATTGATATAGCTAGCTATATGTTGAGCTATATGTTGAGCTATATGTTGAGCTATATGTTGAACTATATTAACTATTCAACTGAGTCTGGGATGATGTGTCATATACCACAGGTGTTTTCTTTAACCTGGCTGACAGTGGTGGAATGTTACTAAGTAAAATTTACTCAAGTACTGTACTTTACTTGAGCATTTTCCATTTTGTGCTACTTTATACTTCTACTCTACTACAATTTGGAGGCAAATGTTGTACTTTTTACTCCACTACATTTATATGACAACTTTAGTAAGTTACTAGTTAATTTGCAGATTTAAAGTATACAATATATAAATCAACTAATAAATGATCACGTATTATTGGAGGTTAAGCTACCCAGCAGTGTATAAAGTAACCAGCCAACCACCAGTTTACCAGCTGCAACATTAAAGTGATAAGCACATTAATACGTCAATAATTATAATCCAGTAATATAATATATATGATTCTGAAATGGGCCATTCTGCATAATTAGTACTTCACTTTAACTTTACTTTAAGTCTATTTTGATGATAATACTTTTGTACTTTTTTGTACTCACACAGTGGCTGCAGATCAGAAGAAAGAGCTCAGGGTGTCTCCAGGGTCACAGTTTATTGGAGGACACCAACAGGTGGGTGACAGAAGCTGTGTTTGAATGCAGGCTTTTACTTGTGGAACAGAGTATTTTTACACTGTAGTACTGCTTCTTTTGCACAAGTAAAAGATATGAGTACTTCTTCAACCACTGCTGGCTGATTAGGAATGTGTATTGGCAAGAATCTGGCATTACGATACGAATCATGATACAGGGGTAACGATTCAATTGCAATACTGGTATGTTGATACAGTATCACACAATATAATATCGCGATACTCATGTGTATCGATATTTTCTTACACCCCTGCTGGCTGATTAGCCCTCTGCTCGGGGTAAAGTTGGGTGGAGATTTACTGGGAATTACTGAGCTCCCCAACGTCAACATACCAGCAGACATTTTGAATCATCATAGTTAATGTTATTAGTAACACCTGTGCTTTGCCTGTTATGAAAAGTCAAGTGAAAAAGGTCTGTAGTAGTGTTGAAATGTATTCCACCTTATGAGGTGCAGCTAGAGAGTGAGGGAGATGTCAGTACAGCACATTTTGTACATGCCTCCATTAACCTGAGAAGAGCTTTAATCAAGCAAATGAGTGAAATCACCTATCGAATTGAAACTTGATTTTCACATTTTGCAGATAAACAGTTAACCTTGTAGCATAAAATGAAACCTGTGTGACTTCATTCTGTGCATCACGACATGTTTCGACGAGCCAGCCAAGAGGAAGACGCAGGCAGTGGTCCATCCGGAAGAGACAAACCGAGATCAGCAGCATTGACTGAAAGGAATCCTGGGGGCGGTTACAGGATGAAGCAAGAAGTGAGCCAGGTACTTGTGTATTTTATGTATAATTGTAGCGGATAATGTTTTGTGTCCTTTCACTAGTACTGGGCAAATACCGTGAATCAATATCTGTAATCTGAAAAACTAATAAGCAAGAAGCTAACACAATCTGAAGCCAATTTTTTTTATGTCAAAGCATGTGCTTGTGATATCTCTATTTCACACATAGTCAAATGGGATTCTCCACTAGAATGGGATTCCCTACACCACTGCTGATCCTTTGGCCTATAGTAAGCAGAACTGTGCTGACACTGAACAAGCCTCACCTCTCTGTGTTTGAGCACCTGTAGTGCAAGAGCGTGTTCACGTATTGTAAACAGTGTTATGTCGTGCGATTGTTGTCAGTTGGTAGTAACAGTTGACAGCAGATGTCAGTGTTGCTATGCGGACAGCATGCTTGCATAGAGAGAGACAGGCCAGTCTTGCATGATCTAAACAGATAATGGGTGCATCCCAAGTCTCTTAATTGCATCCACGTGGCCCTCCTTGTTTCCTTGCGTCTTAGTCCCTCCCACCTGAGATGCATGGAGAGATGCAAGGAAAGCATGCGAGGAGAGAGGAAACGAGGAAATTTGTTTTAGAGATATGAGACGTCCTTACCTCTGAAGCGTCACGGGAAGCAACGTCCGTTTCTGATGACAGCTGCTGCTGGTGTGATAATGCATTACAGAAATTAGTGGCGTTAAAGCGTTATTATTGCATTAACTTTCACAGCCCTACCATAAATCCATAAATGGGACACAAATAACCTGGAAGCAGTTTTTTTTATATAAGCGAAATGTATTCATTGGTTTGACTTTCTCTTATTCTAAGCTTTCTGTTTTTCCTCTCCTCTCGTCTCCTCTCCTCTCCTCTCCTCTCCTCTCCTCTCCTCTCCTCTCCTCTCCTCGGCTCTCCTCTCTCCTCTCCTCTCCTCTCCTCTCCTCTCCTCTCCTCTCCTCTCCTCTCCTCTCCTCTCCTCTCCTTTGATCTCTCTCCGTCAGCGTGGCTGTCTAATCATGGAGGTTGGCTCACTAAATGGCAGATGCTCAATCCCAGAGCCTGCATCTGCTACCTGTTTGTACCAATTAACAGACCCGTGATACTGCACTGACACCTCTTCAATGGGTTAACAGATGCCACAATTAGCCACTCATTTGAATAGCTGCCTGCTTAGCGAGAGGACCCTTGGTGCATCATCTCCAACTGTGGGGACCGCCTTTCATCTATTTGCTATTTTTTCTTGTTGCCTCTCAAATGAGACATGGGAAGGCCAAGGAACCCTGGTGTGTAGAGCAAACAGTCTTTTCACCAGATCCCTAAATTAGCTCTCCAGACTCACTGTTGCAGCTGAGGGGTAGCTGTTGTAGAGTTGCATGGCAAAATGCACTGCAGACATGAGAGGGCAGGTGCCCAGTGGTGTTGCATGTGATCACATTTGGCCCATCTCTGGCGTGCTGTGCTTATGTTGGAGAGAACAGGTTCTGTATATTGTTATAGTACCCAATTTCAGCCCAGCTCAGGAAGTAATGTGGTGACTCAAATCTCTCTGATGACCCCTTCATGTCCTGTTTCAAGTTCTGGTAAATTTTCGAACGGTCTTTATATTTCATATGTAAGATAAGAATACTGCCATGGTTCCAGCTTTGACTGATTGTAGCATTTTTATCACATAATTTTTATAAAATTGTCACGGTATTTTACATTTTGAAACTTTTATCACCACGGGACAAAAACATGCTGTGCACTGAATACTTTCACTCAGGAAGTGCAGGTCAAATCTTACAGTCCTATTGAGCAGAGATTAAGATTGCAGTTATACTCAGTGAGTATATACAGTACAGCCACATTCTGTAGTACTGCTGTCAGCCCACACACACTGTAGCCACTGATGATTTTTTTAACTGTCAAATATCAATAGCTTCACGTGATCACAACAGTCACATCTCTTCCCCTTTATTTATTCATCTATTTTATTATTTATTATTTTTGCATTTATTTATTTATTTTGCATTTATTTTTATTTATTTATTTTTACATTTATTATTTATTTATTTTTAAATGTGTGTATTTATTTTTGTATTTCTGCATTTATTTAATTATTTCTACACGATTTTCACCCCTTATTTATTTCCCCAAACTTCTTTATTTCCATATTCTTTTCTTTATACATTTCTTTTCACATATATCATAAATAAATAAAAAATAAATGCAAAAATAAATAAATACATTTAAAAATGAATAAAAAATGAATACATAAATAAATAAAAGGGAAAATTAAACAGAAGAGTAAATAAATAAAGGAATTAATGAAAATAAAAATAAATAAAGAAGCAAATTAAAACTAAAATATCAATTATTCTCCATATTTTATTTTTTTTAATTAATGGCTACATTTATTTTTAATATTATTTTTGCTGCATTTAATGACATTTTTTATTTATTGAGTCATTTATTAAGTCGTTCATTTATTTTTTATTTTGGCAGGTTCCGTCCTCCATACAATCCAACCATGGTCAACATCATTTGAACTGTCTTATTTTTAGTTAAAAGGTGAAATTGATTGATCAACAATGCCCATGTTGTTGGAAATTTCAGCCTAAATAAATATTCTTAGTTAAAAGCATAAACTATGTGCTGTTGTGAAAAGCAGTCATTTATTGAAGAGGAAGCAGTGTTGACATTATGAACCATGGTGGGTGACGAGTAACAACAAAATGACAGCACTGTTACTAGGAGCTAAGTGCTAATCTCGGGAGTGGGGAGAACTGAATTCTCAGAGGATATTTAAGTCAAAAAGAAGCTTACTGGTGTGGTTCTGCCCTAGTTCTCACCAACACGTTGTCAATGTGTGAATGTGAGATTTGTGTACTTGTAATTGTGTGCATGGCGTGTGTGAGGGTGATAGAGTGTGTGTTTGTGCACGTCTAAGCCTCAGACCGTGCATGCGCACTCACAAGCTGCTGTGTGTGTGAGCATTTACTGTAATCCTGCCTGTGTGTGTGCGTGGATCAAAACCACATGTGTCATTTTTGCACAAAGAGTATGATCAATGCAACGTTTTTCAGCAGCCAATGAGGAGAGAGCCCTTGTTACTGGGCAGTTATGTGTTTATCTCCCCCCCCCCCCCTGTTCTTTCGTGAGGTCGATGTCACGCGTCAAGCCTCATAGACTCTCAGATCAGCATGAGTCTTTACGACACACCAGGGTCCTGCGGTTGTGATGAACATCAGCACTCTCACTGGTTTTGTAGGTCAACCAGTATTGAGCTACGGGTACAACCCAACTCACAACACATGTACTTGTGTGCACAGCTTTTATATACAGAGCAAAGGTCATGTAGGAAACTCTTTTCACAAAAGTCCAGGATATTGGCCTGAGTTGGTGAATGAGAATCTCCATAGATTTTTTGACAATAATCTGCAAGTCTAATTCTATCTCACTGTGTACAAGAAAACTCAGCACCTTTACTTGTGGAATACCGTTTTCTTCACCTTTGTGCATAGGCGGAATTTGACATTTGCGCTGGGGGGGGCAAACATTTTTTAACTGATCAGAGAAGCCCGTTAATGCAAGTGCCCGGAGGTCACAAGCCGAAAATCTTTGGGCAGGAATTTTTATACTAATACAGTTTTTTTGGTAGAAGGACGTAGGTATTTATTAAAGCGAAACTCTGTTGTCTGAGTGCAAGTGAATTTAGCAAGACATGATGCTCCCAGCTGCCGCTCCGTTTTCTACCGGCCACAGCATCTTTCGGTACAGCCTCTCCCGGTCTCGGCCGCACACAACAACTCTTTTCCTGCTAAATGTGTGTTTAGGGTTGACAACCTCCACTAGTAGAAATACAGAAAGGCTGCAGATGGATAGTGGCGGGTTGTATATCACACATAGGCTTACGTTGGGTATGCTTGGCTGCTTGGGACTGCAGTGTTTTTCACCAAGATCATCGTCCACTGCCAACCCCGGCCCCGGTGGTCGCTCTGCTGCGGGGTTAGCGGGGCTTGCTACGGGCTGCCCCACGCAAACTCCGCCATTGCCTTTGTGGGCTCACATCATATCATATATATCATAATATGTCTATCAAGGAAAAAAATAAATAGTTTTTGGCTAATATCCATGGATCACTGTCATACGATTATCACTGATGAGAGATCACAGTTTATCCACATTTGAATTTACTACTCGCTGTACATTTTGACAGAATATTGGCTGCGGTACACATTGCCAGTAGTGGAAGAAGTATTCTAAATATCTTTTGCTTAAGTAAAAGTATGTAGCCTACAGTATTAGCACACGCACATACATATATTACAAATGCATTAATGTGTAAGCAGAATTTTAATGTTGTAGCACCTTGAACCAAAGCTTATTTTAACTTTATATACTGCTGGGTGGTTTAATCTATGACAGTGCATCATGTTTTATAAGCTGATCATACAGTATTCAGTCATATTTTGTTGGACGGAAACGATAAGTTAATTAATCGATTAGTCGAAGAACAGAAAATGATTTACCATTTTTAAAAATGTTGATAATTAATTATTTATCAGTTTTCAAGCACCAATGCCAAATATTCCCAGCTTCTCAAATGCTTTTCTCTGTTTTATATCATTGGAAATTGAATATCTTCGTGTTTTGGACTGCTAGTCACTTAAATAGAAATCACTAAATTTAATATTTTATTTATTGATTTAACTGTTGAATTATGGCCTGGTGCCAGTTATGTAATCCTGGTAGATACTGGATACTAAAACAGTCAAAAAATTTGCCTAAAATATGAGCCTTTAAATCCCATCGTTATCATTATCGTTGGAAGCCAAATTCATAATGAGAAATTTAAATTCCATTAATTGCACAGCCCTAGTCTATATGATTAATCAAACAAATAATTAACCAGTCTGATGATAAATAAACTAACAGTTAGTTGCAGCATTAATTTTTTGTCTGTAAAAAAATATATATGGTTAAAGTAGCTAGTAACTCCAACAAGTTTTACTAACTAAACAACAACATGTACTTGAGTAAAAAGAACAATATTTCCCTCTGAAATGTCAAAGTATAGAATAGCATGAGATGGAAGTACTCCAGTAAAGTACAAGTACCTCAAAATTGCACTGAGGTACAGTACTTGATGAGATGTGTTACCCTACAGACTGCAGTGTGCAGTGATAAAAAGCAACAAACCCACAGCCAATGCCATGAAAGTAGTTTTTAATGCCAAACATTTTATGTCATGATTGCGTCTTTCATAAGAAAACAATAAGTTTTGTCTTTTACCGCAGAGGAGGTTGACACTTAACAGAAACACTAACAATATTGCAGTTAAATATGGTAATACTGCAAACAAGGGCTTCAGAAACGACCAAATGTGAAGAAACTAACAAAAAACAAACATACAGCTTGATTTGAACAATCTGGATATTGCAGGAATTATATTGTGTTCCAGCGGCAACGTCACCCCCGACCACATGGTGGCATCAGTCCTCACTGACTCAGGCCATGACTTCAGCACCACTGATGAGCTGGATGGAGAGAAATCCTCTTTACTGGAAGAGTTAAACTCTAATCTTAACAATCTCTTTTCACCCTTCATGTAAAAACCATACGTCAATAACAATAAGGCGAAAACATCTGTCTGAACCCCTCAGACGAGTAAACAAGAGGAAAAACAAAAGGATTTACCAATAAGCCAGCTAGTTAGTAACAACCTGATCTCCTTGTACGTTGACACCTTGTCTTTACTGAAGATAAATACATGTATTTTGCGTACACAAAGCATCAGCCTTATTGTGTGTACTGTTGTTGCTCTCCGCGACGTGGTGAATTTGTCCTGTGAAACACTGAAATAGCCTTTAGAGATATGGATTCTCAGTTGAGGTATTTTAGCTGATGCCGTCTTTGCAGAGTTAAATGTTTGTGTCCCCAGTGTTCTCGTTTGGTTGGTCAGTGTAGGATTGCTGTTGACAATTTTGTATTTAGGTCAGTGTGGCCCCCTCAGGGTCTGACAAACCACTTTCTCCCCGAGTCCCCATGATTGACACATTTTCTTATAGCAAATGAAGTCCTGCTCCTCCGGTTTTAAATTCTTGATGAGTAACATGTTATAAAATACAAGACTAAACGCTGCTGTTGGTGCACTCTCGTTTAGATATCCCTGAATACCATTTAGTTATCCCCTGGATACTATTGATAATATTACTACTAATAATGACAATGATATTATAGTTATGCAGTAATCTGGCTGTCTATCTGTGTATTGAGTCTATCTGTTTATTCCCTGCATTTTAATCCCATCGCTCCGTCATATTCTACAAACAGACATATGTCCCCTCTGGGTCTTGAAGATGTTGTTTTGCATAGACTGCAGCACCATGTGACGCAGCCAGCAGAGATACTTTAGCTACCTGTTGTCCTCCGTGCTGCCTCTCATCCTCACCACTTCTAGACAGTGTGGTAATAATCAACAGCCTGGCAAAAACCAGAATTACCAGGACATCCTCTAAGAACATAATGCCTGTCTTAGACACTGGGCATCTGTTGGCATTTCCTCGTGATATGCTAGATACAGGGAAGGGGGGGTGTGAGGTGAGGAGGAGGAAGGGAGGGAGGCGGGGAGGGAGGAAGCTTCAGGCTGGGATTAAGGGGGAGCTGTGAAGAGGGTGAAGAGAAGGAGAAGAGATGACCTGACCACATGCTCCATCCGTAAAGCGCTTTTCTTCTGTGCTGGCCCCGTGCCCTGGACAGCCAGTCCAGGTCAAACCCACAAACCCAGATCCCCCACCGGGCGATGCCCCATGCTGCAGTCAACAGCCATTGTGATCTGCAGGTCTGCCCAGTCGGGCTCTCCAGTCCGATGATTCAGTTTGGGCAGGGTCTTGGGAGGTCTGCGGCTTAATTCTTTACTCGGCGCGAAAACATATTCTTGAATTTGAAAACTTGAGGCTAGAAGATTAAACCAAAAGCAAAAAAAAAATACTCTACATTACATACTACTTTGACTACTACTACTAATAACACTAATTTATTACCCTAAACAATAAAAGTACATTTAAATTTGAACACCAACATGCAGCAATTTCAGGATTCAGCACATTTTTCTCCAATTTGATCATTTTCCCATGTTGATTATTAGAGTGCAGTCCAGAAAGTGCAGTTTTTTTTTCTGATTTCTTGCCATGAGTTATTTTACATCTTTTCTTGAGTTTAACTGTAATGCCATGTTTGGGGTCCTGTAGATCCCAGGCCTTCTTCAACAGCTAGAAAAACATACTAAATATGATTTTATCAGCTTGATACTCTATGACCTTTTACTAATTTCATGAGAATTGCTTATAAAACAGGATTTTGAACTGATGACATGTTTCAGAAGTCCGCCACAGAAAATGATCCATTATTTCTGTTGGGCTCTCAATGACCCCAGCTGTAATACAATGGATTTGTATATGCTCTACAGCATATCTGTAATTTGTGGTGACAGTACTTTTTATGCAACACTGCCAGTTCTCCGCTGCTGAACGCAGCATGAGTCAAGCCCTGCTTTCCCGTCCTGGGCATGGATGTATAAAGAGAACTGGATACAGCGTTGTAGGCAGGCTCCCGTTCATTCCTATGAGAGCTGCTCAGTGGCGCATGAAGCCAAAATGGCTCAACTGCCGAGTGATAAAATACCCGTATCATCCGGCGATCTTCCGCATCCATTGGGCCCATGGAGCGTTTGCTTTAACTCTGCCTCCCAGCCCTCGCTCCAACGGCGGTCTGGCTCTCATTCACATCAACGGAGGAATGGAAATAACTATGGATTTGGCTATTAGTGCATTTTACAACTTTAAAGACCTAATGATTTAAATAAGGGCTATTCAAGTGTTCGTACTGGGAAGTTGATTTACCTTAAAAAAAAGTATCCACTGAGTTACACACGTTTCTTTCCCAATCTAAGTCTATGAGAAAAAGTATTTTTGGGCCCAATGGCTCAGTATAGACCCAGACCCAGACCCCAATATTAAAACTTAGTTTTAATACATTTCTTGAATATAGTTTAGGCACAATGCTATAACTTCATAGTTTTTCACTTACAGTCACATTTAGTGGCAAATATTTTGTTTGTCTTTTTTACCTGCTGATGATATGAATTGAGTTTGTGGCAAACTAGTCAAAGGAAGACACCTCGCAAGAGAAACTGATAACAGTAATATGTGGTAATGCCGTCATATCAGTCAAGGAAAATTGTCTCTTTGCAATATCCAGTCAGACCATTTTCTGGAAGGCTGAGCACCATTTCACTGTTTTCTGGCGGATATTGGTGATATTTGGCCGTCCATATATTTGTCCCTGAATTTGCCCTTAGAATAATGACTTGTGAAAATTCTTATTTCGGTACAGTCATCACCTCTGTCACCGTGCAACACGAGTACCATGAAACTATTTGTTTTCTTTCCGTTTGCTGAACAGATCAGAACAAATTAGTATTCCCACTATGTGTCCTATAGCAACCTAGTGCACACTACGAACAACACCAACTTACAGTAACAAAAAAGAGAATAAACGGAAGAAACGTGCGATCAAGAACAATACGCAGTCATGTTTTTGCACATACTGGACTGCGTTCTTTTTCTATACACTTGTATAGAGATTAAAAGCCACTTTCAAGGACTCAATGTTATCATTTTGCTCTTTAAATCTTAGCAGTGTCAGTTACACCTGCCATGACACACGACATTTCCAACTTCTTTGGCTTATGGAGTATCTGGAGTATGATATGACATAACACAACTAATGAGATGACCAGAATCAAGCTAAAACACGGGCAAGCTGTTGCCTTGGGATCAATTAGTTTGTTCATACTTTTCCTTCCACCGTCTGGTGAATTTAGCTCAGACTGCAGCAGTTGACCCCCCCCCCCCCCTTTTCAACTCCAGTGAAACCGCCCAGAGAGTACAATGTTTTGCGCAAGGTGACTTCCAACTCCTGACAGGCTTTCTGTTGAGTAAACATTGAAGATGCCCCGGGGCAGAGTGCCAGCACTGAGGCCAGATGGGTGCCACAGTCTCTACCTGCCACCCCCGCCCCCCCCCCCCTCCACTCGGCGCCCCCCCCCCTCCACTCGGTGCCAGTCCCCTGACACCCCCTCCTGCCATCTGTGCCGACCTGCCCCTAGCTGTCAACAGTTCAAGAGCGGGTTGTGGCGTTTCCGCCTGTGCGTGGCAGCCGACAACACAGCTGTGCAGATGTTGTCGGGGGGCAAAAAGATGGCGACGGCGGCGACAGCGAGGCTAACATCTGTGCACCCTGTGGGAACAACAGAGCAGCACTTTGCAAGAAAGCCAGTCGCTGTGATACCGTGTCAATGAGCTGACAGACGTGGTGCTTAACGTCCTGTGTGGAATCATCAGCGCTGCTCCTGGCTCATAAAGGCCCGGGAAAACCCCGCACAGCCGTACACACTGTGTCACCGCTGCATAATACTTTGTCAGTTCCATAAATATGTTCTGGGGATTAAACCCAGATTAAGACGCTGTAAACTAGACAGATTTACATCAACTAAGTAGATCACAATGATGTGATACTGAAAACACCCAGATCAAAGGTTGCAAAACACATAATCCAGATATCATTATGTTTCTTAAATCTGCATGTTTGTTTTTTATCTGTAGTGGCATGATAAAGATATTTCAGTGAACATGAAGCTGCTCTCACACTTGCATCCTCTGCTGTTTTCCTGTGTGGCTTGTGACTGCTGATTTTCCTGTCACTGGATGCTCTCCCCCACCTCGCTCTCTTCATGCTGCTTGATGCAGTCTGTGGCATGTGTCAGGTATAGCCCTTCATTACCACCCTGCTGCTCTCTCTCTCTCTCTCTCTCTCTCTCTCTCTCTCTCTCTCTCTCCCTCTCTCTCTCTCCCTCTCTCTCTCTCTCTCTCTCTCACACACACACACACAAGAACAGTGCATTAGGATGTGTTCATCTGAATAGTCTGTGTATCTATAAGTGTGTTTGTGTGTGTGTGAGAGAGAGAGAGAGAGAGAGAGAGAGAGAAGGGAAAATGCATAAAAGGACTTCATACATTTTTATGACCGCACCGATAAGGTCAGTCATGTGCTGTGGTTACTAAGCAACACTGCCACCCCATGTTGGACAGTTACGGACCAGAGAGTCAAACTCAAATATGTTTACTATTGCTCTGTGAATGACAGTCGAGCAGCCTCGTGCTTCCCAGATATCTCTGGTCAGTGTAGTATCACAGCCACAATAAGACCACCTCCAAATTATGGAGAAAAAAAACCTTTACAGCTAAATGTCTACAAACGAATAGATAAATGAAAAAGTTTATATTTTATAACATTAGGTGAGACCATGTCAGGGTCTGACTTTAACTTTTTTCACTACCTGCTACTGTGGCAGGCAAGTTTTTTTTTTTTGTCTGCCACTTAGAAATTTTATCCTCCACTTTTGAAATGCTATGCGCTAAATGAATGAATAACATTTTAGATCTGACGTCATTCAATGTTTGATATATTTTACACAAAAAAACATTATATGCACGGTAAATTACAGTGTTCGAATTACAGCGTAGCTTCCGGGAAGCCCTGTTTTTCGGGGGTGGGAGACACAGTACTGTACTTTGTTACTGCCATCTATAGTGGCTATTTGCTTAAAATTACACAATTCAAATGATTAGGAAATGAATGATTGCATTTTTATTTTCATATCTGCTTTGATTAAAAAAGTCTTGGCATCGGTAGTTTTAATGATGTATTATAAGCTGAATATAGAGCTAGTGTTAGGAAGTTAAACAAGTCATAATTCCCTCTCTATTATCTGTTTTATATTGACCACCAAAACATCTCCTACAAACAACTGGATTTATTCAAGTTTCAGTACAGAGGAATCCATAGTCACGGAGACATGAGGATGACGATTTTACGCGCCACTGCCAATAATTTACCCGCATTTGGCGGTGGCAGGTGGTAATTTCAGACCCTGATATTTGTTTTCCTTTTGATAATCATTTAAAAAATCTTTGTGCCATCTGTGATGGCAATTATTAAATTTACGTACATATTTGTATATTAATAATAATAACTTGGTGACCAATATTCATTGACTTTCTGGGAAATACAAGATACTTGATGTTCAGCCATCCTGGCTGTAAATACTCACATGATCTCCAACTTCTGATTATTCTAAAAACAAATTGTCAACGCTGGATGTTCTGAGAGAAAATGTTAAATAAGCTTCAGGAAAGGAAAGAAGAATATCGCTTGAAGCATGTTAAAAGGTTTAGGAAAGTAAAATCCTCCTGGAATTCTTTTGAGCTTTTTTTAACCTGGAAAATATTTAACTTCAAAATCAAAATGAATGATTAACTTTGATTTCACTGTAAATGAAGTGATTTCTTTATGACATATTTTGTTTATCAGTGTGTTAGTTTGTAAGGTGTCTAAGCTCAAATGACCCAGATCAGAATTGCCCAAATCCTAAAGTCAGCAGATAATAACACTTATGCTAGCTCTGAGTCATAAAGTGGACCTCAGTATCTTAATAAAATTAGTCTTTTATAACTTTGTCAACTTTTCGATATATTAAATTTCAGTGGAATTGCTTGTTACATTAAAGATTAGGGAACCAGATAGATTTAGATTAAAGTCCAATGTACAGACTGAATGTAAATGTCCCAATAAAAATCATGAAGTCCATAATTCCATTAACACTCTAGAGATAGAAACTGGACAAGAATGTCTTGTGCATGCAAAATGGACTTTTGTCAATCAGTGCCTCAATAATCACGCCAGCTGCAAGCTATGAATTCTGCTACTTAAATTCCCTAAAATCCTAGAATGACCTCTGGATAACCCTACTGTCTACTCAATCAGGACTGGACAGGAGTGAATTGAGCCGTGAGATGCAAAGTAGTCAATGAGTGTAATCAATGTATAGATCCACTAAGGTGGGCCATCAAAGAGCTCTGCTCCGTCCACTCAATTGGTCGCTACCTTACAAGGCGAGGTGATTATGGAAACCAATAAGGGAAAATTGGTGTTTTTCAGCCATGTTAACTACATAGGTGCTCCACCAGACATTTAGTCAGTTCTCTATTCCTAAAAAGAACTATCATGCATATTAGGACTATGCATATTGCAGCTAACATATGTATATATATGAGGAAAAAAAGGGGTTTTAAGGCCTTGTAAAGGAAATTCAGAGATTTGTTTCTAAACACATTATAAATGTTGGAAAATAATTACTGAAAACATGTGAAAAGACTGTGAACATTGTAGTACTGGATTGTGGAGTTAGACCGTTAAACTGTTTTTTTTGCCAGTTTTGTGTTCAGGATTTTTTGGGCGGGGCTGAAACCATGGCTCGATGACACAGTGGAGCCATCCTTAGCATGACCCCACCCGTCTTCAGAAACCTGGTTTTAGAAAGGCAAAAGAGAAGCAACATAGCTCTATATATGGCGATGTCAATCTGTTGGTCAGTCGCTCGGTCCACCACTTCGGTCCAGACTGAAATATCTCAATGACGACTGGATGGATTGCCATGAAATTTTGTTCATTCATGGTCCCATCATGTCATGTTTTCACGATTTTGCATCAATTTTGCTCTAACAAATCCATCGTAGATCACGGAAGAGGCAGAAATAACAAGTTCCTCCATCAGCAGTAACCTCAGTAGAATAGACTTCAGGGGAAAAGCTGCAGATGTGTCTTTTCCTTGATTGGAGGAACATCAACAGATTGATGATATCAACTCTTTAAGAGTATCCAAGGCTGAAACGGTTTTTGTGTAACCTGCAGTGGAAGGCTTGTGGCACATAGCTTATTTTCAAGCAGACACAGCACTTTCCACCCTCTAATGGCAAGGAATTACTCTCAAAGGGAACACGGTTTCTCCATTTCTTTATTCTGGAGACATGTCGACTCATTAAACTTGAATTGTGACTTTGTCTCACGTTCTGTTCAGAATTTATGGGCAGAGGGAAGGATTCAAAGATGATCTAATAAAATGAGGGTCTCAGGATGTACGTTAGACTACTGTTCCTCCACTTCTACCTCATAACGCGGTTTGAATTATTCAGCAGTCTGACCCAGGCAGCAGAGCTCCCTTATTCCTTTTGAGTCAGATTGAGATGAACCTGCCATCATTGGTCATCTTTAAGACATTATCAGATATATACTTTAGTGGGTTGTTTGAATATAATCAAAGTACTCGAGAATATTGTTAATAAGAGCCATAAAAGTTTCCCTCGGGGAATCCGGCTCTTTGTAGTGAAGATTAATTGATATAATTCCCCACTGTACACTGGCTTCTTGTTGAACTCATGTACATATATTATGTTGTAAATGAGCTTTTACAAACCTGAATCACAGAGGAATGAAAGTAAACAGGACAACATTAATGTACAAGTGGCTTTACTGAACATCCTTGTGAAAATCTAGTATATAAAGCTTTATATACAGAATATAAACCTGTCCAGAGAATCCCTTCACGACTACCGGCTTCACGACTCTTCTGTCTCGGGATTTTTATAGGCCTTGCTCTGGTCTCTGTGTTTGATAATGAATACAGACTTGCTGTTGTACTCACATTTCACTCGCAGTGTTACCGGCCTCACTTAAACTTCCTCCCTTTGCCTTTCAACCACCGGTGCTTAATTTGTAAATCAGGCGGTCCCGGAACACAGAGAGGTGTTGTTCTGGGGGGGTCAGGGGGAGAGGAAAAAGGTCACTGAACGCATCAAAAACACATTGGACAAGTGCTAGCTGAACTGTCATCACAACACATCGCATTACCTATTTACATTTGTTAATCAGAGTATTCACAATAATCACTCAGAATCAGCAGGAGGAAGCGCATACAAACAGCTGCTTACGCTGGTTTGCAGCTCTCTCTCTCTCTCTCTCTCTCTCTCTCTCTCTCTCTCTCTCTCTCTCTCTCTCTCTCTCTCTCTCTCTCTCTCTCTCTCTCTCTCTCTCTCTCTCTCTCTCTCTCTCTCTCTCTCTCTCTCTCTCTCTCTCTCTCTCTCTCTCTCTCTGTCTCTGTCTCTCTCTCTCGTCATTTCCCTTCTCTCTGTGGATTACTACAATGGGTGGAAAATGGAATTAGGGCCAAAAGTTCTATACACAACCACAAAAAGAAAGCAGATCGATCTCCTCCGCTCCGTTTCAGTACTATGGACAGCGCCGCACCCCCTAATTTAAACTCATTTCACCCATTTCACCACAAAAAACCCACTTGCTTAGCTATTATTACCTCCGCCAAGGCCAAAGACCGTTTTGCGCTAGGGCCCTTAGTCTTAACATGAAAAATGTAACAGAAACACCAGAAGACAAAACAACATTTTTGGTAAATGACGGTTGACATGGTGGTCTAGTTGTGCCTTTTGGGGGTTAGTAGTCCAGGGTTTCCCATTAGTTGATTAGTTAATGCTCATTAATTCCATTAGTTCCATTAGTTCCAAAAGGGCAAAACCTTTGGCCCTACTTTAGTAGGGGTCAAGCGGTGAGCGGGGGTGGGTGAGCCATGCTCACTTTTGCCTTGTTTATTTTACCATGCAGCAGATTAAAAGTACATACAACTGTTTGTCTGAGATTTACAGCATAGTACTGCCCTTTATCAGTGCTAAAAAAGGTCACAGAAATGTCTGTGAAGATTTAACGTTTAAATAACAGAAGGGTTTAAAGAGGATAATACCTTTTGATTTGATCATAACCTCACAACATATCATGGAGTTAAAGCGGGGATTAGAGAAATAGGGATTGAGCGCTTTATGACCATACAGCCAGTGATTTTAATCCAATCTCTGTACCCAAACACTCCATTGGGATGAACATTGAAGATAATCATTCACCATATGGCTGAATGATTGGACATAGCAAGAAAAGGCAATGAATCAACAAGACTGGTGAGGAAATGGGGCCAAGTTAATTTGTACTCTTGGCTTTGTGTGTGTATTTTGTCAACAGCACAAACTGTGTGTTTCCCTTGTAAATAAGTTACATTTAGTTGTTTGGATTTTGCTCATTCCCGTACATTTACTCATATAGTAAGTAAATAAATATGTCAGTCTAAGTTTTGCTGTTGTTTTGTATGAAAAGAAGTCTTAAAGCAGATTTCTTGACTTGCATTTTTTGACTGAAAAATAGATGAGATAAAGGAAAATCGTGGCAACACCAAAGTGTGAAGTTAGATATCAATAGGTGTCAATGTGCCAGTTTACTTAATGACTTCCCTCATATTTGCAAGCAGTCTAAGTAGTACAGGTGGGATTTTGAAATTGATTTTTTAATACCAGAATCAATATATTTGCTTAATTTGAGTCATTTGAGGTAGAAGGAAGTTACCACTTTTATTATTGTAGTCTGAGTAACGTGACGTCATATCTGTTCCGTATCTGTCACCAAAACAAACCACAGCAAGTAGTAAACAGTCCACATACAGTAAAGTATGGAAACACTTTGGGTTTCACACATTACCAGGAAAAGCAGAGCTAGACATCACGGCTAAAGCTGCATGCTAACTCTGTCATGGACAGAAAACGTTATTGTATCGTGGTAACGGTGGTCAAGCTTGGCGAAGTTGGTGAAAGTAGACACGTGTGACTACGTCCGGTTTTCAAAATAAGGTGTTAACAAAGGGAACTGTATATACAAAATACATATATGGAAATAAGATTGATGGATTATATTCACCAGAAGTATAAAACATTACATGTCCCAAGTAAATTAAAAAGAAAATACCAATAATTTGTGAGGGAAATGTCTTTATTCTTTGATTTTTGGGTTGCTTGAAAAAAATATAATAAAAAATGGCTGACAATGACTGATATATTTGACTTCAGTATATCTCTGACTAAATACATGCTGAAAATCAAACATTTTTACTGTATTAATTCAGATATTTTCCAAAGTAAAAGTCCCTAGAAGTGTATGATTTAACTTTTTCCCATGGGCTAGTGTTAAAAAAGTTAACAAAAATCACAATAAATCGTAATATCGAATCCCAGTACTTGTAGAATCGCAATACATATCGAACCGGCACCCAAGTATCGTGATAGTATCGAATCGGAAGATAGGTGTATCGTCCCAGCCCTACTAAGTAAGTACCATAGCTGCCTGCAACTGGAGCAAAATGTGCATGGTTTCTAATAATAATTTGAAAAGGGTAATTTGGTGTTGAGAGTCCCAGGCTGCAGACCAGTGCTGTACAGCAGCAAGTAGAGGAAGAGGAGGCGTGCACATTACAATAAACACAACACCAGAACTGTAAGAAACAACAAACCCCCTCACTGCTGGGAGCCAGGGAGACTGACAGGGAGGAGGATTAGGCAAATTCAACACAAACAAAAAAAAATACTTTGTATTTAATGTGTGAGGAATAGCGCATGTTCTCCTCCCCGCCGTCTTGGTTCGGATGGTTGCCATCGGTGATAATGATCTGTTTTATTTCGGGGATGCCTGGCTGGAAGCGCATGCAGGGGCCAGACAGGCGGTGACAGGTCCTGTATTCCTGGTGCAGCGCGTGTTCATGTGCAGGTCTGATGTGGATGCTAAGTCTAAGAGACAGACACTGTATCTGGGCGTAGGGGCTAAAGCCCGGCTCGCCTGCTACAGTATTTGAACATAAATGGGCCACGCTAGATTCAAACAGTCACACGGCAGTGGATGTCCCTGCAGTTACCATTGTGTCAGTGACTTCAACATCATTTCATATTCAACATATAATGCAAATGTGTTTTTGCACATCACTGTGCCTGAGAAACAGAACATGGATGTTTGCTCGATTCAAAAGGAAACATTTATTTTGTCCATGTTGTTTAAATAATCATTAAAGAAATCTACAGTTTCAGATTCATTGTTATATATGAATATGGAGGTCACACCTTAACATTTCAAATAAAATATATTTACATTACAAAGCCTTTGGCACGGAGCGCTTTAGTTTTCACATGCAGCCTCCTCCTGTGTGGCTTGAATGGAGGTGAACTCATGCAGGGGGCTGTGGATGTCTGACATGGCCGCTGTTTGATGCCCCCTGGTGCATTGGGGGGGTCGCTGCTTATAGTTGTCAAGGTCAATTAATGAATGCAGGGTGTAAGGCTGGCAGGATCCCCAAAATACCCCCAGGGCTCATAAATTATCCAGAAAAAGCATTAAAAGACAGGATCTGATCTCCTCCAATTAAGATAATTTAGCATTTTTCCCCCTCACCAAATGCTTGCATTGTATCCAGTCAGGTGTAGCCTACATCACTCCCTCTCCATCCCTCCCTCCCTCCCTCCCCTCCCTCTCTCAGCATCCATCCTCCAGCTTGCTACACCACAGCAGCACCAGCAAACCATAGAAGGATGTCCTGCATGGGCTAATTCTCTCTTGCTTATGTTAATGTACAGTTTTCCCTCTCTGAGTGGGACACCTTGATCCTCCACCTCTGTGTTAAAACAAAAGAGAGTTTTTTTTTTTTAACGCTCCTTCAGAGGCTCAGCTGTGCGCCCCCCCCCCCCCCCCACCCCCTCCACCCCTGCACCTTTAAGGCAATGGAGAGGGAGACAATCGGCTGCAGAGAAGGAGGCGAGGGTTTATTCCACAGTGCTCTGAGGCAGGGCAGGTTTTAAGCGCAGGGACCAGTGTGCGCAGTTTGTGTGTGCGGCTGCGGGGGGAAGATGCGTGTGCTTGTTGCTCGCCGGACGGAGAGAGGCGGCGAAGAGAGAATGAGTTTCCAGCGCAGCTAACAATCAACTCCATGCGCTTTTTAACCCTCGGAAAAAAAAATCCAACTTTTACGCATTTTTTTTCCATATACCTGAGATGACATGTTTGGCTGTTTTCAGCGTATAGAGTTCTAATTTATTTATTATTTATTTATTGGTTATTTTCTTTATTCCGATTTTGGAGCCTTTTTTTGTTTGTTTGTTCTTTTAATTGTTTAACCGTGGAGTTGGCTGTGCGCATTAGCAGTTCGTCCTATGCGTCTCCAGCCTCTGACTCAGCAGCAGCAGCAGCAGCAGCACAGCTCACCTGGACCGGAGCGCACCGAGCCGACCTCCCTCATGTTCCACGCAGAGCAGCGCTCCGACACGGGGGGACGACTGCACTGAGGCCCGGCGCGGTGCGGTGCGGTCAGTCCAAAACAAAAAAAGGGGAGACGCACAGTTGTGGATCATACACTATCTCCCGCCGTACCAGAAGACAATCAGCAGCAGGAAGAAGCTCAAACCTCCTCCTCTTCATCTTCTTCCCAACGTGAAGGATTGAGAGAAAGAGAGGGAGAGAGGAAGAGAGAGAGAGAGAGAGAGGGCGAGTGAGAGAGAGAGAGAGAGAGAGATTTGCAAGCTCCCCTTTCTTTCATTGCAATTGACTTGTTGAAGAAATAAAAGGAAGAAATAACTAGAAGAAAGAGTGCGGGGAGAGAAGAAGAAAAAGCATAAGCTTGGATATTGAACGGAGCGGGGCATGTGGATATTGGCTCTTATCTTTTCCCAGTGCATCTTGAATGGTAGGTGATGCATTTACGTTAAACTTCAAGTCTATGTTAATTATCCCACCGGGCAGAAATAATATCCCAAATAGCCTGTAAGCATTTCCACATTGAAGATATTGATTTTTCTTTATTTTGTCCTGGAAAATTGAACGGAAGAACAGGCTGTTGCTATGTCCTGACACAAGCAGTGGGGCTTTTGGGGGTTAGATAGTTATATCCACATCAACCTTTTATAGAGATTAAGTGTTTAACCACTCCTGCATTTTCAACATTTAAGATGAGCCTTTTATCAAATAGAGAGAGGCAGAGAGATACACACAACCCACAGAGGGAGAGAGGAGAAATGTAGGTTGAGTGATAGGTGCAGCTTGTACTGCATGAGGAACAAGGCATTTTAATGTGTTTGTTATTTCAGTTTTCGTGCAATAATTTTTTTAGGAAATCCTAGGCCCTAAAATAAAACCTTGTAATTAATTTTGTTTCATTCCCAGTTAGTACCATAAAGGATTATTTATTGTTTCTCATCAAACTGCATAGGGCCTCAGTCTGGGTGCATTTTCCTAGATCATTTTCAGATGCTCAATATTCATATTAACAGTTTATCTTTCACAGTTTCACATTCATATATGGCTTATTAAAAATTACCCTTCAGTGAATAATTATGTAGTAACACATTTGCATGTACACCTGGTGTATTCACCATTTGTTTGTTTAAATCTCAAACCTGTCCTGTGAATTCCATTCAAACAGAACAATTATTCACTCAGTGAAACTGAAATAATTTCTTTATGGACATTAAAATTAATTTTCAATTCAGAAATCCACTCCTTAACCAAGAAGTATGTGAATGAAAAAAAATTGAGAATATCTACTTGCAGGCTATAATATATAAAGTATATATTTTTTGTAATTTTAAGTATTAAATAACTTGCACATATGATTGCATGTTTGCATGCTTTCTGATAGATCTGTCGAGTATCTTCTAGAAAAAGGATTAAATAGGTTGGCTGTGCTTTTTTCTGGCATTGCACCCGCCATATTAGAAGCACAGACATGGAGTCATTTTGGATTGGAAAAAAAAAAGAGACAAGCCCTTATCACCCTTGCCCAAGTGCACATCTCACAAAATGCACCCAGATCCTATTTTGTGCACAGCGAATTCCTCAAAGGATAGGTTTGATAAGTGCCAATTGTGTTTGTTTTTGGACTAAAGGTGACTGATTTTTACAGCGAATACAAGAAGGGTGTGTGAGGAAGGGGGGGGCAATGAGGAGGACAAGGGGCTGTGGGGTAGGGGGTGGGATGTGCGTGTGTTGGGGGGCAGAAATCAGCTCGAAAGAAAATTGGGGTATTCGAAACATCTTTTGAAAGGTAGACGAAGGGAAAGGGGTTAAAAAAAATCTAAAGTGGACACAATGTAAACTGAGAGTAGAGGGCGATGCGTCAAGCTAAGATGACAGGAAAACCATTTTGTGGCCATGCTGAAGGGTTCAATGAAGGCAGTGGTTATTTATAGGAGAGAATGGAGTAAAAGCAGTGACGGTGGTGTAGCAAAGACTCCTTTCTGTAATTGAGGCGAGACAATTTGAAGAAATTGAGGACGCCGTTGTCCATTTCAAATCTCACTAAAATGCTGTGCTGAAATCTGCGTTTGCTGAGCACGATCTATTGCTTTGCTTATGAATGGCTTTTTCAGTCTCTTTGGTCCAGGCAACAGCGTTGCAAAATGGCTGCTGCTAGAGACATCTACATGGAAACTTTGAATGGCAGCAACAGCACTTGTACTGTAATTGTGATGAATGCTACGCTTGTGGTCGCTGCCGATGCGGTGCCATTCACATCGACAGACTCGGCTCATTTGACACTGACCTTTTCTATTGATTCAGAGATTCCCATTTTTGAGCAGCTATCAGGATTGCCCGGGGTGCATTTTGACAATCCTCTCTTTGTATTTTGCTTCTTTCTGTACCGTGCTAAATTGACTGTAAGCAGAATAAAGGGGCCGCGATTGTTGATCGTAGACAGTATTCTCACTGTTGCACATTTGTTTTCCCCGAACAGACCTGCAAAGATTAGTCTTAATGAGCAGCTTCCATCAGAATCGTACGCTTTGCACCTCTTCTGAACAGAGAGATGTAGCCTCCTGAAATAAAGGCTTTTAGGGCTCTGGTCCAGTACGGGCTGCTGAGGTTGTCTCTATGGAGACCTGGGTAATGAGTGTTGCTGCAGTGTGGGCTTTGGGGTTGAGCAACACTGCACTCTGTTTAGGTGACCCTGGCAGTGCTTCCTGATAGATACCAGCCTGCCACTCTTTCCTGATAATATTTATGGGAGTCACATTTCATTTCAACACTTGATCTGATTGAAATGCTTCATTGCTCAAACGCTTAAATAGATTTTTTTAATCTGTTTAGGTTTTACGGCTGTGTATGTAGATACTGATGTTTGCATTGCCTGTTAGTAGAATAGAAGATTACAACCACAGCTCTAGCTCTGCAGTGGTCATTTATGAATAGTATCAACTGCACAAACTCCATTTTGCTCTGAATTGCCGTTTGCCAATTTGAGGACACATTTGCAAGCTCATCTACAGTAGATATAAACAATTCACCGCTGTAGAGAGTAAAATCTGCTGTAGAGTTCACTTCAGTGGTGCTTGAGCTTTTAAAGTGCTCTTGCAGAAGTGTCTATTAAAACCTAAATGGAATGGGAACAACATATTCCAGTTATGAAGAGATAAAATTGGGGGAATGGCATAATGTTGTTTTTGCTCAGCTAGGCCGAGGGGGGGGGGGGGATCTGACACATGCTCAATTGGACGCTAATAAGCTGTGTAAATATACAGCGAAGCTCCTCAATTGGCTCTCTTAGTATCACTGTGTGCATGTGTATTTTTAGCTTTCAGTTTAGGATGGCGAGGGGCTGCTGGAGAAAAGGTACCACCGCTTATTAAAACATAAGCATTTTCAGTATGACTTGATCCAGACTTCAAACATGATTAATGTAGGAGCAGAATTCAGTTTCTTTCTACATTTTTTCCCGGTTCAGATCATCACAGCAACAAATTAAACACAGGAAACTGTCTCATAGCTCCCTCATGCTGAACAACGATTCTACAAAACAGCCGAGCATCTGAATACCTGTCATCAGCAGTTAGACTGTTCGTTTTGATCAGGAGTAACCGAGGCAAGACAGTGACCCTGATGAGGACAGAGATTATAATCAATCAAGCACAGCGAGGAGAGGTGGGTTTGCAATAAGGATATCAGACATATAGACGTCATTCAATGGTGTGTATCCATATAATTTTACCAATTAGGAGCAACTAATTGATTTAAATATCTGTCTGCAGTTTACTGGGTCTGGAAAGATGGTGGAAAAAATGTCAAAAGGACTAAAAAGAATGAAGTATACTGTATGAAAATTCAGCCAGAGCCGCAATCTTTTCCTAACCTTAACCAAAGTGCTTATGTTGCCTCAACCTAACCATTCAGGATGCAAACCCTGGTCTCCTGTGTGTAAGTCCACTTTAATAACCCAACATCCAACCCACCTATGACTTACTCGGGGTACAAAAACGTAGGACTTCCTTCACTCAAAACAAAATGTTGCCAGTGAACATAATCCAGATAGCAGCAGTTCGAGAAATAGTCACAAAATTTAATGTATTGATTTGTGTACATAGACACGAATTTGACATTTTTTTCATGATGGTCAACACGAAATCAATTCGTATGTAATCCACGTAATTGAGAACCGTGAAGTATAAAGAGTGCTGAATGCCGCGTAGGGAGGATGTCGGGGTGGATTGCTGGGTCAAAAAACACAGGACTTTCACCCGGATTTATTAGATTTATTAGTTACATAACTTCCATACTTACGTTACAGAACTTCTGGAGTTATTTTAACCCAAACCACGATCTTTCCAAAAGCTAACTAAGTAGTTTTTGTCATGTTACTTCCGTACTTAAGTTACGCCACTTCCGGTGTTATTTTAAGTCAACCCGCGATCTTTTCCTAAACGTTAAGTAGTTTTGTTGCCGAAGCCTAACCAAGTCGATCTATTCCTAAACCTAACTAAGTAGTTTTATTTTGAAAAGACTGGAGCAGAAATTGACACGTGTGTCGCGTGTTGTTGGACATTCGTAGGAAAACGCACTAAAAATACGTTGATGAAAGTCGTGCTGAGCGTCTGGAGAAAAAAAGGGAAATTCGTGTCTATGTACACGAATCAAATAGATTCAATTTTGTGACTATTTCACAAACTGCCAGAGAAAGTGTTGTATGCTTCCCTAAAAAAGCATTGGCCAAAAACATTAGCAGTACTGGGTTGGGGTTTCAACACCATCTTTAGAGCCAATATTTTGTCTCAAACTTTCATAGACATTTCATCGAGATACAGCACTGCATTTCTATCCACAAACCAGAATCTTTTTTGATTTTAAAAGTGAAACATTTGTCCAGTCTTTAAGAGGAGTTTGACGATTTGATGTTGCATACAAATTTTGCTACTATTTTATTGTTTTGGCCAATTATCGCCAGTCAAAACAGCGTTTGCTTAGAGGTCACATTAAGGCCAGTGGGAAACTAGGTCTGTGCAGACTGGTGTCCTTTGGTATACATCTGTCACTTCATATAGAGCCAGGACGGGTTGACAGAGTCACAGCAACACACATCAGCAAACAACAACTGAGCTCGACTCCTCAGTCGCACGTTAATATGAGCACACCAGTCAACACAATGTAGGCCAATGGAAATGCTGCGATTATTCGTTTTAAGTAAGTCGTAGTCATGTCTTGTTTTAGTTCTGACCAGAGCGACTGTATTTACTGATGCTACAGTGTGATCATCGCATGATATTTTTTGACAGTGGCAGAATTTTCATACATTTATTTAACCCACATTTTTAGCTTTACATGTTATGATAATTTGCACCACAGGCAATCATTTCTTCACTATAATACAGAAAAAAACACCAAATTAAACTTTAAATTTCCTGAAGATTTTTTAAATTATTTTATACTAATTTCACAAAGAATTAGTAACAGACTCATTCATTTGATTCTTTATAGACTTCATATTTTCAGGCACTGTTCAAGTCAAGTTTAGATTATTTATTGTCTTGAATGAATGTTATGCATGGGGTTTAATATTAGAAGGTATTAGTGACACGCTGTCTTCATGGAAACACTAATCACACCAGGATTTGTCAGTGCCATCGGGTCAAGATTTTTTTTGTCGCTGCACTGTGTGCTCGCGCCTTAGCTTGGCTGTTCAGACGAGAGTAGACTCAAGCATATGTTAATGGGTGCACATTGAACTGTTAAAGGTTTCATTTAACCCAGACCAGAAATGCTTAAGGAGATGATAGTGTGTAGTGAGGCAGAAAAAGAGGAGGAAGAGAGGGGGAAGAGGGACACAGAGTCAGCTTGTGTTATGTGGTATCTAAAGCTCAAAGAATCATATCAAATCAGCCTGGTTTTCCATGCAGAAACGAGGCTATTTCAGGCACTTTCCAATGTATCCGACAGTTATATTGTTGGACACCAATTAAGACCCAACAATATTTATTGTAGAAAAAAGACAAGGCAAACATTTTGTCCAGTTATAGCTCACAGTACATATTGAGTGCCACAATTATTGGTGTTTGTACTTGTACGTATGTATGGTTAAATAATGTTAAAACAATGCTTTCTACTGTGTTTGCTGATGACAATCCGTGATGCAACTGACATGAGAACAGTGTGATGATTTATTAAATGTCAGGAAGATATGAAGTTAAATTTAATAAGGTCAAGACAAGTGGGGTAGAAAAACGCTCTGCCATCATTAGAAAGCCAGATACTACAACAGCTAATAAGAGACTTCCTGGCTAGTGATTGTTTTATAGATAAAATGAACAATGTTAATAGGTGTTTACCAAAATATGGCGTTCATATACTGTACACCTGCCACTTTACATGGATGTGGTCTTGTTAATTAGTCATCAATTGTGGCGGAATTTGCATCCAAAGCTGGAAAGCACACTTGGACAGAATATTGGTTTTGGTTTATTTGACCTATTTGAGTCAGGCAGTAATTGACTGATACGTCACTACAATGTAGAGAGATAGCAAAGCTTATTACTAGAATTCCTTTGACTTTTTATGTGACATGTATTGCCAGTGTTCTTGCACAATGGCGTTGCATGAATGTGTAATTAGTACAATAAGACAGTGATACTGTATTGGTGAGTAAACTCTGTGTTTGGCATCTGTCAACTATATAGGGCTGTTTATTGGCAAGAATCCGGCGATACGATACGTATCATGATACGGGGGTTACGAGTCAATATATTGCGATATATTGCGATACTGTAAGCAAGCCGATATATTGCAATTTTTTAAATCTAATTTAGGAAAACTGTCATAGTAAAAATCACACCACCATATGCATAAAATCTGAGTTAAAAATAATAATATTTATACATATATTATTATTGTATATAAGATTACAACACTGCTATCCGACTCGGTCGGTGGTTGAAAGCAAGCGGCAACCTCCGATGCTGATAAATAAAGCCAAAAACTGCAGTTCTTCGAATGGCCACTTGAGGCTTGCTCCAAAAGTGAGTCAATCCCCTAGACCCCCATGTTAAAAGAAAGAAATAAACATGTTTACAGCCTGGTACAAAAACCGGTTTTGGTCTCTAAAGCTATTTTCCCCTTTCATAATAACTGCACGGGGGGTACATTTTTATATACCTCGCCAGTTTAAATTTCATTACGGCTTAAAGTTTTGCATAATTGAGGGCGTGGCCGCTTTGAATGACAGGTGGGAGCCGTCTCAGGTTGCAAGCTGCTAGCTGTCTGTTCTGCTGCGTCACTCGGCCCGCCTCAGCTCCACCGACGATCCGCCCTTTTTTGGATTAGCCGGGAGTTAGGCTGTGTCGTCACTGCCAAGATGACGAAGGCCGGAGCCGCCCACTTTGAAAGGCTCTTCAGAAACCCTACGGGAGACGTCACGGAGACTACGTCCATATTTTATACAGTCAACGGCTTAAACACAACACCAAATGAACCACTGTCTGCCATGAATCTTTGCATGTAAACTATTAATAAAAATATATTACAGCATTTTGAGAATCGAAACAGTATCACAAAACATAATATTGCGATACTCAAGTATGCCTCTATTTTCTTACTCCCCTACTGGTAACTGGGCCGATGACTTAACAAGGTGACAATTAGTTGTGTTGTTTGTATCTGTATGCTTTCATCATAAAATAGGGCAGTAGGTTAATGCTGTGGCCACGCAGGTACAGCAAGACGTAAGCTAAGTTGAGCTCAGGCTATTCTATGAGTAAAGGCCCGGGCCATTGCTCTTTGCTCATTGTCTAGTTTACACTTGATGTCTAATATGACAGATGAAGATGTACCAGCAGGCTAATTATATTTTTCATGTCAATAAAACAAAAAAAAAACAGATGGTGAGATTTCCTACTCAGACCCATACACTGATATTTTGGCAGCTCTAGCTCAGCAAAAATGACCCACTGCAACTATTCAATAGCAGAGGAGCCTCTGTGAGATGTTGTGGTCATTTAGACTGACCTCAGCACTGAATGTGTACTTGTAATATCTGCTGTACAGCCTTTGTCAGACCCTTCTGAGATCGGGGGAAATGCAGTCAGAATAAAGACAGACATGCAAAGAGCTTTGTTGTTTCACAGAAGGAACAACAGAGATGTGCTTAGCTGCTGCTCTCAGGTATGAAGATATTGAAAGCCAGAGGCAAGGACGGGCTTTCTCTAAAGTTGTCTGCACATTATGCATTATGTTCATACACAACCAATTTGCAATAATAATTTGTGTTTACTGGCAGTGCAGGATCAGAAGCAGGGTGACATTCATAAAGTGCTGCGAAATGGGCAAACACAGCGCTTGATCTCACTCCACAGACTTGTGTTGAGCCTTACATTGACATTTCCATTTTTACCACCGGCATGATTTTTTCCTTAATTTGACCAAATCATTTTAGTTGCCTAAACCCTTATCATGCTTTAGTTCAGTAGAGCTGATTTTCTTGGAATCAAAAATTGAGAACCGTTGGTGCATTGGCAAATGTTGACATTGAATCTTTCGTGTATCTTGATCGCTTTTACATTGAAGATATCTGCAAACTACGTCGGCAGTGGACATTTCCGTATGTTTAATGTGAATATTTTGACTCATTAGGTGGCGCTGTATTGTCCCCCAAAATGTGTTTTTGTAATGCAAAATACTGTAGCTTCATTATGAATGTTATTCTTGGGAGAAAAGGTTGGTCACTGGGGTGATTGTTGCCAAACGACTCCTACGGAGACTCTGCCTGTTGGGGCTTCTTCATGTCCATCGTGGTTATAGACACCTGTCTGCATGCACAGAGAGATCAGCCTAATTTGATTCCAATTTATTACTATGTCTGTATATGTCTGAGAAGAAGAGAGGGAAGTGAGTAAAGTACTGACGCAGAGACCCAATCCCTTATATGTTCAAGTACAGCTGTATACTAGATGTACAGTAAGATGGTGCTGTGTGAGCATGTGCTATTCCTCTATATAATAACCTGTGTCAATTCAATAGAGGCTTTAAACTACCATAACAATAAGTCAGTAATATACAATAGAAACTACTGTCAATCGATTCAAATCTTTAATCGCGAATCGCAAATTAATTGAACATATTTTATCTGTTCAAAATGTACCTTAAAGAGAGATTTGTCAAGTATTTAATACTCTTATCAACATGGGACTGGGAAAATATGCTTGCTTTATGCAAATGTATGTATATATTTATTATATATACATATACACACATATACATACATACATATATATATATATGGAATATCGGATGGAATAGAGAGAATGGGAATTTTAAAAATATATATATATATATATATATAATTAAATAATGAAAAATAAACATAGTAATAATACATTTCTTTTTTTGTGAAGAAAAATTGAATATTAAACTATAAAAGACTTAACAAGAAATTGTAGAATCAGGACCTCACTGGCAATTGCTTCCCCTGTGGCTGACTGCTGGACGTGTTCATTAGGCATAACCAAACCGTGCTGATTAGCATTCAGAATCCAGCTCTGTTCCTGTAGCCCGAAATGTGAAACATTTTCAAACATTATGGCAAATGTTTCATTAAAGTGTTGCTAGCCCCCAGCTCCATTCCGCTCCAGTCTCCACTCTATCAGGCCTTCCCCAGAAGTGATTATGCTAATTGCTGTTTGATCAGATGATTAAATTATAATTTGATTAATCCCGGGCACTAAACGCTCTGAATACGTTGATGTGTATTTTGCTGCCTGGCAGTGTTTGCAGAGCCCCCCCCGTCACCAGCCGGGCTGTCTGACACACACAATCCAGGTATAGGGAGAGATGTATGTACGGCTGCATTGGGAGGTAGTTATGAACAGGAATGAAACACTGCTTTTGATGTACTGTGGTCTGGTAATCACAGAAAACATGATGATTAATAAAGGATCGCTCTCGTCTGTGTGTAGATTGAGTGCAGCTCTAATGCAGATCGCTTCCATTTTCTCACCATTGCCTGTCTCTGTTACTCTCAATTGACTGTGTATCCATCAGGGTGATTTATAATAGTGCTGTATAGACAGGCTCCTGTAGGACTAGATAACGAGGGTCCTATGTTGAATGCCCCAGTATAGGATTCAATGCCACTCTGGCATCACAAGATGTATTTTTAGTCTATTTCAGTCTTGTTATGCTTCTTGATTGAAGGTATATCGAGAGGTTAAAGTCAAAATTTCAAGATTTCTAATAAAAAGAAACGGACACACAGATTCACATATATAATAGATGGGCTCACTATATGTTTGCATTGTAGCAATAAGGGAGGACTCTCTCCTGCAGTCGGGTTACTGAAGATGAAATACTCGCGCCTTTGAGGCAAATGGAGGGCTGTTGAGGGGGGGGGAGGCAGGGATGGAGGGAGAGAGTGTTGTTGGGGGGGGGGGGTTTCTGAGGCACAAGAGGATGGCTGTGGGCGGAAAGGCAACGATGTCTAGTCATCTGACCCACAATCCCATTTAACCCCAGGACTTTGATTTGCCCTCCACTGTCAACTGCTTATTTCGCCTCTTTGTTTCTCTCCTGCAAATGACTTTTATTTTCACCACCTCGAGATGATGCAAAACAACACGGCAAACAGAGCCAACAATCTCTCTAATCTGTTACTGTGATTCAGGCAGTCCTATATTCTGTTTGTTTATCAATTTTGATGCAATTAAACCATCGATTTTTCTTGTAATATCTTGCTAATGTAATCCACATAAAATACCACTATGATTAAGATGGAAACGTACACTCTTCTATATAAGGCCTTTAAATCAATGTAAATACACTCACACTCTTGCATACAAAAATGTAGGGGTGGGGAAAAAAATCGATTCACCTATGTATCGCGATTTAACATGCATCACATGTTAGGACATCACAGTGGTGGTGCTAAATGCACAAAACTGCAAAATAAAAATGATAAACGCATTTTCTTTGTTAGAATAATGTCCTCTATCTTGCATATTTTTTTGCATGACTGAAAGTATTTAGTCGCCTACCGCCTTCTTATGTTTTGAGAATGTATTCTAGAAAAACAAATTCTCATCCAAGTGGGCCATTTATACACCAGTACAGCATCTCACTGCTTCCCCAGTGTGGATTACTGGTTCATAACCTCAAACAAGGCCCAAGGAAGCTGATGTATGTGTGTTTGTTATATAAGCAGAGTTTTCATATCCCACACACTTGTGATGGTGGAGACGAGCCTTGCATGGAGTATTTGGTGGGCCTAATGGAGCGGCTGCACGGATCGGACATGCAGAGACACATGAGCGAGAGCATTGCTTTCTATTGGATTGTTATGGAATTTATTAGATGCAAGAAATGCGTATAGCTAACTGTGTTTCCCAGTTCATCAGCTCCAAAATGTTCTATCTGTCTAAATGGACACATCACCTAAGTGCTAAATGGACACTTTTCTTTGAAAAACAAGTCAAACTAAGCGACAGCAGACAGGCTGAACATATCAGTGCTGCCTGAACTGGAGTCACATTTTTTGACCTGTGGTTTGCTCACCACCCGTGTTGCATTTTAGCTCTCAGTCATTCATGTCAGCATGTTAAGTCACCACTTGCCTTCAGTCATATGTCAAATCATGTCAAATTTATTTATTAAAAAAAATATTTAAGGAAAAACAGATTAGTCATGAAGAGCATTATATAGCACATTAGACACAAGCTTGTGTTTTTAATGGCTAAGACCAACCTTTAATGCAGAATTGAACAGATTTGTCTTCAGTTAGTAACTTGCTGCACTGTTGGAACTCTGACAGGAGAAAAACTGTGCTCGGATTTGTATTCAAATATTATAATAATTCTATTCAGATGCATATGATATATGTTGGCTCCTGTGCTGTGCTTGGATGTAGATGATCTTCAAGCTGTCAGCCTTCCTCCTTCAGCTAATCTCCTCGTTCATCCCCCCTGCTGAGTTTAATGTCCTACCTCTCGGCTCACCTGTGATCCACCTCCCTTCTCTCTCTCTCTCTCTCTCTCTCTCTCTCTCTCTCTCTCTGTCTGTCAGCTCAGTCACAGTTGCACTTGACAGTGTAGCAAGCAGAGGGGGAATAAGAATTTTACTGAATTTAACTGAAACAATGCGTCTCTTCCACTCTCTAAAAACATGCACAGTGTATATTGTGCTGCGATGTATAGAAATTTGAGTGAAGTACTGTTGAATTGTTCAGACAAGAAAGTCAATAACTAACAGCTCAAACTAAAAAATCCTCTCACGGAAAAATATACTCCAGCACTTTGTTGAAGGACAAAAACTAAAATTTCACCGTTTTCTCAAGCTTAAGGAAAAGTTTAACACTGAAATACACTTATTCGATTTCTTGCAGAGAGTTACTGTGTTAGAAGATTTATATGTCACAGGCGCAATATTGCTTTGAACTAAATGCTAACATTAGTATGCTAACATGCTCACAATGACCATGTTAACACGCTGATATTTAGCAGGTATAATGTTTACCACGTTCACCGTCGCAGCTATCCAATAGTTGAGATATTTCAGTCTGGACCGACCCGCCGACGGACCAACGTGGCCATCCATAGAGCCATGTTGTTGCTGCTAGCATGGCTTTCAACCTACCTGAGGAAAAAAACATTTTATTTGATCATTATTTATGATTAGATTGTTGCCTCGGCTGAGAGTAATTTAAGAAGATTGCAGTATTGTGTCAGAAGGCATACATTGCTAAGGTATGTTATGGGTTGTAATTGGCTCTATAATACAATATGAATGTGTGCTAACTTCTGTGGCTCCAGAGCTCTGGAATGTAACCAGCTTCTACATCAAGCTCTGATTCACACTTTGATATTCATGTGGAATAATATTAGAAGTTACTACATCGGGAACATCCTGTCATTTCAATGCTGTGTCACTTAGGAAGGGTAATGGAGCATTATGAATGTCTCATATGGTTGTTTTTACCTCTTCCGCTTCTGTCTCTTGATGTGCCTTTGCATATTAGCTTCAGTGGCAGCAGCTAGAGTTTGTTTACTCACTCACAGGAGTTTCTCCCCTTTACTCCTTAGCCATCTCTCTCTCTCTCTCTCTCTCTCTCTCTCTCTTAGTTCTCTCTCCCCCTTCTGTCTCAGTCGATTTTCAGTATTTGTCCATTTCCACCTTGGCGATGTAACTGATTAAGGTCTTCAAAGTACCCAGTAAGTGGGAACTCCCTCCTCTCCTGTTGGCGCTCATGTAAATGAGCGTTCATATGCATCAACTAACCCACTCCACAGCGACTCTCGTCTCGCCCTCCAGAGAGTTGACATCAGAGGAGGGTATCATTGGTTTTACATAGCGGCCGCGTGGCACTGAGCGCACAGCTCAACATTATTCATGAGGGCAAAATGGGAGCCGGTGATTTGGGAGAGTGAGGGGGACCTTGTTCTCCGATCTGTGCATCCCGGATCAGCGCTGCACTTCTCTTTACCGATTACTGTGTAAGCCCCTAGGGCAGGAGAGGAGGGGGTGGTGGTTGACGGGGTGAAGGGGGGGGCGGGGGGGGGGCTTGGATGCTTACTCACTGTCATCATGAGGCCGTCCTGTCCTCCACCCCATCTCCACTGTCCCTCCCCCTTTTGCAGTCCCCCTGCCCCCACTCTCCCCTCCCTAGGCGGTCTCTGCAGAGCTCTGCCTTAATTACCTGCATCGCCTGCCATGAGCTGTCAGTGTGGCTCAGTGCTTGTTTGCCCCAGTGGAGTTGCCCTAATGTCTTGATGCCCCGGTGCCCACTGTAGCACCACAGAGAACTCTGACCTGGTGAAGGCCACACTGTGGCTGAGAGCCAATTGGACTCTAATGTTTAAATACATTAGCAGCAACGGGCAGTGTCGACATGTTGTGGCTAATAGCTAATTCGGTGTGATAAAATCATAAGAGAGAGGGTGAATATCAGAATGTTGTTGCAGAAAACAAAGCAGTCAAAGAGGAAACATCTGAAATAATGTGAAGCATCAGTGAGGTTTTTTCGTCATTTCAACAAGAAAACGAGCCGAGCACATTCATCTCAGGTTGATTAATGGTGTTTGGTTGAGGTAAACACAGGCCGAGCAAAAAGCTCCTGACACATCAGTGGGCTAATGCACAGGCTAATGCATAGACCTATTTATGTTGTGTGTTAGTGGGACCTGTATTGATCAGACATTTACTTAAATAAATTGCCTGGGTGATTTGGAAGCAACCACTGATGGGCATTGTCAGAGTGGAGGTTCACGGGTCTTACTGAACACACTGTAGAGTGCTACAGGAACTAGTCCTAAAACCCGAAAATGAGTTAGCTTTTTAGCACTCCCTGTTCCCTCGTCTGGAAGTCAATGGGTTTTTTTAATGTGTTTTTACTTAGATGCCTGAAATAAGGTCTGTGGTTAACACAAGCTGAAGAGATTTTTTGTTCTACGTCATAAAATGCATCAATAAATACCGTATTCGTGAATTTTGAAGCCTTAATGTGTCTTTAAAAAGGCAGTTGCTAACAAGTGGCTAAATGAGACTACTAAACGCCATCACGCCGCCTTTACAGTCTCACTGTTTATATTCGCGCTCATGCAACCGTGGTGTAGTTCGTTTATAGCCTAACGTTAGCTTTGTACTTCTGGCGATTGCATTCATGCTTCAAAAATCATAAAAGTTCATGAATGAAGATTATCTAGCTGAACAAAACCTGTAAATATCATAAACGTTTGTTTGCCTCAGAGCTTAATTTTCTGCAATAATCCAAAACCCAATGGAAATGGCTTTTTGTCGAGGGAACCCAGGGCGATGCTAACTTCCTCGTTGGCCTACAAAAATACGTCATCCCTGGAACACTCTATACAGGGGAAATATAAGGCGTGTCTGTTCATTCTTTCTGAATAGGAATATTATTAAGTATTTTTGCAACTGGTGCCTGCTCTCGCAGCATTCTCTGTGATGGTGGCAGGCTAAACCAACAGCATTACTGCCTGCATCGACTCCTCGCTGTCTCACCTGTCAACCGAGCCCGTGTCAGCCTCTATGTTCGCGGGCTCCGAGACATTAACGCTCATCCCCCCCCACATCCCTCTGACACGCCCACGTGCACTCTCCTTGACCGAAGCGTGACTGGTGCCCTTGAGCTCCAAACGCAGCAGCAGTAGAGGTTCCACAATGGGAGGATTGCATTAGGAGTCACCTGCAATCCACGGTTAGAGGCTTCAGCAGGCCCTGCCACCAATAGCTGCTGACATCTGGGACTCTGCCAAGCATTATTTCACACAGCAAGAAAACGGGACCCACACTTCACTAACCCAACAGGACCCCCCCCAACACTTCCTGCCCCTCCCCTGAGCTTTGCTAAGACCAAAAACACAGGGAAAAAAGCGAGTGCATCTATTATACATGTGTGGGATTCATAATTGAACGATATCACTTTTTCCTCTTTGTGGTTTTGGCTCATGGAGAACTGATGTCGATTAAGAGCGTTGAAGGCTCTGGCACAGGCAGTCATATGGCGACTGTTAGCGAGAGCATGTGTGTGTGTGGGCATGATAGGCATGGGAGTGCGTTGGTGTTCAGCATAATATTGTAATGGGCATGTGTGTGATGCCAAAGCCATATCAAGAAGACTGAGATAGAATGACTTGAAGGATTTGTACAGTGTTTGTGAGCGTGAGGAGTTAAATATGAAAATAAGAATGGAACTAGAGATGTTCCGATAACAGTTTTTCCTTCCCGATACCGATTTCGATACTTGAACTTGCCGTATCGGCCGATACCGAGTACCGACGCGATACCAGTGTGATAAAATGATTATTATTAAGAAGATAAGAAGACATAAGAAGAATTGATTTCTGGTCCAACGTTGATTTTTTTCCTGGGTAAATAAATGATGGTATCTCTAAATGGAAACTTGTTTTATCCAAAAATGTCAGGACACAAGAAGGAACTTTAAATAAAAGGGAGGAAAGAAACAGCCCAATCATTTAGGTCTACTCAATAAGCGGTCGCAGCATCTTTAGAAGATAATTCATTTTAAAGTAAGATTCAAAAAAGCAGCACTATCAACAGAGACAGAAATCCTTTGAGATGCGGACCAAAGCGTTGCAGACTGCAGCCTTAATCTGCCAACGGGGCCGACGGCTGACCGACTATCGATAGGGTCTACATAAATCTTTCATCTCCCGTTTCAAGATTCAGCCTGCTCTTGTTTTGATCTTACCCGGCGTTATCAATAGATCCTCAAAAGTGCGCCTCTCTCTCCAGTCTGTAAAAACAATGCGTTACATATCTCTGAGATGCGCATTTGTATGTGTTACATCTTACTATTTTATGACAGCCGTTAATGAGATTATTATTTAACGCTGCCGTACACAAACACACTTGATGACAGCCAACAGCCACCCACATACTGTCTCCTTTGCTTGCAAGCAAGCATTATGATAAACTGGGCTGGTTTGTCTTGGGCTATTAATTTGCAACTGAATATTCATGTAATAGCCCCCAAAAATACAAATTCTGTTTGTGTAATTTCTGCTTTATTAGATAATTCTCAGTGAAGAGTCAAAGGAAATATACTGCAAGGTAGTCGGCGTCTACTATTAAACAGATTTGAATGCATTATTGGACAAGTAGGGTGACGTGTTATAAAGGATGATTTATTTTTAAATCAAATCCTTTTACCTAACTTTACTCTTTAACCAGGACACAGCAGAGTGTATGTGCTGTTTTCCACACCTCTCCTAAGCTCCTTGATTTTAGGCTGCACTGCTTTTCAGTTGCAGGGACTCGTGAAGGTCCAGTGGATGATAAATACAGATCAGCAGCAGAGTCAATCAGCGGGCAGCTGAGTGCAATGCGACTTCCTCTCTCTCCTCGCATGCATTGTTTGTTTTGCACCTGCATCCTCCTGTGAAGGTGGAGCAAGTCAGAATGAGACGGGGTCAGAGGAGCGTGAAGGAGAGATGAAGGTTACGAAAGGAATACAGACAGACAAAGCAGAGCATGGAGAGAGAGAATGACGGGGAAAAGAAAGAGGTTGTGGGATACAACTGAGACGGAGCATGCCTTTGACCTCTGTCATGGCATCGCTCCTATCCTTCTCCCTTTTCTTTACATTCTCCGTTAATAGCAGCCTGCGTGTCACTGTCGGAGTGCTTTCCAGCTTTCCCGCCTCCCCACTCAAACCCCGCCCTCACTGTTTTCCTTGGCACTGCGCTGAAAAATAAATGCACTCCCACTGTATCTGTCTGAACTGTTGGGATCTGGCAGGGTTTTGCGTCCATCAGGCTTTTCTAATTTTAAGGAATCAGCCACCCAGAAATGGGTGGTGGTGGGGGTCTCAATATTTTATGAGTTGGTGCAAAGCGGATTGAGACAAAAGCAGTTATGAGGCAGCCTCTCTTCTTCGCTCAGTCACCTTTCAAACACACTCAGACCAGCGGCTGCATGATGGCTGTCTGTTCTGGTTTACAGTGTCAGCTCCTGCAGCCACCATCACACCGTTAAAACCTCCACCAGTAACGGTTACACAGCTTCTATTTAGACTCAGTTAAGACTCGAGGGTGGGGTTCAGATACTAATCATGCTTTATTATTTAATAGTATTAGGTACAGATAGTATTGTAAATCACCGCTATACTGTACTTTTATTTCACGGTATTTTTTGTGACTCTAAACTAAAAGAAAAAGACCTGTTTGTGGAACAAAACTGAATTTATAAGATGAATGTTCATAAATGCAATATAACATTCAGGGCTGGGACGATACACCTATCTCCCGATTCGGTATTGCGATTCAATATTACCATTTATTGCGAAATTGTGAAAAATATCTAAATTAATACATTAGAATGTTTGATTTTCAGCAAGTATGTAGTCAGAGATGTCCTGAAGTCAAATATATCAGTCATTGTCAGGAATTATTTATTACATTTTTTACACATTTCCCTCACAAATTAGTGGTATTTTCTTTTTCATTTTAAGGGACATGTAATGTTTTATACTTCTGGTGAAGATCAATCAATCTTATTTCCATATATGTATTTTGTATATACAGTTCCCTTTGTTAACACCTTATTTTGAAAACGTACTTACGGCGTAGTCACACGTGTAGACTTCCGCTAACTTCGCCAAGTCTGTCTGCCGTTTGAATGTATTCAACATAAATGTCAGTATATGGGTGCTCTGCAGTTGTAACGTCAACTGGTTTGACCACGGAGATGAGAGTGACGGCTGGCTTGACCGCACGTTACCGCGATATGATAACGTTACCTGTCCGTGACAGAGTTAGCATGCAGCTTTAGCCATGATGTCTAGCTCTGCTTTTCCTGCTATGTGTGAAACCCAAAGTGTTTCCATACTTTAATGTATGTGTAGTGTTTACCTCTTTGGAATTACAATGTGAGGGTGCAGGTCGTATCCATGCGGACTACAACAATAAAAGTGGTGACTTCCTTCTACCTCCGCATAGACTCAAATGCAGCAAATATATAGATTCTGGTATTAAAAAATCAAAAAAGTAAAAAACAAAATCGCGACACATAGGTGAATTGATTTTTTTAACATTGCAGTAATATGAAATACTAGAACTCAAACTAAATAAAAATCAACCACCGCACATTATAGCCAGGATGCAGCGATACCGATATCAGATATTGGGCCGATACTGACTCAAATAGCTGGATCAGGTATCGGTGATAACTGGGCCGATCTATTCAATTCAATTCTGTGTTTATATACATTAAAGACCGAGATTTTAATTTTTTTTGACCAATTTGTTGCTGCATTAAAAGGGTTTACACTTGAATTGTACTTCCTGTAAATTTTGAAGATTTTTTTACCAAGTCGTTGGTGTACGATTTATTATTTAAACAATTAATAAGAATTCAGTAAATTTATATCTATGTATTTATGTGTTATATTTTGTTTAACAAAGTTAGGAAAGTATTTAAGTCAAGCCTGATGTTGCCTTACACATAAAAGAACGATCACAGTCACTTCCACACGGTGAGGCATACAGCTTATTAATTAAACACTGATCGGTACTCGGTATCAACCGAGATGCTATCAGTATCGAGACTGAAAAAGTCAGATCGGTGCATCCCTATATTATAGTAAAGATGATGCCGCACATTGTTAAATAACTGTAACTACTAGGACTCAAACGGTGTCACAATAACAGCCATAGTTTTGGAGCCAAATGATCTAAATTGTGGTGAAATAGTTCTCTACTGATCAGCCACACAGTCACAGCCGTTCCCTGCTATTCATAACAGATGCTGAGATTTTATGATCATCTTGATGGCAGATTCTCCTACTTGAGAAAACGACTGGCAAGCTGTTCCTCTGTGTGTTTACATTACTGTAAATTAACCCTTGATAAGCTCTTCATACATCATTATGGGTAGTGAGCCATTTAGAAGGGCTCTTTTTTTGCCTGTACTTCACATTAGGCCTTTTCACCAATGCTTTTTTTTTTTTTATATGTACTGCATTAATGCTGCTCTGTTAAATACGTTTGTTTATCAAATGTATCATTTTGAGGAAATAAGAAATAGTGATAAAATTAATAAGTAATCCGTCTATGTGAAGGTTAATGCGCAGTATGCTTAGTATTTGCGGCACATTTTAAAGGAACCTTCTAAACTGATGATGGATTGGTGTTAGAGAGTAGCACAGTTAGTAAACACACAGCATGCAGAGACATTTGAGTCACGTGTTGACAGAACGATAAAAGCTGAAGGTTATTTATCTGCATGTCTGCCAGCTACAAAAACATTATAGCCTGTCACAATGTACACACAAGTATGTGTGTGTTGCCAAGCTTTATCAGCACACTTGTTTTTCAGGTCTTCACTGTTGTCAGGTTACTCATTTATTGGTAAAATGACACCTGAATATTTGGCTCCCCATCGATCGATAACCATCAGTGTTTTGAGGTAATTAATGTTCAGGTTTTAGCGTGGCCAAACTGGCAATCGATAATTAAATAAATCCCCCAGAAGTGGTAAGTGTCGCGGCTCCTCTGCCTTTTCTTACCTCTTCTTGAATAAGAAGCTGCAGCCATGTAGCTGTCGACAACTACAGCCGTTCGCCTTTCAACACCTCCAGGCCCGGCCCTCAGAGTACTGCAAGTGTGAAGTGAGTGCTGCTAGAAATGTGCGGAAACATGTGTACGCCGTGGTGTTTGTTTGTCTTAACAGGTTGAACGACCAGTGGGTGGAAGTGGCCGGTGATTTGAGCGCGCTCATTAGGAATTTATGAAGCGCTAAAATGTTTGGTCTCTGGGGAGGGGGGATTGGCAGCTGTCGCACGGGCAGGCTGGCGACAGGAAGGGAGAGAGCCCACATTAGAGAGAGAGCAGAGACACAGTAGAGATACAGTGGTGATGCCTGAAATATTTACAGACAGTGGCTGTTCACAGGACAACACTGTTGAGATTTAAAGCTCCATACTGTACCTCTTTTTTCACCCGTAGCATTGTTTGTTCACTGTGGAATTTCATTTTAAAATTACAATTAGCATTTTTTTCTTTGGCTTTCCCAAGCGGCAACCTCCGGTGCTGAGAAATTAATTAAACACGGAAGTGCCAAAAACTGCATTTCTTTGAATGGCCAGTTGAGGCTGGTTCTAATAGCAAGTCAATCTCCATAGACCCCCATGTTAAAAGGCCCAACTTTACAGCAGAAATAAACATGTTTACAGCCTGGTACAAAAAACATTTCCCCGTTCATAACAACTGTACGAGGGGTGAACTTTTATATAACTTGCCCGTTTAAATTATATTAAGGCTTAAATTAGGCATAATTTAGGATGTGGCCGCATTGAGTGACAGGTGGGTGCCGTGCCAGGTCGCTAGCTCCACCGACGATCCACCTCTTTGCCCATTTTTGGATTAGTCTGGAGTTAGGATGTGTCGTCACTTCCAAGATGGCGCCGGCCGGAGCCGCCCATTTTGAGCTTCACAATAGAGAGTCGAAGTCCTGCCCCTCCCGGTGGACCCCGTGGGACCTTATTTTGGAAAAAATATGGAAAAAACTACAAAAATAACACACAGGTTATTAAAACATACTGATATTGATATTTTTTCAGACATAATAGTACATTAATGACTCTTTTACAATTTCACAATGCTGTTTTACAATGACAGGGCTAGGGTTAACAGCTTCACTGTGGATTGTTTTGCCCATAAAAACAATAGGTACAATATTGTTGTTGGATGTTCTGGCACATATCGGGATAATGATCAATAAAGCTATTATCATTATTCGATAATGATTGAATCAAATCAGTTAGCTACCTGTTAGGGCTGGGCAATATATCGGTATTATATCGTTATCATGATATGAGACTAGATATCGTCTTAGATTTTGGATATCGAATATCCTAATATGGCATAAGTGTTGTTTTCCTGGTTTTAAAGACTGCATCACAGTAAAATGATGTCATTTTCTGAAATGACTAGACTGTTCTAGCTCTTCTATTCTTTATTTTTACCCACTTAGTCATTATATCCACATTACGGATGATTATTTGTCAAAAATCTCATTGTGTAAATATTTTGTAAAAGCACCAATGGTCAAACCTACAATATGGTCTCAATATCGATATCGAGGTATTCGGTCAAAATATTGCGATATTTGATTTTCACTATATTGCCCAGCCCTACTACCTGTGCATCAGAGAAGAAGCAGCTATAAGATGACTTGTTTGTGCAGTGAGGAGGGAATGCAGTTTGAATGTTCTTACTATCTCCTCTTGAAGTGTGGAGACAATCAAGAATGTGCAGAAGGCAGATACAGATGGTACAGAAAGAGTGTTCGAAACTGCAGATTTTTAGGAATGTGCTACAAACAAGAGTCTGCAGTTATCTGGCATTATAACTGTTTATTTCCTCCACAACTCAAACAACTGGAAAAAAATATTCAGAAGACAGTGGATGTATTAAACAAGTCCTCCGCCCCTCCTTGGGATCCAGCCAGTATACATACTCTGGCTTGGTGCCAACAGTGTGGGTTGTCCATTACAGCACAGAGTTGCATTGTCAGTTTTTATCCAGCACAGTAACTTACTACAGGGGAAGTGCATCACATTACATCGACTTGCTTCATTAGTTAAGATGACTTGGAAACGTCCTCTGCTGCACACTGTGTAGATGAACATGACAAATTGACTATATATCAGCTTTTAGGGCCATTTTTTTTTTTTTTTTTTGCCAATATCCAAATTGTAATTATGGAACTGATTCTCAGTGAGTGTTTGACACCACAGCAACAATATAATTGTTACAATGACAGACTACCTATTTAGATCCAGGATGAAACATTTTTGGAGGCGACGGAAGCTGTGACAGCTTTAATTCTGATGAAAGCAGAGATGCAAATGAGTTTGTCAAGAGAGAATGTATGGTTGTTTGTGTGAGGGTGAACACAAAAACAGGGAAGAAGATAACAAAAAGCCACTTCTATTATACTTGTAGTGATTGTGTTCAGGAGGATTACTTGAGCTTGAATAATAATGATTTTGAATTTTCTCCATATGTTTACCAAGTAATGCCTTTATTGATGGAAAATAACCCCTGAAGCCACTGACATTAAGAACTCACTGGATTTTCGAGAACTCTGTTGTGTTGTGTTTGTCCTCGGAGCTTTTCAGGTGGTGCAGAAAAGGATTTTTGTTTATCGATTGATTGATTGATTGATTAAGCGTTTCTAGTGTTCTGTGAGGTATTCACAGATGTACATGTTTTAGAGGAAGGGTGTGTCTACAGACATACATGTTGTGAAGGCAGGTTCTGGCGCTCTGCTGGCTCTGTTATTTCACATCCATTGCTGCTCTCCCACAGCTTTGCTGCAATGTCTCTTCATAGACAACAAGAGACACACTCCTGCAACCTCCCTCCACTGCAGTGAGCACAAACACAATGGTCAACCAGGGAACAACACACTCGGCCTAAATTCAATGGAAAACCGAGATGCAGGATAGCACAATTCTGTCATGATAGCTATTCTTTTATGTGGGGGGGGGGGTTTAACAATAGCGGGTACAGTTTGTCAGTTTGATTATTTAAAGACCTCTGAATGTTCAAGTTTTGATAGGAAGTCAAACTAACATTTCTTTTTTTTCAATCTCATTTCTCTCCCTGCAGTTTTCTGTGAAGATCTACGTTCCAGCTTATATTTTGTCAATGCATCTGTGCAAGAGGTAGTGTTTGCCAGCACCACAGGGACATCGGTGCCCTGTCCCGCCGCCGGCGTGCCCCCTGTCTCACTGCGCTGGTACCTGGCCACCAGCGAGGAGATCTATGATGTGCCAGGGATCCGCCATGTGCACTCCAATGGCACCCTTCAGATCTTCCACATCCCCCCTTCCAGCTTCAGCAAACTCATCCACGACAACAGCTACTATTGCACAGCGGAGAACCCCTCAGGGAGAATCAGGAGCCAAGATGTCCACATTAAGGCTGGTCAGTTTCTCTGCTCATGAATGTCTACACCTGTGCTTTGTTGCAAACAATCATGGTCCATTATGAAGAGTTGCTTGTCTTACTGTAGCTCAGTATTAGCAGTTTTCCATCTTATACACAGCACCTCTCTATCCCCTCCTCCCAGTCCTACGAGAGCCCTACACCGTCCGGGTGGAGGACCAGAAAGCCATGAGAGGCAATGTGGCGGTCTTCAAGTGCATTATCCCTGCCTCAGTGGAGGCCTACATCACTGTTGTGTCCTGGGAGAAAGACACAATGTCAATCAACGCTGAAAGTAAGTCATGGCATCTTTCTTTACTACAGTAACTACGGCAGTCCACGGGAACATATATGGTAGTTTGAAATTTGGCATCAGTATTTAGTTACTTATGAGAATCTGTTTGCCTCTTTGCTGAGTTGTGACGAGCACTGTGACAGCAGAGGTGTGTCTGAGCCATAGACTGTATATAAGAAGTGGACGTAGTCACCCTGATGTCCCCCATTGGTTTTGGGACCGACGTTTTGAAGCCTCGAGTTTGGCATTTTGGCCGTCGCCATCTTGGCTTCTGGCCGTCCCATGTTGGTCTTTAGCAACCAGAAGTGACACGAGAGGGTGGAGCTAAGTACAACCGAAAGCTGAATAAGACATTTTTTGGCGACCAAAAAAGTTATAATTAACTGTCATGAACTGAAAACACACTGTGAAACGGTTAAAGTTGTAAGACGAAAACACGGACCACTCCCAGACCGGACAACGCCGTGGTAGCAACCTGTCAATCACAAGGTAGCCACGCCCTAAAGCATCCCCTGCTTTATGGTCTGTTTGACTCTAAATGGGACCATAATTTACTAAATGTACATCTGCATTGAAGAAGACTTGAAACTAGCGATTGAGACCATAAACTCATGTTTACAATGTTTACTGAGGTAATAAATCAAGTGAGAAGTAGGCTCATTTTCTCATAGACTTCTATACAATCTGACTTCTCTTTGCAACCAGAGGAGTCGCCCCCTGCTGGCTGTTAGAAAGAATGAAAGTTTAAGACACTTCCGCATTGGCTTCACTTCTCAGACCCCGGAGTTGCCCGCTGGTCTGAGCTAATTGTACGAATCTTCTGACATGAGCCCACAAAAATGCCTTGCTTGTACCAGCTAACCAGGCCCATTCTCTCTCTGTGTGTGTGTGTGTGTGTGTGTGTGTGTCTGTGTATCCACATCTGTCTGACCCAATGACAGTGAGGTCCCGCTCCTCTTCCTCTGCCTGGTCTTCCACGAGAGCGCAGGCTGCCAGCCATGTCACTTAGTCTCAGTGTATTGACCCATTTCTCTGGTTGATAGGAAGCACTGCAGCACTCTGATCATTCAAATCACTTAAATGGAACGCTCGCCTGCGTGATTGTTTCCCAGCCCTGGGGGGCAAATTCACTTTATGTGGGGCATTTAGCAAACTCAATAGACAAGAGCTAATGTCATTTTGCTTTTGGATGGAGGGCAATTGCTGGCTAGCGACTGCTTTTTTTTTTTGTTGACGTTTCACATTTGTCCGCCGAGGCGAAATCGGCCATGTTGAAATCTAAAGCAATCTCTTAATTGTCCGTAAATGGATTTGCCGCGAGCGTGTTTTCCGATATGGGTATACACAAGGATGGACTATATACTGTAGGTTTTCTCATTTGGAATACATTTGTGTGTTTGAGCTTTTTGAACTTATCACTGGATGGTTAAATTGTTTCACAGTATGGCTGCAAGGTTTGACCGGATATTTTGGAACGCTGGATCTTTTAGAGAAAAAAAAAAAGTTTCTGCACTGTCAAAACAAAGTGTTTATCTTGAGCTGTAAAACTCATCACATCTGTAGCCATCAGCCATGTAAACGCTGTCAGAAAAATCACCCAGCCACCAATCCACTGCTCTTCTCCATGCTAAATAATGGATGACGGAAGCCTATGAATCCATGAGCAAATGGTCTTTATTCACGTCTCAGTGCACGCCTCCTACTGACGCACCGTCCATTCCCCTCATCCTCTACTACACACACTTTAAGTGCACTATGTGTGTGTCCATAACTGTGAGTCTATATGCACACTAACTGACAGCTCAATGCGAGATGGCTTAACCCCTCATCTCGATGACCGAGCTTCCACATTTTAATATTTAATGAATAAAAATAATATCAACACTTGGACTTCAAACAAGAAAACTTTGGGATATATAGCTTTTCTGTCTTTGCCATGAATAATTCAATTGGCTTTTCAGCTGGGAAGGTGTAGCATGATGTGCAGCGCCCATCAGAAAGGCCCTCTGCAAGTCTCACTGGACGTTTCTGAGTTGTTGCAGGGTAGACTAACAAAGCACCACTTAAAGAACCCTGGTGTCCATTAGAAAAGAATGGAAAATTATGATGAAAAATGCATTCAGTCAGGACATTCAATAAAAGTAACAGTGTAGCGTAGGTGTCTGATATAGTGGTTTTATAGTGGTCTGGGGTTTTAACAGAGCCTGCTGTAGAAAATATCCAGTTCATGCTCTTGACTCTTGTTTCACCGGAAAAAAAGATAACATCTGCTAATGAGGCAGCACAGTTTCATATCTCTAATGTATTTCACTTATATTTGTATCAGTAGTGCAGTGCCCGTGCAAAATATGCCTGTTCGGAACGGGCCAAATGCTCGGACTGTGGTATTGCTGCTTGCTGTTTAAGGCTGGCCCACACTAAAAGATTTTTCAAATCTTAAGACCCCGCACATAACGACATGTTATGTTAAATTTAACAGTTTTGTTCCCATAGTGTTTGGAGAGCAACGATTGGGCCAAAACAGCACACCGCACGCTAACAGATTCATTCATAAACAACAAGAGTCCCGACTAAGATAAATGGAAATCTCGCAAAATCCTCATTGCTTTATAGTTAGAAGAAACGTTTTGACAAGTTAATTTGCTTTAGGAACAATTTTATTCATTTCACCAGACTGGACACATTTTTCTCATTTCCACCCACTAATACAGTACTAAACCAAATCACTTGTTAATAAAGATATTTTTTGTATTCTATTCTGTGCAGCAACTTAACCAAATGTGTGGAAGCACGGAGTAGGCTAAACCCTTGTTAGCCGTGCCCTCACAACTAAACCGATTCTTGGACTTATGAATCAATACAAGTACTAGTTTCTCTTAGCTTTGACTAACTATGAAAGCAGTCGTGTGTCATTTTTGCTCCTTGCATCTGTATTTAATGATATAAAATGCTTGACATTCATTTATCTATGTGAGTATCAATGCAAGTTGGGGGATTGCATCAATTCAAAAGCTGCAAACTGTCCTGACTAAGAGGATTTCAGCTATTGTTTAGAGGGGGGAGCCAATCAGGACCAAGTCTGATTGTGATGGGTTTACTGGTTTACTACCATTTATGGACACAATGGAGGGAAATGTGTCATAACTTAAGTACGGACGTTACGTGACAAATAAATCTACTTTGACTTGTGGTTTCACACGGGACACAGGCACCGATCTCCTGGGCGAGAGTCCTGTGTTGTTTGACCCACCCATCCACCCGACCTCCTCCCTACACTGCGTTGGCCCCTCTTTAAACTTCCCGGTTCACAATTACGTGGATTACATACTAATTGATTTCGTACTGACCGTCACAAAAAAATGTGAAATTTGAGTCTATCTACACAAATCAATACGTTACATTTTGTGACTATTTCACGAACTGCTGTGCGACTGGGCTGGTTATGGAGCAGGTCTGGTAGAAATGTGTGTACTTCCTGTAGGCTTGCTTTCTTGGCCGCGTTGTGATGGACTGTGGCTGGCTGCGGCTGTTATGCTGTGCAAGGCCATTCCCCAGGTGCAGCCTGCGCTGCAGTCACTGAGGAGGCCTTGTAGTCATTTGCCTTGGCCTGATGCTGCTTGCTCTGCATTCAGCAGCAGTAGGGCTTAGAGGGGGCCGACCCCCCAGCACTACTGCAGAGACTCTCTCTCTCTCACACACACACACACACACACACACACAGGGGCTTCTTTTCATTCAGCACACGAGCTGAGCACAAGGGCCGTCGGCCATCACACAGATTCTCTTTGCTCTGCTCGGTCCTCCCTCATCTCTCCGTCGTTTTAATCTTTTCTTTTTTTTTGCTTGTGCTCCCTCTTTGCACTGTTTCTATCACATATACATATATATGAACTGTTACATGTAAACACGCCTTTAACATTTATATTTATCATGTACTTATTTCTTCCAAATGAACACCAATGATTATAGTTAGTTAATATCGTATGTTAAGCATCACCAGCGCTGCTGGGTTTGGTACTGTAGCATGAGGAGACAGTTGTTTAAGGACATTGCTCTAACACTTTCAGTCTGGCCATTTGCTGAGCCATCTTGTGCATTTCACAGATTTTTCCTGCTTGTTGACATTTGGGATGTGTGTTGGAGTTCTTTCTGCAACCAGTCTCGATCCCCGCAGCCATCGCCAAGAGGGAGGAGAGCCAGCCGCACTATGTCGGTTTAATTGGCCGTGTATAATGGGCCCTTGAAGTAAATATCAAGAGTTAGTATCAAAAGGCTGCTGGACGTTCTCATGTGTTTCCACAGTGCCCGCTGTTTCTCCAACATTTCAAGGCAGCTACAAAGCTGGACTGGTATGAAGGGTGGGAAAAAAAATTGACCTATGTGTCACAATTTTTTTTTTCTTTTAACGATTTTGAAATAGATTAGATCACACATTGCAGGAAAAGCAGAGCTACACATCATGGCTAGGGCTGCATGCTAACTCTGTCATGGACAAGAAACCTCGTAATGCGGTAACGTGCAGTCAAGCTAACCGTCACTCGCATCTCCGTGGTCAAAACGGCCGACGTTACAACTGTAGAGCACCTATATACTGACATTTATGTTAAATGCATTCAAACGGCCCCGATGGAGCTGTGGATCAGCGGGTAGAGCAGGTCGTCCACCAATCGGAGGGTCGGTGGTTCGATCCCCGGCTGCTCCGATCACATGTCGATGTGTCCTTGAGCAAGACTCTTAACCCCAAATGCTACCGAAGGCATAGCCATCGGTGTGTGAATGAGTATTTAGATTAGATCCTGATGGGCAAAGATGGCACCTTGCATGGCAGCCTCTGCCATCAGTGTATGAATGTGTGTGTGAATGTGTGAATGCTGACATGTAGTGTAAAGGGCTTTGAGTGGTCGGAAAGCGCTATATAAATGCAAGTCCATTTACCATTTACCATGGATGTATAAAGAGAACGGAGCTGACGGGAGAGCTAGTATATACAAAATACATATATGGAAATAAGATTGATTGGATTTCAATCACCAGAAGTATAAAACATTACATGTCCCTTATAAATTAAAACGAATCTATCAAAATGTAATAAATGACAATGACTGATATATTTGACTTCAGGATTCTCTGACTACATACATGCTGAAAATCAAACATTTTTATTGTATCAATTGAGATATTTTCCAAAGTAAGTGAATCACCTTTTTCCCATGGCCTAGTGTTGAAAAACTTGAATATTGATATTAATATTGAATCGCAAGGTGCACAATCGCATCAAAGCTGAAGTGTGTTTTTAGAGGGATAGTGACTTTCCAGTATCACTGTTGCCTTACTGTAAACATTTGTCCAGAGGGTAGAATGGGAGGTAATCATTTGCTATATATACAGTATACTGTGTGTTGTAGCCAGAGGTAGTGTGGTGTAATGAATGTCTTTTGTTGGGAGCAGCCTTGCAGCTCGCTCGCTGTCGGTTTTGCCCTTTTCTTAGCCCGCTATGTAGGAAGCACAGCTATTGGCGCAGCACAATCTTGAGCTGGGGGCTAGGGTGGGTGGGTAATGGTTTTACTGGTCCCTCTGTGGTGGAGATGTAGAGGGAGAAGGAGAAGGAGGGGAGGTAAGGAGGGGGAGAGAAGAGAGAGGATTACTAACTCTCTCTCTCTCTCTCTCTCTCTCCATCCCTGCCTCACTCTGTCGACAGGCAGGGTTGGGACTCTGACGTGTGACAGGCTGGATGTAGAGTCTTTTTCCAGCATTCGCCATTCTGTCTGCCCATGATTGGCTGGAGTATTGTTATTCACACAGAAAAATGGGTCAGGTGGCCTGTGGAGAATGGAGTGTTTGTATGGACGGATGGACGGACAGCACAAACACACACGCGCACACATGCATACCTACACATGCATCCCACACAGAGCAGGATTATGCTCTGCAGCAGAGCGGCGGTGGCAGATAAATGACAGATAAATGAAAATAAATCCAGGTTATGTGGTAAGCGTCCCTCATGTTGAATTCGCTGCGTCCTCTCACAAGCTGCGAGCCGGTTCTCTCCTCACACCCAGTGGCAGGGGCTTAGCGAGATAAATAAAGGGTTGCACTGAAGGGAAAAAAAAAAAACTGGGAAGAAAATCAATACCTGTGTGCATGAATCTGGCTGCAGCTGCCACAAAGCATTATGGGAACATGACGGGTAGATACACTTGGGCTGGGCAGGTCGCAGGCAGCATGATAAGATATAGGTTAAATAAACTCTGAGCCCGATGAAAACAATATACAATTATGTAACTTAAAAAAATGTGATATGCAACAATCAATGTATAGATAGATATAAGTATTTATTAGTTATTATTATTAATTTGTAAACCATTTTGTAAAGATGACCGCCACTGACTGTCACAAATACTAATTCATTTTAACCTAACCTGGGCAGCTGCAATGTTGGTTTATGGATTTTAATTTGTTTTATAGGCTTGATAGACCTGTCGTAGTGAAAATATAATAATTATAAATACATATACTTTTCAAAAATGTGTTACAAATTGCGATTAATTGCATGGTTGTTCATTGTTAATTGTGATTAATCGCAAATGAATCGCACATTTCTTTATCTGTTCAGAATGTACCTTAAAGGGAGATTTGTCAAGTATTTAATACTCTTATCAACATGGGAGTGGGCAAATATGCTGCTTTATGCAAATGTATGTAAATATATATTATTGGAAATCAATTAACATCACAAAACAATGACAAATATTGTCCAGAAACCCTTCCAGGTACTGTATTTAGCATAAAAATATGCTCAAATCATAACATGGCAAACTGCAGCCCAACAGGCAACAACAGCTGTCAGTGTGTCAGTGTGCTGACTTGACTCTGACTTGCCCCAAACTGCATGTGATTATCATAAAGTGGGCATGTCTGTAAAGGGGAGACTCGTGGGTTCCCATAGAACCCATTTTCAGGTCAAGAGACCTCTGAAAATGGCCATGACAGTTTTGACTCACCAAAATTTAGCGAAAGTTTGGAGCGTTATTCAGGCGACAAGCTAGTATGACACGGATTCCTTAGGTTTTCTAGTTTCATATGATGCCAGTATCTTTACTCTAGGTTTAAAACTGAGCCCGCTACAACCTAAAAATCGCAAGTTGTATTTATGTGTTAAAAGACATGAATGGCATTAAAATTAATTTGTGTTAACGCGTTATTGTTGCGTTAACTTTGACAGCCCTAAATAAAATAAAAATAAGATTCTGCATTGTCTTATTACTACAGTTAGTGCACTTGTGAATTTGAATGAGTAAATGATGTAATAATTGTAACTTTCCACCTCTCCAGAAATGAAATATGAGTGTCTTTCTGGAAGCAGAGCATAAGTAATGGTTATTTTTGCTTCAATGCCCCCCTGCATCGGAATCCAAACGGCTGTAGTCATTTCAGACATGTCTAATAAGTCATGGTTGGTACGCTATCATGGTATCATGATTGTATTAGGTCTTACATTACAGTGAGGCGATGTTATGAATGCTTCATTACAACATCACAGGTAGAAAACATGACTGTATATATGGTTTTTGCAGTTATAATAAAATGCTTATCAATCTGTTACAAATGTGTCACAAGTGTCCAGCAGTGCTGTAAAAACATGAGCATTAGGTTGTGCTCCGTGTGCTCAGCACTCTCTCCCCACACAGCCTGCTGCTCCAGTCTCAGCCCGAGACTGACAGAGATATTAGTTAAATTGGCTGATGCCCTTTCTGTCTCTTTACTGCACTGGCGCCGCAATGATCACACTCCCACCTCCGTACTGTGCTGTTTGCTCACCAATAACCGCAATTTGTTCTTTATTAAACTCTCGGGGCTGGGAACAATTAGGGTGTGAGCTGGAGGTGGTGGAGTAGGTGTGTGTGTGTGTGTGTGTGTGTGTGTGGGTGTGTGTGCACACGCATGCGTATATTTGAGCGCAGGCAGGAGGAGGAGGAGGAGGAGGAGGAGGAGGAGGAGGGTCGGGGGAGAGATACTAAACACTGCTTAATCTTTGATAAACAGTGAGGTCTCCTTTGTGCCGCCGCAGTTTGGCACATCTTCTCCAGGCTGCTCGCCGCTGTGCCGGGCTAGCTCATGGCTGCTTCCTCCGCGGCTCCCAGACCTGGATGGAAGCCAGGTCACGCGTGGCTCCCTGCCAAGATACAGATTAGCTATAAGCGCAACATGAGCTAATCGTGGACGGAGCCACCGATTAATTGGCACTTAGACATTCCGTGGACTGTATGGATTCGGGGCTGGATGTTATCAGTGGATCAAAGTGATTGGCATGGATGTCACTGGTGGTTAGATATATTCACATGGCATATATTGGAGAAAAAAAGGATTTGTTGTTGCATGTATGATAAGGTGCTGAGGCTCCAACTGTATGTAAAGCTGGATATTAAACTGCTGAGAGTGCCGGGCCGGGGCAGGTTGTGTGTTTGTTCGTACGGAGGCACATTGGTCCACAAAGATTACTTCCTGTCCGAATGGGAGGAGGCACCATGACGTGGATGATGCATTCAGGCCTAAATATCTTAGGAATGCAAGGTGGCATAATTTATCCTTATCCGATGAGAGGGTCGCACTGTAAAGGACAGAGGGCGTTGTATCCTGTACAGATTGTAAAGCCCCCTGAGGCAAATTTGTGCTTTGTGATTGTTGGCTATACAAATAAAATAGACTTGACTTGAATCTTCACATGTACATACCGTACATAATCATCCAGTCCTTGTACTATTTGTATTGTTCACAACTTCCAGAATACTTTACTCGTATATAGACATTTTATTTTTTTATTATTGTATTCTTATTTTATTGTTGGCCATATTTGTTCCTATAGCTGTTATTTCTATTCTGTGTAGTACATTGAGAGAGCTGCATAAAACCGGAGTCAAATTCCGCGTATGAATATACTTAAAAAATAAACCTGATTCTGATTCTGATGGCACAAAGATGTCAAGACTTCGTAGTACAGAACAGAGATAGAGATTTAAACATCCCGCTGTCATTTTGAGATATTGATTTTCAGGCATTTAACCAATCATCTTCTGAATGTGAGATCACCAGAGAATGCCACATAAAAAAAAACCCATCAGATTTAGCGGTGGATGTGGCGGACAGCTAGATGAGCGTCAGTCACCGCGCTATAGACACGCTATATGCTGCCTGCTGAGCGCTACGTGATTGCTCTCTGTCAGCGCTAAAAAAAAAGAAGAAAGAAAGGTGATTCCCCCCCACACCTCTCTGTCTCATCCATGCTCAACCCTGCTGTACTCTGACGTCACCGTGAATTATGAGAAAAAAAAGTGATTTACAGGGAAGACCTTTGACTGGTGACAAAGGCTGCTTGAAATCTCAGCATCTTTGTAGGAACCTGCAGAGAGGCTGATGTGCATATAAACGTGTGTGTGTGTGTGTGTGTGTGGTGCAGAGACGGAGAGGGAGAGGAGAAGCGTGTATTGGTGTGTGTGTGTGTGTTGGTGTGTAGGAGGAGGAAGGGGGGGGGTTGGCTGTGAATGGTTGCTCTTATCGCGTGCATGCAGCTGCTGCAGTGTCTTTGAGAGACAGAGGGGCCGTCCATGCATGCCACTCACTCTGCCTATTCACAGCCTCCCTCCCTCCCTCCATCCCTCTCTCTCTGTCCCCGTCTGTGCTGCATTTTACGGCAAGGAAGTGAGCGAAAGAAAGAGGGGAGAAACATCATGACTTGAGCTTTAATGCAGACTCATGATATGCAAGCCCTCAGTTTCACATCCTTATAACAAGGGGACTAGCAAGAAATGAAATGTCACCGGACATCACCACATCGCCCCGACTGACGTGTGATTGTTTGTGCGAGGCCCCGCCGGCCCGGTGCCTCCCTTTGTTGACACGGACATTTTAACATTTCAATAAATCGTGGTTGTTTACGTGCAAAAGCTCAGCAGGCCTCAAATGTGGCTTGTGCTATTATATCATTCAGAGATTTTTTTTTTCTCACTTAAATCAAAATTGTTTTCTCTCCACAAAATCTTAGTTGCAAGTAGGATGAGAAAATTGTATTGCATAAGAATTTAAATATGAGCAACTAAAAGCAAAATTTACACATAAATAAAGAACAACCTTGGCTGTCATACAAGTCATTCAGAAGATAATAGCAATGAAGATTCCTCCTCCTGCTCCGCGATGCTAATCAAAACTACAAATAATGAAGTGAATTAATTCAGTGGTGCGAGTATAAAGGTGACCTGCGGAAAGGTGTCTCCAAGACGAGTCGCCATGGGAAATCACCTTGATAGATGGGCGTCTCAGGCAGCGAGGGAAGTGACATCCCCGAGCAATGCATGTTGCACGCGTTGCCCATCTTTGCCCAGGTGTGCCCTGTCATGTATCGCTACACTCCTGCAGCACTATTTTTTCGAGCTGTGATGTGTAACCTTGACTCGTGAAAAAAGAGTGGAGGAGCAGATGGTGAGAAAGGATGATTAAGAATCAGTTTGGACCAGCAGATCTGGGAAGCCTAGAGACAAGCCACATTGTTCATGTGTTTATTAAAGGTGATTTGAAGGGAGATTTTCTTTAGTTATTCTTAACATTTTTTCCACCATTATGGTATTAATTTATCAACTAAACTGATTGGATTTACAAACAGAAAGTGGATGTTTTGTGCTCATTACGTTCATTTGAATGAACGTGAATTAAAAGATAAATTATAATTATATAGGTTATAAAGATTTTTGAGTTAACTATGTAAATAAAAGTTTTATTTGTATTTATTTAATAATATTATTTCATATTTTTGACAGTATATAAATGTTTTATAAAAAGTATGAAAAGCAAATTTGTTACATATTCAAGGCCAAAAAGAAATGCATATTTTCAGTTGCTCTAAAATGTAGATTAATGTTATTCATTAAACAAAATAATACTATTATTTTAGGAATGGATTAAAGTGTTAAATGTTTATTTTTCTTTAAAAAAAATTAAAACCTAAAACCATTATATTTATCTTTATTGTGGGGCTACTTAATTTGATAATAACCAAGACTTTCCTGTTATTTAATTGCCAGATTTAAAATAATTATGCAATATTCCGTTCAAGATATATTTATATGTTTGAACTGAATGGGTTGAAAGAATTTCATTCTACACACAAACTCCTGGTATTGAAAACATTCAAAGAAAATGTTCTATTGGTCTTGCCAACCAACTCTTTACATTATTTTGTCTAAAGTGAGGAAACCTAATTCTTTGGAAATGCTTGGATAATCCTTTAGTTCCACTCGGCAACTATAGAGAGAGATACAATACGGATGGAGTCTGTGTAAAAATAATTCACAGGACAAAGAAATTAAACTGATAAGTGAACGAATAAAGGCTCCTTTGCATAATCCCAGTTAATCCATAATGCAGAATACAGAGTGAGGCTTCTGAAAGCGAAGGAAACATGTTTAATTTGCATGTTTGGTGCTGCTGCTCTTTCTGCAGCTAACAAAAATAATATTACTATTACAGGTTTAGTTTTCACATGGCATTGTCCCACACTCACTGACAATAAGAGTGCAGATTTTAAATGCAAATCTAAGAAATATATTATATCCATGTATAAAGACGCATGAATATAATGTTTTTGTGTGTGTGGTTTGTTGGACGTGCAGCGATGAACCCCAAATAGATTTTCCTCTTGCATACAGTAAATAGTCATGTTGTTGCTGAGGGCCTGAGTTGACGCTGTGAGCTCTGCCTGATTGGCTGTAGCTTGCTATGACTCGTCGTGCGTTTGGCCAATACGGTTTGCTCGGGTTCCTCTCCTTTTTTTTTTTTCTTCTTTTTTTTTCTCCCCACCCTAAATAAATTGCCTGGAGAAATTGAACAAAAAATTAGAGAAAGGGAGAGAGCCTTTCATCTAATTGAGAAGCTCATATTAGCTGTGGTGGGAAGATAAGCCTCCTCTCTCTCAGCAGCTATTAAGCTCACTGTATGTTAGCCAGCTTCTTCTTTTTTTTTCACTTTAGCTTGATTTTTCTAAACTGTGCTCTCAGTGTTGGTGAGGTTTAAACTTATGTGTGTAGTTAACAGCTGTGTATTTATCTTTGTGTGTCCCAGGTGCGTCTGTACACACGCACTGCACTCCAAAATGGAGACCAGATCATGTGACCTTGTGCAGCCATTTAAACACACAGGGGAAGAAACACACACATTTTCCTCAGTTCATCAGCTTTGTTTTCTCATTTTTCCAACACTTGAGCACAAATGTATTGTAAGCATGTACTGTGTCTCAGTATCAAATACACTGTGGAGGAAATTGCCTTTGACACATCGATATATTCATGTAACCATGAAATATATATTAAAAGAATATTCTGGCATATTTCCCTTTCTTATAAAATAAATTAATAATAATAATTATTATTATAAACTATTAAGTAAATAAGTTAGGGCTGTCAATCGATTGTGCACATTTTTTATCTGTTCAAAATGTACCTTAAAGGGAGATTTGTCATGTATTTAATACTCTTATCAACATGGGAGTGGGCAAATATGCTGCTTTATGCAAATTTATGTATATATTTATTATTGGAAACAACACAAAACAATGACAAATATTGTCCAGAAACCCTCACAGGTACTGCATTTAGCATAAACAATATGCTCAAATCCTAACATGACAAACTGCAGCCCAACAGGCAAGAACAGCTGTCAGTGTGTCAGTGTGCTGACTTGACTATGACTTGCCCCAAACTGCATGTGATTATCATAAATCGGGCATGTCTGTAAAGGGGAGGCTCGTGGTTACCCATAGAACCTATTTTCAGGTCAAGAGACCTCTTTGAAAGTTTCGAGTTTTTCCTCGCCAAAATTTAGCGAAAGTTTGGAGCGTTATTTAGCCTCCTTCGTGACAAGCTAGTAAGACATTTGGTACCAATGAATTCATCAGGTTTTCTAGTTTCATATGATGCCAGCTAGCTAGCTTTAAAACTGAGCCCGCTACAACCTAAAAATCACAAGTTGCGTTAATGCGTTAAAGAAATTAGTGGCGTTAAAACAAATTTGCGTTAACTTTGACAGCCCTAATATAAAAAAATATATTCTGGCATATTTAGTTTATAAAGAATAATAATAACAATAATAATCTATTAAGTGTATAAATGTAACTATACATTTTCAAAATGTGCGTTGTCCTCAGCATGCGTGAGCGACCAACATCCAGTAAGTGTGTCATGCGTCAATTAATGCGTCCCAACATATGTTCTAATTGACACTGTGGATAAACCTCTGCTTGGATTTATCTTGCTGTCTGATTCTTGGGGTGTAGACGTTCTTCCTGATTACATTGTGTCTTCTCGCGCCTTGATCCTTTTAGCCCCCAAACCAGGATTACATTTCCACAATGTAATCCTGGTTGGGCGGCAAGGGGGTCACACTGCAGCCCCTAAATGTGTCGGCGGCGATACTGTGGGACTATTGGAAGGGGGGGGGAGAAGAAAAAGCAATCAAGTGGTGGTTTACTGGCAATTTGTTAATCTTCTCTCAATAAGAGTGAGGAAAGAGGGAGACCAGTAAAAGGTTTGCTCTGTCTAGGCTGCTGCTGCTGCTGCTGCTGCTCTGGCTCACTGCCTCTTTCAGTCCAAGGCAGCCATTTTGTGTCCGTCAGTCTGTGTTGCTAGAACAGTGCTGGCTCTCTCAGTTAACACTGAAAAGACGAGCTGATGAAAACATAGCACAGTTCTGTTTTTGAATCCTAACACAGGCTTTTTTTTTTAGCTTGGAAAGAGACCATTCAGAACACCACCTTATTAATGTGGTGGAGGCCCTTTATACTGTATAGTAAAAGGACAAAGTGAAGCTGAATGCTTGGGTTGTATCAGTCTAAAGCATGAGATACACTGAAACTGTTGTGATCCAATTCTACTGCGTTAAACAAGCAACTAATACAAATTTTACAAAAAGCGTCCAGTGTATCCTATCGAGGTTTAGCTGCAATTTATTTCATGTTACTAGTTTGTATTTTCAGCTGGAGGTGAGAGGGTCCACAGGTCCTTCCCTCCACACACACACACACACACACACATCTATCCTCTTCAGTGGCAGGTGCACTGCTCATCGGCTACAATCATTCTCCTGGAGCTCAAATAGTTCCTTATCTGTGTGAAAATAGCGGCGCTGTAGTGTGCGCGTGTAGGGCCTGAGTAAACACGCCGTCTATGTAAGTGATCAGCCGGCCCATTCAGAGAGGCCCCATAATGGCTGGCTTCTTCCAGCCTTGTTTGCTCTGTGTTTTGTGGCTTTGGCGTCTGGCAGATGGGCCATCAGGGATTATACCTACTAATGAAGAGGGGTGGAAGAGGGTAGAGGGCGGGGGGGTGGGCGGGGGTGAAGGTTTATTACAAGTTATGATGTGACCAAGCGGAGGACAAAACTACACTGAGCGTGTTTAAAGGTTACAATTTGTGGATTCTGGTTTATATCTGAATGGAGTTTATTTGTGTTTTGCAGGCTGTTTGCTGTATAGTTTATAGCTTCTGTAATGCAGATACCTTTGTTGTGAAACTCTGAAGAAATTATTACTAGTCTCATTAGCTTTAGGGATGCACCGGTACAACTTTTTTAGTCCCGATACCGATACTGATACTTGGGCTTTGGGTATCGGCCGATACTGAGTACCGATCCGATACCAGTGTTTAATCAATAAGCTGCCTCACTGTGCGGACGTGACTGGGATCATTCTTTTATGTGTAAGGCAACATCAGGCTTGACTTAAACATTGCTTTCCAAATTTTGTAAAGCAAAATATACCAAATAAATACATAGATATAAATTCACTGAATTGTTATTTATTATAAAAATAATAAATCCTTCATCAGCAAATCGGTAAAAAAATCTTTTTAATGCAGCAAACAAATTGGTCAAAACTTAAATTAAAAGTCCAGTATATAATGTATATAGTATATAAACATTGAATTGAATTTAATAGATCGGCCCTTTTGTCACCGATACCCGATCCAGCTGTTTGAGTCAGTATCGTCTCGATGTTCGGTATTGGTGCATCCCTAATTAGCTTGCATATGGCAGCATTAGCAAATCTCAACATGTCTTGTCCACATTTCCACGAGGTTCTAGGTTCTTTATTTGTCATTTGTCAATTCCAGCAAAGCAGTCATCGGCAGTAAAAATCTTTGGTCTTTCAACAATGCTCATAAAATATGTGTATATAAAAGGGGAAATCACACAAGTAAATGCAAAAGCAAAGTGATAATCTAAGCGGTTAAATAAATATAAACATTAGTAAATATAACATAGCAATGTAAATATAAATTTGTAAATTTGTAATTTTGTTGAAGACAGTATTTCAGATGGGAAAACTGAATGTAAACAGGATGTAGTGTGTATATGCATGATTAGAAGTAATATATGTGCACAGAGGTGTAAACAGAAATGTAGTATATAATAATGAGAAGTACTAAAAATATATATACAGAGGTGTAAACAGTAGTAGTAGTAAGTAGTAAATATGTATATATTTATATATATATATATATATATATATATATAAAGGTAAAGGTAAATAAAGGTAAACACAACATGGAAAAATAATTGTGAATTTATGGTATGTGAGAGTTTCAGAGCTTATTTTAGGTTCGGGGCCTAATATATAGTTTTATTTACTCAATTTGACATTTTCTTGGTCTGCTTTGTATTTTAATGTACTTAAGCTCAGACTGTTCTCTATTTCCTACAACACAATACGTCCTATGTTAGTGATTCTTTTTTGGGGGGGATGGTTCATTGAGGTTATGACGGCGTATCCCGGGGCCCACCGACTGGACAGAGATGCACAATGACCAGCCCTTCCAGCGTGATTACACGAGGCGTATGTCCAGACAGGATGGCCTAATCCCTGACACCCCCTGCATGTATGCCCATACACGCACTCGCACACCCCCTCCCTCTCCACCCCTTAACATATGGAGATGGGAGGAATTAGCGCAGCGGAAGAAAATAAATGAGTTAAAGCGGCCAGCAGCTTAGATCCCACAGTATTTGTTCCTGGGTGACCCTTCTTTGAGTTTCTTAGAAGTGAAGCACTCGTGGAGGAAAGTCTTTTCTCCTTTAATTTGCTCTTTCTGTTCAGCAACAAACAAAACATTTTTTTTAAATGAAATTGTTCACAAGCACATGATCTGCATTTATTTCAGCGATTAGGGAGGAGCACAGGCAGAGTGGTGTGTGTGGTGTGCATTGTTTTTAAGATGCCCAATGTCCAGGACCACACCTCCCACAAAGCCACAGCCTGACCCCGATGGGCTCCTCGAGTGACCCCACCAACACGCTCCACCCCTGATTCAGCCCAGATCTTGTTAAATAGGATTAAGCTGGCTACCTGCCATTCAGTGGCTTGGACAGGACTTCTTATCTCCTGTCTTCAGATGGCTGCCAGGAACAACATAATGCACAGCGACCTACATTAAACAATGCCACCGCATGCGGGTTTTGTACTCTTAGGAATTGTCTTCCCGACGCTGATTTCCATGGCTAAGTGTAGGTTACTGGGTCAATTACGTGCCTAATTGGGATCCCATGACCGGCCTCGTGCTAAAAACAATTCAGGCTCAAGCCAATTAAGTGTTTTGATGCCGGCCATCGCCAGTCGTGTGTATATCTGTGTGGATATGTGTCTGTCTTGTATATGTTGTTGTCTAAGCAAGCAGAGGTGTTGCATGTCTACTTTGTAAAGCACGTCTTAATTCCCTTCCCTTGCATTCCCTCCTCGCTTACTCTAATAATACACATGGTTTGTCTATGTGGGACGGGGTCCTGATAGATACTAGAGAGAGCAGTGGAGTCCATGTCCTCCAAAGAACATGTGACATGTCTCGAGCACCCTCCCATACTCTCCCTCGAAGCAGGGACACCAATTCAGCGGCGTTAAGAGGCTTTGTAGCCAAATCCCCCGTTGATCTTCATAAAGTTTGTGTCTTACAATTAAGTACAGATGGTTTGCAGCTGGTTGTAAGGCTAGTAAATAACTTGGGCCTCTATTTTCGCCAGGGATTTGGTGGGTAATCCCTCTCTCTGACAGTTTACCAGATTCAAATCAGTCTGGGCTTTGCTTTTCCTTCCTCCACTTCTTCGACCTTTTTTTCTCTCCTCCTATCCCCCTCATTCCAACAAAAGCTCCTTATCCTCATTTGAATATGCGATCATTTAGTGGGAGCACACACATTACATGACTGTATCTAAGAGCAGGGACGTGGGTGATGCAAGAATCTCACTCAATTACCCCGTAAAACCCTTTTCAATCTGAAAAGTCCATAGTGTAGGTTGGGAAGATTAGCAACTATTATAGCAGATGCTAATGGGGATCCAATAAAATAAACAAACAAATTGCAAGCTGCCCCACTGTATGTTCATACAAAAAAAAAATACGTACATATACTTTCTTTTTAGGGCTGCACAATATACCATTTTTCGGCATCGCAATGTCATATCTTTCTATTTATAATATATCTTTTTTTTACTCTTTTTTATTTGCACTGCTGTTTAATAGATATGCACCATCAGGATTGCTATTTAATTACAATAATAATTACTTATTATTATATAATTCATTATTATTTTACACTGCGATATTGCATTGATTTTTTGAGTTAGTTGAAAGAGAGTATCAGTAGTAAACTGCACTTTAATATGTAACTATCATTCTTTTTTTATTGGTGCCTTTTGTGTTCAGATCAATGTTCAATAAATGAATGTTGGAAATAATTTCTTTAAAAACATTTTTAATTGAAATGCAATTTGTTGTATTTTAGCAGTATTTGAAAGCAGCAGAAAGGCATAACTGAGTACACTTTAATATTACTTTATTTATCGCAAGTAATATCGTTATCGCAATATTCAACAGCGTTATCGTAGGGCTGGGCGATATGGCCAAAATCTTCTATCCCGATATAGGTCGGTTCATATCTCGATAACGATATATATCATGATATAGCATGTTTTCTGATAATTTATAAATAAATAGTCTGTATGAAATAACCACATGGTAAAGCCTATTTTTGTATACCGAAAAAAGGAATACATTTAGACCTAGCCTATATCACAATAGAAACGATATAGAAAAATATATACGATTGACATTTTTATGTCGTTTTGGTGATATATATCTTCATATTGCCCAACCCTGGTGCAGCCCTATTTTTTTTTACTTCTCTAAAGAACAGAGGGTCTATAAAGCAAACTCAATTTTCTAAAGCACACTTTTTTTTTAATTTGTGACATTTCATTTCTGCAGATGTTGTGTGGCTGAAGTTAGTCTTCTGTCTTTTCAACATGTTGGCTGTCACTGTTCACAATGACTATTTCATTCTGTTTATTCTAAAGAAGCCAGAAGCCACTGTTAAAGCTGCAGTGGGTAGAAATGGAGCATATATGATTAAAAAAAGTTTTTTTTATAAAACGGTCACTATATCCTGACAGTAGTGCATGAGACTGGTAATCTGAAAAAAAAATCAGTGGTGCCTCTGTGGTGAAAACAACCAGTCAGAGCTGATCTGGAGTCTGCCATCCAGCTGCCGGCTATGAGAGCCACGAGTCAGTCACTCGCGTCTCGGATCAAACGGTCAAACTAGGCAGCGCTGATCAAATATGAATCAATATTCTGTTACTGTAATGCCTATTTCTCACATCAAATGTTTTCAGAAATATCTTGTAGTGTACTGTTTAGCAGTAAAATTAGAAAGTTTGTGACCCGGCAGCCACGTTGAGATCAAGTTGAGGAAATACCAAGCACCGCCCACCAGCCGGAGCACAGCCAATAGGAACGCTCTCTCTCTGTGAAATGACCTGTGATTGGTCAAAGTATCCCATCACTGGCTAGATTTTTTAAAGTCTGAAAACAGAGCCATGAAGAGGTGCAGAAGTCTAGTTTTCTCTCAGAACACTTGAATTTAAATATGCTGAAAGGTTATTATGGATTTCTTTCCCAATGATGCAAAAATATTCTGCCTACTGCCGCTTTAACATAAAAAGTGTCACTTACAAAGATTTTTTTTTCCCCTCTAAGACCGACCAGTTACCTAGTGTTTAGAATAATAAATGGGTTACGGTGTATCACTGGTACGTAAGAAACAAAACATGTACTGTATATTAACATCTTGTAACTCTTGTAAACTTGAGGTACCGCAGTAAAAAAATACACAATGACATTATCAGTATTGCGTAGAATCGGACTAAATCTTCATAGCTCATATAATGCATGTCAATGTGCGTAGAGGACCCCTGTTAAGCAGATCTCTCTCCTGGGACGGTGCCGGGGCCCAGAGGAAGGCAAACCCTAATGAGGACGTAGTTACGGCACTCGCACATCCTGAGAGAGCTGTGATCATCGGATGGTAAAAAGCAAACGCTCCCTAGGAAACAGCTTGACCCCGCTGCTCCTTGTTTCCCCATCCTGCCATTCCTATTATTCAAATATATTTATATATTTATATCATTATTTATCTGCTGTTAGAGGAAGGAGCCGGCACAGCAACACCTCATCTGCATAAGACAGTAGCTAACTGCCCTAGTAGCGCCTCGGGATACGAACAGATGGAAGTGTTTAGCAACCTTACCCACCTACCCCTCCCACCTAAAACACACACACATGTACCAGAACCCACACACACACACCTCCTCCACCTCTTTTTCCCCACCTCCCCTCTACCCTTTTTCTCCCTGTGCACCCCTACCCCCGCCAAATGTTCAGTTAACCTGTCAGTTCTCATCGCCCAAAATTCAAGATGCCATATGCCTCGCTCTGACTTCTAACCCTCCACCGCAGCTCCTCCCCGTCTCCTTCATGGTGACATGAAAGTCCCCCTTGAAACGCGAGGATGTCTCTCCTCTGCTGTTTGATTCCGAACGCCTGGCTGAGATCACAGCGATTGCAGGCGTAGCTTGTCTTGTATAATAAAAGCAGTCACTTAGCGTTACACGACGCAGTAGGAGCGCATTTATCACAGCGGCATCGATGAGACTTTTGATGATCTACCTGGGTAATACAACAAATAACTTATGATGTCAGTAATATGCTGCGTCGTGAAAGAGAAAAATGACTAATGTGTGCAACGTCGAACACGTGGGGTCTCATCGGCTGGTTGTGGGGATGAATTTAAATGTTTCATTTCTCACTCAGATTGACTGATTGTTAAAATGAGTGTACAATAAACCCATGCAGCCCAGAGGCTTGTCCTGTGTTATAACATCTAATAACTGTGAGCCTTGGCAGTCCTGTCCAGTGGATTCCAGGCCATTTGCCCTTGCACAGAGGGCAGCTCCCAGCAGGCCTGGCCACAGTGACAGTTTGTTGTTGTTTATAAGGTCATCCCCACCATAGGGGGCAGCATATTCATTACACCCACCCCATGGCTCTGTTTGTCTCTGGCAGTCTGTTTCTCTGTGGGCTCCTGTCATAAGGTCAGAGGATACTTACTATCATCCTCCTCTTGTCTTCGCAACAGGCCAGCAAAGTCATAACGCCTCTGGAAAGGGTTAAAAGGTTAATTGCCCTTATCTAAGCAAAAATGGCAAGTTTACATGACAGATGGGGCAAAATCGGTAACTTTCAAAATGTCCTGCATGCAGGTGTAGTACGAGTATGAGAATATTATTGAAATTAGCTGCAAAATGTGCCCTTTTAATTGATTACTAGATCGATAGAAAATGAATCGCAAGTTGATTAATCATTTAAAGTGGCAATATGTAACTTTTGAAGGAAGAAATAACACATTCTTCTTCTTGAAAATTAAAGTTGAATTCACAAGCAACTAAACACACCTTTACTCAGTTCAGTACAATCTGCTGCTACTGCCTTAAGGCTGGCTCACACTAAAAGACTTTTCAAATCTTGACAGATTTTGAAAATGTGAGAGACCCCACACATTTTATAAAAATATATCTCAAATTATCTCACGATCAAACGTAACTTTAGTGTAAACAAACACACACAAAGAATTAGCAATGTTAGTTTTTGCACTACTTTGTACTGAAAATTCATGACGAAAAAAGGAAAATAATGGATGAAGTCATGGAGACACGTTAGATAAACACTTGTGTTGTTGCCACAAATCAACAAGTTGGTCCTCCATTCTGAGGTCCATCTTACTGCTACTACTTTATGCTTTGTGTTTTGCATTAGCTCATTCTTCAGCCACGGTTGCCATGACAGCAGTTGTTGTCCTTCCGCTTCAGTCAGATTGGTTCCCAACTGGCTATCGTCCTTTCCCATGGGACTGCGCCATCAGCTGTCCTCAGGGTTCGTATAATATTTACGATTTGAGATCGTTGAGGCCAGGATGTTAGGCCAGGATATTAGCTAATGTTAGCAAAGTTTGAAAGTGACATTATTGAGCCAGTTTGGTGACATTATGATTCTTCTCTACTTGTGCTAGTGTTACACTACAGTATGTTTCAATACTTTTATACCATTATCCCACAATTGTCACTTGTAGCCAATGTGGCCACAAGTTACATATATGAAATAATAGTTTAACAGTAGCACAAGAAGAAGAATGTGTTATTTCTTCTTTCAAAAGCTACACAGACTCGCTTTAAGTTATTTATCAGGCAAAAATGTGAAACATTTGATGTGAGAATTTTCTGCTTTTTGTCATCTTAACATTATAGTTCACTGAATATCTTTTGGATTTTGGACTGTTGGTTGGACAAAACAAGACGTTTGATGGCGGCACCTTGGGTTAAGGGAAAATGTGAAAGGGCTTTCTGATGTTTTATAGAATAATCAAGAAAGTAATTAGCAGATTAATCGAATATGAACTTAAACGTTAGTCGCAGCCCTAATTGAAATAATTTACAATCAAGTCAAAATGTCGATTTTATTAATGTTAATGCTCAAATCCAGCAGTCGATTCCCAACGGTTAACATTTATCAGTGGTAAATTTCAATCTGAGAATCACCTGCGATAGATTCGAGCGTGCAGTGTTCTGAAAGAGAAACACACAGAGAGAGACATAGAGTAAGGAAGTGTCTGGGAGTGGGAGCAGCCAGCTAAGTGAGGTTGTTAGGAGGAAGCGCTGACAGTCCAATCCAGCACAGCGACCATTCAAAAGACAGCTCCTTTTGTTTCTGCCTCCCTTTCTTCTGCCAGGGTAGAAAAAGAGGGTGAATCTCTCTGTGCGCAGTAACCCACTGACACCTCCCTCTGATCTGCCTCCTGCACTCCACCTCCTCCACCCCAACCCCCCCCCCCCCTCCCGTCACCACCACCCTCCCCTCCCCTCCCTCTACTACATCCCTTCACCAGCACCACTCTCCTCTCTCCACCTCCTCTATCTCCCTCTCTCTCCCCCCCCTATGCATATGCCATTGCCTAAGAGTCACTCTCCTGGTTGCCACAGTAACCAGCTCACCTCTCTCTCTCTCTCTCACTCTCTCACTCTCTCTCCGTCTTTCTCCCTCTCACAATGCACCTAAACAGGAGAAACTGTCTCAGTCTGTCAGAGACAGAGAGAAGGGAAATTGGGGGGAGGCATATTTCAGAAAGATTGTTGTTGCACAATTGTCTTCCTTTCTACAATTCTTATCTATGCACGCACCACAGAGCAGACAAGGCAAGGGAAGAGAAGAAGAACAAGGGGAAGAACAAACAGGAGGGAATAAAGACATGAAATAAAAGAGAATTCTAAATAAGACCACATGTGTACAAACCAAACGGTCTTTTTTTTTTTTTCTCTTACATTTACATCACCGGTAGCACCCCCCCCGCTATCCAGCATTCTCCACCTGCTCCAGCCATATTTCCCCATCCCCCTCCTCCGTATCAGTCCTCCCACCTCCTTCATCCCCCTCTCCTCTGCCTTGTCGTCTGTGAGTGGCACTCAGGTGGTGGTGGTGTTGGAAAGTCTGCCCATACAGCGTCATCCCTTAGACAAGTCATTCAGCACCTGAGTGCTCCCCCTCTCTGTCTGTCTGTCTGTCTGTCTGTCTGTCTGTCTGTCTGTCTGTCTGGGACCATCTCTCCGTCTCTAAATGTGCCCAATGCCCAATTACACTCTCATTACCTCCTAATTACCCTGGACACAACAGCAACTGGTAGCACAATCACAAAGAGAGCAGAATGTAAATCAGTTACATTCGTTCTGACATTATTTGTGGGACTTTTTTTTTTTCCACTGGGTGGTGGCATGTTAAATGCTCCCCCGGTGATTGTGGTAATTTAGAGCAATATGGTAATAGGGGTGCTGATGGCTATTTCTCCTCTCACCAGACGCTGTTTTAGTCCTTTCACGAGCTGTTGTCGGCTAAATTACATTGAAGGCTTAATTGGGTATTTTAGATCGCGGGCATCACAGTTGATGAATTATAAAAAATCAGCTCAGTGATCATTGATTATCACTTTTCAGAGCATGCATCATAAATTAGACCATTATTGGCTCATGCTGCTTTATTCATATATAAGCTAAATAAGAATAGCAGGGCATGCTTGCTCTTAAAGGCACAACCGATCACCATTTTATCAATTCATTAAGTATATTAGATGTAAAATAAATAGATAAATAAATACAAATAAATAAAATAAACTGCACACAGCTCAGAGGAAAACATACTGTATATCCTAATGATGTGTCTTTTTGTACCGTCAATCAAACTTCAGTTGCTTCAGTTGCATATGCCCGTTAGAGTCAAGAATCTGCCTGAACTGTTTTACTGTTTCTGTGTTTCATTTAGGGCTGGGTATTGTTTAAAAAATGACGATGCCATTCCCACTACCATTACCCTTAAAGTGATACCGATACCAATAGAGCAGGGGTTCTCAAACTTTTTGGGCCCAAGGACCCCTTAAAGGGGAAGAAGTACCCATTCATAATCGTAACACCAATTAAGCATAATGCTTACTACCATTTGAACTCTTAGATGCTATTGAAACTATTTGTATTCTAAAACGTTTCAACCTAAATACTTCAAACCTGTTTGATAGTGATAAACAGAAACACATTTCACTTTGATCCATGTTAATACTACTTGGTTTTGCTCTGATATTCCGGGTGCTTTGTAATCAGATGTCGCTTTAGCTTGGCCGGCTTCGTAGCACCTGAAGACACGTGACACATTTTAGTTTCCCGTCGCTGTCACTCGATACAACTGTCATCATATTTTCTCGATTTAGCTAGTTTGGTCTTAGCGTCACTTCACGATGTGGACTGACTCAAATATTTCTCCATGCTCGCCAGCTAGCTAGCTGGCTAACAAGCTAGAATAAGCAGCAGAAGGAACGGTTCGTTGCACCCTGAGTGAAGTGACTGATTCATGACAGATTGACGTGATGTGTCACAATCATATCAGAGTTTCTATTGGCCCAAAGCTAACGTGGGTGGGAGTATTGGACACAATATGCTTGTTTTAATGGCGAAAATGGTCCCCATCTGTAGATCTGTACTTTTTAATGATACAGCACGGTTTCATAATTTCTAGCTAATTATTTCGCGAAGCCCCTGACAGAGAGCTACGGACCCCACTTTGAGAATCACCGCAATAGAGTTCGTCATTCGACACCCATCATGTGAATGGAAGCTGTGTGTGTGTCTCACTGGCTAGCTAATTGCCGCCGCAATGCACAGTGCTCATACAGTGGTTACCACTGAAAACGGCGTCACGAAAGTGCAACGACCGCCCCTTGCCAATCACAGAGAGCAAAAACCATAAAGATAAATCATTATTTTCTAGGGCACAAAAAGGGTCGTTTGCAGGTATTGTTTGACTGGAGAAGTTTCGATCTTAAGTTTCGACCTTAAAGGTATCGAGTACCCAGCCCTAGTTTCATTGAAAGTTAAGTCCATCACATCTTGATGATGTATATTCATTTGGTGTGTGTGGAATGTTTTTAGCTATGCAGCCTCCATTCACTGTCCACATCCCTCTCTTTCCAACATATCTTCCAAACTAAACAACAAAATAACTGCCCTCAAGAATGACATGTTGTTATCTGACGGACCTGTCAGCAGGACATCATGTGTCAGTCAGGCCTTCTGAAACTGTTACAAATCGCTGTTGCATAAATTAAATCGTTTTCTGATCCGACACTGCTATGGTTACATTTACTGTAAAAATAGACAGTATAATTGCAAATGATGATCCATTTAGTGTCACAGCTGCTGCACCTGCCTATGCTTGTCTTTCTCTCTCTCTCTCTCTTTGGCTATCTCAGTGCATGTTCCTGTCATCTCAGAGGACCTTGCTGATTTGGTCAAGTTTCTTTCTGAGTACGCTGATTTGAAAGGTTTTTACTAAACAAAGTGCAGCCTCTCTGCCCACAAACCAATGCTTTAATTGCACAGTTGATCTTTTGCCAGACACTACTCTGCTCCTCGATGAAGGCAGCACACCTTAAAGGGTCTGGAAAACAGTAGCCCTGGAAGAATCACCTGCTGGTGGATTCAGTTCTCCTTCATCTTCTCCTGTTGGATCCAGCTTTTTTTATGGATAAAAACAACACGTGGTGTCCCAAGTCACCTGAACTGAACTGAAAATACAGACTCCAATACAGACACCAACTATTACATTTTACATTTTCATGAAATTTGGTACAAATATCCATCGTGCTTCAACTATGTAACCTATGTGATCCACTGACTTTTCAATTAGCGCGACAAACAGGTCAAAACCTTCACTTACCTGTAGGGCTGGGTGTCGGTACTCGATACCTTTAAGGTATTGACTGAAACAACCCAGTACCAAGTAGTATCAAAACTTCTCCAGTCAAACGATACCTGCAATCGATCCTTTTTGTGCCCAGATCTAGAAAAAGATGACAGTTTTGCTCGCAACTAATCACCGAGCGTTCTTCGATTTAATACAAAGTGTGATTGACCCACTACTGCAGCAGCTACAACCCATACGGCCGGGATTGCCTGCCTGCACACGGAGATATCTGAGCCAGCGGCTAGCAGCTAACGGTGCTTACAGCACTAACAACCATGGATGTATTAAGAGAACTGGATAAAGCGTTGGAGGCGGGGCCCCGTTCATTCCGATGAAAGTTGCTCAGTGGCGCATGATGCCAAAATGGCTCGACTTCCGAGTGGAAAAGTACCCGGATCTTCTGGCGATCTTCCACATCCATTGGGCCCATGGAGCAGGCGCAGTAGCATCCGCTCAGTCACACACACGATTCGCCTTTTTTTTAAGTTTAAGTTTTACGTCAAGTTTTTTAAGTCTCAAGTTTTTTTTTAAGTTTAAGATGGTGAACATGGTAAACATTCTACCTTCTTAGCATCAGCATGTTGCATTGTCATTGTGAGCATGTTAGTATGCTGACATTAGTTCAAAGCACAGCTGTCAGAGCTGCTAAGACTTAAAGTGTTAGCATTGTAGCACCGGAGTGAACAGCGTACAGCGATCACGCTAGTTTATGTTAAAAACGCTGGTCCAAAAAGTCAGTTCATTCTCTACAACACTGACCCTTCTCGAGTGTCCATCCATCCATCCGTCCGTCCGTCCCTGCTTCCTCCACCCATGCAGGCTGGTGTCTGGTGTTTATGGGCTTCGTCAGCAGGCAGGGTTGTTTAACGAGGGCAGGGGGACGGTGTGGCACTAATTGCTGTGTGTGATTTATACCAGACTGGGACCAGGCAGGAACACAGGCAGACGATGGCACTCTGAGAGCAGCTGCTTTGCCCAATATTTACTTAACCCTCCACTGGCGGGCCTGGCACTAGTGCCACTGACGATGGGTCTGTGGGGAGTCATTTCACGGCTTAGTGTTATGTATAGCAGCGGGGTTGGGGCCATGTTTGGGGACACGCTCAAAGTGGGAGTGTGTGCCGTATGGGAAGGTAGATTGGAGCAATTAGAGGGAAGAGTGTGATTGGTCTCCTGACAGTTTGGCTATCCAGGAGGAATTGTTGCCAGGTGATGTAATCACAACCTATTTTCAAAATACTAGGATTTATTTTTTTCACAAATGTCATGTTGTTTTTTGGTAACTGGGTTCCCACAAATGCTAAATATATATATAACAAAATATAATATATAAGTATTTCAACACAGAGTTCTTTTCTGCATGGGTGAACAGAGGAGTCCTTAATGGTGATTAGAAGCGCTTTGAGTGTGGTCCTATATTGAGCAACATGATTTGTACAGTGCTCACTCTTCTGTCATGTGTTAGCAGTGATAGACGCTTCCATCCCACGCCTGTCTGCCTGGCTCATCTGGAGTGATAGTCTGAGACATCATGGGGTTTGCATCCGCAACTCAATTAGTCACACCTCAAATAAATTAGCAGTGAAAGGTGTCAAAGTGTGCTGCTGTAATAGATCAGTTCAAGATCTTAAATAATATATCTAAATATTCACACTCTGTGTGAGCTTAATGATCCATTTACACTGCAGAGAAACAAACAAACACTGGATCATGTACAGTCCACGAACAGCCACATGCAAGACCAAGACGATGGAAGGAATAGAAGGGTGGAAAATAAAGGAAGGGAGCCTGATTCTGTCTCCACAGCAACATTGATTGATATTCTTCAGGTGGAGCAGCTGTCAAGCGGCCTGACCACTGCAAGCTAATGCTCTGCGGGGAGAGGGGGAGGGGGGGCGGAGGAGGGAAGGGAAACACCAAGGAAAAGGCGAGAGATGAAAAGCAAGGAGACAGAGGGGACAGTGACAAAGAAGGAGACGGGGAGGGGAGGGGGATGGAATTGAAAAGCCATGATAAAAAGGGAAGGAGAGATATTTTTTATTGTGATTTTACGCCATTCTAGGAAAGGTGGAGACCGCTGTGAGAATTTGATTACATGGCAGTCGAGTCGTCCTGTAAACGAGGGGTGTGTCTCCATTCTCTCCTCTGGAGATGTAAAGGGATAAACGGTGTGTGGAGTCAGGTTGTCAAAGACTCCTCATATCGCTGATGGTAGTCAGCTGATATGCGTTCAGCTGTGGTCATCCTCTTTGAATGTAGTTAATAGAATGTAGCCTGAAGCCCTACATTTACTGTAATGTGATATTTTTTTATTAAACGCCGCTCAATACTTGTACATTTTGTCTTTGACATGAAACTGGCCGAATTGAAAAATAACAAAACATTCAGTTTTCAGCTTTTGTTTGTCTGAAACCTATCGGTGTCTGAATCACCCTTAAAGTCGAGATGAAATGAAAAATCTTTCAACCCTTTTATCATCTGTCATATTGTGCAGCTATTTAACAATATATGCAAAAAAATACAGAAAATCTTATTCTTTGTATTTTTATATCAAAATCCAAACATCTTTTCGTCCTGTAAAACAAACTATGACGTGTGCTTACGTAAGCTAGTACCAACCAATTTCAAATGATAATATCATGACATCCATCCATCAATCAATCTGCAACTTTTAGTGACACGGGAGGTGTGTGTGTTTGGAGGCTCTGTATTGTGCTACATTCTAAGCCTGCACACCTTTTAGCCGTCAAATCGAATGCAAAAGATATGATGGAAATCCCTCTTGTAACTGTACTGCTCAAATATTTCTCTTCACTGGGGAATACTAAGTATCAAAGCTAAAGACGCTCTGACTTCTGTTTCACTGGGACTTTAAAGAGGATCTACTGTATTCTGTGGGGGAGAGTAACTCCCTTTGGCGTGGACTTTGGGCTTTGTAACTCTGCAGACCTTTTACATGCACAAAAAAAAACTATAAAACACACTGAAGGAAAGGGAGAAAGTACAAAAGTATAATAGGTCCCCTTTAAAAATCATTCTCTTCAAACACTAACGTGCACCAGATCTTACTGTTTGAATGTGAGTGTGCAGGTTCCTCTAAATCTGCGTAGCTTGGCCCACAAATATCCAGCTAGTCTAATAAATGAATATAGGTCACAGTGAAACGACCTTGTAATCTAAATGTTGCCACGGCACATTTTGAAACCTTTACAGAGAAGTTGGTCAAAAGCCAGTCCTGCTGAAAGAGGAGTATCTACTCACAGTAACCTGCTGGAAATATTTTAGAGAAGATTCTTAATGCGTTGTCTGCCAAGAATTGTTTATCGTTTTACATCTGCAGCCATAATTACTCCAACATGTATATATGCAATTATAATGTTCCAACAGATCCTCATAAATATTGGCTGTTTTGCAACTTGCGGGTTTTATCTTCATTAATCAGAAACATGTAGATGCAGGTAAACCAGGCAGCAGTTTGTATAAACAATATAATAAGCCTGATAATCAGCTGTTAGAGAGGCACATTTAGTTGCTCTCCTCTCTGTCTTGCTCTCTCGCTTCGCATCTTTTTCTGCGTAATAGAAGAGTGTATACATTAGTTTAGTGAAATACACTTTCACAGACAACTACAGGAGAAGAATACAGAGTGCACATTCACACTAAATCCTTTTTTAGTCTTTATTGCAGCTTTGCATTAAAAAATGTAGTTTATTTTCCAATGTAAAATATGTTATATTTTTGAAGCTTTGGGTTGTCAGAAATGACCAGAGGGGGAAAATGGTAAAATATTATTATCATTTTTATGGGTTGGTGAAAGCAAATATAAATTGGATTTTAAGTGTCTGGGGTTTGTATTTATCATGATTTACTGGTGGTGGAATGTAAGTACATTTACTCAAGTGCTATAATTAATTACACTTCTGAGGTACTTGTACTTTACTATTTAAATTGTCTACTACTTTATACTTCTACTCCACTACATTTATCTGTCAGCTATAGTTACTTTGCAGATTAAGATTTAAACAGTCTATAATGAGTATATAATACAATGTGTTGTTATACAGTAAACTAAACCACCCAGCAGTATATAAAATCAGCTCCACCTCGTTCAGCTACAACATTAAAATGCTGCTTTCATTTTAATGTTTCAGTAATAATAATAACAGAGACCATTTTGCCTCCATAGTGAGTACTTTTATGTGAGTATGTAAACATTTGAATGCAGGACTTTTACTTGTAATGGACAGGGTTGGGAGGGTTACTTTAAAATGTATTCCGATATAATTACTAATTACCTGTTAAAAAAACGTAGTCAGTAACCTAGTCCAAGTTTCACAATATTAAAGTAACGTAACTTTATTACTTTCCCTTACTTTTAGATTACCTCAATACCAAATATGCAAATAAAGACAAGAGAAAAGAAACATGCTGAAATTTGTCCATTATTTTGTATGTAAAGCAGAAAAGGGGCAGCAACATCACAGTAAAGATTTTAACTTGTAGCAGCACCAGTGTCCATATAAATTAAATTAATTAACCTGGTCTGTCAAGTATTATGTTTGCTGGATTTCCTACGAACCGTCTTTTCACGCGTAAAATATTTCAAATTAGCTCCACCATTATAACCATGCCTACATTTAAATGCATCAATGATAATAATATATTCATTTATTGACAATTTAAATATAATTGTATGTGTTTTAATAAATGAGACAATAGCATGAAATAATGCACGAGGATATTAAGATCAGGATAATGCCACTCGATTCAAGAAATGCCTTCAAACAAGCTGATTTGCATTTGAGGTTAAAATGATCTCGCTCAATTGGCAGACTCTGACTCTCATTTTATGAAAAAAAAAAAAAAAGGGTTTTACAGACTGAATACTGGAGTAAATGTCATGTAAAGATGTAGTTTGTGTAATGTTGTGGATGGAGGCTGTAGCTCCAGGCCGTGATCAGACAGGGTGACTCATTAGAGAGCTGTACTCTGTCTCTTCACTTCCTTCTACATAATCACTATAATGTGGTTTGCAGTCTTTTCATTTATAGACTTTCATAACGACAGCATGTCAGAGTGGTTTTAACCTGTCAGGATTGAATTTTAGACTAGTTCCATTAGTAAGTAAAATAACAGTTTGATCCATTAATAGATCAGCGCTGTCAGTTTAATACAGAGCAGAGGGAGATGTTTTTTTCCTCAATTTGTGAATGAAATTGTCTTTAAATGCCATTTAATGTTTCATTTAACAGTCTGTATCTCTATCTTTATATCCCCTATCCGCTGAACTTATGCACAGTCCCGATTTGCATTGATGAATTTGTTTTTAAGATAGTTCCAGCTTCCTGTTTTAGTTTGTCTGTTGCTCCACGGCACAGTTCAGCACCATGGAGAGCTACACTCAACACTATAAGGAGGTCCAGTGGAGTCTGGTTCATCCGCAATCTGGACAGAAAAACATTTAATTTTAACAATTAGTTTCTTCTTCTTTCTTTTGCAATTTAACTAAAATAGTTCACAATTTTATATAGACATGTTTTTTGGTGCTTTTTCGGTTTTGCTTTGTTGTTTATTGAGCTCAATGATCCAAAAGAGAGGATTTTGTTTTATCACTTGAAAGTGACAAAAAGTCTAAAATATATTGTAGAATGAATACAGATTTAATAATTTAATGTAGTATTTTTCTATAACTGCTAATTTGGTAGGGGCATTTTTTTCGTGGTCAACCAATATATGCAGTTGTGTCAGTGCTTATATGATTACATGAGTTTGATTCTACAAAACAGTTGTAATTTGTATTTGCTTATATAACTCTCTCAAAACAAGACTTGCATTATATTTGTTTTACATTTAAATATATTCACATTTTATTTTGTTAAATTGATTTTTAAAATGTACATATGATAGAGTTTCACTCTACATCTCGACATTTATTTATTTATTTTATTATTATTTTATTTTCAACCTTTTTTTAAATAAACACACACACACACAACACATGAAACACAAAGTACCCTTATCCAAAATAACAGAAAAAAAGACAGGTGATACATGTCAAGAACAAGTGCAAAGCTGCCAGACCACAGCAATATTGGCAAAACAGGAGACTGCCCCTTCAGGGTAAAGAGTGAGAAAAAAGAAACAACTAAAACAACAACGAAAAAGAAAATCACATATGGGTGCCAGAATATCAGTCAGCATATACAGAACATACATACAGAATAAAGGAGAGTGTGCACAGAATAAAGATACAACATAGCAGCAAATATCATGAGCTATATACAATTACGTTTTATCAAACAATGTCAAAAATGGCTTCCACACCTTTAAATTATTGTTTTGTGAATTATGTTTGCGAAAGCGAATCTGTTCCATCACCGCAATAGAAAACATTTAATTGAGCCACCTCCTGAAACATGGTGACGATGGAGACTTCCAATTTAATAATATACATTTTTTTTTTTTAAATGTTTAACTGTAAGTGCCATCGTGATAATTCTTATCACAGACACACTCCCAGTGTTACAGCGTTTAGCCCACAGCGTGTAGTTCGGCCTGAGGGTTGCCAGATCATGGAGGTGGTAGGCCTCGCTCTTTCGATCTTTATCAAAGTAGCTTTTACAGGAAATGCACAAACCTGGCAACAGTTAAACTGAAACCATCCTTTGGGAGAATTCAGTAGTACCTCATTGCAGTGGTATTTTTGGGGGGTATCTGTACTTTACTTGAGTTTTTTATACAGTATTTCTGTCAACTTTCACTTTTACTCCACTACATTTCCTAAATAAAATGTGTACTTTTACTCTGGTACATTACCTTAAGCATCTTCGTGACTCGTTGCTATTGCAAGCAAGCCGGTTTGGCGAATCAGTGGTCCTAGGTCGTCCTAGTTTCATCATTCACATGATGGGCACGTGCAAACAAAGTGCTAACAAAGCCATAGTTAAGTTTCGATTTCCGCTTAAGTACAGGCAGGCTGCATGTCAGATCAGACTACATGCGACTACGAGGGAAGGAAAAACTGGATTTTCAAGTGTAATGTAGCCACCATTTTTAAGGGGGTGTACATGGAATAAACTTAATAAATCTCAAAATTCTGACTTGCTTGCTTTTTTATTAAAAGCTTTTACTTGTACTTTTACTTTCAATACTTAAGTACATTTAATATCAGAAAATTACTTTTGATAATTACGTACAGTAAATATCAAACATTTTAAGACTTTTACTGAAGTAATATTCTAATAGGTGACTTTAACTTCTACTAAAGTCATTTTTTCTGGTTAGATATCTCTACTTTTGCTCAAGGTTGGCTTTCAGGTACGTCATCCACCACTGCCTCATTGTTTGGGACATGTCCCAAAATCTACCCAAATCTACACCAATGATGTGAAGACATACAATCATTATCTGCAAAAACATTCCCCGTACAGACTTCCTTAATAAATATGAAAGAGGTCTTTCTTCACAGCGGGGATCAAAGTATTTCTCTGTCTGGATCTTTGTCCAGCAGGGCACATCGGCCTCGTCTTGCCACAACTTCCTCCCACTCGCTTCCTCCCACTCTCTTCCTCTCACTCCTCTCTACCTTCATCTTTCTCCCGCCGCTCCCTCCATCCCTCCCCTCCTCAGTGTGGCTCCTGAATATTTAATAAGCCTGAATTACTGAGGCCCTCAACCGTAATGACGGGGAAATCAGACAATTAAATCAGAAGGGCTCCGGCTTTAAGTCTCACCTCCCCCAGAGGAGCCAGAGATTATTTAAAGTGGCACACTGTTTGATTATCTAATCCTCCTCTTGCCCCCTCTGCTTTACTCACAGAGCGGCATCGCCTGCTCCACTTGCCACCGCAAATTACCATGAAACACCAATGAGCACTGTATTTAAGTCCTTTTCCATAAGCGGGAATGTGGTGCCATGAAGTCTCCAGGGAATGGCACTATGGGAGGAACTCTTTTACACTCAGGTTAGCACAGTTTAGCAAGGGCTTGAAGGGTTGTCGTGTTCTCGCTTAGGGAATGTAATTAACAACCACACAGCGATGTGTACATTTGCATGAAACTCGCATGTCTTTGCATTGAAAATGGCCCTTGTGTTTGTACAAACATCATTTCTGAGTGTGTCAATGTTGGTTGCAGTTGATACTTCTCTTCCCCAGGTGGCACAAAGAGTGTTCAAGTTTTTCCTTTTTTTTTCTTCAATCCTGAGCTTTCATTAAGCATGAGTGAAAGGGGAAGCATGAAGTGTGTGTGTGTACGAGTATAAACAAACAAAATAGTGAGAAAAGATTGTATGGGACCCACTAATGCCGGGTACACACTACACAAGAATCAAGCCGATTTTGGGCCCGATTCCCCCCTCCTGTCAGCAAACGTCAATTTTTTTGATGGTTCTAAAGATTATCTTTCCAGATATTCCTATGGTTTGAGGTATGTTAAGAGTGTTTTTTACGTCCCCTGATCGGCTTTCAAATCGTAAATATTAAACATGTTCAATATTGTACAAACATGTGGCTAATGCATGAGCTAATGCAAAACGCAAAGCATTAAAGTAATAGCAAGATGGACCACAGAAATGGAGGACCAACTTGTTGATTTGTAGCAACAACACAAGAGTTTATTTAACGTGTCTCCATGACTCCGTCCATCCATCCTTCATGAATTTTCAGTACAAAGTAGTGCAAAAACTAACATCGCTTATTCAAGGTACAAGGTTCTAGGTTCTTTATTTGTCATATGTTAATTCCAGCAAAGCAATCATTGGCAGTGAAAATCTTTGGTCTCAGGTTCCTTCAACAATGCTCATAAAATATGTATCTATAGAAGGCGAAGTCACACAAGTAAATGTACACGCAAAATGCTAATCTAAGGCATAAAATAGTGCAGTTAAAATAAATATAAATAGTAAGTATAACATAATGTAATTTAAACAAAAGAAAAAAAGAAAAGAAAAAGAACAAAGTTTGGGAGGAGCTCGAGACACAACAGCCGTCCACGGCACCGTCTTGTTCCACGTTGCTCCACAATTCTTCCTGCCCGTCGTCCGCCATGTTTGTTTGCATTAAGGTCACGTTCAAACACGAGAGATTTTGAGAGATTTCCGTTTGTTTTTTTTATAGTCGTGACTCTTGTTGTTCAGGAATTGATCTGTTAGTGTGTGGTGTGCTGTTTTGGCCAAATTGTTGCTCACCACACACTACAGGAACAAAACTGTTAAATCTAACATAACATGTCGTTATGTGGGGGGGTCTCTCATATTTTCAAAATCTGTTCAGATTTGAAAAATCTTTTAGCATGAGCCAGCCTTAGATAGCCCGATCTGCCACATTGCTCTTTGAAGTGAAAGGCTGCAGGACTGGATGCAGGCTCTGCTCTGCTCTCGCTCCCAAAACAAAGGCTGCTTTGTTTGAGTCTGGCGATAAGTAGAATTGTTGTCAGCTTGACTTATCATCCAGACAAAGTGACGGATTGTGATTGAGTAGATAGTAATAGCTTCCTTAATGCCTGCCAGTGCAGCACACACACACACAGAGAGCTTCTCACAGACAGAGAGATGAATATTCATGATTATACAGCTGAGGCTCAACACTGGTTCATTTAGCGTTGGCCAGAGAGAGGCCAATGATAGCATTGTAAACAAGCAACCATCAGGGGTTTAATAGCTCGACTCCAGTACTGGCTAATTATGCCGCACATGCACTGACATGACTGCTGATAGAAACACACAGGCACTGATTTGAAAGCTATTGTGGTGGAGATTTCCCTCCTCAGTTTGGCTGCTAAAGTCAAAGCAGACAAACATTTGTCTGGTAGGAAAAAAAGTGCTAACACAGCTGCCTCGAAACAGTCTGGTGGAGAATAGAGACATCCTGTCATAGTACAGTATGTCATTGTCTGCCAAATGAGTCCTGTACAAATAAACCCAGTTCTTCCACTTGTCCATTGTTTAATTCTGTTTCTATTCGATGAGATAGAGTTCCGTTGCTCCGTCTACTCAGCCAGTTGTGCCCCCAGTTTGCTGAACATAGAAGTTGTGGTTCATAAAGCTGCTGACAGAGACTTTAAAGCAGAACGATTTTACAAATCCAAGTTTACAGGTGTTGGGGAATACTTCTGCATAGTGGAAATAACTTGGACAAAGCCTGTTGTGCCTCCAGAGGGAGTCGTGTCAAATCTGATAAATTGCAAGTGATGTCACCTGAGCCAGCGTCGGTTGGGTCCGAAGACCGTAGATATTAGAGCCCGGACGATACACCTATCTCCCGATCATCATACTTGGATGCCGTTTCAATATGTATTGCGATTTTTAATTATTACGATTCTACAAGTAATACCATTCCATATTTCGATTTATTGCAATTTTTGTTAACTTTTGTATCACTAGACCATGGGAAAAAATGTAATCATACACTTCTAGGGACTTGATATAGTGAAAATGTTTGATTTTCAAATATATCAGTCATTGTCAGGCATTATTTATTTAATTTTTATTCTAAGAATAAAGATATTTCCCCTACAAATTAGTGGTATTTTCTTTTCAATTTATAAGGGACATGTAATGTTTTAATGTAAGGCTTTATTAACACCTTATTTTTTTTTTTTTAAAGATTATTTTTTGGAGCTTTTTATGCCTTTATTTATAGGACAGTGGATAGTCTAGAAAGGGGGAGAGAGAGGGGGCGACATGCGGAAATGGCCACAGGTTGGATTCAAACCCGGGCCTACCGCGGGACACAGCCTTATGGGCGCCCGCACACCAGCTGAGCTAGCGGGGCGCCCAACACCTTATTTTTAAAGCCGTCCATGGTCAGCTCCATCTGGGCCGTTTGAATGCATTTAACATAAATGTCAGTTTATGGGTGCTCTACAGTTGTAGCGTCGGCCGATTTGATCACGGAAATGAGAGTGGCGGGTCGCTATACCGCACGTTACCGCAATAACGTTACCTGTCCATGACAGAGTTAGCATGCAGCTTCAGCCGTGATATCTAGCCATGTCTTTCCATACTTTACTGTATGTGTAGTGTTTACCACTTTGGATTTCCCCACCCTTGGTCCCTGGTATATCCAAAATGTCTTTTTTTACCTGAAAAGAACTCTAATACTGTTTAAGATTGTGTACTTTGGATGTTAAACCTTAAACAGATGAACAATTGCCATCTGAACTATCTCTCATGTATCATTCCCATTTTTTCATTCATCTCCTTCTTGTACTGTTTCATAGCGATCTGGGATGTCTTGTAGAACATCACTCTGAAGACAGACAGTATCTAAAATCTCTCTTCCTTTTAACACGACAGAGGAATGTGGGGCAACGTTGAGGCCAAGCGCCTCAGGGTCTAAGCTTCCCTGTTGCCTCCTAATTTGAATATCGTTCAACGTCCATTTGCATCTAGTTTTAATAGCGGTTTATTCAGTCAAGCAGAAGATGACATCTTTATCTGTGGTTGACATATGAGGCCGTTAGCCTCAGGCTAGCGTGTGTCTAGTTAATGAGCAGAGGGATGCTGCCGCTGATTAGGAGCGGCAATAAAAATCTCAGCCTTCTACTGTGACTCAACTGTGTAGCGAGCAGATCGGGTCTAGACCCAGATAGGCTGCTTCAAGTTTGTAGTCCAGGTGTGATGAGAAATTAGGGCAGGTGCTTGGTTTGTGTGTGTGTTTCTGTTGTCCTGTATTTGTGTACTTATGGGGGCCCAATGTACTTCAAACTCTTTATGTAAGGGAGACAGAGATTTATGGCATTTATGGACAAGGAAAAACTCCAGAAAAAAACCCTTTAACAGAGAAACAAGGAAGAACAACAGTGGAGGAATCCCTCTTCTGGGATAGAAAGACAAGCAATAGATGTTGTGTGTACAGAGTAGACAAAAATAACAATAGTAGGGTTCTATCATTAAAAAAATGTAATGAGAAATTTATTAGATTCTAAACATATGAAGAATAAGTATTAAAATTCCTATAATATGCATTTTGGCACAATTTATTACATGTATTGATAACTAAAATCAGAGTAACATTTTTAAATTGAGACATAATGTACAGTGATGAGGATTAAGATCAAGATTTGGCTCAAAAATCTCTTTATATGTATTTTTATTGCATGTGTCTTAACAGTATACGTGTGTGTGTGTGTGTGTGTGTTTCCACCTCTCCACCATTTACAGTACTGGGAATATTGCTTGGTAAGCGAATGGTGGCCAGTGTGTTGCCATGCCAACCGCAGCAGCTGTCAGTGTGCCTCCTGTAAGAATGACAAATGATTTTTATTAGAGGGGCTCCAAATTGGTGGGATCCCCCTCTCTCTCCGTAGAGATGCTTATCCCAGCCCGATCAAACTGGAGTCACTCTGCCAATAACTCTGACCGGGCCTAATTACAACACAGGCCCTCCTGGGCTCATCATACACTCATTATTACTCACCGCCAGTCACTGTGTGACATTTCCATAGTGGGAAACAATGTGGCTTCGCATATGGCAGTATCATGGCTGCGGTTTCAGATAATTAAAATGATGCAAAGTTTCCATTTTGATAAATGTGAATTCAATTGGACTGTACTTTTCAAGAATTCAGGTGGTACATTTGTAAATGGTACATAAACAAAATTTAAAAAAATGACTGTTAACTAGTCAAAGTTAATTTGTTTTAACGCCACTAATTTCTTTAACACATTAACACAATTGATCTTTCGGAGGTTTTAGCTGGCTCAATTATGAAGGCACATTTTTTACCCTATTCCCCTGGTGTGTCTCCCCTTAAGATGCAATTGAGAAGATATCATACTACTATCATATGAAACTGGAAAACCTAAGGAATCCATTGGTACCAACCATGTCATACTAGCTTGTTGTGAAGGAGGCTAAATAATGCTCCAACTGAAAAACTGGCATGGTGATTTTCAAAGGGGTCCCTTGACCTCTGACCTCAAGATATGTGAATGAAAATGGGTTCTATGGGTACCCACGAGTCTCCCCTTTACAGACATGCCCACTTTATGGTAATCTCATGCAGTTTGGGGCAAGTCATAGTCAAGTCAGCACACTGACACACTGACAGCTGTTGTTGCCTGTTGGGCTGCAGTTTGCCATGTTATGATTTGAGCATATTGTTTATGCTAAATGCAGTACCTGTGAGGGTTTCTGGACAATATTTGTCATTGTTAATGTTAATTGTTAACATGTTCGTTGTTTACGTTCATAATGATAATTTCGGGGGGTTGGCTTTGGAGGGAGGCCAGAAGGGACGGGCGGTCAGAGTTGCCGACTTTCTCGCTAGATTGAGGGACTTTTGGAGCGAGCGCTGATTGCTACTTTCATTGGAAAAGAGTTGGCAACACTGGGCTGAGTTTTTCGGTTGGATAATTTTTCAAATCTAGTGTACTCTTGCTTTAAGGGTGCATGCATGCACCCAAAACATTTTTCTATTTCTTAATTATGTCCTCAGCACACATTTGGCTTACATATCCAATAGTTGACCAACAAGCTCATACATCCAATCACCCGACACACACTCTTTTCTATTTATTTACCACCTCAAGAAGATTTTTCATAATCAATTCTAGATGCAGGTGTTGCTTTGTTAGCGTTCAACTGTACGAGCAGCATGCATTTTCTTTTTTTTTTTTTCTTCTTCTTGTCAAGCTGTATGACTTTGAGTGGCCAAGGTTACGGTGACACCGTAGGCCCCGGCTGTCTCCAGGGACGACACTCCACTCACTAATACACTCCAAGACAGTTTGCACAGTGGGGACACTGCCAGCAGAGTGATGAGGAAGCAATTTTTAACTGCATTGTTTAGCTGACTCCACGGGTTTCCTATAAGTGGCGTCCAGACTGTTGGTGTTGATAGGTCAGACCATTCAAAGTTCTTCAGAGTCGGAGGGGTGCAGGTTGAGGTGTTCAAGGTCATGAGAGAAAATAGTCAGTCTCTCGGTATTTCTCTGTTAGCAAAAGGAGTTGTACATCTGAGCAGTGCGTGTCCTAACATTCCTAACAGCATTTTGTTAAAATAAGATACTTGTGCTGCATGCAGAGCTGCACAGTTATACATAGGTATACTCAAGTCGTTGTCACAATATCTTTACATCGTGCTATGTACAGTACTTACATTTGCAACATTATACTTGATTTGAGGAAGCCAGCAGACAGTGTAAGAAGCAGAGGTACTGGCTTCCTGTTGAGATCTGTCAGACAGTCAGGGCTGACACTTTTTTGATAATTACTCTGCCTAGCCATGATCTGAATTAGCATATGAAAGTTGTGTCTTTTTTTTGTCCTTCACTAGGAGCGCATAGCTGTAAGCTAATTTGTAAGTCATTTTAGATGACAGAGAGTGGTTGTATCCCAGAGGTGCTCTTTCCCTCTTGATCCTTTATTTTCTTCTCTCTCTCTCTCTCTGCTGCTTGCTCTCTCTATCTCTTCCCTCCCTCCTCCCATCTCATCTTTCCTCCACTCATGTCTCAATTATAGAATATTGAAATGACTCAGGCAACCGAGGTAACTCTTTCAGCTGTTTTGGGGCAGATGGTCGCCCAGCAAGCGTAGGTCAAAGTGCTCAGCTATGTCACCGTGTGTCATTGTGTTCAACCCTATCGGAAGCCTTCCTCTCTTAGTCCTTGTCACACATTAACCCGTGTGTCCACTGACAGCACGTGCAACTGTCCTTGGTGCAAAGTGTAAAAATAGCATCGTAATATGGACATGATTCAGGCTTTTCTCACTGTTTATATTATGTCTCACAAGCAATTTAGGTTTCGGTGGAAAAAACTGCAAAGCCTCCCCATTTGAATGAACAAAGAGTCTACTTGCAGGCTCAGTGTGGCTTATATGGGGATTAATTGAAGCTATTGAGTGTGGATCCACAGAAAGGGACTTGTGTTTGTGGGCACCATCGATGCCAAAGCAGCTGGGCGGGCCGAGGAAGGGAAGAGGAGACGACTGATGGTCCAGCAAGCCACCTGGGATGAAGTGAAGCCATAGTTTCAGAAATATACACTAATACATCCAGGTGTGGACACAAACGCGTGCTCATATGTCTAGCATGTTAACACACACACACACACTCACACACACTGCAAGAACAGTGGAGGCTGTCTCTCAGACGGTGTTAGTATGCAGTAGGTGGAGCAGAGAGGAGCAGGGAAAAGCGTAGTGGAGCGCCTTCGATCGTTATTATTGACCATTCCTCCATGCAGCAGTGTGCTGCATAAACACATTCACACTCACTCACATGCACACACGCATAGAAACACATTATGTTCACACACAAAGACTTTAATATACAGACACACAAGCCAGTGGGATTTGAGCTAACTGCAGTGGTACGAGCATAGACAGAAATGCCCTCAGCTTACTGTACAAGGACATGCAAATACAGTACAGTACTGTTGGCCTGTGTCTCTGTGTGAGACAATCAATTCTGTTTGTTGGTAGTGAGCATGAGCTGGTTCTGGGAAGAAAGAAATGGAATCTCACCAACAATCAAGAATGTAATCAATTACAATGGCCGTGGAGTTTTTTTTTATATATATATTTCAAATTAAAGGATAACTTCGGTCTCTTTCAACCTGGACCCTATTTTCTCATGTTTTTGTGTCTAAGTGTCTAATGGGGACAACACCTTTTGAAATTGGTCCAGTATTGAGGGAGAACGCTGCAGCCGCCAGCCGCTAAACAAGCTGTAATGTAATCATTTGGGGCAACCTGGCACCGTGAATTTACGTCCACTAAAAGTGCTCGTTTTTTGCCATTGACAGGCTCAGATTGTTGTTATAAGTGTCTGACAACATTATGGAAAGGACCCTACAGAGAAATGAAACCTTTTCCTTACCTTTCGCTTGATCCAGTCTGTTTGTCATTGTGTGTCTCACTCGGAGAAGCCTCGTCGTGAAATGTCGCGACGCCTCCACATTGCCAAAATCATCTAAATATTCAGCCATGACATTGAAAATCTTTTATATAACACTAAGCTATGCTTTCCCATGGCACTCCTCTTTCCACTCTCACTCACGTTTCCACCGTTGTCTTCCGACAACAAGTCACATGACACAATAACAAATGGAAAGCGCTTCCAGTATTAATGCTAAGCTAAGCTAACCATCTCCCCCCCACTGTATTAAATGAGTTTAATAAATCAACTTTCTTTAATGAACATAACTCGTCAGTGTGTGAACAAACCGCTTTCTGACCGCAGTGAAAATGTTGTTTTTGAAAGACTAAACGCCAACAAATATGGACTGAAGCAGAACATTTTGGAATTTTGGAAATTATTACATGTATCTTTTTTCAATACATTTTGACTTTTAGACTTAATAACGCTCTGGAGTTATTGGAAATGTTTGGATCACACGAGTCGGAAACAATCCTACGCAGCCACCACTGGAATCTAATTCTACAAATAGAATAATACTAATAATATTAATGTAGCCTGATCTTTATCTGAGCACTGAGCACAAATATCAGAATGCAGCCTACTAAGTAGCAAAAAAAATCTGTTATTATGACTGGTGATACATGAGCAAATCTAATTTTGACAACGTCAGAGCAGACGAATCCTCACGCACCCCCTGTGATCTTTGGCGCCCCCCTGAGGGGGGCTTAGACCCCAAGTTCGGAACCACTGCTCGAAATGAACCCCATTCTACTCTGTGAAAGATTCACTAATAATCCAGAGCCAGTTTGATTCGCTGGTGTGTGTCTGTTTTAACGTGCATTTAAAACACAGGCATACTCCCCTCTACCAACCCTTTCCTTTTGTCACAGTGACAGCCAGTCTTTTCTAATGAAAGCTCCTCTCATTCATAAGCCTGCCTTGTCAATGTCTGATGCCAGACAACTTTCAGGGGGAAATAAGGGGGAAGAAGATGGAAAAAGGAGGAAGTAAAGACAGGAGAGACAGCCTGCTTTCCTGTTTCCCTTTGATATCTGCTTTCTATGAATTGTTGTCTTCCTTGAACATGAACTGCATTTGCAACCAACAAAAGTCATATTTGATAATATTCTTGCTTGTCTCTGTGGTTTTATGATTAAGGATGACAGACACACACATATGGGTGTATACTACCTCTCCTGTCCCCCTTATTTTACCTCTGGTTGTCGGTCAAACACTAGAGTACCTCGACCACAAGCTGAAAAAACCCTTAAGGATATCAAATCCGTGGTCTCTCATTTCTAACTAGGTCATCACTTGCTCGCAACAGCATCCTCACCACCCTCCTCTGTGTATTCCTCCCTCTCCTTCTCTGTTTTCTCCCCCCGTTACTCCCTGTCCTCTCATTCATCTTTCCTTATTGCACCGTTACTGTAATCTGAAAACCGGTTGGACGTCATTTTCTGTCATTCACTCCATCCACTATAAGGAGCTCAAGAGTATTTTTCCAAAATTAACCAAAGATTTAGCTCATTTTGTGCTGAAAGACGTTTTTTTGCCCCCTAAAGATTTCTTGTGATTTTCAAAAGATAAATGTAGAGGCCAGAATGTATTTTTGATGATGTTTGCAATAATGATGATTTATTTATTGTTGATAATTGCAGATAACGCTTTTAACACAATGATCACAGCTTGCACTTTCCACCTCTTTCCAGTATTTTCCAGTATTCTAGCACGCACTGTGCAAGGGCCTTTACCAGCAGCCTTAATCTGTGTTAAACTGTCATGACAGGACTAAATGAGAGTAATTCAACACCCCATAAAGTCTGCATTATGATATCTCTACCAATATTGCCAGAATCCCCCACCGTACGGCGGCCCCATTTGATCCCCATCCCAGATTGGCTTCTCCATCATCTGTGACATGAAATACCCCGGCAGCCACCGGCTACAGCACACATCACTCCTCATAAACACTGACTACCTCTCTCTACCTCCATGTGTTCACACAAATTAGCATAAAATTAGCATGATATTAGCACATGCGACCTGCGCAGCCATGCCTTATCAAAGCGCTCTGTGATCCCTGGCTCCCTGCACTTTTGCTGGAGCAGAGAAAGAAAGAGAAACTGAGAGAGAGAGAGAGAGACAGAGAGTTTCCTCCCAGAGAGGGAGGAGAGAGAGCGATGAGCTACATGATAACGAGCTGTGTTACACTGCTACACAACACACAGCCTTGTCACAGCGCCTCAGAGCTGCGCTGAGCTAAATGGGCTGCAGCAGATGTTTGGTGACTACAACCACACCGAGCCGCGTGCCTCACTTGACTTGCAAATATTTGCTAAGAGACTTCAAAATTGGATTTTTCTGTATCGTCTTCTTTTAGGATGTGTAAGGTAGTGATTCCAGTGCATAAGAATGAACACACACAATACGACTAGAATGTTATTTGTTATAAAATGCTAGATGTCTCCTGTGATGAAATCTGGAGGCAACTGATCCTTTGTTTGTTCCTTTCACGTGTCACAAACAGTGTTTCAGAAACCAAAAACAGGCAGACACAGTGCATTTCATCCAAGTGGGCATTTTCAGGATTACACTGACTGGTTGTGGGGGCCCAACGTTACGGGTCAAAAGGTGATGTTTGTGTTGGGGCTGACCCGAATGCTTCAAAGCTTCGACCATTGCCACGGTAACCTCCAAATCAGTATTCAAATGCTTCGTTTTTGTGTTTTTGTTGGGGTTTTTTAAATATAAGTTAGGGCTGTCAATCTATTAAAATATTTAATTGCGATTAACCGCATGATTGTCCATAGTTAATCATGATTAAACGCAAATTAATCACACATTGTTTATCTGTTCAAAATGTACCTTAAAGGGAGATTTGTCAAGTATTTATTACTCTTATCAACATGGGAGTGGACAAATATGCTGCTTTATGCAAATGTATGTATATATTTATTATTGGAAATCAATTACCAACACAAAACAATGACAGATATTTTCCAGGAACCCTCACAGGTACTGCATTTAGCATAAAAAATATGCTCAAAACATAACATGACAAACTGCGGCCCAACAGGCAACAACAGCTTTCAGTGTGTCAGTGTGCTGACTTGACTATGACTTGCCCCAAACTACATGTGATTATCATAAAGTGGGCATGTCTGTAAAGGGGAGACTCGTGGTTACCCATAGAACCCATTTTCATTCACATATCTTGAGGTCAGAGGTCAAGGGACCCCTTTGAATTTGGCCATGCAAGTTTTTCCTTGCCAAAATTTAGCGCAAGTTTGGAGTGCTATTTGTGTTATTTAGCCTCCTACGCGAAAAGCTAGTATGACATGGTTAAATGGATGGACTTGCATTTATATAGCGGTATACCATGGTTGGTACCGATGGATTCCTTAGGTTTTTTCTAGTTTTGTATGATATCATTATTCACTCTAGATTTAAAACTGAGCCCGCTACAACCTCCGAAAGATCGATTGCGTTAGTGTGTTAAAGAAATTAGTGGCATACCAATGGATTCCGTAGGTTTTCTAGTTTCATATGATGTCAGTATCTTCACTCTAGCTTTAAAACTGATCCCACTACAACCTAAAAATGACAAGTTGCATAATGTGTTAAAGAAATTAGTGGCGTTAAAACAAATTTGCGTTAATGCGTTATTATCACGTTGACTTTAACAGCCCTAATATGTGCAGAGGTGTGTGTGTGTATATGTGTGTGTGTGTGTGTGTGTGTGTGTGTGTGTACAGTAGTGCATCAGCGGCATAGTCTCTTAAACGGGGGAGATGGAGACAGAAAGACACAAGAACATGTCAGCCATGTCAATCAGAATGTGTGCAGTGATAATTCTGTTGTATAAAAGTGAATATTTATACTACACTTTATTATTCTTTTTATGAAACTCTTGTTGCACCAGACAATTAAGCTGAGTGGGGTGTCAGTGGCGACTCATTAAATGAGTGCAAATGATAGATCCTGCACTTTGTTGAGAAGGTCCAGTCTGCAGGCCATACAGCAGACGCTCTCAAAGATGTGTGTTTTGTAGAGAATCTGCAAGTTACAGATAGCGTTTCCAGAAGGTTCAACACTGTACTGATTGACCAGAGGCAATTTACAGTACTTACAGGTCACATAAAGGTGACATATGTGGTGCTGATTGGCCCACAGGCAGTTACAATGTTCATTGTTGCATTAAGACCCGTACTGTAGCTGTTTAAAATGGCACCATGCATCAATAATGTGCGGTGACTTAATATGGTATATTTATTTCTTTATTTCCAGTGTCACGGTTTCTCATCACATCCACGGGAGCCCTGTATATCCTGGATGTGCAAATGGAAGACGGGCTGTACAACTACAGGTGTATGACACGCCATCGATACACAGGAGAGACCCGACAGAGCAATAGTGCCCGCCTCATTGTCTCAGGTAAGAGGAACACTAATCTGTGTATGCGGTGTTAAAATTGTGCATCAGCAACAGTGTCAACAACATCATATCCTGACATACTGTATAGCTATATCTGTTTATGAAGCTCTGTATTTTATTCTTTACTGTAAATGACAGCACAAGTAAACACATTTGGTAAACAACATCTGTCCTCAAAACCAACCTAAATACAATGTTATGCATGAAACCCTCTTTTTTGTTTTGGTCGGTTTCAAAAATAGTGCAAAGTGACAGAGGACCATATGGAAATACATCTGTGCTTGTAAGAACAGATCTCGATAATGTGAATAGAATGGAGAGTGACAGGAAAAGCACATGAATTAAAGAGGAGATGACATGTGATAAAGGTCATCGGAACCGTGCCAACACAGTTTGGGGGGACGGCTTCAGGACAGAAAATGCCTTCCCTTACCCCAGACCCTTTAAAGAGACAGATTTACAACGGCTGTCCTCGACCAAAGAAATTCATAGTCAACTGACACTCAAATACGATTTTGTCATCTAATCGATTCGTTGATTTAATCGGCAGATCTGTAAAACTGAGTTTCTCCACAAAGAATCAGACAAAAGCACCACTTTAAATCTAGTGTTTAGCATAGATGTGCTCTTAAGTTTCTTGGAAATAAGACATTCATCATGAAAAAAAGTATAACTTTTTTTTTTTTTAAGATCACCAGAGGGGCAGGGAGGGTCTATACTAAAAAGCAATTGAGTTGCATTATGGGAATTTTATGATCCAGTATTTTTGGAGCTTGAACCATACTCAGTACTAAAAGTCAAGATAATAATCTTCAATTTTGAGTGCAGCTTTATAGTTATGATGTTGCGTTCAAGGTAATTTTATGGGATATCCCACCAACTGAAATTAAAGATTATGATCAAAATAAAAAAAAATGTCAACAGTTTTAGGGACTTTTAGCATAGCATACATTCTGGGGATATCATACCTGACCATGAAACTTAGATACTTTAGACATATTAGCTTTTAGCCAGAAACCAGTATTATGGGGGTAAATAAAAACATAAATTTATTGCAACGTTACGGCTCTTCATCAGACTCAACTTTCGAGTTGTGCTTGAAACATAACTGCAACAAATTAGTAAACATTGGAGCCCTGCAGTGTGCAAGCTGTTTATTTGTTTACTCCATGATCTGCTCACGCCCAGCACCTGCCCTTTTTTTGGATTGAAAGTGCGTGTATATATGCCTTTCTAAAATTCAAATTCAGGGCTCAACAATAAGGATTGCTTGGGACAAGTAAAATGCCACGTCGGGCTAGTAAATCTAGCAACTCATTTGGGTTTGGAAATTGTTCAGAAGTGGCAACAAAGACAACTGGAACCTCTTACTATACCCTATTTCGCCCATGCAGACCCCACCAACTCAGCACCCCACATCCTGGACAGCTTCGAGCGTCGTGAGGTGATGTCGTCTCATCGAGTGGAGTTGCCCTGCAAGGCCTCCGGTCACCCCGCACCCAAGTACCGCTGGCTAAAGGACAACCGGCCGCTGGAGCCCGACACTCGCTTCAGACAGAGTGTGACCGGCCTGCTGATAGAGAGAGCCCAGGCCAGCGACACAGGGACATACGTGTGTGAGGTGTGGAACGGCTACGGCAATGCTGAGGTGGTTGGCAGGCTGCAGGTAAAAGGTCAGTGCCCATGGGCTGGTGGTAAGTCACTGGGGTGGATTTTTATCTATGGTATAATGTCTCAAAACAGGGACAACCTAATTTAAGGTGCTACACATAGCATTTTTAATCTTTCACTGGCAAAATATGCCTTATGATGACTTGGTAAAACTACAGAAAACAAATAATCTTCTGTTAAAAACAGCTACTGAACTCTTGCTTCTCTAACCTACAGAGTTCCTGAAGGTCGTGGTGAGCCCGCGAAAGGTGAAGGGCAGCGTGGGAAGCCAGGTTTCACTGTCCTGCAGCGTAACCGGCTCCGAGGAGTACCAGTTGTCCTGGTACCGCAACGGAGAGCTCATCTACCCCAGTAACAGCGTTCGCATGACGGGCCAAAACAGGGAGAACCTGGTCATGGGTGGTATGGCCAAGAGCGATGGAGGAGCCTATCAGTGTTTCGCCAGACACGGCAAGATGTCCGCCCAGGACTTTGTTCAAGTCATACTGGAAGGTCAGAACTCACAGTGATCTTACTGGAGATGTGTGTGTGGGAGCAGTTATCACACAGTACTTTAAGATAAGATAAGATAAGATATTCCTTTATTAGTCCCACAGTGGGGAAATTTGCAGTGTACAGCAGCAAAAGGGATAGTGCCAAAAACAAGAAGCATCAGCTAACACAGTAATAAAAAAGCAAAAACAAAGTGAAACAACATATCAACAATTTAAATATAAGGAAATATAAAAATAGGAGCAGTATATACAGTATTTACAATAAGCAGACTATTAGAAAAATTGCACAAGTGGAAAAATTATATTGCACAGTGAGAATGAATGAAATTCTACCTGATAGCATTGCACAGTATGAATTACACCTGAGTAATATTGATATCTATATGTCTATCTACATTTATATGTTTAATCTCTTTGTGTTGTGTGTGTATGTATTTGTATATGTTCATGTGAATCCAAACTGTGTGTCTGTGTGTTTATGTTCAAATCCAGACTGTGTATGTGGTATTGAGTGCTGCAGTATACAGCTCAGCTTTATTAGATTTTCTGAAAGAGGCTTGCATACTGTTACACAAGCAGGGTTGCTGCAGTGTCTGCCTCCCATGACCACACCAATGTAAGGAGAATATTGATAATCAATGATGTTGTGAAGCCAGAAAAAGGAGCTGTATTAATCTGCTTTACACTCTGATTCTGCTTTTTTCACAGCAGACATGAATGTATTGCAGTTGAAAAAAAATCTGAATATATACTCATTTTAAAAAGGATCTATTATCAGGGCTGTACCGAATGTCTTTTTTTAAATTCAAAGAATTTTTCAAATGAAACTTTGAATGTCAGTCGTCATATTTTAAGACATTATCACCCCAAAAAGACGCTGCGCAGTATTCGAATGTTGAATTCGAATTTGAATGTCAACGTTATGAATGAAGCTTCGAAGCTTTGAATCATTCACTACAGCGCTATCTATCATGCTGATAATTAGTGTAGAATAATAAAATGTACATTGCCATGTGTATCTCCCTCCATTGCCCAGATGGCACCCCCAAGACTCTGGCTTCATTCAGCGAGAAGGTCTACAACATCAACGAGTTTGTGTCGCTGTCGTGCACGGTGAAGGGCACGCCGGAGCCCCGGGTAACGTGGACTCTGGATGACGAACCCGTGGTACGGGACAGCCGCCACCGCATCTCCCACTACACCAACGCCGAGGGCCACGTGGTCAGCCACCTCAACATCAGCCAGACCCAGGTGCCCGATGGAGGAGTGTATCGCTGCATCTGCAACAACTCGGCCGGGACAGTTTCCTACCAGGCGCGAATAAACGTAAGAGGTGCTTGTCAGATCAACTCTTCCAACACACCATCACATATACACATCAACATGTCTTGATTTATTCTGTTTTTATACCTTTTATTAATTGGCTACGTTTAAAGTGCCTGGATGCGCACATGTTGAAAGAATGCCTGACTAATGTTTGTCAGCCGGTTTTTATTTTTATGTGTTGCTAGTTTTTCATTTCGGAACCTGATATTGTAGCTTCAGATCAGCTCAGGAGACGACTGACACTTCTACAGCTTCCTGTACTAGCTCCTGTTATCATCAGTCACTGGTGTCAGCATTAACTTTTCTAATGCCCCGCTTCCTACCCAACACCTGCTGATAGCTTTATACTGGGACACCATTAGGGTGATTTACTGTTAGCTCCAGTGTATGACTGTAGTGCTATCTGCTCTCTACAGGGACATGGTTCGCTGGGTTGCTTGTTGTCATGTAGCGGTAATACTGGGGCGCTCAGGCCCTCTGTGCTTGCTGCAAGGCTATTAGTATTTCTGTGTTGCAGAGAGGGAAGGGTACTTTCTGTACACTGATTGGTTTAATTTGATTGTGTTCATTCTTGCATGTTGTAAGGCTAAATAGGGCGATCCTCTAGCCCTTAAGCGAGGGTCCGTGGATGCCGAATGCAGCCAAGCAATGAAGATAAATCTCCACAGGTGCCATTGCAGAGAAAGCGTAATGACTGTTTCTCACATCGTTGGCTCCTTAATCGTGCTAAAGAGAGTAGCAACCCAGGATATGCTTGTGCTCAAAGTACACTACAGAGCCTAGTTAAACTGTCTTCTATAGTGCTTTAAAGAGAAGCCTAATAGTCCATTTCCCTGATAGACACTGAGCTATGGAAGCCTATTGGTTATCCTGTTGGTTTTTCACAAGTGTGTGCGAAAGCTGGCAACATGAGTAATGGTTTTGATAATAGCTTCACGAGTGGAGAAAGGGAACATTCCACTCTAATGCTTGTCAGAGGCAATCACAGCCGGCACCAAAGAGGTGCAAGGTAATATTCACTACAGGCTCAAGTAGAAGGGTACACGAGTCCCTGGTTCTGACAAGGCAAAAAGCACATTCAATGTGAAGGAAAACAGAGCAGAATGGGTCCACTGGTAATGATTTTTTGAGTTACTACAAGGATATCTTAGTCAGGCAGTCTGGAACTCCTAAATAAATCTAGACAATGTTTTGATTTCTTATCTTATCGTTATAGAATGAATCAAGGCATGTAAAAGGCATGTTTGTGGTGTCTTGAAAACACACACAACACAGCACAGCTGTCTTTTATAGCACCCCCCCCGCCTCAAAATCATTTTAAGAGAGTTGTCTCTCCAATGTGTCCTTCAAGGGCCTGCCAGCATCAGACCAATGAAAAACCTCACTGCCATCGCTGGGCGGGACATGTACATCCACTGCCGTGTCATTGGCTACCCATACTACTCCATCAAGTGGTACAAGGACTCCAATTTGCTGCCGTACAACCACCGGCAGAGGGCCTTTGAGAACAACGGCACCCTGAAGCTGTTCGATGTGCAGAAGGACGTGGATGAAGGCGAATACACATGCAATGTGCTGGTGCAGCCTCAGCTCTCCACACACCAGAGCGTCTATGTTACTGTGAAAGGTATGAACCTCAATCTTCAGTTACAGTTCATGAATCAACACTAGATAGTGATAGATAAGGCTCAGGGTTCCTAAGCAGTATGGAAAAGTATGGAATTTGATTTTAGTTATTTCCAGGTCTGGATAAGTATGGAAAAAAAGAAAAGAGAGTATAGAAAAATATTTCTGTTTCCAGACTATTGGCCCTATTCTGTTTTCTAAAGTATCAAATTCTGAATTTCTAAAAATATGTTGATCATACAAGCAGAGTGTTTTTCATATAATTTGGAGCAGACATTGCAGCCAAAATGTTTACCACCGTGTGAGGTAGCGTGGGCCAGAGAAAGATGTCGTCGAAATCAAGGCTATGGCGTGCGACTGAACGCAGTACGAGCGGACCCTCCCAATTTGCTCCGCTTCTTTTCACCTCAGGACCTTGCATTTTCTTTTGATTCAGTGCAGTGACAACATGCTTATACAAACTGAGGTGTCGTCCAATATAAAGTGCCTTGAAGGTCTTCAGCATCATTCGATTCTCTTTATATCACAAAAACTGTATTATTGTGAAAATTATTGCCCAAAATCTTTCGGCTCGCGCCCTATGGGTGCTCACATAAAAGGCCTCTCCATCTCAAAGTCCCAGGACGGATTTCTGTCCCAGTCTGTCCCTGTTGCTAATAGAGGGGCGGCATAATTGTTTTTCACCTAGAGCGGCATTGCCCCAAGCGCAAGATGTTTGACAGTGGAACGTCGCCCAGCTTTCTGCGTAGGGCTGGGGACTGAACGGCCGCTTTGTAAGTGTTTCTGAGGGCTGGCTTGACTATCCCAAATACAAAGCCTGGTTGGTTAACAATTCCAAATGGGAAAAGAGAACTGGATGCAAACTTTGTGTAAAATCGTCTTGTCACAGCATCCTCTGCAGCCCAAGTCACAAAGTCAAATATAGTCTGAAAAATCTACAGAGAAGTCTGGAAATTTGTGTCTGGAAAAGTGTGGAATTTTAAAATGGAAAATGTGTAGGAACCCTGAAGCCTGAAGACTTTATATTTAGAAAAATAGCATAAGATTTAGGAGCTGTAGCTGTGAGTAATCATGGATACTCCATCAGGATTATTACCAATCTGAAGTGTCAAGTAAGCAGTTTAGGCCATTTATTTGAGATGTATATAAACACTGTATCATAGCCCAGTATTTGTAGAGTACATTCATGGGTACTCCATCATTAATCTCTTAGTCTAAGACGGAATCACTTCATCAGTCTGCGCACTGACCCTGTGTCTTTCCATCTGGCGTACATGCTGTTCATCACATTTAAAAGATACATTAAAGCATCACTTTAGTATCTACCTTTACTTGTCTCAGAAAACACAGATATGCAGAGGGATATTTGTATACCACAACCTGTAAAAAAAAAACACACACTCACATCACTGATAGCAAAGCACCATCTCCATCATCCCGGCCAGCTTATCTGGGGCTCATCTGAATATGCAGCGGCGCTGAGCTGAGCCAGATGATGATAACCTCAGATGGCTTTCTTTCTTCAATGACGCTGCATAATTTGAAATGTCGGATGGGCAACACCTCCCCTCCCCTCTCTCTTTCACTCTGGCGGGTCTTGACGTGCTAACAAGTGTGCGAGGGGGAAATCACACAGCGTAGACAAAGCTATGCCGCCATTCCGCCTCGGCTAATTTGCCTCTCGGCTGCTTAGCATTCCACCGCTGCCGAGAGGGAATCCCCAGGAGCCTATTATGCCTATTTTGTTGTGAATTAAATAAGCGCTGAAGTGCAGCTTATTCCAATGTTATTTTAAATCATTAATTTTCCAAAGCATCTGGTTCTCACGATGGCTACAGTGTCCCCAGAGAGCAAAAGACAGTGAGAGAGAGAATGTTATATGCATGTTGTTTGAGTGAGAATCCAGCCGCTCTACGTGGGTAGAGGTAATAGAATATTTCTCTCATTCCTGCAAAATCATAGCATGTTTTAATATTGAAAACTAGGTGATAAAGGGAGAATTGTGACTAATGGGAGTGCTTTATAAAGTAGTTCAGCCATGACGTGTATATATATATATATATATATATTTATTACGGCTGTCAATCGATAAAATTATTTAAATGCGACTAGTCACATTATTGTCCATAGTTAATTTGGATTAATGGCAAATTAATCGCACATTTTTTATCTGTTCAAAATGTACCTTAAAGGGAGATTTGTCCATTATTTAATACTCTTATCGACATGGGAGTGGGCATATATGCTGCTTTATGTAAATTTATGTATATATATATATTATTGGAAATCAATTAATAACACAAAACAGTGACAAATATTGTCCAGAAACCCTCACAGGTACTGCATTTAGCGTAACAAATATACTCAAATCATAACATGGCAAACTGCAGCTCAACAGGCAACAACAGCTGTCAGTGTGTCAGTGTGCTGACTTGACTATGAATTGCCCCAAACTGCATGTGATTATCATAAAGTGGGCATGTCTGTAAAGGGGAGACTCGTGGGTACCCATAGAACCAATTTTCATTCACATATCTTGGGGTCAGAGGTCAAGGGACCCTTTTTGAAAATGGCCATGCCAGTTTTTCCTCGCCAAAATTTAGCAGAAGTTTGGAGCGTTATTTAGCCTCCTTCACGACTAGCTAGTATGACATGGTTGGTACCAATGGATTCTTTAGGTTTTAGTTTCATATGAGGCCAGTATCTTCACTCTAGCTTTAAAATTGAGCCCACTACAACCTTAAAATCGCAAGTTGCGTAAAGAAATTAGCGGCGTTAAAACAAATTTGCGTTAATGCGTTAAATTTGACAGCCCTAATATATATAGATATGATGTCTCTTTATACTTACATGAATGGTGACTGATATTGAGCAACAGTTGCTGTTTTTTAAACCTAGATTATAGGCATGTAACCCACAGGCCTGAGGTCAAACTTCTGAGGTGAAAATGAATTTGTCTCATCCCCAGTTCCACCTACCATACACCCGTTTGAGTTCCCTCGGTTCTCCATCGGCCAGCGAGTCTTCATCCCCTGCGTGGTCATGTCAGGCGACCAACCCGTGTTCATCACCTGGCAGAAGGACGGTCGGCCGATCCCAGCCAGCCTGGGCGTCACCATAGACAACATAGACTTCACCAGCTCCCTGCGTATCTCCAACCTCACACTGATGCACAACGGCAACTACACCTGCGTCGCACGCAACCAGGCTGCCGCCGTAGAGCACCAGAGCCAGCTCATCGTCCGAGGTGAGGGGTGAGGGGGGGGGGAGAAGCGGGGTGCTTGTGACGAGGAGAAAAGGAAAGGCATGATTTCACTTCACGATGGCTATGATGAATACGTGTAATCTAAGTGTAATCTCTACTTGCCTTGCAGTTCCTCCCAAATTTGTGGTGCAACCTAAGGACCAGGATGGCATCTATGGAAAGGCAGTGATACTCAACTGCTCAGCTCAAGGCTATCCTGTTCCTACCATCCAGTGGGAGTACTCTAAAGGTAAACACATTAATATACATGTGCATTTATGCCACATACACATACATATTACATGTAGTAACACACAACTGTCCCTTCAAGGTTCGGTGAAAGTGATGGACGTTTCACTGGTGTTCATAGACTTTGAACTGGAGAACTTGTCTTTTTTTTTTTGATAATCATGCTGAATTGTGTGTTAAGGTTTTTTTGTCCTAAGGCAGGCTTATTCTCTGTGGTAGATGATCTTTATTTGAATGCCAACACAACAAATATAATGTCCACAGCCTTGAGGTTGAATGCAAAACAACACCCACCTCAAGTCCAAACAAGCGCTGTGAGATGAGGGAGGAAGAGCTTTTCATTTCTCTGGACGTAGGAAATAGGTGGGAGATTATGTAACTACTAAACTTACATGATCCCATCCTGGCTGGACACAATAACAAGGATTCTTGAAAACAAAAAGGATCTGAATTCTATTGACATGAATATCCATTGCTTGTTTGTCATTCTTGTCAGTTATGACATCGCTTAGTTATTATGATGCATGACCGAGGCTCATACACTATTACTTAACGCACTGTTTGGCCACTAAAAAAAAGAATTTGCTTCAAAGCCTGCCGCACTTCCTGGGGGCTTGTTGTGGAGAGGCTAAACCCTGCACTCAGTGAAACAAGAGAGCACAGGATATTAGTGATCTTTTAAAAATTGAATTAATAATTCAATAAATATAGGAGAAACACTGATTAGTATTTTACTATTTGTAGAAAAATAGTCAAAATGTATTGAAAAAAGATTCGCAGCAAGTTTTTGTCTAAAAAAAAATATTCTGCTTCAATCAATATTTGTTGGCGTTTAGCTTTTCAAAAATAACATTTTCACTGCGGTCAGAAAACAGTTTGCTCTCCTGCTTACTGCAAACAAATGGAGGCACACACTGACGATTTTATGTTCGTTAAAGACAGTTGATTTAATATGAAAAGACAAACTCATTTAATCCAATTAATCACTTTATTCAAATTTAGGATTTTTTTTAGGGTCACGAAATATGACGACAGACATTCAAAGCTTCATTCAAAACCCTCAATAGAAGCTTGGTACAGTCCTAATAGTTAGTATTTGAACTTCTTGAGCAGAGGTATGGCCTCATTCAATTGCTGTTCTTCAATAACCCCTCACAATGTATTTTTCCCCACGTTAACTAAAGACGGTTTTAGGTGTGTTGGTATATTTGATAAGGGAGTAAAATATTAACTAGCCGGTGTGTGTTTTCCTGTTTTTCCTCACAGGCGCCGGGGTCCCTCAGTTCAAACCCATCGCCCTCAACTCAGGCTTTCGGATCGAGGTGCTGGTCAACGGCTCTCTGTTCATCAAGCACGTGCTGGAAGAAGACAGTGGCTTCTACCTGTGTAGAGTCAGCAACGACGTTGGAGCTGATGTCAGCAAGTCCATGTATCTCAATGTGAAAAGTAAGTGTCATGGGAAAACACCACCTATAACCTAAGATGTAAATTTAAAACTTGCATCTAAGGTGCTGCAGACGGTGATGTCTCCATTAGATTATCTCTGTATCTAGGATTATGTATGTAGTGTATTCTTATAGTCAGCTTTCCACTAATAATTATTAGTCACGCCTGATTTGATCTAGTCGACTCTCCTTTTCCATGTTCTGGATGTTCATGCTCAGTACTGCTGGTAACATTTAAATAAAAAGTTAACACTAAAGCACAAAGGTCAAGTGAGTTGAGCTGGAGTCGGCTTTGTCTGTGACAGTCGGGCCACCAGCAAGATGCCGCCATGGTGCTCGCTCTGTGCTTTCTGCCTGAATGAATCCCACGAAAGCAACACACATAGCCACCGCCACCGCCATCGCATCTCTTGGAGAAAGTAGCATTTATCCGCTGTGTGACCAAGGACTTAGCTCCCCTCCATTAAGCCTTGAATTCTGCATGCAGGCAGGAGCTGCCATGTGGAAAAGAGGGCTGAGGGATGGAAAAGGGGGTCGGAGGAGGAATGGGTTATCCATGTCCGTTTCTACCCCGACGTCTGTCCTCTTCACTCTTTTCTTTAGTACCTTTAAAACCCTTGCTTACAGTATGTATATCTACTATAGGTCCTTCCCTTCGTGCCTCACCAATGTGATATTTGCCATGTTCTCATTACCCCTGACATTATCAAAGGATTAGAGCTAACACCCATCACACTCACACATACTGTACATACAGCACAGCTATACATGTACTTTTGCAAGTTTTACAATTACAGATCATGAGCAGCACTAACAAATGACTTTTAAAGGGGACATAGTAGGATCATTCTCAGGTTCATACTTGTATTTTGGGTTTCTACTAAACATGTTTACATGCTTGAATTTAAAAAAAAAAAACATTATTTTTCTAATACTGTCTGTCTGAATATATCTGTATTCACCCTCTGAAACGCTCCGTTTTAGCACCTGTCTCTTTAAGACCCCCTCCCAAAAAAGCCCAGTCTGCTCTGATTGGCTTGCGATAAAAGTATGGTGCACCTTTGCAAAGGTAGTTCTCAAGCTGTGGCCGATATATTGAGACATAGGAAGGGGAGCCAAATCTGAATGGCTTGTCGAATCACAGATTGTGTTTGTAGAAACACCATCATTACATATGTGAGACAGAAATCAGGTTCTCTCTTTTGCAGAGTTGCTTTTAAATTAATGCAATTCTCTGACATTTCAGTGTTTGCTTGCTACTAAGTGTTTTTGTGATAAAAATGCACTTTTTTCAATAGGAATACTGCCCTCTTCAGGTTGACAGAGCACTTAATAAACCATGAGAGTCTAATACATGATTTAATTCACCATAGCTTCCCAAAGAGAGAGATGCTAAAAGCATGGTTTTGACAGTCTACATACTTCTTCTGTGACAAACAACCATGTCACAAATAATGTATATCTGAGTTGGAGCTTGTGCACGTGATTGTGGATTTGCATGTGTGAGTGTGATCTCGAGGCGGTCGGCTGTGGCCGGGTGTTCTTTTTGATCAGTCGCTGCTAGATGAGGCTTATGCCCCCGTGGCTCTTATCAAGCCAGAGCAGAGTACTACTCCCTGCTGAGTGTCTCACTGTCTGCCAGCCACAGTCAAATAGGCTAGCACTCCTTCATGACCCCTCCTGTCTGACTCCAGCCTATCATGCTCCCTCACAGACAAACATACATGCACAGAGACACAGAGGCACCAGCTCTCAGTACCGTCCCTTATGTCATTCAAGTGTGATTTACAATAAGATATATTTGAAGTAGGGCTGTCAATCGATTAGAATATTTAATCGCGATTAATCGCATGATTGTCCATAGTTAATCATCAGTCAATCAAAGGGAGATTTGTCAAGTATTTAATACTCTTATCAACATGGGAGTGGGCAAACATGCTTGCTTTTTGCAAATATATGTAAATATTTATTATTGGAAATCAGTTAACAACACAAAACAATGACAAATATTGTCCAGAAACCCTCACAGGTACTGCATTTAGCACAAAAATATCCTAAAAATCATAACATGGCAAACTGCAGCCCAACAGGCAACAACAGCTGTCAGTGTGTCAGTGTGATGACTTGACTATGACTTGCCCCAAACTGCATGTGATTATCATAAAGTGGGCATGTCTGTAAAGGGGAGACTCGTGGGTACCCATAGAACCAATTTTCATTCACATATCTTGAGGTCAGAGGTCAAGGGACCCCTTTGAAAATGGCCATGCCAGTTTTTTCTCGCCAAAATTTAGCGTAAGTTTGGAGCGTTATTTAGCCTCCTTCACGACAGGCTAGTATGACATGGTTGATACCAATGGATTCCTGAGGTTTTCTAGTTTCATATGATGTCAGTATCTTCACTCTGTAAAACTGAGCCTGCTACAACCTAAAAATTTCAAGTTGCGTTAATGCGTTAAAGAAGTTAGTGGCGTTAAAACTAATTTCCATTAAAGTGTTATTATTGTTTTAACTTGGACAGCCCTAATTTGAAGATATCCCTTCGAAGTTTTTTGTGTAATCCTCTGATTCCCACTGTAGGATGCTACTGTACCAATGATTAGTTCTCCATGTTCTAAAGTTAAAAGATTAAGATAAAAACGTAATATAGCTGAGTGTAGATTGGATCCTATGTACTCCATGTTGCTTAGCCCTTTTTTATTTTACAAAATTCTGAAAGATCATTGTCTAAAAGACATCATACATATACTGTATGGTCTGCCGGCCAATCAGAATATCTGATTCCTCGTGCTGGAGTCTGTCGGAGGGCTGCATCGTATAGACTATTACAGGCCATTGAACACTTAGAGGTAGTATTTCATTGTTGATCTGACAAAGAAAATACGAACCCCATTGACGGCTGTTATGTGATCAACCACAGAACAAGTGGAGAGGCTCTTTATGGCAAAAATGTCTTTGTACCCTGCTCAGAATAATGAGCATAAATTTGACTACAATGTTAAGCTGCAGCCAGCCAAACTTGGTGACTAAAAAGGTTGTGGTGACATCTTTATTTGTTTATTTTTCAATGTGAGGATTTATTGCTTTTCTGTGTTTTATATCATTGTAAAATTGTCATTTGGCACAGAAAAAAATTTTACAGTCCGAAAAATTCTCCACCTTTAAGTTTGGTCACTCAACGGAGGAGGAAAAACGTGCGTGAGTGCGTGTGTGTCAGCAGTCCCTGTCAGGCTGTTGTTGTGATAGTTGTGCTGTCCTGATTTGTGTCTCTTTGCTCTCTGTAGTAACCTGAATCTCCCTGGGCGCCAGGGGAGCCACACCTCATCCTATCTCCCCTGTGTGTGTGTGTTTGTGTGTGTGTGTGTGTGTGTGTGTGTGTGTGTGTGTGTGTGTGTGTGTGTGTGTGTGTGTGTGTGTGTGTGTGTGTGTGTGTGTGTAGCTCAGGAACCCTTAAGGCCTCTATGTGCTTAATAGGTACAGTGTTGTTGAGCCTGTGCGGTCCACTATAACGTCTGTGGCTGTAATGCTCGGTGATGTTGGCCACTGTGATGTTCTGTACACTCTGTGCTGTTTTTATGTTGTTTATCCAGGCCAGCCTACACCACTTGAGCAGCGGCAGCTACTTAAGAGGCTTAGGAGCCAATTAGGGAGGCACACAAGCTGACGCACGCTGAATCACTCACGTGATGGATAGTATGATCTCCGCTGTGTATTATTGGCTGTCCGAGTGTGGCTTGATGTATCGGTAAACAAACAGAGGACAAATCAATAGATTCAACCAGAAACTCTGAGTTGGATAGTGTTAGACACACGCACGGAGAAGATGCTCTCAGGTCATATGTGTGACACAGGTGAGCAAACAAGCTCACACAAAGACAGACAAAGCAATGCACACGTTAATGCAAACACATAATGTAAAAGGCACAGATACAGTGCAGCCATTACAAAAGAGTAATGGGCCAGGCAGCTAATGCAGTGGTTTAGATAGATCCCACTCTGCCAGGCTATTGTGGTGGACTCCCCGGGAAATGAATTGCAGCTATTGTGATGTCCTAGCTTGGCACTTTCATTGTTATGAGTGTCTGTGCATAGGCTAATGTCTCGTCATAATACGCCATGCATCATCCACCGCCACTGCACTAACAGCCAGTAGAAATTGCTTGCACTCACTGCACCAGGATTAAGTTGTGCATGTCTGCGTGTGTACATAGAGGCACTTGTGTTTATTTTTCTTCTTCTATATAGCAGTAGTAATCAGCTTTCTGTTCTGTTGTGACACTGGTTGCAGGTGGAGGCTTGAAGAGGCCGTAGGCAGAATGTTTTTGGCATAATTTGGCAAAAAATTCCACAATAACCTTTCAGCATATTGTAATTCAAGTGTTCTGAGAGATAACTAGACTTCTGCACCTCCTCATGGCTCTGTTTTCAGGCTTTAGAAAAATTAAGCCCGTGACAGGAGACACTAACTTTCTCATTTTGCAGCTAAACAGTACACTACAAGATGTTTTTGAACACATTTTATTCGAGAAATAGGCATTACAGTAACAGAATAATTATTCATATTTGATCAGCGCTGCCTAGTTTGACCGTTTGATCGGAGTTCGCGAGTGATTGACAGCTGCTCAGAGACGGCAGGGCTCCAGCTCGGCTCTGATTGGTTGTTTTCCCTCCAGTCTATGAAATCTTGCAGATGCCATTAGGAGCACCGGAGGACACTGGAGAGGCGCATGATTTCTTTCAGATTACCTGTCTCATCCACTACTGTCAGGATATAGTGACCATTTTATAAAAATAACTATTTTTTAATCATATTTGCTCCAATCTTGCCCACTGCTGCTTTAAATTAAAGTGTAAATGTTGTTGTTTTTTTTCAATTGCTTAGTACCTATTAAGGGAACAATGTGTAGCATTTAGGGGGATCTATTGGTGGAAATGGAAGTTTCAGTTGGTTGCAATCTGCAACCTCACCACTAGATGACGCAAAATCCTACACACTGGCCCTTTAAATAATTACAGGGTACAGTAATATTGTTACTCAGGACTAGGACTGAGAGGCATATGATTTTTTTTCAGATTACCTGTCTCATGCACTACTGTCAGGATATAGTGACCATTTTATAAAAATAACTTTTTTTAGTCATATTTGCTCCATTCCTACCTACTGCTGTTTTAAACAAATGATTTTTTTTTTTTATGCGATTTCCAAGCATTTTCAAGCATCCCTACCACCAAAACAGATGCAATTCATTCAATTCATTACCAATCCAAAGCGGATGCTATCAGAGTCAGTCAACAGCCACTCAATGTTTATCAGGGCCAATTAAGACCAATCAAGCCTATTAGACATCATAATGTTGGCAGACACAGTGATGAGGGCAGAGCACTTAATGAGGCTTCACTGAAGAGAAGAGGTAAATGTTCTTGTGGTCACTGAGCAGTCTCCCGAGCACAACGTCCTTCAGACAACCATAAGGAAGTCCCCTCTTCCTCTGATCTCTATTTCTTTCATCTTATTTACTCATCTGCATCCAAGCCCCCCCCCCCTCCCTCCCTCCCTCCCTCCCACCTCCACACTGAAGCCCGCCCAGTCTGCAAGCATACATTGGTTCATGCTCCATGTCCAAGCCAATTGTGCAGCTAAGGGAATTATTTCAGTACATTGCAGGCGGCCAGTGAACCAGTCATCTCTGTGCTATCGCCACAGAGCTCATCCCCCCCCCCCCCCCGACCCCCTCGTCCACACCGTCTCTTCCCTAGCCCACTTACAGTGTGCCTCCAGGGCAGGCTGCTATACACTTCTCAACTCGTCTCCTCTTGTCTGGCCCTCATGGGCCCCGTCGAGCTAGGCGGCCCTGTGGCTTACACTGGCCAGCCTGGCAGCCAGCGACACAGTGTGGGGTGACATGTAGACTAGAATCCCAGCGCTCTCAACTTGGGTGATACTTTTATGAAGCCAGCTCATCTGGAGAGAACATAGCACACCATAGAGTTTTTTTTAATTAAACATTTTCAGCGCTTAAATAATGTTAATGATTTATTGGATACTACTTTGACAGTCAGATCATACTTGCCAACCTTGAGAACTCAAAAATAGGGAGGATTTCAAAACCAAAAGTCTGGTGGTCCTCCCCCAGAAAAATTTGAGTTTCTAGTCAAGTCAATTTAATTTTTATTTGTATAGCCCAAAATGACTTGTGAAAGTCATAGACCGAATGTTCATCGACATCAATCATTTTCTTTTTTGCAAAATTTTTGTGTGACTTCCAAAATGGAGCTTTTCTTTTTGTTGTTAATAACCATTAATCTGGCTCAAATGATGCCTCTGAAAAACAATGTACTCCCTTTTCATCACCTCTCACATCTCATTGAACCTCTGAGATGGTCTCATTGCTTTCTTTCTTTGAGCACAGATGAATAGCCCCACACTGAAGTACTGTAGCCATTCTGCTATTATTATGTGCTATTATTATTCTCCTGACTCCTCCATTTAGCTAATTCTGTTTTCCACCTCACTAACACCACCAGTTAGAGACACTAGAAACATATTCTTTTTGTATCTTTTTTTTTTTTTGGCCCTGCATTGCGACATTCAGGGTGTGATTGTGTAATCATCATCATACTCCTGTGAAAATCAATGGCAGGTCCATGTTCTATTCCTGGCTACTAGAAATGGCCCTTTTTCTAAGAGTAGAGACTGGAGAGAGAGAGAGAGAGGAAGGAGGAGGGAGGCGAGGTGGGGAGAGGAGAGGAGAGGAGAGGAGAGACTGTCCGATGCTGGTTGGCATGGTAACCTGGCCAGGTGAAAGGGAGCCTGGGAGAAGGGAGGGAGGGAGGAAGGGGGGGGGGCTTTTGTCTCACGGGAGTAGCCTATCAGCAGCCAGCCTATCCCCCACAATCCCCTGCAGGCTTAAGCGTATCATCACTGCCCTCTGGGTTGCTGTGGAGGAACAGGGCTCTCCTCACCTTCACATAAAAGACACATTGTGCTGTGCAGTAAACATACATTACACACTTATTCTTTGGTTTTCCAAAAGCTGTAATGCTGATGTTTTCTTTTCTTTTTACTAATGTAAGCCACAGATACAGCAGTAGATTTCTAGGAATAATCTTTGGATGAAACATAGACATGTTTGGGACTGCAACACACTGCCTCTTCTTCACAAACATCTTATTGGTTTTCAGAAGAGAAGCTTTTCCTGTGTCTGTGACAGTGAGCATTATTTAGTCTATTATAGTGCTCACTATTTATGCTTCATTAGAGCAAGTCAATATGTCTTAAAAACCCAGTCTCTTCCAGACGTGTGCATACAGCACGTTATTAATAAAACAGTAGAATCCAGCAAGCACATAAACAAAGATTTAAATGGCAAGATGAGCGAGAGATGATTCAAAGTGACTCACAGTGATAAGATTTATGATGAAATCAGCCTTTCCTGTCAGGCTGCTCAACCCTGTATGTTTGCTGTGTACTTTGCCCCATGTGTTGTGTTCGAGGTTGAATTAGATATCAGGGGAGTTTATGCCTAATGAGAGAGGGGACTCCCTTTTTCCTCCTTCACCTCCTCTCTTTCTTTCTTTCTCACTCCTCCCCGTGGTCCTATTCCTATAATTCCACTGGATATTAAAGAAATACATCAACACAACAATTACAGGGCCACAAAGTGTGCCTCAGGGCTGGCTCAGCTGGGCTGCTTGCACACACAAACACACGCGCATACATGCATATACATAGACACAAGCTGATGCATGTTTAAACACACATGGACACAGGCGTACAAACTGCATGCGCCTCATCTCTGAGCCCTCTTCATGTTGCATAGACACACCCATTGTTGAGTATTTGTTTGCTTTTGTGTCTCTGCCTTCTTACGCATTCATCTCATATCAATATTTCCTGTTGCTAAATAGATTTAATTTGATATTTGTAACATATTAACTGCAGTGCTGCTGTCTGGCTCACACGTTCAAATAAAAGTGGCTTCAGTAATCAGAGAAACACATAAAATACAAGACACAAATCTGCAAATTGATTTTCTATATGCTGATGTCAGTAACTGATTCAGAAACATTGATAATGATTAATGATGTAATATTAAATTTACATGTCCTTCATTGGTTGAATAAAGGATGAGCAGCTCTTTAGAAAGTCTGCTTCGTCAGTACAACAATTTTAAACAACTTCTGTTTTAACAGTTTATACAACTCGAATTTATCTTATTTATGTATCATTCTGGCCCCTCAAAAACATGAAAATAAAGCTGTATTGCTGTCTTGTATTCATCCCTCCCACTTTTCTACAATTTCATATAGCTACCTCGAGTCTACAAACATCACATGCTTGTTTTGTGTTTCAATCAATGTAATTTTTTTCTATTGCCCATTTCCCAACTGAAAAGCCGTATTCGGGCGTGTCTAGCAGCTAGGAAGGCCCACTACTTTGATTGGCTGTGAGATCAAAAGCAACCCCCTCAATCCCCCCCCCCCCCACATACACACACACACACATAAACCCTAAGGTGATTGGTCGACTCCAGTTAGTTCATATTTCTACATCACCAGCTGATCAGGCTAAGTCCCTTTGAGGTGTCATTTTTTTTCAAAATATAATTTATATATAAATTATATTTTTACATAACAAAAACAACACTAGTGATTTTTTTTTAGCAGAGGACATTAAATATCACACTACTTATTTCTAAATAATTTCCTTTTAAAAACATGATCATATTGCCAGTAATATGTTTTGAATCAGTGCAGTATGTTTAAAATGTTTAATGAAATATAAAAAATGTGCTATTAACACAAATGTATTTTAGTTTTAATGTATTTCCCCTCCAGATCCTGGATGCTGGAATTTATTTAAAAGGGACATATCATGCTAATTTCCAGGTTCATACTTGTATTTTGGGTTTCTACTAGATCATGTTTACATACTTTAATGTTAAAAAAAAAAAACATTATTTTTCTGTCTGTCTGAATACAGTATAACTGTATGAAAAGTATGGTGCACCTTTGCAAAGGTAGTTGTCAAGCTGTGGGTGGTATACTGTAATGAGCCTGCTTGTGACATAGGAAGGGGAGACAAATCTGAATGGCTTGTTGAATCACATGTTTTCTGATCTAGGCAGCCCACACAAAACTAACTGGGTTGTCTTATTTCATAGTTTGTGGGTTGGTAGACACTCCAGATACCTAAATATATGTGACCAAGCACTGAAAAAGTGAGTTTCTTAAGATATGTCCCCTTTAATGCTTCCAGTACAGACATCCTCTACACAGGGCGTAGCTGTCTTGATCTTCTCATCGTCGTTGCTTTTTGTCACCTAGCACAGTATCCCGCTCTGCCAGGGGTGTCAACAACATCGCCCTGCGCCACCTCTGAGCCACTTACACTGCAACATGAAAGTAGTGGTGCACTAAAACGATAACGTTTAAATAAAGCTGGAGCTTTTTTTTTTTCCTCCCTCACTTTTCCAAATGTGTCTCACAAAAAATTCATACTTGTCATGCAAAATAAATCAGCGTTCTTTTCCATAGCCGAGCCCCAAATGGCTGCAGAGTGAATAAGAGATGAGGCTTAAATGTTTGCAACCTCTTGCCTGACAGTTCCCATCACATCACTGGAGTCACGCTTTGTGTGTTTGTGTTTGTATGTGTGTGTGTGTGTGCTCGCGCAAGCTTGTGCGTGTGTACATGGGTGTGTGTGTGTGTGTGATCATCTGGGAGCAGAGGGTTGTTATACACTCTGCTGTGGGTGTAATGAGGCATGTATGTCGTTAGTGTGCGTTTAGAGTGGTGTCTTCAGAGTGTTGTTAGAGCATCACTGTACCATTTAGGACCCTCAGATACAAGATACACGCCGAGGCTGCCTTGACTTTAACTTTAAAGGGAAGCTGTATGTTCAGTTACTCTACGTTAACAATGCTGGGAATACTTTGTGTACCTAATGTACATTTTTTTTCAACGAAGTTGCTATAAAACACGTAAAAATGTGTCCTTTTAATTTTACATAAGACAATTAGCAAGATTTTTTTTGGCATTACAGCTACAGTAGATAAATAGCTGAACTTCTACTGGCACAACACAAACACTGTTAGATGACACATCGTGTGATAAATATGCCACAAACCAGGATTGCTTTTTTGACTGATCAGCATACTTAGACATAGTGTAAACAGTAGTATTAAAATGTTTGCTCATTAAGGAGCCCTTAAGTGTTCATATCATATGAAAGGAGTTTTATTGCTGTCCGTGTTTGTTTCATTGAAGAAAAACTTGTCAAAGAGCCTGTTTCAAAAGCCTGTTTGTATTTTATAATGACATTGTTCCCAATGACACTTTTATTTCATGATGTCACTTCTCACCTTCTCACCTCTCAGCCAATCACACTCTCTCTTCCTTTTCTCTGCAACTTCAGCAACTGTCCCTTTACATGCTACTGAGGTAACTCTGAATTAACCAGCTAAATTGTAGTTGTTGAGCTCACGAAAAGAGGTCAAAGCAATGTGATTGGCTGAAAGTTGAGCAGAGCGGTGACTGATTACAACTCCAGTGTCATGAAAAGTGACATTATGAATTGAGAGTGACATCAGAAAAATACAATTATTAAATAAAAGCAGACTTTTGAAAAAAGAGCATGTTGAAATAAAAATGTATAAGTTAAATTCCATAATAATGAGTTGAGCTTTAACAATGTCTTATAGTTTTTATATGTCTTATTTATTTATTTAATATCGACCACTTTGGGGCTCCGCAGATACTGGCTTAATCAAAAGTCATTGGAACCAGAGAAATTGGTCTCTTCCTAGTGCTGTTCCTTTGAACAAAACATCCATCAGTTACAACTCCAGAACCAATGTGTTTCATCTAGAAAATTAATCTAACAATCTCTTTTTCCCTACCTTATTTCCACACCAGTCCCTGCCATGATCACATCCTACCCCAACACCACGCTGGCCACGCAGGGCGAAGAGAAGAAGATGAGCTGCACGGCCCACGGCGAGAAGCCCATCATGGTACGCTGGGAGAAGGAAGAACGCATCATCAACCCTGAGACCAGCCGCTACGTGGTTTCTGTGAAGGAGGTGGGCGATGAAGTCATCTCCACCCTGCAGGTAGGAGGCTGTGCCACTTGGAAGTGTGAAATTCAACTTGGGGCCATATAATGGATTGTTGATATTTATTTCATATATGAAGCCACAGCACACAAAGGTTTTTATCTTAACCTTTTCCAGTGACAGGGGCTCTTTACGGGGAAATAGCAGGTCAACATTACATGCCACATAGAAGTGGTGTACATCTTCTGAAAGCTGGGAACCTGAAGATTATTTTGAAATGCAGCTCAGCTCTGTGTGTCAAGTTGTTCAAGTCATTAATCAGAAATAAAAAAAGAATAATTAATGAATTGATATATTAATAGTAAAAGTGTATAAGGGCTTAGAACAATATTAGGGATGTAATGTATATGATGGCCATTCCATTGCTCTATTATGTCCCATAAATTGTTGCAGCAATTTTTGGGATACCGTTTGTTACATAGATTTGGTGCTAAATTTAACCATTTTTTACCACTCGAGAATTAATAAAAATGATCAATAATCCCTCCAAAATACCACATTAAGACACCAAGACCTTGAGGAACACCATAGAAAAAGACATGCTGTGATTTGGTATCAAAAACTTTTGACATTTGGATTTGGATTGCGATTGGATGGCGAGCACTTCTGTTCTGGAAACTGCTCAGAAACTCCCTTATTGTCAACCTACCTATGAAAGCCATCCATTCTCTGAATGCTCTAGGTCTTTAGTTTATGTCTGTAAAGTTTCCTGAGGCTGTGATTATCCTAGAGGTCATCACAGGTCATTTTATACAGTGACGTCAAATTTTAAAAAATGGTCTCACTACAATGAAATGGCTGCTATGGAGACTAACATCATCACACATGAATACAATTAGGCTCATTGGATCCACAAGAGTCTCAGCTTTACAGTGATACCCAATTGATGCAATTCCAAGACTGTTTAGGGACCCCAGTATGCAGAAACCATAGAATAGGGACCACTTTGAAAATCGCCATACCATACGTACAAAACATACAGTTTTTCCTTGCCAAAATTTAGCTTCGTAATTTAACCTCGGAGCATTATTTAGCCTCCTTCCTGACATGCTAGAATGGCATGGTTGGTACCAATGGATTCCTTAGGTTTCATGTGACAACAGTACCTTCACTCTAGCTCTAAAACTGAGTCTGCTCGAGCCGGCACCCTCAAGGAGTGGAAGAGGTTAATTATATTATTATTTTTTCTTGCTTTTTTATTATTAATGCTGGATACTTTCACCTCTTCAGGACTGTGAAATCCTTCCAATGACAGTTTGAGAGACTCTTTGTTTAACTGTTCATGCACTCATGTCTACACTAAGGCCTGTGATGAGGGGTCACAGGGTGCTTCATTTTATTGGGTCAAACGTTGCGTGAATCATAACTGGAGAGAAAACCTCTCCATTAAAAAAGAAATATCAAATATTGGCATCAATTTGTTGACATCAGTGTCACTACCAGACTGGTGGACATCACCATATTTAAAATCATCTCATTCGTGTGCATCCATCAGATCATGCCCACAGTGAGGGAGGACTCCGGCTTCTTCTCTTGCCATGCCATCAACTCCTTTGGTGAGGACAGAGGAATCATACAGCTCACAGTGCAAGGTATGACTTCACCTACATCAGCTGCTCGAAGAAAACAAACAAATGCTGTATCAGAACTTTTCAGCTTTCACAAATATTGCAGATACAGTAATGGCAAATTGCCATTTACCTGCCGTTACCTGCCATTTTTTAAGTTCAATAACACTGAAATAACAAAGTGATGGTCCCCCTTGTGTCTTGCAGAGCCCCCAGACCCCCCAGAGGTGGAGATCAGAGAAGTCAAGGACAGGACCATTGCACTGCGTTGGACTATGGGTTTTGATGGCAACAGCCCAATTACAGGCTTTGATATTGAGAGCAAGAACAAATCAGGTACAAGAAAGGACATTTATATTAGGGCTGTCAATTGATTCAAATATTTAATCACAATTAAGTGCATGATTGTACATAGTTAATCATGATTAATTTTCAAATGAATAGCACATTTTTTTATCTGTTCAAAATGTAGCTTAAAGGGAGATTTGTCAAGTATTTAATACTCTTATCAACAAATATGCTGCTTTATGCAAATGCGTGTATATATTTATTGCCCCAAACTGCATGTGATTGTCATAAAGTGGGCATGTCTGTAACGGGGAGACTCGTGGGTACCCATAGAACCCATTTTCATTCACATATCTTGAGGTCAGGTCAAGGGACCCCTTTGAATTTGGCTATGCCAGTTTTTCTTGACCAAAATTTAGCGCAAGTGTACAGCATTATTTAGCCTCCTTCGCAACAAGCTAGTATGACAATGTTTGTAACAAAAGATTGACAGCTCTAACATTAAACACAAAATGATTTCACATAGCGCTGGATAAAATGTGCAAGCTTGTAGAGAATGGTGTGTTTTAGTTGATTATCCCTGCATTCACTTTATCTCAGCGCTATGATTTAATATATTCTGTCCTAATGCACTTAGCTTTGACTTCTCCCCTGACTTTAGCAACCCCAATAAACCTCGCCCTCTCCCCTCTACAGCCTCCTGGGATACCGCTCAGAAGACCAAAGATGTCTCACCTCAGCTCAACCAGGCCACCATCATCGACCTGCACCCCTCCTCCACCTACAACATCCGCATGTTCGCCAAGAACCTGATCGGCAAGAGCGAGGCCAGCAACGAGCTCACCATCACCACCGACGAAGCAGGTGAGAATGAACCTGTCTGTGTTGTATTCTGTGCAGAGCTAAATCACGCGCAAATGATTCACACACTCACATAAATAAATGAACAAGAGTAAATCTGATGCGTTATTATGACACAACAGATCAGAGTAACAAAAACACGCGTGGAGAGTGAAAGACGAGAGGCAAAAAGAGGTAAAGGGCCAACTGAGTCAATTCATTAACAGCCTGGTGACATCAGCCCCATCGGCTCTGTTGCATTATTGAACACACGCTGACCCTGCACTAAAAGCAGAAAATTTCAATTAGCAGCCTCAGTAGTAAATGTCACACTACGGTCAATAGACTGAGGCTGGACCCCATCTGCAAATCAGCCCCCCCATCCCTTCATCTCCCCTCTCTGCCACCCCCCACAGAGCACTCATCGTCACCCTCAGCAGCAACCTATAAATACCACCATCACATTTGTTAAAATAGTCTGATCCAGACTCGCTTTTTCGTTCAGTGGGGTTTTGTGCAGAACAATGTTGTTTGCGACAGCTTTCTAAAGATATTTGAGACAGTTGTTGGATGTGTACAGTTTTATAACATGTACATGTTGGTGATCTGATCTCAGCTCCTGATGGACCACCTCAGGACGTGCAGCTGGAAGCCCTCTCCTCTCAGAGCATCCGAGTCTCATGGCGGGTAAGTTAATCCGACCCTGTGGGTTGAAAATGACCTGACCTGCTACTTTATTCATCAGTCTCTGACTACAATGTTTTAATTTGTCTTGTAAAATGTGGTACTTTTGCACTTAACGTAAAAAAGAGCAGAGACGTTCAACCCCATTGTCTCTAAAAACCTGTGTCATTCCCTCGTCAGTCACCCAAGAAGCACCTCCAGAATGGAGCTATCAGAGGCTACCAGGTGGGCTACAGGGAGTACAGCTCTGGTGGAAACTACCAGTTCAGTGTGATCAGCGTGGAGACCACAGGGGACAATGCAGAAAGCCTTGTGCTGGACAACCTGAAGAAGTTCACCCAGTATGGAGTCGTGGTGCAAGCCAGCAACAGCGCTGGGACAGGACCTTCTTCCACAGAAGTGGCTGCTACCACGCTGGAAGACGGTAAGATGGGAATACAATAGTGACGATGTAAAGAATATTCTGAATAAAACCATAACAAGAAAACATGAAAGTAAAGAAGGTCTGATACAACATAATAAAAAGACATTTGCTAAAAGTGAACACTAAGGGATACTGCAAAAACCAACAAAGTATTCTTCAAAGATATTAGATGTTAGCTGTGTCCTAACAGGAGTGATGCCAACACAACACAGCTGTGAATTAACTGTTCTCAAAGAGGCAGGCGGGATGGTTTCACTTTGGAGAGATTATTTGTGAGGATATATCACAGCCTAGTGGAGATCAGAGGGTGCTGCCTGCCTCATGTTGTCAGACCTCTAGTTTCTACTGAGATTCCACTGTTTTCATAGTCTGTCTCCTGGTCCTTCCCCCTCAGTGCCCAGTCGTCCTCCAGAGAACGTCCAGGCCACGGCCACGTCTCCGGAGGTCATCTCTCTGTCCTGGCTGACCCCTCCCAAAGACGCTCTGAACGGCAACCTGCTGGGTTTCAGGGTCATCTACTGGGCCAACCTGCCTGATGGAGGTACACATTTATATCTGTACTAGGGGCTGTCACTCGATTAATCACATGATTGTCCATAGTTATTCAGGATGAATCGCAAATTAATCACATTTTTTTTTTCATCAGTTCAAAATGTACCTTAAAGGGAGATTTCCTAGTATTTAATACTCTTATCAACATGGGAGTGGACAAATATGCTGCTTTATGCAAATGTATGTATATATTTATTATTGGAAATCAATTAACAACACAAAACAATGACAAATATTGTTCAGAAACCCTCACAGGTACTGCATTTAGCATAAAGAATATGCTCAAATCATAACATGGCAAACTGCAGCCCAACAGGCAACAACAGCTGTCAGTGTGTCAGTGTGCTGACTTGTCTATGACTTGCCCCAAACTGCATGTGATTATCATAAAGTGGGCATGTCTGTAAAGGGGAGACTCGTGGGTACCCATAGAACCTGTTTTCATTCACATATCTTGAGGTCAGAGGTCAAGGGACCTCCTTCGCAACAAGCTAGTATCACATGGTTGGTACCAATGGATTCCTTAGGTTTTGTAGTTTCATATGATGCCAGTATCTTCACTCTAACTTTAAAACTGAGCCCGCTACAACCTAAAAATCGCAAGTTGCATTAATGTGATAAATAAATTTGGCGTTAAAACAGATTTGCATTAACAAGTTATTATCGCGATTCCCACACAGAGAAGACTAGAGAGAGCGACCTTGATGTATCAGTTGGGTCAAACTGAGACATAAATAGTTCAGTTGTGTTACATCAGATTTGTTTCTTTGCTTACGTCCAGTCTTGAGTCAGTATTTATTTATCCAGTAATCTCTGCTTAATGCAAAGGTTATGAGCTAAAAATGTGTAATGAATGTTAATATAATGAATAAAGCAACAAGGATTGTTATTGATGCTAATTAGTAAGCTATAGCTTACCCAGATGTATTCTGGGTATCTGAGTAACCTCCACTACTGGCCCAAAGTCTGCATGGTCCTGTTGGAGTCAGACAGCATGCCATGCCACTGTTACATGCCGGCTTTGTGTCAGTGGGATTGGTTGTGACAGCGTTATTACCTTTGACCCCTGCACTGTCACATCATGTTGGCCTGCCTATAGAACGTGGACGCTCCAGACTTGACAGCCAGGACTAGTTTGCATGGCAACAGTCCGTAGCTCCGTGGATGAATGCTCATAGTTAGATTTCAGTGTTGTTATTTATAAATGGTTTGGCTTATATAGTATATAAATATAACATATATAATGGTCAACTGCTCACTATTCTATCTATACCACTCAATCCCAGACTAGAGGTTCATCAGTATGACAGAATGTAACGTCACTGACCAGCAGAGGGAGACACAAACCCTTTCTAACAAGCAGTGGTGCAGCATGCAGGTTGTAACAGTGTTGTTGGATTCAGCTCAGTTTCACAGTGGCTGATGTGTCTTGTTGGCTGTAGCGCAGAGGTCCAGTCCTACAAATGCAAAGGTCTGATGAAAGAGTGATGAAGTTACACGATCTGTCGGCCGAGTGTTGGAGTTTCCTCATTGGCCGTTGCTCTTTCAAAATAAAAAGGTCGGGGAACAGTTCTTTATGCAAATGAGCCCGTCCAGCTCACGAAACTTGGACCAAGCTGTCAAACTAGGGGATCTAGTTCTAAAATGAAACCAGATTCAGCAGTGGCATCGCCTATTTCTCACTTAAACTGTTTTCACAAGTAGATTTTCGTGGAGTGTTTAGACGGAATAACAGAAAGTTTACGATCAGGCCGCCATGTTGTTTCCTGTTTGAAAGGGCAGGCAGAAAACCAGAGACCAATCAGGTGCATTCCACGATAGAGTACGTCACCGCTTGCACGGCCAGTTGAGTGGAGCGGCACGTCCCCTAGTGTCCTCGCTGGACGTGATGGACATGTACCGCTGGATTTGACATTATAGACATGACCACTGACTATTTGTATAACAATTTAGCCACAAATTCACAGACTGACGTACAGTATATATACACACATACACAGTCCAGCCATATAATCGATTTTGACCGAGCCTTGTTTAGATAGTAAAAGCTCAGGGTTATATTAAGGTTACACTGAATATTTTCACTTGAATGGACTGCTACACAGGTATTCTATTTGCATTAATGTAACTTCCGGACGAGGGAACCAGAAGTGCTAAAATGCTAACTCATTTCTGGGTTTTAGGACTCATTCCTGCAGCACTTTAATGTGCTACAAATTCACGGTTTTGAGTTTCCTGATTTAAAATTGTTGTTTCCATTTTCCATCTAGACAGTATAACTGGATATCAATACACTACGCAAACACACACACACACACACACAATCATGCATAAATGCATTTACTGTACTGTAAAATGTCTGCAGTCTTCCAAGTGCGATGGTCGTTCCAGGCGTTTAATTGCTCATTAAAAGCCAAAGAAGAAGAGATGCAGCTGGCCTCATAGATCTCTAGAGAGAAGTGAAAGGAGAGAAAGAAACATTGTTAAGAAGTGATATGGACAGGGAGTGACACAGAGAGACATCAATAATTCAAAGCCTAACAGCTGAGGGTAGCAGGTTACCAGTGAAGGCCTGCCACCGCAGCAGACCTTGGACTCAGGGTTGTTTAAACTTTGTGATTGAATACGGCATTATATCCAAGGCTGTGCTATGACACCCTTGGGCCTGACATCTACTTTTATGTATTTGATGTGCTGTATAATATATTAGTCACATGTTTGGACTAGTGGCAGCTTGTCATATCGCTGCTGGGTTTATTTACAATAAGACACCTGCATTGGATAAGGCCTTTGACCTGAGGTGTCCTCACTAGATTTTATTTTACTCCCCCCACTCTCTCCTGTTTTCTGTCCTTCAGAGCTCGGAGAGATCCGGAACGTGACGACCTCTAAACCCTCTCTGGAGCTCGATGGTCTGGAGAAGTACACCAACTACAGCATCCAGGTGTTGGCCTTCACCAGAGCTGGAGACGGCGTTCGCAGCGAACAGATTTACACCCGCACCAAGGAGGACGGTAGGAAGATTAAGTCACCTCTCAAGGCCAGATAAAATCACAAGGGCAGCAGTCGCATTGCACTTGTCAAGGCGAGCTAGTGTGTCTCACTCGAGCTGTTTTACAGATATGCTCAGACTTGAGTTTGACTTGCTGCTGTGGGGCCTCAAGGAATTACAGTAGGTCTGATCTTAACATTAAATGGAGAAATGTCAGCTTTGCCAAATTGAGGCTATTTTAAAGCAGCGAATGAACCCCTGTGGTAAAAATGAGGCAAGGGAGCAGCAGGGTCTTAAATATGCTTATTAAATGGAGAGCTGTAACTGTAACTTACATGTAGCAGGAAGTCCCGTACAATATGACATTTGGCCATCTGTTATCTTGCTTTATTATCAGTGTAAAAAGCACCGTAAAAATCTTCTGAGTAATAATATTAGCTTAATGTGGGAAATACATCAACTGGATCATCTTTTCCTTTTAGTTCCCGGGCCTCCGGCGGGTGTGAAGGCGGCAGCTGCATCAAACTCAGTGGTGTTTGTGTCCTGGCTCCCTCCTCTCAAAGTGAACGGCATCATCAGGAAATACACCGTGTTCTGCTCCAACCCACACCCCACGGTATGCACGCTTAATAAGATATTAAATCAGACATTCAGCTCTTTGCCATAATTAAAGTTCCTGTATTAAATCTATGAACAATTTTAGCATTTTAATTGGTCGAATTTCAAATGAAGTGATCATTTACGAGTCGCTCGTGAGTCGTGAACCTACAGAGAATTATCACTGAATCTGCAGCTAGCCCACTGTACACTCCCTGCCCAGCACCAAACAGCAGACAGGCAGCGTTAGTGACTAGCCAGTGACCATAGTGGAGATTTTAGCAGCTTAAAAGCCAGATATTTCCCTAGGGAGTTAGTGGACAACAAAACAGAGCTGAAAGTAGAATCAATTTTGGAATGATAGTAGATTCAGCAGAGTCACTGGGTGTGTTCAGAGGTGGAACACACCTGAACTTGAAACCAGAGAGTAACCAGGCTGAAAGGCCTGAGGCCTGTACTACGAAGCGAGTTCAACATAGCCCGGGTATCTTCTCGTTATCTGGCTTATCTAACCCTAACAACCGCGATCCCGCTAAGCGGTCCTACGACGGTGGTTATCAACTCGCTAAATCAACCCAGGGTTTCTCAATCTGGCTGTGAGCGCGTTCACATGAAAGGGGAGGTGTTTGCAGCATATGACCAATCACTAACATGGACAAGTCTACTGTCAGCAGAGAAGCATATTATACAAACCAACTGTAATATTAGACAAATACGAAGAAGTTAAACACATACAGTAATCCAGACTAATAGTAACACAGTTGAAGCAGCCAAATGCAGGAAGGACAGCTGGCAAAGTAAAAAAAATTGCAGATATGTGAATGTGTAAATTAACAGACTTATAATATCACTGCCGCATCTAAAGCATGAGTAGATCTGACTATAATTACTGTGTGTATTCCGTTAAATTTATATGATGCTTATGAAACAGAAGAAAAGAACAGAGATAACTTCAATAATCCCCTTAGAGTCTAATGTGGTGTGTATGACAATTTACCCTTCTTTCAGCTGCGTCCTCGAGCCCGGCGGTGTGAAACAGACTTGGGAGCAAATAAACAAATTAATATAGGACCATAATTCAAAGCAGTAAACACCCACAGCATACAGCCAGCTGTCCTTCCTGCATTTGTGTAATATTATCATACGATCTGCGCACCGAGCTCTGATTGGTCAGTAGGCGGTGCTTTTTTACGAGTTGATCTATTATCTCAAACATAACCTGCTCCGGATCAGGTTAGGTGTTCAGCATAAGTTACCATGGCGATCTATCCCGGTAAGAAGTGAACCTCCGTCGTAGGACTGAAAACCCTGTAGGGTTAACCCTGAAGTTACCTCGCTAACCCCAAATCCTGCTTCCTAGTACAGGCCTCAGGTTGGTGTATGTGGGATTCACTAAAAATAGAGCTACATAGCTCATTGATGTGTTTTTAATAGTTTTTGGACGACAGTGGAACTCTATCAAACAGAGGAAAAGGATATCAGGCTTTGGATACGCATACAATACCTATTTGTAGGGTACATTAATTGTTGTAATGTCAACAGAAAATATAACAGTTTGATCTGTAGCACAGAGTTTTGACGATCCTGAATGTCTTCCCTCGCCCAGGTGAGCAGTGAGTTTGAGGCGGCCCCCGATGTGTTCTTCTACCGCATCCCCAACCTGAGCCGGAACCGTCAGTACAGTATCTGGGTGGTGGCCGTCACCGCTGCAGGCCGCGGAAACGCCAGTGAAATCATCACTGTCAAACCCATTTCTGAGGGTAGGTGGAGCTGATCTCTGGTACAGTTTGATAGTCAGTGCTGAATAAAGCTGAAATACTTGTACTGTGCTGTGTTCCACATCTGATCTATAAGCTGGCTGCCAGATTTACTGGTAAATAAAAAAACAAAGTAACCTCCTAAAGGTTTATGTCAGCCTGAGAAAAAGGCAAATGTGTGTCCTGATCTACGTGCCTGATGGTTGAAACACAAGTGCTATATTAGCAATAAGGAAGGAAATCACAGCATTTGGCAGCATGCAATGTAAAGTTATTGTAGTGGGTCCAAATGGTAACTTTTAATAACATTTTAAAGCTCAGTGTAGCAGAGTAAGTAGATAAACATTCAAACAGGATCCGTTGTTGGCGATTACCCTGCTTCACCCTCTTACCCCAACTCACTTCACCCATGTGGATGTGTGAACAAGTAGCTTATTGCTAGTACGTCCTTATAAGAAGACAGGTAAGGGGAGCATCAGCTGAATGTAAATAACCCTGTGTTTGGCCCTGTCAACACGTTACATGCTTGGTGAGAGCTGATAAGCTGATTGCATATGCTGATAGACCCCATGGTGTCTGGAGTCAGGACCCACAGCTCCTATCAGGACGTTCACATCCTGTCTGAGGTCTAGGTGATGGATGTCCCCTCCTTCCCTGCTCCACTGCTCAGATGGAGAGAGAAGCACCATCAGCCTGTGGCCTCTGAGTCTGTTTCCCTGACTCAGTGAGCTAAAGGGTTAGAGAGTAAATTAAAGGACAACAAAAATGAAAAAAGTCTTTCTGAAATCATTTAAAAGCATCTATTTGTTACTGCATCTCTTTGTGGGCTGATGAAGCATGTGTGTATTTTTGCAGCTCCGGCTCGGATCCTGACCTTCAACAGGACAGTAACGACCCCCTGGATGAGGGACATTGTGCTGCCTTGTAAAGCAGTAGGTGATCCATCCCCAACCATCAAGTGGCTGAAGGAGATGTGAGTACAGTACACATGCAAACATGCAGTAGATGTTGTTAAAGATGAACACAGTACATGTGTATACAGTAGGACTGGCAATCGATTCAAAAATGTAATCGCAAATTGATAGCACATTTTTTATCTGTTCAAAATGTACCTTAAAGGGAGAGTTGCCAAGTATTTAATACTCTTATCAACATGGGAGTGGGCAAATATGCTGCTTTATGTAAATGTATGTATATAATTATTATTGGAAATCAATTAACAACACAAAACATAACAAATATTGTCCAGAAACCCTCACAGGTACTGCATTTAGCTTGAAAAATATGCTCTAATCATAACATGGCAAACTGCGGCCCAACAGGCAACAACAGCTGTCAGTGTGTCAGTGTGCTGACTTGACTATGACTTGCCCCAAACTGCATGTGATTATCCTAAAGTGGGCATGTCTGTAAAGGGGAGACTCATGGGTACCCATGGAACCCATTTTCATTCACATATCTTGAGGTCAGAGGTCAAGGGACCCCTTTGAAAATGGCCATGCCAGTTTTTCCTCGACAAAATTTAGCATAAGTTTGGAGCGTTATTTAGCCTCCTTCACGTCAAGCTAGTATGACATGGTTGGTACCGACTCCACTGGTTTTCTAGTTTCATAAGATGTCAGTATCTTCACTCTAGCTTTAAAACTGAGCCCGCTACAACCTAGAAATTGCGTTAATATGTTAAAGAAATTAGTGGTGTTAAAACGACTTCATGTTAACTCGTTATTATCGCGTTAACTTTGACAGCCCTAGAAAATACATTTGTATACTGTTACCAACAGTAGTTGAATTTGTCTCAAACTTACCGTGTGACTCTGAAAACATAACGCTAAACACATCTGTGTTTCAGCAATGGAACCCCAGCACCTGTTGTGATTGACAGCCGGCGCAGCGTCCATGGTAACGGCAGCCTTGTTATTCGCACGGTGAAAGCAGAGGATTCTGGGAACTACACCTGTGTGGCCAGTAACAGCTTTGGGTCGGACAAGATTGTCCTCAACCTGCAGGTTCAAGGTAAGACACACAACAAGACTACATGTGAGCCTGCTGCACCTGTGGATTGGTGTTAATGCATTTACACACCTTGCAAATGGGATGCAAATACACTTTTCAGTTCTACACATTTTTTCTCCTGAGACTAGTCCTTACGATCAGTCATTTGGGGGCTCTGTCTGTTTTCTTTGCTTCAGTTCCACCTGACCAGCCTCGCCTCACAGTGACCAAGACAACCACCACCTCAATAACCCTCTCCTGGATCCCTGGAGACAACGGAGGCAGCTCCATAAGAGGTCAGACAGACACTGTTTGTCTTTTTCACTGCTTTTGTTTCTGTTTTTTCTCCTGTTCATTAAAATAATAATCTGTAAGATTATTATTTAAATAAATGTCTGTTAAGTCACTATCCATCTCCGAATGAGGTAGCACAATGGTGACTGAGCCTATGGTCCACTGATGAAAGCCCTTACATTTGCAGTATTACGATCTGGGTCCAAAAACACACTTACCAGTTACCGCTTACCACCATAGGTGCCACCAAAGAGAAGAAACGAAACAGAGATCTTTGTGATTGTGACTTTAACATTCATTTGTTTCCAGGCTACATCCTGCAGTACTCGGAGGATAACAGCGAGCAGTGGGGTAACTTTGCCATCAGTCCCAGTGAGCGCTCCTATCGGCTGGAGAACCTCAAGTGTGGCACCTGGTACAAGTTCACACTCACAGCCCAGAATGCAGTGGGGCCAGGACGCATCAGTGAGATCATTGAGGCAAAGACCCATGGGAAAGGTACAGTATAAACAAACAAGTTTTCTTTTGAGAGGCACATAATACTAGAGTTGATCACTTAGATATTGAGTAAAGTATTTTAACATTAATAACACTTCCCAGAGGCTTTATTTGTTTTATTTGTTGTTGTTGTTTTGCTCAGTAAGCTTATAGTGATAAATACAGTATAATTTTCTAATTGTTTAAAATATAATATAACATTCTTCTAAATCGGTAGAAAAACATCTGTTCTGAGAATTAAGTTATATAATAAAGTAATTTTTTTCAACCCATATTGCTTTTTTATTTTCTAATGTAATTGATTATTAAAGGGTTACATTTTACATTTTATTAGAACGGAAATTATTAGAACTAATAGGCAACTTAGAATTAATCGTTATAGTTATCGCCATTTTTTAAGCAAAAATACCAAAAATTCACAGGCCACAGCTTCAGTTTTGGTTCCAAATGTGAACGTTTGAAGACAGTAAATAATTTAGTAAATATTCAGCAAATTAATTGATAATGGAAATAATTGTGAGTTGGAACCCTACATTTCTTCTTGTTACTTGTAATTTTCAGTCACCACTAAGCGTGCCTGGTTGCCCTGGTTTCAGTTTTTTATTCTTACTATCTTAACACACGGAGGCGTTCCTTCCCCTCTCTCTACAGAACCTCAGTACGCTAAAGAACAGGAGCTGTTCACCAGCATCAACGCCACCCGGGTCAAGCTCAACCTCAATGGCTGGAATAACGGCGGATGCCCCATCACCTCCTTCACCTTGGAGTATCGGCCCGTAGAATCGCCCACGTGGACCACGGCGCAGCGCACCTCCCTCACCAAGAGCTACATCCTGTACGACCTGCAGGAGGCCACCTGGTACGAGCTGCAGATGAAAGTCTACAACAGCGCCGGCTACGCTGAGAAGAGACTCAAGTTTGCAACGCTCAGCTATGATGGCAGTGAGTTAACACACTAGCAGGGGACGGTACCGTTTCCAACTCATTTCTTTGCAGAGAACAGAGTCACTGAAATATCTGTAATGTCCTGCTGAAAGCGGCAGGGAAGTTTACCCGCAGTTCCAGAGCTGGTATAATAGGAACACTGACGCTCTGACGATTGAACAAGTAGAGAATCTGTTATAAAACACCTCTGATTCCAGTACCTACTGAGTCTGGCTAACAGTAGTAGTTTGAGGAAAGAGGATTAAATCACTTTTTCTGTTAATGGCAGAGCTCGAGGTGATAGAGGCTCCCGTGATGAATTGGGCAAAAAAAAAAAAACATTTCATGCTGACTCCAACGGCTCTAGCTGGTTTGTGTGTCGCTGCTTATGACACCTCCATCACAAGCCTCCTGGATACCACTACATGAGTCAAAGGAACAGTGTGCAGCATTTCAGGGGATCTATTAGCAGAAATGGAATATAATATTCATAACTATGTTTTCATTGGTGTATAATCACCTGAAACTTAGACCGTTGCCGTGGTATTTGACCTCCAAATCAGTATTCAAATGCTTAGTTTTTCTTTTTTTTTATACATAAGTGTTTAATAATAATGTATAAATCCTAAAATAGCCCATGAAATAAGGAATAATCCCACAATATTATTGAAAGTCAACATTAATTATCATGAGTTATTCTTATTAAGAGGCTGAGCATTTAGCTATGAAGGATGAGTTCATTTAAGTACAGTTTGGCAGGATGGGAAGCAGGTATTACTGCCCATTCGGCTAAAGGTCGGGTGCTGATGTCAACAGAATGCAGCAGCTTGGGGTGGAACGCTGTACGTGATTGCTTTAGAATAAAATGATAAACTCTTGAGCTTTGAGCTGCTGATGGTCAACTTTTATACAATATGATAGCTGTGATTCAGCAGTTGTCATTCAATGACACAAATTAAATGGTTTTCTTTGTGGGATTCCTACACCAACACTGTTCTCTTTCATCTTCTTCCATGTGGGTTGAGCACTAGCATCTGTCATAACACACGTCCTATGACTTCTGCACAGGCACCATCGCACCTTTGGTGAAGGCACCCAACGTGAGCGAGGACCACTCTGGGGGCGGCGAAGGTTTGAAGATGATGGTGACCATCTCCTGTGTGTTGGTGGGCATCGTTGTAATCTTCATCGGGCTCCTGGTGCTGAGGAGGAGGAGGAGGGAGCAGAGGCTCAAGAGGCTCCGAGGTGAGATGAAAGAGGTCATCTAACACGACAGGTTTTAGCCTCTATATCCTCTCATGTGCAACAAGCAAAATTATGTTTTCTGTTTGTTTTCCAGATGCAAAAAGTTTGGCTGAGATGCTCATGAGGTAAGAATGGTCAAGAACTATCTGACTTCAATAAATTACGACAGGAGTTTCTGACAATTAAGTTGTTTTTTTTTTGTTTTGTGCTCTCCAGTAAAAACACACGTCCAGCAGAGCCAATTAACAAACAGCAACAGACGCTCCGCATGCACATCGACATCCCCAGAGCCCAGCTCCTGATCGAGGAGAGAGACACCATGGAAACTGTTGGTAAGCTCACCGCTGTGTTTACCACTGCCGTATAAGAACTGAAAAGTAGTGCATACAGCAACAGAACCTGGTTATTGTGGTGCTGAGCTTGTTTTTGTTGCCGTCCCGCAGATGACAGGTCCACTGTGTTACTGACCGATAACGACTTCGGGGAGACCCAGAAACAGAAGTCGTCCACAGTCACCCACACAGTCCACTACCAGTCCCTGTCCCAGGCCACCGGTCCACTGGTAGACGTGTCTGATGCCAGACCAGGAACCAGTAAGTCCAGTACGGAAGATTTTTTTTAAAACTTCACAAAATGTAATATATGTTTTGTTTGTGCCGGTTGTTTTCCCAGATATGTTCCTTTAGTTATTTTGTATTTTTCCTCCATTGATGTGCCTTTTGTTTTCCTCTGAATGTTTTGGCAGTGTAGCAAAGCCTGAGAGCTAGTTCAGGCAACTCGGGTCACCACCACACTCACATGATATACTCTTAACACTGCAACATATCCAACATTGGGATCATGTACTTAAAGGTGCAGTTTTCTTGTAAACAAACATTTCGAAAACAATTTCCTTCCTCAAAGAACATTTGCAAAGCCAGGTTTTATTTTATGTCCTGCATTGTTTATTAGCTTTCAGTCTTCTTTTTCTTCACTGCCTTTGCTGGCATATTGCTGCATATCTCGGAGCATTACTCCCATTTTTATATAAATATTATCTACGTTCACATAATAAATAATTCCGCAGGAGTTGACTGTCTGAACTGTTGCACGGTAGCCTTCAACTTTCTCCCATGACAGTGGATATATAATTTCTAATAGAAAAATGGGTTTTTCTGGCATGCATGAAATGAAGGAGGTAAATAGGGGTTGCTCCGATTAGCCTCTATATCCTCTCAGTGCAACAAGCAAAATTATGTTTTCTGTTTGTTTTCCAGATGCAAAAAGTTTGGCTGAGATGCTCATGAGGTAAGAATGGTCAAGAACTATCTGACTTCAATAAATTACGACAGGAGTTTCTGACAATTAAGTTGTTTTTTTTTTGTTTTGTGCTCTCCAGTAAAAACACACGTCCAGCCGAGCCAATTAACAAACAGCAACAGACGCGACTGTAAGCTCACAGCTGTGTTTACCACTGCCGTATACGAACTGAAAAGTAGTGCATACAGCAACAGAACCTGGTTATTGTGGTGCTGAGCTTGTTTTGTTGCCGTCCCACAGATGACAGGTCCACTGTGTTACTGACCGATAACGACTTCGGGGAGACCCAGAAACAGAAGTCGTCCACAGTCACCCACACAGTCCACTACCAGTCCCTGTCCCAGGCCACCGGTCCACTGGTAGACGTGTCTGATGCCAGACCAGGAACCAGTAAGTCCAGTACGGAAGATTTTTTTTTAAATATTTTACAGTGGAAAATCTGTTCATGTTTTACAAAGGGTTTAACCTGAGTCAGGCCATATAACAACGATTGTAATCATATCACATCCTACATGGTCAGTAGTAAACAGCTGTTAAATAATAATAATAACTATATATTTTTTATAATGCTGGTATTCGGTACTCGATATCGGCCGATACAACAAGTTCAGGTATCGGCATCGGGAAGGAAAAAATGGTATCGGAATATCTCTAGAAGTTGAGGAAGTCGGAGTCACTAGTGCTTTAGATTTATTTTATTTATATTTTTTTATCCTCAGCATGTCCGACTCTATTATTCCTGTATTTCTCACATGATTATATGTCTGCAAGGTGTGACCCAGCGTGACTTTAGTTGGTAACGTCTGTCAAAAACTCCATGTGTGTCCAGACGAGAAATTTGCAGGTTTTTTGGAAATTTTGATGGCAACTGATATTAAATGCAGGGAATTTGTATGATTATATAGGGTAGTATAGCATTATAATACTATTACCACTGCTATCATGACCAGTTCATTAAGTTTCGTCACGCCCTTCCCATGACCTCCATAAACACCCTGCACTCTCCTCCTCCTTCTCAGACCCTACAGCCCGCCGCACAGCCAAAGCCGGCCCTGCTGCTCGCAACCGCTACGCCAGCCAGTGGACCCTGAACCGCCCTCACCCCCCGGTCTCCTCCCACACTCTCAGCACTGACTGGAGGCTGCCCACCCCCAGAGTCGCAGGCTCTGTGGACAAGGAGAGTGACAGCTACAGCGTCAGCCCATCTCAGGACACAGGTAAGCGACATATCTGGACACAGATGCTTTAACAGTGTAACACAACTCGTCATCTCTAACGACAAATCGGTATCAGTAACTTTAACAATGTGACATCCCAACAATTCTGCCACTAACTCTTAACACTAATCCCTCCACTAACCCCCCGGCCCATGTCCAGACCGAGCGCGGAGCAGCATGGTGTCAACCGAGAGCGCGTCCTCCACCTACGAGGAGCTCGCCAGAGCCTACGAGCACGCCAAGATGGAGGAGCAGCTGCGCCACGCCAAATTCACCATCACCGAATGCTTCATCTCTGACACTTCCTCAGAGCAGATGACGGCGGGCACCAACGACTACACCGACAGCCTCACCTCCAGCACGCCGTCCGAATCAGGCATCTGCCGCTTCACTGCTTCCCCGCCCAAGCCTCAGGACGTCAGCCGGGTCATGAACATGGCCGTGCCCAAGGCCCACAGACCGGGTGAGGCCACAGATCTGTCTCGGCCTGAACCCCGACGGCATGCTAACCTTTAATTGCAACTGGCCTCATTATGGTGCTGATAACACTAATCCCTAAACTTCAACTTCCTGTCTAATACTGATATCCGACAATTAACTGTGATTCTAACACCGACAGTGAAGCCAGATGAAGTGTTGCAAAATTTATTCAAGTCGATGATTATCTCAGTTAAGTTCAGCTTAAAAGTCTTCATTAAGAGAGAAACTGGGGAACCATTAAATCAAAAATCCAATCTGAGTTAAATACAAGAGGACGTTCCAAAATATTAGACCATTAATATTTCACACCGCTGACTAAAAAGTCATGAGAATTAATTTCTAATCTAGCAAATCTAAGCTAGGAAACTATGGAACAAAGTCAATTTGATTTCATGTATGATTGAGGTTTTACACCGAAATAGATGCTAATGAGACGCTGCAGCCAGACAATCGTTTTAGATGCAGCATCCAACAGAATCCACTGTCAGAGAAGCAGATCCAACATCTTCTACAGAGGATATTAAATCCTAGCTATAGTCATATAATAGTGATATTGTAACAGTGAGTCAACGGTTGACGGGATGAAGGTTGAGGGTGAGATCTAACAGTTAAACTAGATGAGGTCGGAGTCAGAGCAAGGACACAGGAGGGCAGCTTTAATGTCTGTGTGATCATACTGAATAAACTCTGTTGATTTATTACGTTGATAAACTGACAAAGCTGTATTTTCATCACCTATGAAGGTGAGTAAATATGGAGGACGGAACCGGCCAAAATCTAAAATAAATGAATAAATTATTAAGTAACTCAATAAATAAACAAATAAATAAATATGTTAAATGTAGAAAAATAATATTAAAAATATATTTATTTAATTTTTTTATTTAATAATGAATTGATAAAATTTGACAAATTGATATTTCTATTTTAATTTGCTTCTCTATTTATTTATCTTTGTATTAATTCCCATATTTATTTACTAATAAATACATGAATAAATAAAAGTGAAAATTAAACAGAGGAATAAACAAATACGGGAATTAATACAAAGATAAATAAGTAAAGAAGCAAATTAAAACGGAAATATTCACATTTTATCAATTAATTAATGGCTACATTTAATTTTAATATTATTTTTGCTAAATTTAATAACATACTTATTTTTTTATTGAGTCATTTATTTATTCATTCATTTATTTTTTTATTTTGGTAGGTTCTTTCCTCCGTAAGTAAAAAGATGGACTCTTCTAAAACAAACACATGGAGGCAGCTCCAAGTGGAATGTTAGCTTACTACGGCTACTTGATATTTATAACTGTTTAATGCTATTTGAATTCTTACATTTAAGATTGAAGTTAATAAATGAAATATGTTGGATAGTTGAGGTGATATTGGACAGGAATGTTTCTCCTGTACCTAACTCTGATCTGTGTGTTGTCCTGCAGGGGGCGAGTTGGTTCACCTTCCTCCGTACCTGCGTATGGACTTCCTGTTAAACCGAGGCATGTCCTGCTCGGGGTCGTCCAGGGGGACAGCTAGTGGGGAGAGAGCGGCCATGGGCCAGGCCTGTTTGGAGCCCCAGAAGAGTCGCTCGCTGAAGCGGCCCTCTCGCATGGCGCCGCCGACGCCCACAGAGGCCCCTCAGGCCAGCAGGGACCCAGTGGCCCAGTGGCAGCCCGGCACTGCAGCCACACTCCCCCACAGAGAGGGCTCGGAGCTGGCCCAGGCCGCCAAGCTCAGCACCTCCCAGGAGTCCCTGCTGGACTCGCGAGGACATCTCAAACAGACCAGCAACCCCTACGCAAAGTCCTACACGCTGGTATAACAGCAGGGGCACCTAGGGCGGGACTAGAACTCACTCTAACACTGGACTTAACACTCAAGTGCAGTAAACTGACTTTCACCACGCAGTTCTGTATATACGCCCCCCCCCCCTCCAAGGGCGGGGTCACTTTTACTAATCTCCTTTTATTTATTTTAGAGCTTTCTTTTATCTCTTGTTTGTATTTCTTTTTATTTTATTTTTTTGTTTCACTTGAGGAAAAATTCACTCATCGGAAACGACTCCAGCCGGAGTTTTGCCAAACTAATTGAGTAACGAGGGAGCATTATTTATTCTTGATTCTTGTTAATTCTTTATAATTAATCAGTGATTATTAATTGTTAGTTGCCAGCTATTAATGATCATTAATTATTGATTACCAAATGATCTATTATCACCACAATGTTTTCATAAGAACCCGGACATCTTTTTTTTTTTTTTCTGGAGTGGAAGATGACGATTTGGAGTCATTTTTTTCCTATGGAATATCCTTCTGAAACACTGAATGAAACTCGGGAGAAATCTTGGAATGAAAGCAATTGACACCAGTCCAAACTTTTCAGCTGCTCTCAAATTGTTACTTTTTTTGAAGAAAAAAAAAATCTATTTCCTATGGATGCATGGGGACTGACCAATTAAAAAGACAATGAGGATTACGATCGTGGCTGGACAGCCCAGTCGAGCATTTTGTCACACTATGAAATGATCCAATGTGAAGATTTATTATTCTTATTACTATAAATATATATATAAAAAGAGAAATCACTTTTATTTGTGGATATTACAGGGAAGAATTGATTTGGTTAATAAAGTCCTTAGTCATGTTTGCACATATCTCGTTTTAATTAGGAAATGGAGTCTCTGTTGATCTTTCTCTGTGTCCCATTCTCTGATGGTGCAATATGAAAAAAGATATGAAAAGTATATGAAAACTATTGCTCTATACTGTACTGTAATGATGAAAAATAACTATGTTGTGAGTATACTTACAGGGCCGGACACACTCCAGCTATGTATTCAGGTGTAGTTTACCACTGCTTGTTTGCCAGGGTGGTAAATGATGTTAGCTAGAATAGGGAGGGTTTAGAATGGTTTGCACTTCACAACACCCCGACTCAAGTGTGTCCAGATAGATCCCCTTACTCTCAGTGCACTAGGTAGAGTCTTCAGGGCTCTCTCTCTCCTCAGTAGATTTACTGTTGCTGCATTGCAGTGATGCTCCTCTACAGGGAAAAAAAAAAAAACGTGAGACAATCCAGCAGAATCCCCCCTTCAAACCAAACCTATAATGTCTATGGGAAATATCTAAAAAAAAAAAAATGTGGATATACGTAAGAAGCTGTTTTTTGTTCCTGTCTACCCTGGCCCATTTCTGTTCTTTCTGTTTCTTTGAGTTAGCCTGAAGGGAGAAGAGTTTGATCCAAAATGCTGTGAGGTCATTATGTCAGTTTCTATGATTAGTTTCTATGATTAACTGTCTTCATTATGATTATACATTTTAACGAGAAAAAAAATGTCACTTTTTATTTTTAACATGAGTGTTCACCATGGTGGCACTGGAATAAAGAGAAACTAACACAAAGTTCAAATTTGATTAATAAAATGGCTGTTCCCCAAAGTGTCCTCCACGGGTTTGACATGAGTGACTGGTGGTGGTGTGGAGAGGAAGCACGGAGAGCGGGTCGGGGCTCTGCTCTCTGGCCCCGAATCCTCGCCTTATTTTCATTCTGACAGCGGTGAGACGCCCTAAACGTAGTCAGCGGTGTCTCAGCAATGAGGTACTTTTAATGTTGGTCAGTCAGATCATCTTCTGTGATTCTGTAGCTTCTGTGCCTGCAGGTGGCAGTGGTGTAAAGAGTTACGTTGCTCACTAATCCATCCTCTTCCATTAACTTTCATCCCAAATCTTTGCAGCCAACATCAGCCTGCTGTGTGAAGAGTGCAATCTGGAAACGGCCTCTCTGTGAGGTTACAGCAATCTGACATCTTTAACCCTCGGAGACCCACAATAGTTCTGTTGTATTTTTTTTAGGGGGGCGAGCACTCCTGTCCTGGAAGCTGCTCAGAAACACCCTTATTGTCAATCTACCTAGGAAAGCCATCCATCCTCTGAATGCTCTAGGTCTCTAGTTTGTGGCTGTAAAGTTTCATGAGGCTTTGATTATCCTAGAGGTCACCAAAGGTCATTTATACAGGGAGGTCAAATAGTTAAAAAAAAAAAGGTCTCACTACAATGAACTGTCTACTATGGGGACTAACATCATCACACATGAATACAATTGGGCTCATTGGATCCACAAGAGTCTCAGCTTTACAGTGATACCCAACTTATGTAATTCCAAGACTGTTTAGGGACCCCAGTATGCAGAAATATTCAAACACATAATAGGTAAAATAACACATTTATGCTGCATTCAAAAAACTGCATGTTTTTGCCCCAAAACCATAGAACCCATTTTCATTCACATAACTTGAGGTCAGAGGTCAAGAAACCCCTTTGAATATGGCCATGCCACTTTTTCCTCGCCAAAATTTAGCCTAACTTGGGAGCGTTATTTAACCTCCTTCCCGGCAAGCTGGTATGCCATGGTACCAATGGATTCCTTAAGTCTTCTAGTTCCATATGATATCAGTACACTTCACTCTAGCTCTAAAACTGAATCTGGTACAGCCTCTGAAAGACAATAAAGTCAAAATAATAAAGGATCCAGGCATTCTAAAGTTAACAAACTCAAAAGGAAACACATTTTTAAAACACTTAATGGTGATGCAGTTTGTATTTCTGAGACATTTTGTTGTTTTTCTCCCAACCAATAATTTCTTTCCCAGTGCATGCTGGGATAAGCTCCAGCCCTCTTAACCCACAAGAAGCAGGTGAGGAAAATGAATGAAAAACTGAGTTTGGACAACACAACCTGAGAAATCAATTTCCACACCGACACCAACGGAGCCTCAAAGGACCAGAATGTGATGCAGATAGAGACATGTTGTATTTTATGGGATGTAGCTATAAATAGGAGCTGTCTCCCAAAGCCACGCTACCCACTACTTCTAAGCAGCAGAGTCTGTAGTGTATTCACACTGGAAGAGTGACGAAATAAACAAGCTATAGACATGTCCACGTGCTAGTCTGTAAACTAGCTATACTGACCTTACATATCCACAAAGCCATGACCCCTTCAAGCACTTGGTCACCACCATTTATGGCATAGCTGTCAAAGGGCATTCTGGGAAATGATTTCAAATTAATTTTAATTTGCAGGATTAAATCATTATAAAATGTGCTGAACATCGATTGATTAAATTCATAAGCTTCTGAGGGTAAATCTCTCCTTTAAAGGGGAACGCCCCAAATTAAGAATGTTATTTCCATGGCATATCATCGCTTGATATTGTTCTCCTCCCATCCCCAGCTTCATGCATCTCTGAACCAGCTCTGTACCCAATCAGAAGGCTTCCTTTTTTTGCTGGATCATCCAGTGAATAGCAGTCAGCGCTGTTTCAATTATATGACTACAACCATAAAGTGGAAGTGCATTTCACAAATGCCAGATTTCGAGCAGCCACTCCTCTTTCACTCAGCGTACAGCCGGTGTCTCTCGGCCTCGTAGTGACAGCAGCTGTCGAAAACACAAACAGAAAGTCTATAGAATTTTACTTTACCCATTTTAAATAAATACTCCTCTGTGTTTATTATCTACGTCAACCAGTTACATAAAAGTTACTACGAGTATGCATATGAATTTGGCTGATTGTCACCAGATTACACTGTCACTTGTTAAACGGAAACACCTGTACATTGAGGAACAGAAGCCTGAGGAGCAGGAGGAAGAAGTTCAGCCATCATTCTCAACCGTATAATGAAATGTGTTTGTGTTTCGTGTGAGAGTGAGTGTCTGTCCGTCTGGTGAGGATCTTTGTGTGGCTGTGTTTTGTGTCAGAGTGAGTGTCTGTACGTCTTGTGAGGATCTTTGTGTGGCTGCGCTTTGTGTCAGAGTGAGTGTCTGTCAATCTGGTGAGGATCTTTGTTTCCAATATAGGTGCTCTCTCTCTCTCTGATTGGCTGGAGGTGTGGGTTCGGTCTGGGGTGTGTCGGCTGCTGATTGGTCCAACCTTCATCTCTGCAGTTTATACACAATCAGGTAGTCTGACAGCAGCCTTGTTCTGTCCTCAGCCTCCAAACATTTGTATTAAAGCTGTGATCTAGAGGTGAATCAGTAGCCTTAGTTCCCTAGTTGGCTTAATAATTGTGTAAATTGTTGTAGGTTTTCTTTGTTGCTGTAGATAGCACTTCAGTGGTAGGGGTGAACTGCCATCTCTTTCTTTTATAATCTTTTCTCCTGTTTCTGCTGTATCCTAGGCAGCCAGATTTAGTAACTGTCATTTGTTTGCTTGTTTATTTTGTTTAGGGTTAGTCTGATAAATGATTTTGTTTGTTGTTTTGGCCTTTTTTCACCCTGAGTTATATTGTTTAATTTTATTGTTTGTTAACTTGATTTTTAGTAATAAATCTTTTTTACTAAACTTAAAATTTAGTCCTGCGACTGTAGTTTGGGGACCGGAGAGGGAACGTCCTTTTATACTTCTATTTTGCGCTCCTACCCCCCTAGACGGGGGTGTAACAGGCCCCTCGTCACCCTACTGTACCCATAACAAGGCCTGCTGGTGAAAGACTCTTTTCAACTATCACTTGGATTAAAAACTGGCATCAGGGCATCACATCAGACTGAACTCTTTGTCACTGCTCACCTTTGAAAGGGACTATGAAGTCCTTTCAGTGTTCAACACCAAGAAGCCCCGTCGTCTCCTGCTCGAATCATCAAAAGTAAGATCATTTACAATGATGGACTAATGGCCTATTTCATTATTATTGTTGATTGGGTAAAGTTTTTGTTCGGTGTACAATTTGATTTTATGCTGATGTTGCTGCCAGCTGTGTATGAATATGTGGCCGCCGTGCCAGGCTATGTTAAAGTGTATTTGTTAACATTAATGCAGGTGATCTGTCCATACGCTTGATTAAACTGTGTGTGTGAATATGTGGCCGCCGTGCCAGGCTATGTTAAATTGTATTTGTTAACGTTAATGCAGGTGATCTGTCCATACGCTTGATTAAACTGTGTGTGTGAATATGTGGCCGCCGTGCCAGGCTATGCTATGTTATGCTATGTTATGCTGTTTATGTTTTTCTTGTTGGATCAGCTTGATTGTCCAGGTAGTAGTGTGAGTAGACCTACACACATAGGCTACCAGGAATTTGACTCTGGTTATCTTGCTCTCATTGTACGACGGAAATAGAAATGCAGCTAAAACATACATGTCAGGTGCCTGTAACATTACCTCTGATGATGATGTATAAGGCTTGCAGGATTAAACTGTGGTGCATGGCCTGTTTTGGTTGACATAAAGTTTAAACCTTTCAGAATCTTATAAGTAGATGTTTGGTCTTGGACGGGAGAGGCCCACCTGATTTTCTCTGTGCCCACCCTCACTGTGATTTCTGCCTACGCCACTGACCTGAACACACGATTCAGTGCCTGTATGGTGGAGAAAGAAACACTTGACATCATGGATAGCAAATTATTTATGTAAATGGTGAAAGTGCTGCAGAATAATTTGTAAATGTTGACAAAACTTTTCAAGTTTTGAGTTGTTGAGTTGTTCTGACTTAAGGGGGCATTCACGTGAATTTTCGGAATATTGTATTTCCGATTATTCCGACGCCACATGAATGCAGCACAAATATCCTATCTGGCCATGTTAATGAAAGTGAAACAGCATTGCAACGTGTCAACAAATGGAGCTGTGACTAGGGATATTTGATACACCACACAGTTGTACCGGCGGGGATATATAGACTCCAGTAGAGCACAGATGCCGTTTCCATGGTTGCCACGCATAGCTCCTGGCATTTACTCGCGGTGTGCTTGTCTGCATGAGGAGTGCAGTCAGACCCGTAGATCCAGGCGAGTACACAGGTGGAGTGTTGCTCACCGTCTGAAAAGACCTGCATGTACAAACTAACAGATAAACCGAACTGAAAACGTAACCTCTGACAGAGGTAACTATCTGTATGTTGAACTGAAATTAGCAGATGTGTTTTCTTGTTGGAAATGTGATCGTGAGTGACAGGTTGTATGTGGGTTTTGGCAGGCAGCTGCTGTCCCATCTTATCAGTACTGCGTACCAGCACAGAATCTTTTAGAGGTACGGAGTAGCGGACCGTACCGGCCTACCTTCATCCCTGGTCTTAGACCCTAGGGATAACATGAATTGTGAAAATGGGCGTAGTTCACCTTTAATAAAGTCACCAGATTTAAATGTCACCACTTCCACAAATGACACCAATATCTTATACTAAATCTTACCATAGGTGTAAAAAGTTGTAGTTTGAGCATTGTACAGAATTCCTTCCTAAACTAGTTTATTAATTGATGACTTTCCAGCCTGCCACCCTGAAGCTTCTGCCTGAGCCTCACACGTCTTGGCAGCTATATTGCTTCCATGGTCTTATATCAGGAGACAGGGGGGGGGGGGTTAGTAGAAGGAAGCATTACTCAGCATGACAACTATGTCTGCCATCCACCTCTGAAGTCCACAACAAATTAAGCGTGGTAACAGATTTACTTGCCGCCACGCTTGGCAGTTAATAACTGTTGTCATAAATAAGGTTGAGGCGCAGTGAATTCTTCCCTCTGATCAGCCTGAGAAATATGAAGCTGTCGCTGGCAGCGCTGCACGGGGAAATGACTGTGAAAATGTAAAGTAATAAACATGGATGTATGTCCTAGTGCAGAACTGGAGCTTTGAACACTGTGCCGTCCCGAAAAGTTTGCAGCTGACAGCTGGCGTTGTTTGTGTTCCATGTGTTGGATTCAAAGATCTTTTCTCCAATCAAATTCATTTATTGGATTGTTGACAGAAGGGCAGTGATTTCTTCTAGATTTGATCTGATGTGGCACTGAGTAATCTCTACAATGAAGTACTGCACAGCCTGGTTATAAATGCACTAGGGCTGTCAATTGATTAAAATAGTTAATGGCAAATCAAGCTGCAGTGGGTAGAATTGGAGCAAATGTGATTTTAAAAAGTTATTTTTTATAAAACGCTCACAACCAATCAGAGCCGAGCTGGAGCCGAGCTGGAGCCTGCCGTCTCTGTGCGGCTGTCAATCACTCGCAAACTCCGATCAAGCAGTCAAACTAGGCAGCACTGATCAAATATGAATCAATATTCTGTTACTGTAATGCCTATTTCTTGCGTAAAATGTTTTCCGAAACATCTTGTAGTGTACTGTTTAGCTGTAAAATGAGAACATTTGTGACCGATTTACCTCCGCCTGCTAGGTCGGTTACCTGCTTACATTTCCGTCTCTGTCCTTCTTGTCTCACGCCTCAGTCCTGACAATTGTGTTACTATAATGCATAAATTTGTCGGTTTGCCGGTCAGTCGGGTGGTTGAGTAACGCATATTTTTTATGTTGTGTGGGTGGATTGGCTCTCATAACGGACCAGTGGGTGCAACTGAACCGAGCATCATTAATTCATAATTAATTAATAAAATTGTATGTGAAATAAATTTGACTAAAACGACAGAAATTTTCAATATAATCTGATGATTTAACAGGACTAAGATTAAATGAAAAAAAAATAGCTGACAGAATTAAGAGAGAAAACATTATGACTAAAATCAAATGACTTTTCGGTGACTTAAACATTTTGAGTTGTCGTCGACTAAAACTATGAAGGATAAAAATGACTAAAATGTGACTAGAACTAATAAGAATTTTCGTTTTAAGACTAAATCTACAATAGCTGCCAAAATGAACACTGTGCCGAGGCCAGCACTCTCGGTTTCTTATGTTGGATACCATTGGCCATGTTTAATAGGGGATCATCAGCCAACCTCTATCACAGGGCTTGCTGCAGTGTTTACTTGATGCAGTGTTTACCACCTTCTACATCTTCAACCTACAATATCTAGATGAGGTGATTCATTTAATAATTTCATTCAATCTTTACAACAGGAGCTTGAGTTCATAACAAGGTCAGTTCAGTTAAATAACCCAAAATGCTTATTATATAATGCTTTTGTTGGACTTTAAAAAAAGAGATCGTTATAGATGGTAATAAATCCATTTTAATATGATCTACTGCACATGCTGCACATACTGTGTATAGTATAATGGACAACGTCAAGTCAGTTTCATTTACATAGCGCCAAATCATAACATGATACTTTTCATATAGAGCAGGTCTAGACCATAGTCTTTAATTTACAGAGAAACAACATTCTCCCTGCAACACTCCTAACAACTTGGTAGAAAGTAAATCAACTTGCACTCCTTTACAATGTCTTTATTTATTTCTGTGTGTGTGTCAGTGCAAGCTTGCATGCATAAGTGTGTGTGTGCTGGAACAATTTACATGTGTGTGCCAACTGAACAGTGACATGGTTTAAATCACGTTGGAACAAGGAAAGAAACGCAACTGGAATCTAATCACGAGCACAACATCTACAGTCTGACACAGCTAAGAGGTTCATGTCACCAGACGAAAAGACGTGATGGAGGAGAGACCTCCGACATCCCGATACAAATTAGACATTGATTTGATTTTAAAAGCATCAGTCACACGGCGTAAAAGCACTGGCAACTCTATGGGATCATTTTACCCAGCCAGAGGGAAATGCCATTAACAGACCTCCAGTAGAGCTGGAAAATCATTCGCCTTGCTAAGGCTGTCGATGAAATCATGACCCAGGTTAGAGTGTCAATCACAGCAATGCATGTGGCTTTATATTCCCCCTGAATTAAAGATAATCAGTGTTTGACAATTTATGAGAAGACTTCTTTTAGTTTGGTGTTAACATGGATATATTACACTGATTGTGACATGAGAAAAGCTCAACGATAAGCTCTACTGCAGCTACACTGCGACGTGTCATTGAAGTAAAAAAACACAAACGGCTAAATTATAGGAAATATTTAAATACACACAGAATTTGTATAATTTTGGTATATAATAGTTATTATAAGTTAGTAATTACACACAGACATTCACAAAGACACTATTTAGCCCCAGACCACCCACCACCCGACCTCCACCTTCAGGAATCCCACCCCCACCCCCACCCTGCCTTTTCAGTTCATGACGGTGCAGTTTGATTGACATGCAAGACCAGGCCCAGTCGAGTGACGGCGCCCGCTCTACGACTTCACGTCCTGCTTCTTTTTCTGGAATTTCCTGAACTGCGACTGGATGGCCACGGCGGCCTTCGCCGTGTCCGGGTTTTCCATGTCGATGTCAAAGTCCTCGGGGAGGATGTTCTTGTTCTTCTCATCTGTGGAGAGGAGATGGAGGGGGGGGGGGGGGTGAGGAGATGGCAGGATTGTTGTATGTCAGAGGTTCTATTTCACTCCGACAGAGGCAGTGCTTGACACTGGATGTTATCCATCTTGCACACGCGCAGGTCGAGTATTTAATATCAACATAGTGACATGTGACCTGGGATGACGTAGTGTATATAAGCCAACGTCATCATCATAGATGTCCCTTGTATCTTCTCGCGGCAGGTAATCCGCGGGTGCAGGTTGATGATAAGAAGTAGATAGCTGTTGACTTTCGCTGGGAGCCCTGCAACCGCATGGTCGGAGCTACGGTTTCGTCCTCCAAGGGCTGCGATTAGTCAATCACGGCTACACTCAAACACTTCCGGTGTTTTCGCTTTAAATTTCAGATAGGCTAACGACAGGTGAGCTAGGATAGAAAGGTGAGTATCCTCCCTTTGTTAGAGTTTAAGTAAGCTAAGTAACGTTTGTTGAGAGGAGTCTGTTTTCGGTCTCCTTTATTGTTTATTGCCGATGAGCTAAGTGCTTGTGCTTACAGTATCGGTGAGCCTGCGTCGGACAACGAGCCCGTTGGGGCGGTGTCGGCTATTTATTTTTCTTTCACATGGAAAAGCGTTAGGAAAAAAAAAAAAAATTCCTCAGTTGCAGTTATTTTATTGCTCACTGACTGGTGCTTTCACTTGTTAAAGTGTGTTTCTCCTTTGTTTGATGGAAAAAGCGACGCGTTGCTCCTTAACCTTCGCTCCCCAGTAAGTGGTTTCGCTTGTGGGTTAACTTCTTTTGTGGCTGCTGTAACGTTAAAGGGCTTCGGTGCCGTACGTTAAAAGGGAAGTTATTCCCTTCCCTGTATTTGGTTGTTCATTTTGTATGTTAACAGTCTACGTTAACAGTTTGCTGTTAAGCAAATGGATGTATTTTTTCTCTCTCTCTCTCTCCCTGTTACTAGAGAGTGCTTTCACTCCTGAGTAACCAGTTATTTGAGTAGATAAATTAATTAATTAATCTAATATAAGAGTATAATATCAAGACTAAGAATTATTATTCATATCGTGGCATCATGTTAGGAGAGCATGTTTGCCGTGCCTGCATGGCTCCGCTAGCTACTGATGGCCATGATGAATGCCCCACATGCCTCGGTGTTGTACACCTGAGGGAGGGGCTTTCCCACAGTCAGTGCATGAATTACAGTTTTATGCCACAGGAGCTGAAGCTAGCTCGATTAGCTGAGATAGAAAGGCAGCTCGAGGGCCAGCTGCCCCCACCTGGTATCCCTTCAAATGTGCACGGACTGGGCGGAGACGCTCCCCACCTTCAAAAAAGGCAAGGAAAGTGGACTGTTTGGCAACAATAACTAATGTCATTGCCGATCAGTCTGACATTCAATAAAAGGACAGTACAGAAGCCCACATATCAACAAACTGCTCTCGACTGCTTGGTCCTTTATGACAGAAGACAAACTCCTCTGATCATCTATTTATAAATAGCAGCAGACTTATAGTCAAACTTCTTTTTCAATATTCATACCATCCCCTTTAATGATCCCGTGTGAAGAGAATGAGACATGCCTCGGTGAAATGAGAGGAAAATGAATTGCTGCTGATTTAAAGGTTCAATATCACAAAGACATTATCATATAAAGCAAAAGCACATCTTCGGTGCTGAAGTGCCCAAATAATGCAACATATTCTCACTCCCAACTCATCGAATACCGCCGCTTGGTCAGTGCCCCTCGGCGTCGGAGATCGAAGCGCGAGGTACCCCTCTTACCTTACTTTTGGACAGACCAGGGACAGCGTGTCAATATACGCTTGTTACATGCATAGTGTCCTTTTAAAATAAACTTTTGTTTTCACAGGGTGTTAGCTTTAGGCAACACAACCACTTAGGTAGGGTTAGGAAACGGTCATCGTTGACGTTTACTTCACTGACTCACGGGGCTGATGATACTAATGACTCAAAGGACTGATGATACCGACGAGTCACGTGACCAAAGACTGACGTGACGACCACCGGTCACCTGGTTGAAAGTCCTGTGTTTGTTTGACCCATCCACCGCCCCTCCCACCAGCCCTGAGCAAACTCTCACGCTATTTCTACTACCTCACTTGCTCCGACCGTCAGATAACGGCGTGGGTGGGATTACATCGGACTTAGTTGAAAGCCCAGGTCGTCACACACCGTTGCTAAAGGGTGCCTCCGTGCGTCGGTTTCCGATGCCGAGGGGCGCTGACCAAACGGCAGTATTTGACGAGTTGGGAGCGAGAACGGGTTTCCAAGTCATTGCTGACTGCTCAAACACACAAAAAGCAGATAAACAAGTGCAAAGGTTCAGTTTTATGGGATGTGACACAGTTGTCATGCAGTACAGTGCTCCGTGCATGACTGTGCTGACCCGCCGTGCAACGTGTGCGCTGCAGCGCAAACGGAGATTTTTCCAAATGGCCTACTTACGTTTAGATGGAACCTTTTGTTGACCTTGAGGCCCTTGGATGACACATGTGCATGGCAATGAAAACAAATTCATATTCTATGATTGCAGAAGCCACACAAAATCTCTCTGTCTCTCACACACACACATTCCCTCTCTGAAATTACACCTGCTCCACGGGGTCGATGCCCTTTACACCACAGAGGGCGTAAGACTTTATAAGCCTGGCACATCACTGTTTCAGTAATGTGTTGTGCTGCTGCATGAATGAATCAAATTGCCACAATGAATGATGGGATTATTTCCATACGAGGTTTGGGAAAGGTCATGTTCAATTGGTTCCTGTGAGACTTTAAGCAACCTAAGAGTATATGGACAATGATTGATGACGGCCCAGCCGGAAGAATAGTGAAGTCAAGCAATGACTGTGAAAACTGAACCACAGGTTAGCCTCCAATATATTAACAAACAATGGGAAAAGAACATAGTTATTCCCTCAAACTGTGAACTAATGTGTCTATGGGAAAAGGGTAAATTACTGATTTTCATACAGACATGATGCCCTTTCTGTCAATCCCAACAGGACATGACAGATATCCAGTTGGCATAAAAAACATCTTTCCATTGAAAGATTTGCAAAGATTATGCAAAGAGGATCTTGATAATATTCATGATAAAGATGTTTGGAAAAAAAATGTTTCCTCCCATTCTCTTCTCTTTGTGAAGAATTCGAGGTGACACAATAGAGGATATTACATTGGCAACACAGAACACCTCATGTTCTGAACAAAATGGATCCTATTAGATCTCCTTTGTGTATTAAGTGTAAACTGACAGCTGGAACTTGCATGCATTGCTTTTAGAGTTGGATCAAATATTGGATTGTGTTTGTTGTGATTTCAGCCTTAAAATTACAGTGCAGATATTTACTACATATGGGGCATCAATAAAATCCATACCAGGTCCCTAGAGACAAAAGGGAAGATGACAAGAGGTTAGAGAATAATGGGGTAATAACATTGTGTTTAAGTGGTACTTAAATTAAAGTGCAAGTTTTTTTTTTAATTGCTTACCTATTAAATAATTACAAGGTACAAAAAGCAGGAACAGTGGGGAAAGGGGGTTGACATTGTAATTACATATGTGTTCTGAGTTCGTCCCACCACAGAAAAGTGTTATTAACCACCCAGCTAAATTTGAATGATTGAAAAAATCAGCAAGTATATAAAATTAGAAAATCATGAAAAAATAAGAAGTATTCTCTGCTCTGAAACACTGTGGGGGCCTTAAACAGCCTAACTACACAATTCAGTACTACATAGTTCAGTCTTTTCACAGTTTTCAGCACTTAATTTCTAACATGTATAATGGGTTAGGAAACAAATATCTGTTTTTACTTTACCCGGACATTAAATTAGTTATATAATGTATAATTTCTTGTATTTATAAATTTAACAAAAATTACTTGTATTATATTTGGTGTTAAAGGGTTATTGACAGTAAAAGTAGCTTTCCTAAACTGTACGTTTATTAGAGTGAATTAGAGTTCAGTAACTTTCCTAAACCAAAGACAAAGGAAAGAGGTAAAAAGTGTGAAAGTGTGAAAATAGGTAAATGTCAATTGAATGCAATTCACGCCCATATCAAATTCAATTAAGCTGCCTGAAATCCCCCCGATCACTGCCGGGATGTTTCCCTGCAGACTGAGCCTGAGCTGCAATACACTTCATCATCCGAGAAGTTGGGACAGAAATCCATTTCAACACGGGGTTTTAACAGTGTTATCAGCAGCCCCAGAGAGAGAAGAGAGGTGACACATGGTCTCCAGGTACACAGGGCTGCTTTATGTGCTGAATGGGACTGTGGAGCCATTTAGCAGTGAATGGGCTGCTATTAACCTGCTGCATCCATTGTGCTGGGAGAAGGTTGACTTCAAGGAGTGGAGGAGATTACCTACATTCAGTGATTCCTCGGTGTATTGTATCATATGCTGCCATGAAACCTAATTTTGTAGATGTGCAGACTGCAAATAGCACTTAAAAGACATACAGTATTTGCTTGTATGGTTGAAACTAGGAAACCTACAGCAGTTTGTGAAATAGTCACAAAAATTTAACACGAAAAAAACGAAACACAGGACTCTCGCCCAGGAGACTGGTGTTCTTGTCCCGCGTGAAAACCACAAGTCATAGTTGATTTATCACGTAACTTCTGTATTTCAGTTACAGCACTTCCGGAGTTATTTTAACCCAAACCACGATCTTTTCCTAAACCAAATAAGTGGTTTGTTATCTATGCCTAACCAAGTCGATCTTTACCTAAGCCGAACTAAGTAGTTTCATTTTGAAAAGACTGGAGCGGAAATTAACACGTGCGTCACGCGTTGCTGGACATTCGTAGGAAAATGCACAAAAAGTACCTTGTTGAACGTCGTGCTGAGCGTCACGAAACAAAAGGGAAATTCGTGTGTATGTACCAGAATCAAATAGATTAAATTTCATGACTGTTTCACGAACTGCTGTGAGACTGTGCTGCGAAACAACCTGCTAAATGTATATTCATGATGACATTAGCTTTTTTCAAAGCTAAGTTAGCATCTGTTAATTCTACAAGCCAGAGAGGAGATGTCAGACTAATTCACATTCGCCTCAACTGAGCTGAGGTCATGAAAAAACAGGATTCACTAGTCTGAGATTCATTAGAAACAGGCCTTTGTTCTTGCATACTCCAATTTTGCTAGGATGACAGTTCTGCACTTAACACCATTTATGAAATTTATGAAAAAAAGGATCCTGCCAAATACTGCAAGACCGGTTTTACCATTTATAACTCAGGGGATTTGAATTACATTATTATGCCAACAATACAATGGCCCAGTTTGCAAAGTAGGTCTCGTAGTTTCCTGTGAATTGCTACCATGGCAGAAGAAATCTTTCTGTTGTCATAACCTCTGTGGTATGTTGTTTCTCATATAAAAACACGATAGAGACTTCTCTGTCAAATTCTCTCTGATCTTACAGTGAAATAAGGTAAATTTTGGGATGTTAAGACATCAGAAAAAATAAGTCTGACGCGCATGCGTATACTATTTGAACAAATTGATTGATGCATCATCTCGTTTTCAAATTTTAAGCGAACATTTGAAATGTTGCAAAGAAGAAATGTGATTTAGGCGCGTTTCCATCAACTGTTTTGGAGTGAATAAACTAGCATAGTTTCGTCAGAAGTTGGTGGTATAGGCTACACTTTAAGCATGGCTGTATTCCGGCAGTATTCAAATCAAACTACAATCGGAAGAACTGTAGCATTAGTTTTCATTTGACCTTCACAATACTAATATTACAATGAAACTGTTGATGATAATTGAAAATCATACTTTCCATTATAACAAAAGGGCAAAACTCTAGCTAAAGCTTTGTTCTACTACTATATGTAATCTAGATGCTGTCTATGCTCCATACAAGCTTCAGTGAAAACAGCACATTAGTAATATTCCACATTTCTGCATGGTTGTAATTGAATCAGGCATAGCATGATAAAATACCTTGGCCAGCAGATGGTTTGCTGTTTCCAGTCATTGCTCCAGATGCTTGTCTCTGCAAAGAAAACAGAGAATAATATGATAGATGTAGAAAGAACACCCTTTGTCAATATGGGAATATAATAATAATAATTTTTATTCCACAAAATGCTCATTTGCAGTTAGTTAAACATTTAAATTAGAAAAACTTTGTTGATAACAAAACAAGATTCAGCACATTTCTTATGTCACAGAGAGAGCATCATAGGAAGTCATGGTCACACTGAACATGTTGCAGGGCGGCCTCTGCTCTGTATGAGGGGAGCTGGGATGAGATATGTTGATCTATAATCCATGTTTCTGCTGTAGAGGCTCACTCTGCCTGCTCCAACAGCTCCCAAATGTTCTCCCCTTACAGGCTGGTGCTGCTCTGCAACATTATAAGATGCACTCGGCTTCGAAATGCACACACATGCAGCTGACCAATCAGAGCAGACTGGTGCAGTCGGTATGAGAAAAATATAGCGTTTTTGAACATTAAAGTGTGTAAATGTTCTAGCAGAAACCCAAAATACAAGTATAAACCTGAAAATGAGCATAATAGGTCTTCTTTAACATTTTCCAATTATTCACTTCCTGTTTTTACCAAGACCAATGTGTTATCAATGCAAGAGCCTAATTAATACAGATGAGTGTTGTGGGTGTGATTTGATTTAGAGCAAAGAGCAAAGACCATCTCTCCAACTCGCCAAGCTCAACCTGAATTATTAATCCAGTGAACTTCAAATGCCAAAGTTTTGATGTATGCGACTCAAGTGGGAACAAAGCAAAATAAAACTGGCATAAGAAACCTGACATCTTCCTCCTATGTCCCCATGCGCCGTCACGAGAGCCAGTGGAAGAGAAACTAGTGTTGGCAGAGTGGCCATCTGTTTTTCTGTTTACACACAGAACTCAAAGTGAGTCAATGCCGCTGGGATTCCCAGCACCACGCAGACTCTCATCCGCCTGATTGTGCTCTGGTATTCAGCGGGGCATGAGCGGTGCCACACAGTGATGGCACCATACATCACACCTCCACCCACCAGGACACCAGCAAGCATCCAGACGTCCGGGAGCAGGGCGACAATAACATTTGATTGATTGTCTCGGTGCAGTCGAAAGATGCAGTACAATATCGAGAAATGAAGACAAATGCGCTGTAAGCTGAAATCAATAACCAGCTGCGGCTCACAACTTTTCGTGATGCTCGTTGCTGTCCTTTGACTCCATTTTCCTTTACTCTTCTCCATCCTTTTTTGTCTCTCCTGCTTTAGCCTTTAGCTTCAACTAGCCTTCTCATACTATAAGCAGATGGACCATGGTGGTGAGACACCAACAGGGGAGCTAATCCAAGTTCAAAGAGTTAGACTTCTTCCATATTAGGACACATTTAAGCTATTTGTAGACTTCTTGAGGGGGCTAAAATATCTCTATGAGGAGATGTGTGTGCTATTTGTGTCTTGTGGTGTGCCGTGTTGTGATGAAAGTATCCTGAGTATGATTATTTTTGTCTCTCTATCAGTCATGCCACCCTGTTACTGCAAACCATAAAAGTTGTGACTGAAAAGCAACACTAATGTCACCATATTCTCAGACAAACCACGGGCGATTCTAGGATCATACCTTAATGAGAATGTGATGTGTACAGTCGGGGGGGGGGGGGGGCTATATATTAAGCAGGGGGTGTGTGACATACTTGCCCCCCCTCCCGATTTTCTCAGGAGACTAATGTTTTTCATTGCGCTCTCCTGGTTTCCTCCCCGGGTCACAATTCTCCCGTATTTCACCTGATTTTTGGCAATTTTTCACATTTTTTTTTCCTTTCCGTTATCTCAACCTGTTTCTGGCACTTTACAGGCAATAGAGCTACACAAAATGTCTTTTAACGCTGCGGCGCAGTTTGAGCTACGCTCGCCACACATCGCAGCATCACAGCAAAGCCTTCATGGCGTGGTGCAAGTCATTGGAAATACTAGGTTTCAGAGTGCAGTGGTGCCGTTGTCGCATTGTGTCTGAAAGGACCTTCAGTGAGTGAGAGAAGGAGAGAGAAACGTCTTTATGTCTTAAGGTCAGAGGTCAAGGGTCCCTTTTGAAAATCGCCATGCCAGTTTTTCCTCACCAAAATTTGGAGCGTTATTTAGCCTCTTTCACGACGAGATAACATGACATGGTTGACACAAATGGATTCCTGGTTTTCTAGTTTCATAAGATACCAATATACAGTACTGAGCCCGCTACAACCTATAAATCGCAAGCCGGGAGTGTCAGAGGGTTTGATAATTATTTCTTAGGCGTGCTAAGATGAAATTTACCCACGAGTCTCCCCTTTACAGACATGCCCACTTTATAATAATCACATGCAATTTGGGGCAAGTCATAGTCAAGTCAGCACACTGACACACTGACAGCTGTTGTTGTATGTTGGGCTGCAGTTTGCCATGTTGTGATTTGAGCATATTTTTTATGCTAAATGCAGTACCTTTGAGGGTTTCTGGACAAAATTTGTCATTGTTTTGTGTTGTTAATTGATTTTGATTATAAATATATACATACATTTGCATAAAGCAGCATATTTGCCCACTCCCATGTTGATGAGAGTATTAAATAGTTGACAAATATCCCTTTAAGGTACATTTTAAAAAGATTAAAAAAATTGTCAATTAATTTGCAATTAATCACGATTAAATATTTTAATCGATTGACAGCCCTAGTATTTAGATTAGGTTGGCACCTTACATGGCAGCCTCTGTAATCAGTGTATGAATGTATTTGTGAATGTGTGGATGCTGACATGTAGTGTAAAGCGCTTTGAGTGGTCGGAAGACTAGAAAGGTGCTATATACTGTAAATGCAAGTCTATTACCATTTATCATCCCTAGAAAGTCTAAAATCGACAATGATACAAACACTGAAGAAGTTAATCCTCTGCTGTTCTTCTTTTCTTCCCTATACAGTCCATTAGATCATCATCATCACCATCTCCACCCCCCTCTCTCTCAGACTCCTTTTTCCTCTTTCTGCCTGGATACAGTCGGAGCTTATATAACGGCTCCAGTCCTAATGTGCAATGGGATAACTCTCCACACATTAGCACATTTTCCCCACATTATTCCCTTTTCTGCTCAACCGTTCCTCTCCAGTGGAGGTTCTTATTTCAGCACATGCTTTGCTTTAATGTGCCTGATAAACATGAAGGGAACAGTGAGAAGAAAGGAGCATTTGCATAAAAATTCATATGAGGATTTTCAGAAGCAGTGAGTGAATTTCCAATGAGATGTTTGTCATGGCCCATCTCGGTCTTTGCTCAAGGTTGGCGCTGCCTGATTCCCATCACTTGCTCACTTCTAGTAGCTGAAGAGGTATTGTCGCTCTGTTTGCCAGCAGCTTATTTAACAAACGACTCAAGATCTCAATAGGAATTTTGAACAGCAAAAGAGAAAATAGTAGTTGAGCGGGTGCAGCAATGTCGATGTTTCCCTTTCTTTTTAGTGTGACATATCACAGCTGAATGATGTTTCCTCACTGCACAGCCATCTGAGCCTGAACTCATGACAAACTGTCAGACGCACTGTTTCCTCCCTGGCAGGATGATTTTTCTTCATACATACTTCGTAAAGATCTCTGTAAATAAATACACATCACACATTGACTCTGTCTTTCTTTTTTCAAGGCAAGATTATGTACCTCTCTAAGAGCACAGTCTTTTTCTTGCAAATAAAAAGTTGAATTCATAAGCAATAAAATTCACACTTGCTCAATTCAATTCACAGAGGGGCTTTGCTGTTTGAGCCTTAAAGGGATAGTTTGGGTGTTTTGAAGAGGGGTTGTATGAGGTACTTATCCATAGTAGGTGTATTACTGACAGTAGATGACAGTCGGTGCGCCCCCAGCATCGAGAAACAGTCAGGAGCACCGGCACTGGAGCAAAGCAATACAGTGCTGTGGACGGGGACAGCAGAAAAACATTTTTTTTTTTTTGGCTTTGGGGAGAGCATAAATAAGTTTCATTCTCAGTTTAGTTTCCCGTCAGAAAGGAGAGAGAACGGGCTGTCTGATGGCAAGATAAAGCGGTGAAAATATTCTGAATATAGCATAAACGGATATCATATCATATATCATATGGAAAATTTCCCCCCATGTTAGGGGTCCCTGGTCACAAAAAGTCTAAGAACTCCTGCTTTAAAGGAATGGGCTACACGCATTAGAAAACTTAATTCCTAGAAAGCACAACACAGCACAAGAAAAAAAATCAAATTTGAAAGGTGTTCACTGGACACAATGAACTCAATGTGCCAGCATCTTAAAGTACCTTCTTCAGTCTGCTGCCTGCAAAGAGCCTACAAACGATGACATAGGAGTCTTTGTATGAGTAAGAACAGAGCAGTCTGAGAGAATTATTCAGACTGATGCATGAGAGCATCAGCTGTCATTGTAGCACACCTGAACTCCTCTCTCTGTTTGTCCACTTTTCATTAACACTCACACCTGTCAGCTGTGACCTTGACTTCATCACATACCTGCCTCATTTAAAGGATCACAAGTGACACAGAAGGCTGGCAAGGAACACCATGCTGAGAAGCCTGCTATCATAATGATTAGCAATTGGCAAAGGAGCAGGCACCACAGGAGCTTCTGTGGTATATAATTAGAAAGACTGAAGTAAAGAAGCCGAAGGAGAAGAAAGTTTATAGCACTGTTAGAAATACCACAATTAGAAATGCTTTGTAAAATGCTCTACAAAGGATTTTAAAAAGCAGATAAAATCAACAGCAGTTAGAGGTAAGAAGTATGAAGAATTTTGAAAGTAAGGTGAGCAAAGCAGAGTTTTGAATGGTGATTTGAAAGATGAGATTTGGCCAGGCTAAGCCTCTCAGGCAGGTTACTGTGAACAGAGCGCTGATGGCAGTGGACTCTTTTTAATCTACATTTGGGAGCAGTCACTCGGGAGGGACCTAAATATTTTTAATCTAGGCTTTGGAACAGCCAGTGGGAACCTGCTGGGTTCACACAGGGTTAAAGGATGTGTGATGTAATGACATGCCATAACTATCCATGCGCTAAAGCTGCCCAAAGCAGCATGTTATGTAAAAATACCACAATTGTATCCGCCTAAATCACCAAGTGTGACCACAACAGAACAGCATCCCATTACTGTAACCCTTGAGGGTATGGTGTCTGGATGTGATGAATTACAATAGTTTACTTCTGTGGTAAACACCAGTTAAAATCTACTGCATGTCCACTGGGAAGCCACCATATAGTCCAGTACTGAGCTGTGGTTAGCTAGTGTTTCAGAAATACATAGCCTATATTGTTTGGATTTATGGCCCATATATCAGTCACCTTATTATTAAAATACTTGAAAAGGTTGTCTACAAACAGCTGCATAGTCACCTATCACTCCACAGTCTGTATGATGTGTAGCAATCTGGCTTCAGGACTGACCACAGCACTGAAGCAGCTCTCATAAAAGTAGTAAATGGTTTCAAGATCAACAAAGCTGCAAACAAACCTTCCATCTTAGTATTACTAGACCTGACTGCAGCCTTTGACACCGTCGACCACAACAGTTTACTCAGTTGACTAGAAAATTCAGTTGGCATTTCCGCCCTGTCATTATTGGCTCTTTAAAACTTGCAATTTTAACATTAGCTGTGGGGTCCCACAACCACTTATGGTGGGCAGTGAGGAGGTGGATGGACCCAACATACACTGGACTTTTAACAAGGAGACCGGCGTTGACCAGTGTTTTGTTTTGTAAGTTACATTAGTGACGTTTGTCACGTTACGTTTTCTGTTGATGGTTGTGATGTGTTTTCCGTAGTCGTTTCTGTACGTGTTTTACTTATTTTAAACCCAACAAACACCGGACTTTTAACCAGGAGACCCGTGTTCGAGACTGTTGTTGACCGGTGTTTTGTTTTGTAAGTAACGTTAGTGACGTTTGTCACGTTATGTTTGTTGACGTTTGTGACGTGTTTTCCGTTGTTGTTTCCGTATGTGTTTTACTTATTTTAAGCCCAACCATGATGTTTTCCCTTACCCTGACTAAGTGGTTTTCTTGCCTGAACCTAACTGCAGACATTTGCGTGGCATACAAATGACATGCGAGAACGCAAACATGTGTATTCATGATACGCGGAATGTCCGTGTAACGTTGTGGTATTTAAACGCCTTCCTGTGAGACCGGGTTGTATATCTCGTGTTGAATCAGAGTTGAGCTCACTGAACATATCCTTACTATCTGCATTTACTCTAACAGTGATCATACTGTTATGCTCATTTCATACTCTAGACTGCTGCACAAACATCAACAGAAATCCAAAGCAACAGACACTCTTCCAGGCCTGCCAAACAGCACAGCTTCTCATTAGGAAGCTGGAGGAAGGAAGGAGATCACCAGTCTCGCACGCCTTCAGTGCCAAGAATGTGGTGAGCTAAACTGAACATAAGCCAGTGTTGCTGGCTGCTGTTTGAGCCGGGCTTGTGCACAGCTTGTGCAGAGATGCCGTGGCGTCAGAGTCCCCGAGGAGGAACCGCCATGTTTGCCTGCTCCCAGTCCCATATGCTGCAGACAGAGGGAGCTTGACAAATGGATGGCAATGATGATAATTACATTGCTAATGCTGATGTCCTTCTGCACAGTGTATGTGTCACATATGGCTCTGTCTGCCGTGGTTGACTAACAATGTACAAAGCTTGATAAACACTTGAAATTATTATTTATTTTCACCCTTGAGCTACTGTTTTTTATAAATGACATAATGTGCTTGTTCACTGTGTTGCATTCAGACCAGATGTTAGGGAGTGTATGTCAGTATCTTGAGTATTCCGTCCTTTCAAATGATCTTCAGTGATATTTTGGATTGAAATAGAGGACATGCTTTTGGGCAGACTATTGCATTTAATAGTTGAGTTCATTTCATTACATTTTTATTTTTTCCGTTTACTGATTTAGAATAGAAACGGTGACACTTGGACTGCTATTGGTGCAGAGTGCATCCATACAAATGAATTATACACAGCTGTCAGATTGTTTTTCGGTATCAGCGAAGGATACGAAGGAGTCATATTGGTGCCGTTTCCATCGCTGCTTCCTCATGTGATGCTCATATGTGTTTATAAAACACTACAGTGCCATGAAGGCTTGGCGTGGACATGGAGGGAATTGGTGAAATAAATAAATTACCTTCCCAGTGTGTGGGGGGCTATTTTTGGTTCTTATGGCAGCTCGGGCTCCCCAGAGAGACTCCATGCTGCACTCAGGATCTATTATCAATTTAACAAGGAGACAGCAAAACTAGGTCACAGACAGCTCATCCCAGCACCACTAGAACTCCTCAGCAGCTTCCCCAGCAGCAGACCTTTAAACAAGGATGACAGCATGGAAGAGTGACACTGCTGAGGAATGATTGACTGAACAAGCAACGCGATGCCACGATGGTGGACTATACTATGTTTAGACTCACTTTTCCTGTTAAAACCACCAAAGCTAAGCTTTTGGAGATGAAAAGCAACTTACCTTTCTTTGATGATGTGACAAACTGTAGAGGACATGACGTCACAGTGAGATATTTACAGCGCAGGTACAACCAAGTTTAAAATAGAACTATTTTTATGCGTGTGATCTAAAACATTTGTTAAAACAAAGCCCTTGTTCAAACAAGACTAAAGGCCCCGTTCAGACCTGGTATTAACATGTGTCCTGAGTGATCGGATCACAAGTGGACAGCTCTAAGTACAGGGGTGAACGCACTCGAGACACTCCACGTAATCGTGAACCAGGAAGTATAAAGAGCAACAAACTCTGCGTAGGGAGGAGGTCAAGTCTTTCACCCAGGAGACCTGTGTTCTTGTCCTGTGTGAAACCAGAAGTCAACGTTGATTTACTTGTCACGTAACCTCCATACTTAAGTTACGCCACTTCCATAGTTATTTTAACCCAAACCATGATATTTTCCTAAACCTAACCAAGTTTTGTTGCCTAAACCTAACCAAGTATTTCAAGCATAGCTATTTTAACCCAAACAACGATCTTTTCCTAAACCTAACCAAGCAGTTTTGTTGCCTAAACCTAACCAAGTATTTTCCTGTGAAGACAGAAGTTTATTTTGAAAAGACTGTATGCATGTAACAAGAGGATATTGACATGTGTTGCTGGACAGGAAAACGCACAAAAAATGAGGAAAACTTTTCATGAGATAGGTATGAGTATACGTTGAATATCTACACTACGGACAGAAAATATATAACAATGCATCTCAGTGTCTGACCTCTGTGGATACAAAATTATTACAAAGTTGTAACATTATATTGTTAAATAATACTGCGAAATAATACTCTGAAATTAATTTGTTGAGTTCACACATTCTAACAATTTCAGTGTCTGTGGTTCAGAAAACTGTCACTGTATAGTCAGTGCAACTCTACTTTCTCCAGCACAGTATCAACTGTCAAAACTTTGCACAAACGCTCAGGCAAAACAGCTTCCTAATGAACACTGGACTCCAGATAATTCATTCTTTCAAGTAAAGACTTTCAACTGAGCTACTCTTCATTGATCCCCTGTATAAATCCAAAACCCTCTTCAGTTCCCAGCTCATTAACCGTCCACAACAAAGCAGGTAATTCTGTCATCGATTACGTTATTGTCAATGATATAGAAAATAATGAAAGCAAATTCCAATTCATTACCAGCTCTTCAGGAAAATATGTGAACTGTAAGTTGGTGTAATATTGTAAAATGTCTCCGAGTTGAAACTCTGTTACCAGTAAAAAAAGAAAAAAAGCTGATGAAAGAGGATGTTTATGTGGTAGTGGGAGAATAGAACTATTCTTTTCTCATGCATTGAGCCTGTCGTTTTAGACAGAAAAGTTAGTATATGAAAGCTGGCTGACTTACTTATTCAGCTTTATCTGATGCTGACACGTTCACTAATTAAAATGAGTCAGCTACACCACAGACTTCAATTTAATTGGTAGTATTAATATTATAATTATAATAAATACACATATTTGGGTAGGCACATACTGATTGGCCGACTACGCTTATGCAAATTTTCAGTGGCCGGATGTGTGCTCGGGATTGGAGGAGTATTACCCATTGATTCCAGTAGAGGGCTCTGGTGGTGCTTATAGAACTAGGGTTACAATATCGTAACCTTTGTTTATGAAAAGAGATATTGATTTTTTTTTTTTTTAATAAAATGAATATTGTTGTTTAAGGCTGTCTGCACCACAAAGAAAGTTCCAATCATTTTAATAGTGATGATGTGGAGGTAGAAATATAAGACATATAAAAGCAAAAGCAGCTGCATGCTAGATACCACTGGGATCAGTCAGATTTGTGGTTGTTGTTCTTGGAATTTGGGTAAAATGCCCCTTTAAATCTCAGCAGAAACTTCTTTTACACGCCTAAAGATGCACAACAGCATCATAAGGAAGGTACAGTTTGCCTTCCGGCTGGAGTTATTCAAGTGAAACTAATGGCATAGCAGCAGGGTTTTCCCATAGAACATCAGCATGCATTAGGCAGAGTATGGCCTCCGCAGCAGCATACATCACACTGTACAGACTACTCCTTCTCTCATTGTCAGACAACAAACGTAAACACTCTGAGGGCATAATTAAAAGGGCTATAAAGCAACATGTTTACTGCTCTGTTCTGTTGCACAAAATAACTAATCTATCTGCAGAAGTTGACAGGGATCAGATCCAGCTCACGTTCCATCCAGGTCCGAAAACAAAAAAAACAAAAAAGTGAATTATGAGGAGGTATTTTTATTCAGCTACGCTGCATCATGTGTTGTTTCTGTTGGATCTCTGCTCTAATTAGCTGGCTCACTTGAGTGTGACTTTATTGTTTGTGTCAGTTACAGGCAGCCACAGCATGAGGAGACAGGTGGGGAGGTGAGGTGAAGCCTGGGCCAGTAGAGGAGACATTTTATGAGGGTTTTTTTTCCTACTGTTACATTTAACTTAAAGCTGCAGTAGGTAGAATTGGAGCAAATATGATTAAAAAAGTTATTTTTATAAAACAGTCACTATATCCTGAGAGTAGTGCATGAGACAGGTAATCTGAAAAAAAAAACATGTGCCTCTGTGTCCTCTGGTGCTCCTAATGGCATCTGCAAGATTTCACAGACCGGAGGAAAACAACCAATCAGAGCCGAACTGGATCCTTGCCGTCTCTGAGCAGCTGTCAATCGCTCACGAACTCTGATCAAACGGTCAAACTAGGCAGCGCTGATCAAATATGAATACATTTTCTGTTACTGTAATGCTTATTCCTTGTGTAAAATGTTTTTAGAAACATCTTGTAGTGTACTGTTAAGCTGTAAAATGAGAAAGCTTGTGACCCGGCCGCCATGTTGAGACGAACAGTACACTACAAGATGTTTCTGAAAACATTTTACGTGAGAAATAGGCATTACAGTAACAGAATATTAATTAATATTTGATCAGCGCTGCCTAGTTTGACCGTTTGATCGGAGTTTGCGAGTGATTGACAGCTGCCCCCGTTGAATGAACAGCCAATAGGAACACTCTCTCTCTCTCTCTGAAATGACCTGTGATTGGCCAAAGTCTCCCGTCACAGGCTAGATTTTCTAAAGCCTGAAAATAAAGCCATGAGGAGGTGCAGAAGTCTAGTTTTCTCTCAGAACACCTGAATTACAATATGCTGAAAGGTTATTATGGCATTTTTTCCCAATGATGCCAAAAAATATTCTGCCTACTGAAGCTTTAATACAGCTTCAAAAACACATACATTTATTGTTTTAATCCTCACTCAGTGTATGCTTAAATGCAATAAGAGAGGGACATATAAATTATTGTATGTGTTCGTCACTTGACAGGTACATTTTTCTTGTATTCCTTTAAAGTGACTTTCTAATGTTGCACATTAAATCAGGTGGTCTCAAGTGTACTATAAAGCAGTCTGTGAACGTTAACAGCTCTCCCTCTGTGAGATTATATGCAATTCCGCTGAGAATGATGTGTGACATTTTAACAGCCTGCGAATCACGGTTCTATATGCAAAAGCTGATGATGCTACTATCTGATCCCGTTTTGGCAATCTAAATGTAATCTGCTCTATTTATCTCTTGTGTTGACCATCCACATCCCACTCCTCACTCACTGATGTTTGTCGTTTTCTCTCTGCAAAACCCTGCAGAAGCCAGGATTACCCTGTAGGACGGGTTACAGCGAGTGAAGGCACCACCAAAACCTGCTGACCGTTTAGATGGATTACAGATTATTTCAATGTAATCTCTGTTCATTGTTTAAAGTGAGATTAGGGTCAGTCTACATGCCTCACAACAAATCACAGATAACTGCAGATTAAAATGTGTTTATATTTCAGGTCAGTAAGAGAGGAAAGAATCACATTAAATCAACATGCTTCAAATGATTTGAACATTGAACATTTCCTCCAGAGTTGCAGAGGCTTTTTCTTTTTAATCACCACTTTGGTCCCGATCGCAATCACTTTATCTGTCTTCAGTCAGCAAAAGGGAGTTTTAAGGAAATCCATCCCGACCACTTTTCCCCGTCTCAGCTTGCTGTCCATTTTACACTGATCAGCAACTTTTAACACTCTTATCTCATTAATTTAATAAAAAGGGCTCTAGTCCACTTTGGATGATGAAACAAATGGCTTTGCCAAGTAGACACCGTAGCCACCACTCTTACTGTAATTAAAGTACACGGGAGCGCAACAAGAGCCCACTTAAATGTTGGTGCATTGATTGAAGGACAGGTTGCCATATGGCAGTATTAAAGCGGGCATCCTAAATGATTACATTTTCAAACTGATTTTATACAGATGAGTAACAACGTTTTATATCAGCCTCGTATCGCGCTTGCAGAAACGCACAATGCCACATGGTTAACGTTGTGAAACGACTGGTTAGGTTTAGGTAACAAAACTACTTGGTTAAGGTTAAAAAAAACATCATGGTTTGTGTTAAAATAATAACCTAACAACTAGGGCTGTCAAAGTTAAGTTTTATAGTTTTATCAATGCGATAATAACGTGTTAATGCCAATTAGTTTTAACGCCACTAATTTCTTTAACGCATTAACGCAACTTGCGATTTTTAATTAACCTCTTAAAAATCTGATGGGCTGCCGATCTTAACCATGTCACACTACCTAGTTGTGGAGGAGGCTAAATAACGCTCCAAACTGGCAGGAAAAATGGGCATGGTCATTTTCAAAGGGGTCCCTTGACCTCTGACCTCAAGATATGTGAATGAAAATGGGTTCTATGGGTACCCACGAGTCTCCCCTTTACAGACATGCCCACTTTATGAGAATCAAATGCAGGTGATCCAGACAGATTTGCTTTTTGGTGTGAAGCTAATGGGGAACGGAAAGAATCATTATCGTGCTGAACATTTGAAAAGCGGAACTGACATATCTTGGCAACCGCACGCAGTTGGCTGGAGCCTCTCCTCTGAGTGCCATCTAATTAAAGTTTTGTTAAAACAACCTGAGGCTTAAAAAGAGGGGGAGTAAGTCTCCAGATCAGCATGTGAGCCAAACAGTATACAACAGCAGGCACTAATGAAAAAAAGGGAGGCTTGTTTGATATATAGAAGTCGAAACAACACAATATCTCAAATTGAGGCTTCCGCCAATAGATTCCTTGTCACAAGAGTGCATGATTATGAATGATGATTAGGGATGCCCCGATACCAATACTGGATCGGATATCGGGCCGATACTGACTCAAATAGCTGGATCGGATATCATTGACAATGGGGCCGATCTATTCAATTCAATTCTATGTTTATATACTATATACATTATATATGGATTGTGAATTCCTGTTTAAGTTTTGAATTATTTGTTGCTGCATTAAAAAAGGTTTACACCTGAATTGTAACTCCTGTTAATTTTGAAGATTTTTTACAAAGTCACTTGTGTACACTTTGTTATTTTAAGGATAAATAATTAAATACATATTTTTTTCATAAAAATTTTATTTTATTTGTTACATTTTGTTTTACAAAGTTAGGAAAGCAATGTTTAAGTCAAGGAATGATCCCAGTCACTTCCACACAGTGAGGCATAGAGCTTAATAATTAAACACTATCGGATCAGTATCGTTGTCGGTATGAGGTCTGTAGCATCGGTGCATCCCTAATGATGATCTACTGTAAATCACGATCAACATAAGATGGGAAACTGGGTTGATATGACTGAAATGCAGCCTGCATGAGACTGTTTGTGCTGAAACTGACTCCAAAGCGTTGTAAAAGTCAGTCTCAATGTTGTCATAATTTTTGCTCGATAGTGCAGCCTGGAAATGCTGATTTGTTCATCACTATGGTGACAGACCACCCATTTAAGCTGCTTTCACCACAGGAACCTCAAACTGCTTGATGTTTATGGACATGAGTCAGCCGCAGCGATACCGACAGAGACCCGGTTACAGCCTCATTATTCGAGCTCAACATAACAATTCTTTTTAACAAAAATAAATATTAATCGTAGAATAGCAACTGTAAATGTTGTGTGTGATTTTTCATATTTTATCTCTCTGGCTGTGAAGCCGTTTGGATTGTTGTAATACAGTTACAGTGAAACACAGCTTTTGGGCTTTTATAGAAGAGATTATAAATAATATACTGCCTGCATTTTCCTGTGATGATATTATAAATGTTCAAGTGCCCCTAGAGAAACGAGCTGCTATATTTTTATATAAAGAGACTGAATCATTCCTCAGGCTTAGAAAGGCAGGCAGTGAGTGGTACTTAAACAAGATTTCTCTCTTTTTTTGTCTTGAAAAATCTCCAAATGGGACAGGCAAAATCATAAAGATTCAATAGACATTTACATCTCCTCTGCTGCTTTTGAGGGCGCCAATTATGCTGATGAGCATTAAAACTTGGTGTGAGTCTGAGCAGAGTGAAGGTAAGGCAGAGCAGCGGAGCGTGGAGGTAGATGGAGCCCGCCATTGATTTTTATTTAATTATTCATTCAGAGCAACGTACTCTTGTCTCGGCCTTGGCTCTTTATAGGCATATGAATCCATAACTGACATGAGATGCAACAAAATTTCCTGAGTTTTCTCATATATAATGTCTTATTTATAAGACTTCAATACACCAGAGGGTATGAGAGAAGTCAACATGACTGCATCGCGTGTGTGTGTGACAGTGTACAAAAACACATCGCAAGTCTGCATTAAAAGATTCATAAGGACTGAAGAGGCAGCTGGTGATCATAGCAGTTCACACACAAGCATCTTGTTTTACTTTATTTCATATTATTGAGGAATGTCTCAGCAGTTTTCTACCAACACAGTCTCACGGCAATTCGTGAAATAGTCAGGAAATTTAATCTATTTGATTCGTGTACATAGACACAGATTTCCCTTTTTTTCGTGACGCTCAGCAAATCTTTCAACAACGTATTTTTCATGCCTTTTCCTACGAATGTCCAGCAGCATGTGACGCGAGAGTCAATTTCTGCTCCGGTCTTTTCAAAATAACACTACTTAGTTAGCTTTAGGAATAGATCGACTTGGTTAGGCTTAGGCAACAAACTAGTTAGTTGGCTTCAGGAAAAGATTGTGGTTTGGGTTAAAATAACTCCAGAAGTGCTGTAACTTGAGTATGGAAGTTACGTGACAAATTAATTTAACTCTGACTTGTGGTTTCACACGAACACCGGTCTCCTGGGTGAAAGTCCTGTTTTTAGACCCGCCCATCCATCCCGACCTCCTCCCTACCGCTCTATATTTTTCCCGGTTCACAATTACATGGATTACATTCGAATTGATTTCATCCTGACCATCCCGAAAAAAAATTGAAATTTGTGTCTGTGTACACGAATCAGTACATTCAATTTCGTGACTATTTCACAAACTGCTGTGCGACTGGGCTGAACATAATGAAGCTCCAACAGTAGATTACATGCTGCAGCCGCGGAGAGACAGTAGCTTCCAGGACTGGACACCATCCAACATGTAGCAGGATATAGATTAAAAGCAGACTTACTATATGTATTACGTGCTTTAGTCAGTCCAGGTCCTTGGGGTGAACACACTCGTGATAAGGTCTTATTGGAGCCAGTGATCCCCTGTGCACTGAGAGAATGTTTTATTTCTCTGGGTTAGCAGCAAGCCTTGAATAATTCAGTGACTACTGGATGTGCTTGTTGCCAGTGAATCATCTTTCAGAGAAGATTCTTGCTGGGGTCCTTTTCTAATCTCCACTCTGACATTATCAGAAAGGCACCCCCTCTCTGAAGTCCACATACAAGTTGTAATGGCTGAGCCCCATGAAATGATGCATAGACGGTGTAGGTCAATACTGCCTCTGCTTCATCCGGCATTTGTTCATGCTGGGGTTAGCTTCAGTTTGAAATGTCAGAGTTAAGCTACATTAAGCCATGTTTACCAACAAGGATGTATTTCATAGTCTTATACTGTAGCCTGTCACACACCCTGACTGTCATTTGAAGTTTGACACTTATTGCTCACATCTGCTGCCTCCCTCAAAAATGTCACAATCCTTAATGTATGTTGGCCAGTCAGCAGTAGTGCAACTGCACATCGGGCACCATCTCATCCATGAAAAACAGAAGGAATAATTTAACTTGTGCACAACTGTCAGGTCTGATTTTGCTCCATGGCACATGTGCAGAAAAATAAATATTATCAAAGAATCTGTTATCTGTTTGGTCATGCAATATTGTATTCCACAACTATACAGCCAAGAAAAAGTAATTAATATTGTAAAAAATATATAAAGTAATCAAAAATTCAGGTTGTCGGACAAAGCGTCCATCCATCCAACGGGGCACTTGTGCGTCAAATGTCCTCAGTTTGTGTTGCACAGGTCTGTTAACTTCAAGTGCTGAAATAGCGGAGTTGCTGAAGGATAACATGAGACAGAAATAAGGCAGTTTGCAGCCTGTTATAAGAAGCACTTACCTCACTCATGGCTGCGCTGTGTGTGTTTCTGTGAGGTTCCCAGTGATCTGTGATGCGCACCGGCCAGCTGACTGAAGGTACAGTACAGTCCTCTCCGCGCTCCGCTCACACAGCCTGCTTTTATAGCCGGCCAGCGCAGCTCTCCTCACCACGTTTCCACGAAACCAATCGGCTCGGGTCTCCTCGCCTCCAGCTCCACACCGCGGAGCAGCCTTCATATTTGCAATAATCTGCCATGTGTTTGTTTTCAGTTTGTGCTGTCAGTAAGGGGTGATGAAAACGCAAGCAAAATAATGAAACACATCCCCCGTTGAATAACGAAGACATTCATCTGAACATATTGACCACTGGGTGTGAGATGGTCTCTGCGCAGTCTGCACATGTATTAAATTGCCTATTAAATAGCCTACGTTTGGACCACCACAGCCTGTGGCTACTGTCAATCGATTAGAATATTTAATCGCAATTAATCGCATGATTGTCCATAGTTAATTGTGATTAATCGCACAGTTATTATATGTTCAAAATGTACCTTAAAGGGAGATTTGTCAAGTATTTAATACTCTTATCAACATGGGGGTGGACAAATGTGCTGCTTAGTGCAAATTTATGTATATATTTATTATTGGAAATCAATTAACAACTCAAAACAATGACAAATATTGTCCAGAAACCCTCACAGGTACTGCATTTAGCATAAAAAATATGCTCTAATCATAACATGGTAAACTCAAGACCAACAGGCAACAACAGCTGTCAGTGTGTCAGTGTGCTGACTTGACTATGACTTGCCCCAAACCTCATGTGATTATCATAAAGTGGGCATGTCTGTTAAGGGGAGACTCGTGGTTACCCAGACAACCCATTTTCAATCACATATCTTGAAGTCAGAGGTCATTGGACCCCTTTGGAAATGGCCATGCCAGTTTTTCCTCGCCCAAATTGATCGTACGTTTGGAGCGTTATTTAGCCTCCTTCACAAGCTAGTACTGGTACCAATGGATTCCTCAGGTTTTCTAGTTTCATATGATGCCAGTATCTTCAATCACTAGCTTTAAAACAGAACCCGCTACAACCTTAAAATCACAAGTTGCGTTATTATCGTGTTAACTTTGACAGCCCTACTTATTTCTTATAGCCTATTAAAATGTACAAAATAAGTCAGAGGGTCTACTGCTGTTTCTGGACATCTGCATGCAGACACCCCCCACACTGACTGACTACATGTCTATAAAAAGTATTCATCCTTATTTGGACTTCTTTGGATGTTTTAGACCTGTGAATCACAATGGATATATATGGATTTTGGGACACAGATTTTGGAACATCTAAATTAAGAATAAATATGAAACACAAAATAACTCTGCCGTACGCTTATATTAATTTTTATTTTCATTTTTTAATTCAATTTTTAATTTTTATTTAATTTTATTTTATATTTAAATTTTTATTATTATTATTATTATTATTATTATTTGTGAGCATTGCATTTGCATTATAATTTATATTAACATTAATTAATAAGACATTAAACCATACGGCTGGTGCTGTATTTTGTTTTCGTTATTATCAGCAAATCCAATTAAAGATCTTTCCAGAGGAATCTCTACTCCCCAGAGAATAAAAATGCTGAGCTGTTTAGGAATCAACAGCACAGGCCATATTTATTGTAATGAAAGTTTACGTCCCCCAGTGCAACAGTATGCTCTTTTACTGTATATGTTTTTAACAGTTTTTGGACCACAGTAGAGTTCTATAGGGAATAAGCAATATCAGGCTGGAGCTACACAAACAAAATTCATTGTTTATGTCCTATCAAACCCATAAAATATAGTCATAGTATAGTGAGAGTATATTACGTACCAGAACCAATGCAGTTGTCTTTAAATGCTTTTATTGATTTAGCGGAGGACACCCATATCTTCCCATGCGTGTGCATGTGTGTGTGTTAACAGTCATTAATCAGAGTTTGGCATACTCTAAATCTGTCACATTTTAATCAGAGCACTCGGCCTCGTAGAGATCCAACGGAGACAGTGTCCCTCAGGATCCATGTTTGGGGCCTAATTGAGCACCAGTCACTCTGAGCATTGATTTATTTGGATTGCCCATAGACACAGAATCTCATCAGCTACTTGAATTACAGCTTAAGTCTCGAGCAGCTCACATCATTATTCCAGAATTTAATAAATAAGTGACGCCCATTTATCAGCTTTTCACATGATCCATGTCGTACAGACAACCACTCAAATTATTCCCTAATTAATATTTCATTCACACATTTAACAAGAGCATTATTTTTCTTCAATAGCTTTTAACTCTTTAGCCAATACAAACATAATTAACGTCACAGATTGCTGAACAAGTTTGTAGTGAGGCTGTGGGGCAGCAGCACAGCAGTGTGTAGAAGACTTGCAGGGAGTGCATTCAAATCAGTTCCCAAGGATAAAGAAGTGTATTTATATTGGTTTATTTTGGTCTTTGAAGTCATTTGCTTGTCTAAAGCTTGTAAAAAAAGTACTACTGCTTTGCATTCTAGTAGAAGTTATTCTATTTCAAGCTGCTCAGGGGCTTTTTGTGTAATGCTTCAAAGAGGAGAGAGGCTCCAGGATTACTGGATGGGCACATGACTACAGTCACTTTAGAACGTTTCCACTGCCTTTAACAGATTTGTTGCTAGCTGCAAACATATTCATATACTGCAAATGTCTGCATGCCATGCACTGTGGGATTGCAGTGGGATAAAAGAAGGCTATGTTTTGTGTGTTACCAGGATATTTAAAGCCGCTTGTTTCGACCACAACTTCATGTCTTGGGTGAACACAAGGATAACATAAAAAAGATTACCCAACATTTGCAGAAAATGGGACCAACACAGCAAGAAAAGTCTGCTGAAGCACTGACAATGAGTGACATTTATTTATATGAAAATGATTAACAGAGAAACCAACTAATATTACTGAAACAAAAGAACCCAAACTAGAAAATAAAAACTCCATTATTCTACTGAATCAAACAAAAAGACAATACTAATCTCCCTAGCACAGGACAAAAGTTCTGTGCTCGTTTGATCCATCCATCCACCCTGACCTTCTTCGCAGACTTTGTCGCTCCTATGTCACCCGCCTTTATATGGCCAAGTAGAGCGTCATAGTTTGAAGCATAGGGCCACTGACCATGCCGTTTTTGATGCCTTGAGACTGAGAACGAGCTGATCACATACTGTACATGAAAGTGCACATACCTGGTATTTCTGCTGTTTCTACTGTTTACCTCACAATCGTCACAAAAAAAGATAAATTACTTGCTGTCACAATAACTTTCCAGAGTTGTAAAATCATGTCTCTGAGTATTATACTGCTGTATCGTGTTTCAGCATCTGATAAGCCTTTAAATTTACAGAGCTATTTATCAAACTGGACTTCCTGCGTTGTATTTCATGTCTCACTGATCCCTGAAGCAACACGCCACCACAAGTGCACCCCATTGTATTAATTTAACGCAGGACTGGTTTTGGTCTCAATGCTCACTAAAGATTCAGTATTCTTAAGGAGTAAGTGGAGACCAAAAACAGAGCTACGGGGAGAGTGAATATTGGACTTACATTTATGAGGTGGCCACACATCTGTATCTGTCTACTCGATGTATAAATACGTAACTGTATGCTAACAAGTTTGCCATATCAATCTAAATGTAGTCCATTTTAATCCATAAAAGGCGCTTAAGATTTTTTAAGCTTTAACTGATATTTTCTACACCTACTATATCTTATGTATTGGTTTTGAAGTTCTATCACTTGTACATGACAGTGCATAGAATAACAGTCGAGTGTGTAGCTTTACATTCAAGTTCATAAAAAGTGATAATATGTCAATGTTGTGTTCACAGCTTGTTTCTGCCGCCTCCTAGTGGCCAAACAAATTGTCATTGCGGGTCAATCATATCTCGAAATAAGGATCATGATGATTAAATGCAACAGATTATGGGGTTTGTCTTAGAAACACACATTGTTGAACTGCATTGTAAAAATGACCATGATTGAGGAATTCAACTTGTTTCTGGGAACACATTTCTTTTGTAATCCACTCTGTGTATTTAGCTCAATAATCAGGCTGAAATTGTAACATTTACAACACAATTATGGTACACACACATAGCCTATAGGTCTGTGTACATTTTACTGACTCATTATTGCCGCTGGCAAGAACCAAAGACAATCACAGGACTCCTTTAAACTGCTTGGACACATTTTCATTTACAGCACATTGATCGAAGCCGCCATTAAAAGAGCTGCGATAGATAAGAATACAAAATAATGATGTAAACAAGGCTGACGGGGAACTACTGTCATGAGTCAGGGCTCCGGCCTGGAGATAGGCAACTAAAAAATGTCACAGTGCCATACTTTAACACTAGTATCCATTATCACAATCATTTTGAGGCATTAGTGTAATTACAGTATACCAACAACAAACAAAACCTAACAGTAGCTGTGAAGACTCTTTCTGCTTCTATTGGCAGGAAATCAGCCGCATTGTGTTACAGCACACAGGGAGATTACGCTGTTCTGCAGCAGGGCTCACTTAACTCCTTGAAAGTAAATTCAAACAAACCCATTTTCCCATGAATCTACATATTCATCCAGGTTGTGTATAGGGAGTTGGGTGTAGCCAGTCGTAGCCGTTGAGGTCCATATTGGCTTTTGCAAGGATCAAATCTGCAAACTCCGTCTAAACTCTAAGCCTACTGCCTCCACGTACTGAAGAAGTATTGACAATCTGACAAAGTGAGCACTCAGCCGTGCTCTAGCTTTGCACGCCAAGTTGCAGGGTTATCCATTATTACTAGATGCATGGCAAGTACCCTCTCTCTCTCTCTCTCTCTCTCTCTGCACCCCTCTGTCTGTCATCCAGCTTCATTCTGGCTCTTATAATGTTGCTGGAGCATTTATAGATAATAGCTGCTACCTCAAGACCTGCTATTTTTGGTGTTGTTTCTCTGAAGAAGCATCTTTAAAAAAAGGGGAACTTTTTTAGTGACAGCTTTGATTAGTGCATCATATTGTGTGAGATAAGGTCTAAATCAGTCCCATCTGCATTGCTCATATGATAAGTCAGCATAACGCCACAGCACGATGCAGTAAATTCCACCTGGAACAAAATATATGAAAAAGAAAAAAGTATTAAAATAATTTCTGATGGTTTGTGACACACACACACAAACACACAAAAACAATGAGATTTCTACTGTTCTTTTATATATGTGCTGACCTCAGTCAGTCAATCCTGACTATATAACAAACACAGTCTCCATAATTAATTTCTGTCGGAACTATGTAAGTAGTGATGAATTACTATTGTTAATGTATTTTCAATGCCTCCCTGCAATTCTTGCACTTTGACACAAATTCTTGAGCAGCCTAAGAAAGTAGAAAACATCTCCACAGCAACCTTAAACAAACAACCTTGATTTATGTGTGATTTATGGCCAAAATACTACAAACTAAAACCCTAAACGGTTCTAAATGTAAGAATAAAATCTTTTAAAATAAAGATTAATGCAGCAGTAGGCAGAATAGTTTTTGCATCATTGGGCAAAAATTCCATAATAACCTTTCAGCATATTGTAATTCAAGTGTTCTGAGAGAAAACTAGACTTCTGCACCTCCTCATGGCTCTGTTTTCAGGCTTTAGAAAATCTACTTATTACCTGTCACCTGATTACCTGTCTCATGCACTACTGTCAGGATATAGTGACTGTTTTATAAAAATAACTTTTTTTAATCATATTTGCCAACTTGCCTACTTCAGGTTTAATAATCTAACATGCATGAAGGAACAACAGAAGTCTTGCCTGAAGAAATGGTTAACAGCTGCAACACCGATTTTAAAGGTACAACTTCTGCTCTTTACTTACAGAAAATTAACAGTAGCAGCAAATATTTCTACAATTTAAGCCTGTCTGGTCAACATGGCGCACTTTACTGACAGGCTGTGGCTTATGCCAGCGGGAGGCATGCGTGCCATCCGGCTCCCTGCACAGAGCCAATTTGATGATTGAAGTCTGCTTTGGGAGATTAATTTGCTAGACATTCCTTATGTAATGGTAAAACTGCTTAGGGAAGGGCCCTGAAAGCCAGCATGACTCGACAAGCCACACTATATATGGCTTATCAATAGTCATTACCACAGCTCTATTCATTTATTTTATTAGTTCTATTCATTAACTCTTTCAGCCACTGCCAGCCTGCTGCTTAAGTAAGTATCTATATTTAGGAGAGCCAAGAGAGCACTGTGTTGTTTTTTTTGCTCAAAGCATGATCAAATTACAATGCTGTAAATAATAATGACATGAACAAGCCAAAATAAGCTACTAGAAATTCTTTCACCTCACAGAAACCCTGACCAGCCACCTAAAATCAATCAATGTTAGTCTCTTAGAGATACTAAAATGTAAGAGGATCTTTCATGTTTATGCCATTTATCCCATGTAAAAGAAGCTAAATGGAAGCGAACATTACTGGCACTAATCTGATTTCCAATATAGAAACATAAACAGAGCAGGTAATCGGATTTAGTGTTGGGTTTCCCAGACTTGGAGGGTTCTTACTGCAGGCTGTAAGAGTAGAGCCTCACTCCCCGCCAAGACAAACATCCTCAGCATGCCAGGCTCACACAGCAGCACTCTACTGTGCATCACTCCCAGCATTTGTCCGGACAAAGAGACACAAAACTGACAGTATGTTTACAGTGGACATGTCTGCAGAACTGTACACTCGTACATAGGTATGATGATAAGTCCCTGTATCCATCCATATTCTGACACCTATCCAAGTCTGGGTTGCTGAGCAATGAAAGTGGGCAATCATGCTGTAGGCTATTTTTCTTTAAAGGTACAGTGTGTAGGATTTGGCGGAATGAGTCTGCTGACTGGTCAAATATAAACCTCAAGGCTTCTACTATCCTCCAAATTTTCACTCAAGACTTGCGGTGGCTATTTCGAAAAGGGTCAAATTAAATCCAATCATGAATTAAATTAAACACCTAATTAGACTGATAATGTGGAACTCTGCCACTGCACAGTGAACATCATGTTATCACCTAATTGATCCACAGTAAGAAATGCCATCGACATGGCTTTTATCTGATCCTAAAGCTCAACTGAGTTTACTCCCTACTGGTGCATCTTGGCCAACAAGTCCAGCTTAATTTGTTTCCTCGCCAAGTAAAGGTCATCTGAGTTCAGCTGGCTCAGCAGCAAAACCATGCTGACTGGTCAGACTGAATCTGACCTACTGATGTCATTAGAGAGTAGGGAATGCATTTCCATGATAGATATGCTTACAGTCCTGATTCCCAACCTTTTTGGGATTGTGACTCCTTCAATTGAAGCGCTGTCTTAATGCGACCCTGCATCACCGACTGCATAAGTCGTCCAGTTCGGACCAGTCTTTCTTGTGTTATTTGAAAATTGTAGAGTCCCAACGAATAAAAGAAACATCCAAGTCAGAACTTCCATTGAAAATCTGATGATTTAACTCTTGTAAATGCTTCATTCTTTACAAAGCATATTGTCTTTATTTATCAAAAAGTCCAAGTCAGAACTTTTATTAGAAATCTGATGCTTTGACTCTCATAAATCATTCTTCAGTACGGAGCTTAGTTTGTTTATTCATTAAAGAATTCAAGTAAAAACTTCCACAGGATTTCTACTAATTTAATTTACATAAGTGTTTTTTGTTCAGAGCTTAACTCAAGTCAGAACCTCCATTTGAACTCTGCTGACTTCACTCTCAATCGTCCAGAAAGATCTAGTTGATCTTAGAGTTTAAATGTGGTTCGAAAACAACAAACTGGTTCATTCACCAGTTGACACTACATCACTTGCTCCGAACGTCGAATAACGCCGCAAGTGGGTTTACATTGGAGTTAGTTGAAAGCCCGGTTCGTCACATACTGTTGCTAAAGGGTGCCTCCGTGCATCGGTTTCGGATGCCAAAGGACACTTACCAAACGTATAAACTCAGTATAAACTGCCATAGCAATTCAACAAAAATATAGCCTCTGACCCGTTAAGTCTACCATATGAGAACAACCAAACAGGTTGTGCTGGTACAGCCTCAATCCCTGCTCCAGTTGTTACATTGTTAATTGTTAATAGTGCTCACTTGGTCTGTGATGATGCTGCTACTGTTGTTATGACCTGGCTCGAGTGGCCACAACAAAAAGGAGACACACCATGATCAAATGTTAACAAAAGATATTTTATTAAATCACATCAAACCAAACTGAACCAAATTAAGTAAATTAAATTACCAAATACAGTAAGTGTGCATGAGTGGTGTGTGTCTGTGTGTGTGTGTGTGTGTGTGTGTGTGTGGGCATGTATTACTGGGGGGACATAAATGTGTTTACACAGTCACATTGTGGGGACTTGCCTTCCTTTTGGGGACAAAACGTGAGTCCCCATAACGTAACTCATTACATTTTAGGGTGAAGACTTGGTTTAGGGTTAGGGTAAGTTTAGGCTTAGTTTAAGGTAAGGGAAAGGGTTAGGATTAGGCAAGTAGCAGTTAGGGTTAAGGTAAGTCTCCAGGAAATGAATGTAAGTCGAGCTGTAGCAGCATGGCAGACAGATAGAGAGCCAGCAGGGCTTTATAGACTGGGAACACCGGGCCCAACTTGTTTTCTGGGGCGGCTGTAGCTCAGTGGGTAGAGCGGGTCGTCCTTTAACCACAAGGTTCAATCCCCAGCTCCTACAGTCTGCATGTCAAAGTGTCCTTGAGCGAGACACTAAACCCCAAGTTGCTCCCCGGGCGCTTACAGCAGCACCACTACCACTGCTCCTAAAATACTTAGGATGGGTTAAATGCATGCATGTACCTGTATGTATATGACGAATAAAGTCGGCCCTAACAATCCCCTGCCACCAGGTATCTGGAAAACATGGCAACAACAGATCGGCAGGGAAGGGCGGGGGCCGTCAAACTGTACATACAGCAAGTCTTTACTGTAGCACTGAGGAGGATGTTGCATTTCGCAATCCAAACGTGTTTTCATATATTTCCTATGATTTCAAAAGTTTATATTCTGCAACAGCTTTATACAGGCAGTGAACGAAATACACGTCATGCATATGTCTCCTCCGCAAACAGCCTCAATGTTACTGCAGTACATCAATCTTTAGTCGGGGAGGATTCAGTCCTTCTTCCCACCTTTCTCCAATGTTTAGAAACCAAACCAGTAAGGCTTCAAGGTGTTGTGCAGTTTGGTCCAAAACTCCTAAACATTTGCACTTCTTGGTCCTCCGTCTGTCCTCACACAATGGTGACATGTCTGTGTTTCCTGAAGCCTTCGTCCACAGTGGTGTAGGTACCGTTGTAGCCATTTCCTTCCTGGTTACTGTTCATAACATCCGGCATCTAAAAATCACACACATTTGACATTAATAATGTATCTAATTTGCTTCTCAAAGACTCATATTTCACCCTCCTTGCTATTTCAGAACAAACTTTATAGATCACATAAACTGTGCGACTATATTGCTCCACTGAAAAGGTAATCATCTTGGAATTACCAAGCTGTAATTGTGGGTTTGAATAATATACTGTATTTGTTAATGAGGTACCTCATTCATTACTGAAATTAGTTGAATAATCAAGCAATGAATTATGAATATGTACTGTACCATGCCTGATAAATGTCACTTAAAATGATTAGCAGATAATAAATTCACATGGCTGGTAATTTCTTCATTTCATTTGAAGAGCCATGCAAAGTGATCTACATAAATCACCACCTGTCACGTATCCTACAGGCATGTAGAAGCATACAGCATGAGCTTGTAGAGGAATGATCACTTTTTGATTTATACTTGCAACTGTACGCCGACTATGTATGGGGTATTGTAGTATGGGTGCAGTGTGGGACAGTGCAGGCAATACGACCACCATCTACTGTAGGTAAGTACCATGAACTTTAATGGAAGTAGTCACCGTAATGTCACCCATTGGTTTGTGGACTGCCGTTTTGAAGGCTCGGGTTTGGCATTTTAGCCATCGAGGGTGGAGCTAAGTACAACCGAACCCTCAATAAGACATTTTCTGGCAACCAAAAAGGTTATAATTAACTTTGATGAACTGAAAACACACTGTGAAAGGGTTAAAGTTCTAAGACGAAAACACGGACAACTCCCAGACCGGACAATGCTGCGGTAGTGACCTGTCAGGTCAACATTGTACTGCTTATCACGATGTACCACTGAACAACATCATAAATACCTCAACAACATTGGAACCATTTGCCTGGGAAAAGCCGCTGTCATTGAATTCACTGGGAGCGACACCTGTGACCAGAGAAGAGAGACGGGAGAGAAGAGTTTTGACTTTATTGTGTCACAAGTGGATAATGGCTTAGCATGGTAGCATATGGTGATAGAGTGCCAAGTTGTCAAAGATGTTCATTTAAAGCTTGTGTGTGTACATGCGCTTATGAGTCTTACTTGTTTGACCCTCTGGCAGATATCCTGCGTTCACTTGACTCTGTCTCTGTCCAGCTGCATTGACTCCTGCACTGATCTGGCTCTGTGTCCTCACTCTTCTGTTACACACAAACATTAATTACAACAGAGGATTTTACTGTATGTACAAACATGTAGAAGCACATGCTGTCATGCAGTGGTCGATTGAAGAAGTAGTGAAAAAATATTCATCATGTTTGTTGGCTTCTTACCTCATTTCATCTTGGTAGTTGGGTTCTGGAGAGGATTGTAAGATAATAAATGAGTTCATGTAAATGTGATATACATAACTATTTGCTGAGGACTATATGGCAGTGGTTTGATTTCATTTGTGATTTTGGACTGTGTAAGTTGCGTTGTTAGACTGATATAATGGGGGTCTTACGTTTTTCTTTCCTGCGTTTGAAGCAGAAGATTATTCCAATGATGAGCAAAACCAGCAGAGCAAAACCTCCGATGGACACGACCACAGCTATCAGCACGGTCCAGTCAGGAGGCTTGGGAACTGTTGCAAAAGGGACATTTGGATTGTGGGTAGTGTAGTACTTCTCCATGACATCGCAAATAAAACATGTTTTTCTGAAAACAAGGTTGATGTCATGCAGACTTGTGGCTTCTACAGGAGCATATACCATCGTTTCACAATCTCATAGCTCGTGGTAAGTCTACATTGAGGCTAATAATTAATTAATTAATTGCTAATAATTAAATCCACGATTCAGAATATGAATGGGATTTTCACTTCCAGAACCTCACTGTTGAGCTCTACGCGAAATTCAGAGCATATCTATTGCCTCCACACAGCTCTCAAGATGGCGACGACTGAGCCAGTGGCAAAGAGTATACAGTAGAAGCAAAGAGACAATTGACTTTCACTTCTTGGCAATATATGTATCTTTACATAGACAGTAGTTGTTTGCTGAAATATTAATGATCTGACATACATTTATATTGCTATTTTTTCTAATACGTTTTGTTTGGATGTGAAATTTGTGGAGAAGGTTCATTGCATCATCATTACTGACTGCTGCTTACCCAAAGCCTTGTCATCCACCATAACCCCTTATCATTAACATACCGTATGTCTCCCACCCAGACTGTCCAAATAACACACATTTCTCATAGGCCTACATACATCAAATTTGTCTTTCTCTCTCCCCTCTTTTACTCGTCACAGTCCTTCTCAATTGGACAGAATGTTATCCATGCTATCTGCGTGCAGATCCAAGTTGAAACCGTACACTCAGGGTTGTTGCTGTTAATCTAATTTCTATACAGTATGTGTTAAATGGTTTTTTTTATTCAATTAAAACCTGGTTTTATCAGATTATCCTTCAGTTACACAGGTCATACGGTCAGGAGTAGAGAGGGTCTATTTGTGGATTCTCAGACATTTCCAAGACATGGACTTAGAAATGTACATTAATACAGAGATATTAAGAAATCACATCATCCTAGATCAGGCAAAGCAGTAATGTGTCTAACTAGTCTAGTGTTTAGCCATGCTAGCTGCATGGCTCTGGGGTTGGCAATGTCGGTCTGTTGGTCAGTCCACTGCTTTGGTCCAGACTGAAATATCTCAACTACTGGATGGATTGGATGGATACCCCAAATGATAAATGGTAAATGGACTTGCATTTATTTAGTGCTTTTCTAGTCTTTCAACCACTCAAAGCGCTTTACACCACATGTCAGCATTCACCCATTCAAACACATTCATACACTGATGGCAGAGGCAGCCATGCAAGGTGCCAACCTGCCCATCGGGATGTAATCTAAATATTCCTTCACACCTACTCACACACCGATGGCAAAGCCTTCGGGAGCAATTTAGCATTCAGTATCTTGCCTAAGGACACTTTTTACATGCGGACTGGAGGAGCCGGGGATCGAACCGCCGTTCCCCTCAGGATGAATGAACTTGTTGATGGTGATGTTTGACTCGGTGATGCCTTATATTTTTTTTATCTTTACTTAACTTTTAACTTGTCTCTGGTTTATGACCGAATACCTGCAAAACTATTGTCATTCCCATCAGCCTCAGCTGTAATTTGCACTTAGTGCTCATTAGTAAATATTAACATGCTATACTAACCATGGGTAACATGGTAAATATTTCACCCACTCAACTAAACATGTGACAATTGTCATTGTGAGCATGTTAGCATTTAGCTCAAAGCACAGCTGTGTCTCAGTACAGCCTCAGAGAGCCCCTTTAGTGTAGCAGTAGACTTATTGTTACTACCGCCACCACCAGGCAACCAAAGAACAACCATTTCACATCCTACACTTTAAGAGGCAACTAACTAAGCCACAAAACTGTTGGATTTTTCTAACTTGGAAGAGCACAGAGGCAGAAAGGCTGGGAGGAGACTCATTGAGAGAAGACAGTTGTAGAAGATCTTCTTACCGACCACCAAGAAGACAGAGCTGGATTGTGGACTTGTTAGTGTCAGAACGGTCGCCCGGCACTCTACTGTGGTGTTTCTGACTGCCTGGAACTTTAGGACACTGGTGGAGTTGAAGGAATCCCCATCTGCCATGCTGGTGGTGTTGTACAGGCTGCTGTTTACAGCTTGACCATTCCGGGTCCAGTGGACAGCCGGTGTGGGGAACCAGGCAGATGTTACACACTGGAACTCCACTTGCTGGTCCTGCACCACCGTCACGTCTCCTCCCATGATGCTGACCGTACCGCTCTCTGAGAAAGGAGAGGTGAAGTCAGGAAGTCAGCATGCTTTAGTGCTCCATGCTAACATTGGCAAGTAATAGTAAATGGCTGAAAAATAATAATCTTGAAAGTTAAAAGTTATATAATCTTAAATCATATATAATTAGACTGGCACTTTAAAGGATACGTTTGTATATATTTTATATTTTTCTTATTGCCAACAAAACTGTACAGCAGCAACGATGTGGCTCATTGATGCATTGATAGTGATCTGTACATCAGATTAAAACATGGCTGTTCGCCTGAAATAATACCAAGTGTTAGCATGGATACACAGGGAACTTTCTTTAGCCTGCCGTTGAACAGCGTTTGCTATTGAAGTGTCCCTCATTAACGTCCCTTTGCAGAAAAGCAACCAATGTGCTCGACTGGCAGGTCTGTTAAGTGTATTTATTAGCTTTGGCTGCAGGTTTTGCTACATGCAAGGAGAATATGTCTGTAATCATGGAGGCTCCCAATCAGCAACATGAGATAGAGCTCCAACACTTTAATAATCGATGTCCATTCATTACCTTCAGGTTACAGTCAGGTTTAGCTGTTTGTTCATGGAGAGGAGGAGGCATGTATAGAGAATTTTAGAATTTAGATTTACTTTACACTTCTGGTTAATTGGAAAATGGCCTCACAGAGACAAGTATTTATTGATGCCCCTCTCCGGTGCTTGAAGTGGAAAAAAATAAGTGCCAGTACTCTCTTATTCACATGTTGGCGTGTGTATCGGCAATCAGCAATCAGCAATCTCTTGCGACATATTCCTATTTATTCATTATTTCTTTAAGCATGTTATACTGTCAGTCATAATCAGCTGTGGTTTTATTGCTATTATTATACTTGGGCTATGCATATTCTATAGTTTGCCTATGATACTCCAAAATTATTATGTTATTTGTTATTTTTTTAATTTGCACATATCACAGCCTTCGTCTGAACATTAATTCTTCTGGATATGTTTGCCCTAAAAGAGCAGATTCAGAAAACTTTTAAATAATGTTTCATTAATTATATTTGTTCACAAATTAAAAATTATGACGAACAGTTCACTAATTATTTTACAAAAAGGACGTGAACATTGAATTGATAAATTACAACACACTTGTTCTCTCAACCCGGGGTCCGGGGACCCCCAGTGGTCCTTGAGGGAGTTCCAGGGGGTCCCCAGAAAAATGGGGATATAGTTTATTTTCAATATTTAATTGACTATAGAAGAAGTCATAAGAGTGACTATTCTGTTCATAGGTTTCACTTAATCCACGGTTATCTCCTCAACTGTAGCTGACAACTATAGAATTCTGGTCACATCTAACAATCAAAATATTTTTAGAAGGAGGTCCCTGAAGCAAAATCTTATTAAATGGGGGTCCGTGACCTAATGTGTATCAATTAAGGGGTCCTTGACATGAAAAAGGTTGAGAACCACTGCACTAGAGGGAGGCAGAGGAACACAATTTTTGTCACAGATTACCTGTCTCATTCACTACTGTCAGAATATAGTGACAGTTTTATAGAAATAACTTTTCATCATATTTGCTCAAAGTTACCGACTGCAGCTTTAATGCTTATTTCTTCTTATGTTGTATTTGCTCTTTTGTTCACTCGTATATTTGTTTGACTTCCAGTTCTGTGATGCAGAAGGTTTTATTAAGCTGTCCTCACTCTCAACAGAACAACTTCCCTCTCTATAGAAGCAACAGTGGTTACTATTTCTGCCTGAAAAAAAAATATATATTAGTGTGAGTGTGGGTGTGTGGAAGTTTTTCCACACAAAGACATCCTCATAAAGTAGTGTTTCCAGTGTTTCTTTATCTTATTTCAGTATGGATGAAAATCACTCTAATGAAGCGGAAATACTGTCATGTACTACGTTTGGTAGTTTTATTATGCCTTTGAAGCTTTTTTGGTCAAATGTTCATTAGATATTCTTTTCCATTAAATGTTATTGCCAGAGGCTGCTGAAAAGACATACAAAAGGAGCTCGTTGCTGCCCTCCAGTGTACATCACAGTCACTACACCTCCCTCACAACTATACTGAGAGCTTTTTTTATACTGTGAATACAGAAATATTGAGCTGAATTTTAAAATGAGTGCTCGGTGTTGTCTGGGTGAGGGCAGTGTGCATGTACCTCAGCATCACTGAGACCCTGAAGGGAACTTCCTCTTCTGGGTTTTTTGCATACGCAGTGAGGTCAGAGGTCAAAGGACAGCCACAAAGCAGCATGTGTCTCTCAAAGTACCAAACTCATCTTACCCAAAGTCTTTGAACACAACTACAACCTGATAGATGTTATTGACCCTACCTTGTACGTAAAGCTGTGCCGTCTTTGATCCATATTCCCCCAGCACACTGCAAGTGACCGGCCAGGACTCTGTACCACTGCGGCTGACGTTATGGATGGTCAGCTCCACACAGCTGGAGTCACCACTGGAGCAGAATCTGACAGTGTACTGCTCTGAGAATGAGGTTGCGTTACCGGTGGCAGTTACAGTTAGGACCAGCTTTTCTCGGACAGTCCAGGTCATGACCTTCCAGTGTCCCTGCACAGTGGCGTTGAATTGTGCATCAGAGCCTTGTAGCACTGTTAAATTCAGCGGCTCCAGCTGGAACTGTCCCGACACCGCTGAATATAGAAGAGACAACATGTCAGGCAGGAATGCATAGAGGTTAGAAGAACTGAATAGAAAGGATCTTGTTATCATGGCACCGTCCTCTGTAGTTGCATCTTGCCTCCTTGCCCTCTTCTTGTATGGAGGAACTACTTGGCTTTAAATGCACATTTTGCTCTACTGAACGTTGTAATTTGTGTTGTGACGACTGGACATTGTCGGGCTTTGCTGTTTAAACTGATTTTGACCTTCATTCAATGCCTGTGTATAGTGCCTGTTCATGTTCAGTTTGAGGGTTACAGCAAAATGTAAACACACAGGGATAACAAAAGTTGGCTGTTGAGTAATAAGTTCTCACAAAACACATAAGAAAAACACAGATTAATACATTTATTGTATTTCAACTCATGATTATTGGTGCCTCCTTTTATTTCTTGGAATTGATATAGAAATGTAATGCAAGGTTTATGTAATTGCTGGGGTAATTGCTGAATTGTGTGATCTTTAGGGCTGTCAATCGATTAAAATATTTAATCGTGATTAATCGCATGATTGTCATAGTTAATAACAATTAATCTGTTCAAAATGTACCTTAAAGGGAGATTTGTCAAGTATTTAATACTCTTACCAACATGGGAGTGGGCAAATATGCTTGCTTTATGCAAATATATGTACATATTTATTATTGGAAATCAATTAATAACACAAAATAATGTCAAACCCTCACAGGTACTGCATTTAGCATAAAAAATATGCTCAAATCACAACATGGCAAACTCAAGCTCAACAGGCAACAACAGCTGTCAGTGTGCTGACTTGACTTTGACTTGCCCCAAACTGCATGTGATTATCATAAAGTGGGCATGTCTGTAAAGGGGAGACTCGTGGGTACCCATAGAACCCATTTTCATTCACATATCTTGAGGTCAGAGGTCAAGGGACCCCTTTGAAAATGGCCATGACAGTTTGTCCTCACCAAAATTTAGCGTAAGTTTAGAACGTTATTTAGCCTTTTTCACACAAGCTAGTATGATAAAACAAATTGGCGTTAAGTCGTTACTAATGCGTTAACTTTGACAGCCATTATAAATATATATGTATATATGTATATATATATATACATATATATATATATATATATATATTGTTTATATATATATATATATATATACAATTACTGTACTGAATTGCCTGAAAACAATCTTTATTTAGGGGAGTGCTAGCTCAGAGTGAGAGAAAAAAATAATTTTGAGAAAACGTCCTTTAAAGATATGTATTGTAAAATTACATCCATTAAACAAGACACAGGTGAATAGGGTTAAGAATGTTAACAAAGGCCTATCACCAGAAGGACAATTATTTTTATTTTTTTGTATTATAAGTTTTCTGAAAGTTCACATTTAAATATGTAAATCGGACATATTCTAATGCTAACTTTGGGTGAATTTAGGAGAAAACAGATTAATTGATAGTGAAAATAATATTTAGTGCAGCCCAATTAATATTTAGTGCAGCCCAAGTTGAATTTCTGTAGGTTACTACAGGTTTCTGTGATAGCACATTGCAGGTGTTCACATCACTGCAAAAGTGAAGCAACAGTTCATTACCTACATTCAGACAATTTTTTTTTTGTATTACAAGTTTTCTGAAATGTTATGTTTAGTATGATTTTTTTTAATAATTGAATTATGTGCTAATTTGCACATATTTCCAGATCAGAAATCTGAAATTGGAAAGCCAGGTTCGAAATTCTTGTTTCATTTTGTTGACATATTAGTCAAAGATTTTAACAGGTGGAATTTTGGATATCTCTTTTCATCACTCCATAAATCAGAAAATACTTTCAACAGCCATAAAAAACAAAAAATTAATTTCCGCCATGTTTTTAAGAAATAAATGTTCTATAAATCAGGCTATGAATGATAAATAAACAAACCACTCCGTAAAAACCTTCAGAATATAGATAAGAATTGAACTGGAGAGTTTGGTGGATGTACAGTAAGTGCTAGCTCAGAGTGAGAGAAAAAAATAATTTTGAGAAAACGTCCTTTAAAGATATGTATTGTAAAATTACATCCATTAAACAAGACACAGGTGAATAGGGTTAAGAATGTTAACTAAGGCCTATCACCAGAAGGACAATTATTTTAATTTTTTTGTATTATAAGTTTTCTGAAAGTTCACATTTAAATATGTAAATCGGACATATTCTAATGCTAACTTTGGGTGAATTTAGAAGAAATCTATGGACAAAAATAGACAAGGTAGTGAAATAAACACCTAAATGTGTATTTTTTATGTTTTCTATCCAGTAGTCCAAACAAAGACATGTTATGGATAGAAAATAGCCCAAAATCTCAAAATTGACCAGTGCATCAAAAATGATTGTTTTTGCCAGGAGTGTCTCTCCTTAATCATGCAATTGAATGCAATGTGAGAAAATGAAATATTTAATAATACAAGTGTCACTGACTTAAATCAGTCAGGCAATTTTGGCTGAGCTTGAGTCAGGACAAAGAGAAGGCATGCATATTATACAGGCACATAAGGCTTCTTGTTCAGATCGGTGCTTGACACATGTTTGAGTTTGCCCAAGGAATGTAAATATTGCAAAGGACGTTGGTTTTGTTTTGTTGGTGTTTGACAGACTGAAACTCAAACACAACAATAATCTGGACTGATACTTCACGTGTTGACCTTTAAAGCTGAGGTTTTTGAGCATGTTTCCTTGGATGTGCTCTCGCTATCGTTGCATCCTTTTAAGAGTAAACTGAAGGGAAACTGCTCTTACTGTCACCTGTGTCTAAACTGAGCAAGACTGTTTACATTTCGATGAGAATGACTGATTAGATATGCAACAGTTTGGTCTGGTCCAGGGTTTTCTCTTCAAGGCAGCACCGAGGGTAATGATTAGTCACTATTAACAGCACAAGAAACCTGTTTGACCTGCTGTAGCGTTCAGAGAGTATTCACTCTAACAAATCCCTGATGATGAAGAGCTTCGCCCCACAGCTGGGACACCATTTGCAAAGGCATTTAAAAACCATTCACGTTAGTATTAGTTGACATAAAAGTGGGAAGCAAATGTTCAGGACAGACTAAAATCTAAAATATTGTACTGCTGAAATCACACATGCACAGTTGCTGGTTCAGTTGATTCGTTTTCATCTGGTGTGGATATAAGAGATTTAAGCAAATTAATTTGCCCATAGGGATCATTAAAGTTGAATCTAATAAGACCATTTATCTCACAGGTCTTTTAAAACTGCTATTATTAAGGCTCTGCACAGGTAGAATGAAATATATACATTGCATTGTCATAAACACGATGTAGGGAATAAGCTATACTTCAGTAAGTACAAACAAATTGCATACATTGCAAGAACCCAGAAAAACTCTTTGTGTTTATTTTCAACACAGCCTCACGGCAGTTCATATAATAGTCACGAAATTTAATCTATTTGATTCGTGTACATCGACATAAATTTCCCTTTATTTTCGTGATGCTCAGCACGACTTTTGACAGCGTATTTTTCGTGTGTTTTCCTACGAATGTCCAGCAACACGTCACGTACATGTCAATTTCCACTCCAGTCTTTTCAAAATAAAACTACTTGGTTAGGTTTAGGAATAGATTGACTTGGTTAGGCTGAGGCAACAAACTACTTAGTTGGGCTTAGGAGTAGTTCGACTTAGTTAGGATTAGGCAACAAACTACTTAGTTAGGTTTAGGAATAGATGACTTGGTTAGGCTTAGGCAAGTGCTTAGTTAGCTTCAGGAAAAGATCACAGTTTGAGTTTAAATAACACCGGAAGTGCCTTAACTTAAGTACGGAAGTTACGTGACAAATAAATCAACTTTGACTTGTGGTTTCACACGGGACACGAACACCAACCTCCTAGGCAAAAGTCATGTGTTTTTTGTTCACCGCTCTCTATGCTTCCCGGCTCACAATTACATGGATTACATATGACTTGATTTTATGCTGGGAAAAAAAAGTGAAATTCGTGTCTATGTACACAAATCAATACATTAAATTTGTGACTATTTCACAAACTGCTGTCAGACTGGGCTGGTATTTTTCTAAATTCTGTCCAGCAAGTTTGTACAGACTTTATATATAAATATTTGAAAAATAAACGCTGACCTCCAGTTGCACACAGAAATAAACAGATGTGGAAGAGGTTAGGCCGCGATTTCCAGGAAACAGTCATGCTAGTATTGTTATCCTGAAAGACAGAAGAGACACAGCTGTGAGAATTTTCAGCAAGTCCATTGTCCTCTAAAATGTTAAGAAAAGGCTCCAAATAATAACAGAAATCATATATTTGTATGCATATATCTTGGTTCAAATGAACTCAAATGAAAGCAGGAGGACAATCAATAGGCATTTGATGTTAGCGCTTAATGTCAGTGAAAGTGACAGAAGAAGAATTTATGATGATTTGCAGATGGCGAAAGAAATAAAAGCTCTATAGTGGGGAGTTAAATCTAAAATAAATGGCACAATATCAAAAACTCAGTCTTTAGCTGGGTTTCCACTAAAAGTTCTGAGGACTTTTATTCCCTGGAACTACTTTTTAAGGAACTAAAAGGTTCCACCGAAGTCTAAAGACTTGAGACGATCAGGCAAATTGGACCGCTGATGTATGAAAATGTAACATGACATGAGACGAGGGCTGCTAGTGGTCACAGTAATAAACCCTTGCCCCCTCGTCCTAAAACGGTTCTAAATCAATACTAGAGTATTTCCTTGTATATGAGTGAAGCGGTACACGAGTTGAAGCCATTGAAGCAGCGGCGCCGTGTGTGTGTTTCACCAATCAGCGACGGTCATCTCTGCAAACTCCACCCCAAAAGTTACGGTACTTTCAGAAAGTACTACCCCACGACTAGAGCCTTTTTGGGTGGTAAAAAGGCTTCGTAAAATGTCCCCAGACCTTAATTTAAACCCTGGTCCCTACGGTGGAAACGCAATGAGTTCCTCAAAAAGTTCTTAGTTCCGGGTGAAAGTTCCTGCAGTGGAAACGGGGCTTCTGTCAACACAGGACAGTGCATCAATAAAATGTTGCTAACATCCTCAATTAGCAGCTTGATGAGAGAGTTATTTCCTTTTCTTTTTCAGATACTGACTGATGTCATCTAATATGATATGATTCTTTGAAATTATGTTTAAATGAAATCTACAAGCTCGTTTCATATTTCTGTTCTTTCACAAAGGGAACTGATCAAATGTTTTATCATTACATCATTCATTCACACAAAACGGATATATCATAAAAAGTAGCATCCGATTTCATCCCCTCTATTGCAGTTACTTCCTCACTGCAAAAACAAACAGTTTTAATGTGGCGCATGCTGTCGTCACGCTTTAAAAGCTTTCATACTTTGCTAGTGTTGACTCTTGTAAATCGTCTCATTCGATGAAATTTCTGCCCTCATGACTAGATATTCCTGAGAAGTAACAGCATCTTCAGTTAAACAAACAAACTTACTGAATGAGATCTCCCGCTGCGCTGTGTGGAATGGATCAAAGCTTCATTTCCTGAAACAGCAGGACTCCACCTGAGGCTGTGAAACTCTCACAGGGAGCAAGGTTCACGTCTGGCCATTGAAACTCAGCCCTTATCACCTCAGTATACCTGTCAGTCAGTAATATGGCTGTGGGTGTGACGCTGATGTTTCCGCCTGCTGGCAGAATAGTAGAGGTGTGTCTTATCACAAGGTTAATTCCAGGGTACATTGTTTGTGACTCAGTCAGCTTAAGTCTCTGTTTATTGCTTATACTTTTGGTGAAATATGTATATATATATACGTGTATATATATATATATATATATATATATATATATATATATATTGTATGCCTTGGAAAAAATCCTTTCCATGCAACATTCCCATGCCTTCACTTTATTATTTCATAACCTAAATTCTTATTTCAGTCTGTCTTATGTAATTCTTAATTTGCTGTTGAAAGAGCAAAATAAAACAAAGGGAGAAAACTGAACCAACAAAAATGTAAATAATTGACAAAAAGACAACTGAAAAGAACAGAAAAAGATTCTGTCTAAATATTAGGGCTGTCAAAATTAACCTAATTAATAATTATAAATTAATAATAACTTGTTAACGCCAATTTGTTTTCACGCCACTAATTCCTTTAACGTATTAACGCAACTTGCAATTTTTAGGTGTAGTTCTAGAGTGAAGATACTGGTAACATATAAAACTAGAAAACCTAAGGAATCCATTGGTACCAACCATGTCATACTAGCTTGTTGTGAAGGAGGCTAAATAACACTCCAAACTTATGCTAAATTTTGGCAAGGAAAAACTGTCATGGACATTTTTAAAGGGGTCCCTGACCTCTGACCTCAAGATATGTGAATGAAAATGGGTTCTATGGGTACCCACGAGTCTCCCCTTTACAGACATGCCCACTTTATGATAATCACATGCAGTTTGAGGCAAGTCATAGTCAAGTCAGCAAACTGACACACTGACAGCTGTTGTTGCCTGTTGGGCTGCAGTTTGTTATGTTATGATTTGAGCATATTTTTTATGATAAATGCAGTACCTGTGATGGTATCTGGACAATATTTGTCATTGTTTTGTGTTGTTAATTGATTTCCAATACACTGATAAAACCATGTTCTCTTTTCTGAATCTGCTCTTTTGATTTACAGAATATGATTTTACAGGGCAAACATTGCCAGAAGACTAAGATGGTCAGACGTTAGTAATAATGATGGTCCAAAATGGTGTAAAATTCTAGTTTTAAGTAAAAAAATCTTTTCTACTTTCTTGGGGGAGGACTGCCTTTCTATCTGCAGACCTGATGGCTCGTGTTAATCAACATCCATTTTTGAAATCACATTTGGGATACTACTTAATAAAATTAGGGTACTGTATATTACTTGAAGTCCAGTCAAATATTCCAAACATTAATGTACTGCAATATATTCATTAAGAATTCTTGATGTAGCTTAAAGATGTTGTTTATCCTATAATTAGTGGTTTAACCAGTGAAAGTGGCCCAATGTTGCAGGTTTATTAATGTTAAACATTTAACAGCTTTCCCGCTGTGTACCTGAGTTTATAACCTCTGGTTTTGTGGATGTATAACATGTGTGGGAGTGCGCGCGCACTTGTGCGCATAACAAGTGACACTATGTAGATGAGCGCCTGAGCCTCTCTGTCATAGATTATTTCTTTCATGAAACATGATCTTGATTATACACTTGATAAAGGACAGAGATGTTCAGAGCTCTCCAGGTCTCCTCAATGGGAGACCGGAGCTTAGAGATGACAGAAACAGGTCCTATACTTAAACTCGGTTTCCGGAGACCAGTGACGTCACACATGACATGGAACATAAGCTCCGCCCAATAACTTGTAGTACTGCTACCTTTCTCTGTGACGTCGTACATGACGTCACGGAAGACAAGAATCCCCACAAGAATCCTGACGTCAGTGACAGTCAGCACTAAATTACAGTCAAATCCATGCATTTCCATGCTGTGCTCAATACTGCCTCTTTGTAGCCTAAATACTGTGTGTAATCTGGCTGCTTACATGATGCATAAAGTAATAATCCTGCTGATATCTCAGAATTGATTAGTACTTGAGTAAACGTACTTAGTTACATTCCACCACTGGTGCCAGTTATGAAGCTGTGACACATAGTAGACTATTCAGATATATGTCAGCTTATTTGATTTGAGACAAATAAAAAAAAACGCTCTGAACACCTGAACATCGCCTGCCTCCCTTCAACGTGATTGCTCGTCTGTTCCTAACGCTCTGGCGCGTGTACAGCTCTGGCTCAGACCATGCTCGGGTTGCGCTCAGGCCGAGTTTTCTCGTTGCGCCCTCTCCCGCCTATAGACTCACAATCTTGTCTCGGACACCTGACAGAGATGTTCAGAGCTCTCCAGGTCTCCTCGATGGGAGACCGGAGCTTAGAGATGACAGAAACGGGTCCTATATGTAAACTCGGTTTGGGATGCCCGAAACGTCACACACGACGTCACACCAGACATGGAACATAAGCCCCGCCCAATAACTTGTAGTACTGCTACCCTTCTCAAGACTTGAGGAGAAAACTCTTCTTGTCATACTATGTCATTATTGCCAGCTGGGGGGAAATGTTGATTTAGCAGAAGATAAAGGAAGAAATAAATGATGTGTTTTCAGTTATACTCAAGTTATGTTGATTTACACTGTAGCCTACTCAAGGTGACATTTGATGTGACTGCTCTGCTGTCTAATATGAACCTCTGTGGGATGAATGCGCAATGGATGTATCCTCACTGTCCTTCATTATTATATGAACCATAGTAACGTGGTTATGGGTCATCCATTCACTGCCTCACTCCCTCTTCCTCTCCTCGCAGTTCTCTTGCATTAGCTCCGTGTTGTTGACTGTTTATGCTGTGGCTGCTTCGACATACAGTAGCCTATGTTGATGTTCAAGTTTGCTTTTCTAAAATCAGAGTTTGCCCTGCTATTGCAGCGCGTTTTTGCGCTGCGTAAAAACTACGTGGGGAGCATCCGGACGAACCGACGCACGGCACGGGACAGCACGGGGGAGGGGTTGAGAACGAGGCTGCTGTAATCTATCGATGTAATGAATCGATACACTGTTTACATCCTGCAAAAGCAGTACACAATATCGCGAATCCTCTACCAGTCATTCTGTTAGGATGTGGGGCGGAACTGGTTGTTTACTAATGCGCGATGTTACGCACTGATAAAACCATGTTCTCTATTCTGAATCTGCTCTTTTGATTTACAGAATATCATTTATACCGGTACGAGGCAGCAGCGGGGGAAGCTGGCTAGCATATAGTCCATCTATGCACTCTGACCCCATGATGAGACACGTTGAGTTACTAAAGAAATGTAAAAAGAAATTCCAATTAAAAAGGAAATGGTTCTTAAGCAGTGTTGTTAATGACTGTGCGGAGCACAAGCCATGTAGGATAAACTTCTAGTGGATGAGCACTGAGTTTCTTTTTGTTATTATATAGTGGGATCGGGGATTTAAATCTATAGCACTGTTAGATCTCATATGTTGGAAAATTTGCACCTACTGAAATCTGTGTCTGTGATAACATTTGGCAGCTATGTCCAGTTCAGGTTGTTAAATTAGCTTTGATAAATTTGGCACTTAGGCTGCTTTTCATGGTGCTGATCACAGGCTGGTTTGCAGTATGGGAGTTGCATGGTGCAAGATATTAGTAATATCAGCATGCATGATATCTCTGCTTTTAGCCAGCACACTTTACCAGATGTGTAACGTTATTACAAAAAGTTTTATATATAGGTAAAGCTTGATTCATGCAGAACTGTGTCAATACCTGAACATTTTCTCCATAGATGTGGATCACCTCACTGTAATACTGTGTGTAATCTGGCTGTTTACATGATGCATAAAGTAATAATCCTGCTTATATCTCAGAATTAACTAACTAACTAGTACTTGAGTAAATGTACTTGGTTACATTCCACCACTGGTGCCAGTTATGAAGCTGTGACACATAGTAGACTATTCAGATATATGTCAGTTTATTTGATTTGAGACACACACAAAAAAAAAAACCGCTCTGAACCCCTGAATATCACCTGGAGTCTACCTGCCTGCGGTTTCGCCACGGATCCTCTGTTCAACCTCGGGTTCAGTGTCGGTGTTAGGGGCGGGCCTTGGCGGTCCAGGTCCGTCCAGAAAGGTCAGTGTGCCCCCTCAGCTGAATTCTCTCCTGACAAAAAAATTGAACTGAAATACTCTTACAGCGATAAGTAAAATTAAGTCATATAGTTTGGTAATGGGAGTAATTTCTTATTGCACTAGCCTATAAAACACCCCCCTCCCTAGCCAATTAAATGCAACTACCATATCCTCATTGTATGATCTCACTCGAAAATTGCGAAACGAATGAAAAGAAGTTAAGTTGAGGATTCTGCACTCACAGTCGGACACTCCAGCTGCTCTAGAGGTGACTTCATAAATCCACCCATTCACCCTGATAAAACGTCTCTCCTGCTTTGTAGTAGGCTACACTGTGCGCGGTATTATTTGCACGTTTGTAATTGTGGCTACGTTTCTGGATGAGCGTGCATATGGTTGTAATTGTATATCGGTTCTTGATGTGGCTTAAAGATGTTGTTTATCCTTTAATTAGTGGTGTAACCAGTGAAAGTGGCCCAATGTTGCAGGTTTATTGATGTTAAAGGTCCCATATTGTAAAAAGTGAGATTTTCATGTCTTTTATATTATAAAGCAGGTTTAAGTGCTATGTAAATACTGTTAAACTATCAAAACGCTCAATATACGCAGAAATACACAAGCCTGTATTCAGTAATTGCACGTTTGAAACAAGCCGTTAGGATTTCTGTCCATTTGTGATGTCACAAATCTACAATATTTAGACCATTTCACAGTTTTAAACGTAAACATTCGAAATGTGTCCCAGTTTATTTCCTGTTGCAGTGTATGTATGTGAATGACACCAGCTGACAGGAAGTAAACATGGACCCCAAGCTGTTGCCTAGCAATGCAATTCCGTTGAAATGCACTAAAACGGAGCGTATCAGACAGAGGGTAAATACAGGTATATTGAGGCAGACAGTGTGAGGAAAATAAAGTGTTTTTTGAACATTACAACATGTAAACATGTTCTAGTAGAAACACAAAATAGAAGTATGAACCTGAAAATGAGCATGATATGGGACCTTTAAACATTTAACAGATCTCCTGCTGTGTACCTGAGTTTATAACCTCTGGTTTTGTGGATGTATAACGTGTGGGAGTGCGTGCGCGCTTGTGTGCATAACAAGTGACCCTATGTAGATGATAGTGTGAGCCTCTCTGTCAAAGATTATTTCTTTCATGAAACATGATGTTAATTATACACTTGATAAAGGCTATGTGAGGGGAAAAAATGCCCCCCCATCCCTGTCAAAGTTGATTGCCCGTCTGTTCCTAATGCTCTGGCGCGTGTACAGCTCAGGCGCAGACCATGCTCCGGTTGCGCTCTTGCAGATTGGATTTGTTGCGCCCTCTCCCGCCTATAGACTCACAATCTTGTCTCGGACACCTGACAGAGATGTTCAGAGCTCTCCAGGTCTCCTCGATGGGAGACCGGAGCTTAGAGATGACAGAAACAGGTCCTATACTTAAACTCGGTTTCCGGAGACCAGTGACGTCACACATGACGTAGAACATAAGCTCCGCCCAATAACTTGTAGTACTGCTACCCTTCTCTGTGACGTCGTACATGACGTCACGGAAGATAAGAATCCCCACAAGAATCGTGACGTCAGTGACAGCCAGCACTAAATTACAGTCAAATCAAATGTAATCAAATAATCAGATCATGTTCACTTTGATCAGCAGCCTAATGATCAAATATTGCTGACAGCTGCAGGTGGAGTTAAGGGAAGCTTCAATAGCCTAATGCCAATCACAGCAGCTGCTCTCATCAGCAACACACAGTTTAATGAGGACACCTGAGGAGAAAACTCCTCTTGTCATACTATGTCATAGTAACTCGTTCCCTCGAGTTAGTAAGTCGAGGGAACGAGTTACTAACTTGAGGACACGACATAATAAAAATGTACTCCTAGGGGTCTAGGAGGGCTCCGTAAGGCTCCGTATAATACTCCTGCACTTTAAATTAAAATTTTCAATGTTGGACTTTCACTTGTGACAGTATTTTTTACACTCTGGTTTTACTTAAAGCTGAAGTAGGCGAGATTGGAGCAAATATGATTTTAAAAAGTTGTTTTTATAAAACTATAAAACTCGCTATATCGTGACAGTAGTACATGAAACAGGTAACCTGAAAAAAATCATGTTCCTCTGTGTCCTACTGTGTCCTCCGGTGCTCCTAACGGCATCTGAAGGATTTCACTTACCGGAGGAAAACAAGCAGTAATAACTGATCTGAGGTCCGCTGTCCAGCTGCCGTCTATGAGAGCCGGCTGTCAATCACTCGCTAACTCCGACCAAACGGTCAAACTAGGCAGCGCTAATCAAATATGAATCAATATTCTGTTACTGTAATGCCTATTTCTCGCCTCAAATGTTTTCAGAATCATCTTGTAGTGTACTGTTTAGCTGTAAAATGAGAAAGTTTGTGACTCCGCCGCCATTGTAAAATCTGGTAAAGGAAGCCAAGTTCCGCTCACATGACCGGAGCACAGCCAATAGGAACGCTCTCTCTCTCTGAAATGACCTGTGATTGGTCAAAGTCTGCCGTCACAGGGCTAGATTTTTTAAAGCCTGAAAACAGAGCCATGATAACGGGCAGAAGTCTAGTTATCTCTCAGAACACTTGAATTACAATATGCTAAAAGATTATTTTGTATTTTTTGCCCAATGATGCCCAAAATATACTCTCTACTGCCACTTTAAGTAAAGAATCTGGGTGCTCCTTCCACCACTGCCTGATTCACTATTGTTAAAGGGGATATATCATGGTCATTTTCAGGCTCATACTTGTATTTTGGGTTTATACTAGAACATGTTTACATGCTTAATGTTCAAAAAACACATTATTTTTCTAATCCTGAGAACCCCCTCTTGAAAAAGCCCAGTCTGCTCTAATTGGCTTGCGAGGAAAATATGGTGCACCTTTGCAAAGGTAGTTCTCAAGCCGTGGGCGGTATAATGTAATGATTAGCCTGCATGTGACATAGGAGGGGGAGCCAAAACTGAATGGCTTGTTGAATCACATGTTTTCTCATCTAGTCAGCCCACAAAAAACTGACTGGGTTGTCTAATTTCACCCTAATATATGTGCACAAGCACTGAAAAAGTGAGTTTTTTCATGATATGTCCCATTTATTGTCAAACCTTGATCACCTGCTAGAGAGCCAGTTAGTAAAATGCTGTGCAGCCAAATACTGTAAATATGATAGTGTCAGATAGTGTGGTATGAGATGAACTTAACAGCCTTACAGCTACATAAGGGGCATTTGTATGTTTAGGACTTGATAATTAATACCATGTTGAATAACATTGAAGATATTTGCCCTTCAGTGGCCTCAAAGAAGTCCTAATCAAATGATGAATATCCTCTGAGGTAAATTAGAAATCAGTCTAAGTGATGGGGAAATGTTTCCAAAAACACACACATCTCCTTCTGAAAACATACAAAAGTTTAATTTAAATATCGGCAGACAGATGATGCCATTCATCGTATAGACAGGTCTCGCTGTTTATTTCTTGCAAATTTATTGCACATGGATCACACTGCTCTTTATAAAGAAGGCACAATGGTGAAACCAGAGGAGATTCTTCATCTTAGAATTTACTGCCTATCAACTATGTCAGGTTTGTATAATGTGATAACATCTCTTAAGATTGAATTGATATGTGATTTTTTTTTTTCTTTTTCATTTTACAACAGTATGAAAATATGTTTTGCATCAAACAGTATGGTGAGCATTATGTTTTGATTTACATACTGTCTTGGTGGAATCCATTTTCAGCACAGTGCCAAAGGTGGAGAGGATCTGGTTCCGGTAATCCTGCACATTGTTGGCTTCTGACAGCAGGAAGGCGTGGCGCAAGAGCCGTGCGGAGGGAAGCTCTCTTTGAGGAGGTGGAGGCTTGAATGTGTGCCTGAATGCAGAGACGATCCCTCCGGGTTCCGCTACGGTCATGAGGAGTGTGGTGTACAGGTCCTTACGGTGGAGGTACTCCTCGACGTGATTCTCCCGTATCTGACGCCACACCTTGACCATAGTGTTCCCTTCGGTCCGGTCCCTCAGAAGGCGCACAACATTCTTATCCACACCACGCCTGTAAGTAGAGTCACAATCAATATGTTGCAATTTGTGATTACTTTCAGGTTTGTTGAAGTGGCAGTAGGCAACATTTGTTTGGCATAATTTGGCAAAAATTCCATAATAACCTTTCATCATATTGTAATTCAAATGGTCTGAAAGAAAACTAGACTTCTGCTCCTCCTCATGGCTCTGTTTTCAGGCTTTAGAAAAATCTAGCCCGTGACGGCAGATTTTGACCATTAACAGGTCATTTCAGAGAGAGAGAGCGTTCCTATTGGCTGTGCTCCGGTCATGTGACCAGAACTTGGCTTCCTTCAACAGATTTTATAATGGCGGCCGCGTCACAAACTTTCTCATTTTACAGCTAAACAGTAACTACAAGATGATTCTGAGAACATTTGAGGTGAGAAATAGTCATTACAGTAACAGAATATTGATTCATATTTGATAAGCGCTGCCTAGTTTGACCGTTTGGTCGGAGTTTGCGAGTGATTGACAGCCGGCTCTCATAGACGGCAGCTGGACAGCAGACCTTGTTTTCCTCCGGTAAGTGAAATCCTTCAGATGCTGTTAGGAGCACCGGAGGTCACAGAGGAACATGATTTTTTTCAGGTTACCTGTTTCATGTACTGACACGATATAGCGGCCGTTTTCTAAAAATAACTTTTTTAAATCATTTTTGCGCCAATCTCGCATACTGCAGCTTTAAATGCACACATTATGTTCAGTATACTCACTTGCTGGTGAGGATGACAGGGAACACAGCTTGATGAGCCTCGCTAAGTTGCGATTAAACAGCGGGATCACACGCAAGCCACCGACCCACCGCTCCACCTTCTCCGCTCCTGGCTGCCTTTGTACATGGCCGACAGCACAGGACCTCTGTGAGCACTGTGTACCAGCTGGACACATCGCAGATGAGACGTACCTAAAGTACATATGGGGAAAAAAATCAAATCAAATAAAGGCCAATAGCAGCATAAATAAATATTCAACTGTAATGTAATAAGACAGGTGAAGTGAGTTATACCCGGGTGTGGTAGCCAGACTTTTAGAGGTGCACATTCCATCCTCTACCCACACAGTCATCACCTCGAGGACACTTCAGGGAGTACCTCCACACTCCAACGGGGCGCCACACAAAGACGCGGCTCCAAAAAAAGAGCTGTGGAGTTGGCAGAGCACCTCGAACATAGCCAGGAGGTTCTGGTGGGTAAAACCACATGCGGTCAGATTTCATCACCCGTCGCCTCTTCAACAGACCAGTGATGTCCTTGTAGAGTCTAACGGGGGTGAACAGCCCTCTTTCTGGGTCCTCTTTGAGCCAGGAAATGTCAGCAGGTGGGATGCCATTGGGGTTTTCCCACAGACGCACCCAACCCTCTAGCTCCACCTGCAACACACATAACGCATACAAAACATTTGGTTATTATTGTGTACAAAGTAATGTTAAAACATCAACCAATTTATAAAACATGTAAAAACAAATTGTTCTCATTTACATTGTTTGCATATAATGTGAATATCACTTACAGAGGAGTCACTCAGAGGTGATTCCATATCATGACCCTCGGTGGTGGACGGAGACTCTGCGGGCCGGACAGCGGCCTCGGGCTGCCTCAGCCGGACACCGGGTGGTGACTCTTGGGATTTGAGCAAGTCTGAGAATTTACCAAACAAAGTAGTTTTGCATTATGATTTTTTTTCGTAACGGTTTGATGTATATTAACTCTGTATCTCACTTACCTTCAGCTGCCTGGCTTGCGGCTACCAGTTCAGCGTCATCGCCTGGCCACGATGAGGGGTCGAACTGGGAGGTGCTTGCCTGCAGTTGCTGGACAACAAATGTAATGTAACTATCTAGATTTTATGACGTACCAGTCTTTAATTAACCAAAGCAAACAAACACATTTAGCCAAAGTTCTTAAAATATCAGTAATTTGAACAATTTTCATTTACTATGCTATTCTGCTTTTCCTGTTTCATAACAAATAATCAAATCAACACTTACTTGCTCCTTCTCCTTTATGTACTTTTTGAACCGCTTCATCTGCACGCTTAAGATGTGGGTGACTGGTGTGTTCTGCCACCTCCTCACAGAGCTGTAGGCCTTCTGCATCATCTCCCTCTGCTCAGCACTGAATTGCTCAGGCCTGTCCTTCTGGGTGTGGTACTGGCTGTAGAGTTCCCACATCTCCTGAAAGGTGTGATGCTCAAATCCTCTCTGACCGTAGATACACCTGTCGATGTTGGCCTCGATGAGAGCGGAGACTTGTGGGAAGCTCTCTGCGTATTCAGTGAGGTAGTCTTTCACCCACTGGTTCCCCACCTGTCCCTTTCTATGTGGGTTTGTCACCTCTGCTCTGTGCTTGTCAAGCATGCTGAAATCACATTATACATCAACTTAGTACCGTCATCATTAATGTCACAGCAATTATGATAATGCGCAGGAAGATGTACAGGTAATTTATTTAAAAACATGCCATGAAAATGGTATTTAAAATGCATAGCCTACAGTATAATATGCTTACTACTTCATGTAGCCCACATCATTTGCCACAAGCCAGTGAAATGGGGCATTCTCATACTGGCCAAATGAAAACACCTGCTTTCCAAGGCACTGCTGACGCGACGGCGCGGGGATGCCCTCTGCCTGAAGGAGCCTCTCTGCGTGAGCCATGGCGATGGCCTGGTTGAGCAGCTCCTGTGGAGGGTTGGGGAACATCAACTTCTTCTCCCGATAGCAACGGGCCTCTTTGGTCGCTATCACCACAGCCTGTTGACGATCCTTGGGGGCATCTGGGTTGATGATCCGGATAACTGGGATCGCCATCTCTGGTTAGCTACTGGAAAAACTTAGAGAAATGCTACAACAACAGCAGAAAAAAAATATGACTGTTATTGTATTATAATTATATATTAATCACTAATATAAAAATTAATGTTAATATATATAACAGGTCATTGATACTCTTTTAGCAAACAGCAAGGAAGAGGAGGAAGAGCATAATGACAACTGCTAAACCCCGATTACAGCTTCTTCTCATAACTCATATCATACCTCATAACTCCTGGGCCTACAATACTGACTCCCATGCATCTGAGAGAAATCATTGTAGTTGTTATATTCTCCTATGTTGAATACCATGGTATTTTGATAGCAGGCAAAAATGATTACAGTCTCCCTCACCTGTGAAACACTGGATGGGAGTTAATTACCTATTCATTAATGAGTGATGAGTTGTTTTTGGAGGCCAAATAGATTTTGAGGTCAAGATTTGGAATGGTTGGTAACATAATATGTTAGGTCAAGGCAAACGTTATTATTAGATTTATTAGATATATTAGAGAGATGTATTAGATTATGGTCCGCACACTGTAACGTTAGTAGCACATCAACAAGTGACATTTCAAGCTAATGCTCGTTTATACACTACAGTATCCACGTAGTTGGAGTAAGGAATACAAGGTAACGTTATCATTTAAAAGAGGTTTTACTGAGAGATGCTAATCGTCCACTAAAGTTACTTATCTGACCCGGTCACGTTCACGTTAACACGACGTCCGGCCTTCTGCAAACGAGAAAAACTCAACTGGGCAGTAGAAAAAGACAAGCGTGCATTTTAAACGGCGAACTTTGTAAAAAAAAATTATAAAGAATGAATCATTTCTTACCAAAAACTCCGTACGGTCGCCAGGTGGGTTTGGGTTCCGCTATGCTAAATTTAAAATTACGCCGGCCCCACCGATTGGTCGTCCACTGGAATCTGGCGATCCGATTGGCTGTTGTCAGGCCAATGAGAGCTTTCTGTCAGGACGTTCAGCATGTCTCGTAAACCATGGTGTAAACCAACATTTAACTCTGATTTAATGCTTAAAGCGTCGCTTCTGTTGTCGTATTGTTAAGTGTCCAAACAACCCGGTTCATTTTAAAAGTTTTGTCTTTAATAAATCAACAAATATCAACAAATATAGGAAACTCGCGGACGCCTGTGACGTAATTCGCAAAGCATCGCGGGTATTTTGGAATTGAACTTTAATTAATTAGATCAACAGTTTTAGCAGCAGTTTAGAGTGAAGTTGTAATGTCGTGGTTTTGTTACGGTTATACCGCGTTTGTTTGGTCGTTTTGGTCATGTGTGACGGCAACATGCATCCATAAGTGAGAACGACTGTCCTGTGAATCACTTCCTGTTTTCACCCTCAGAATTATTGAGACAACACTCACTGAGACTTTCCTTAGGGAATGTGTCTCTAAAGTGATTGATCTCGCTAACCACGATGATGAAACAGCTTTCTCTCTGATAGAGTTTCTCTATATGATGGAAATAAGTGTTCTGAGTGGTAGCATCAAAATGTTTAACATATTGATATGAAATAACTGAGATGATATGATGTAGTTTTATTTCATTATAATATAAATTAGAATGACTTCTTCCAGTTTAGGAGAGAAACACACTACATGCAGCGGGAGGCCAGTCGCGTACAGGTGGAATACACTGACAGCCAATGAAATTGCAGCATTATTAACGCTGTCCAAGGTGCTGGAAACGCGGCTCTCGTCCAGCAGTTTTTCTCCTGAATACTTAAGAATGATTATCTGGAGCAGGTCTGAATCCCACTTGGGACAAAGTCTGTGATACATTATCAGAGATAATGAGCTATTTATGAATCAAGAAATGTGAGTCTTAGTTTGTTATTTACTTCTCCTGATTATCATTAGATTGTAGTGGCAGAGAGATTATGTCTGGTTATATCAAGTAGTTGACTACAGAGTTGTCTTACTATGTGTAACATTTAAATTGCAATTACTTAATTACTTCAATTAGAGACTTTACTGTTCACTATAAATTATTAATTTATCAATGAGACATGTAGACATCAGTGAATGAAATGTATTCATTAAACAAAACTGTGACAGTAAATATTCAACAGAGCCCATACTGCAAGGTCACACATATACAGCACAAAAATGTAAAGTAAGTAAATATAATACTGTATATAATAAATGTTATATAATTATTTACAGGAGCAAAATATACAGTATATAGAGTGGAAACCCGTTACAGTGATCAACCGCTTATATGGATCAAAAGCTTGGGACAGAATCATTCCTATACAAATGCTGTTTAAATAATGTACTGAGTAATCAAGTAATCAAGTAGCTATAATAATCATCTGCTTATAGTGATCAATTTGACCCCGACAGACGTGATCACATGGCAAAACACTCCCCCTCCCTGTCTCTCATTTTCCCCTTTCAACCTCCCATCTCTTTTTTTCCATCTCATAAAAAGCAGACTCCTGGAACACCTTCCAGGTCATCTCCTTCTCCATGCCCTGATCCTTGTAGAGGGAAAACACTTTAGCAGGGCAGTAGAGTTCCCTGCTATTCCAGGGAATCCAGTGTGAATGTGAGGACTGTTTGGGCCCTGCTTCAGTTCCATTTTACAGAATCAACACTTGCGACCTGTGTGCTGGGGGTCAGTCCTTTTATTCTTCTGCTGTCCTCGCTCCTCCACCCTTTTCTTTGTGGCGTCCAGTTCCTGCTGAAAGAAGGAACTGGACTGTCTGTGCCTTTTTTGTTCTGGCTGTTGTTGTTGAGGCTGCTGTTGGTGCTGCTGTTACTTCTGGTGTTTAAAGAGGAGTTGGTGTTTAATAACTTCCTGAGGTGCTTTACCTACTGTGAAATATGGAGTTTTGTGGTTGGGTGGAGCATGCTGTTCGGGTCTGTACAGGAGTTGTGAGCTATAGCAGCATAGTCCTAGACGCTGGTAATTCCACCGTGCCACCCCTGTCATCCCCTCTGAAACAGCTCTGTGGAGACATGTGTTAAATGATATCCCTCCTGCTGGAGGTATATATAAGAATATATATATTTTTTTCTTTTTCTTTTTTTCCTCCATATAAGAGTAAAAACTGGAATAAAGAGTGATACTTACCCTCGTCATGAGTGGTATCACTTCATAGTCACTAGGACAATAAGTAGAACAGCAAAGCACAAACATGACCAGAACATGGTCAACATGAGAAGGAACGGTTTAAGTCATGCCTCGGTTTGGGATAAGAATTCATGGTCCCAGGGTCACTGCCGACGACAGGACGTTTTTGGTTAAGAACCTATTTCTGTTCCTGAAGTCGGTCGTCTGGCAGTTGATGCTGATTGTGCAGAAACAGCTGCAAAACACAAACAAAAAAAAAATAATATATATACTATGTAGAATACACAATTAATAGTAAACAGGCTGAACTGTAAATTATTTTTTAATCTTCAGGCAGTAGAAACAAACAAATAAAAGACAACAACTGTTTACTCACAGCTCTGCACATGTTGCTTTGAAGAACAGATACTCAGCATCGCTCTCTCCAGCTATTCATCCTCATCCATCACTGTGATGCACACAGACAAGAATTAGAATGTCCTAAAAATATGTCTTTACTGTACTTAGGATAGTATGAATAAAATCAACACTGAAATGATAGAAGTTTATTCCCTTTGGTGTACTAAAATACAGTGGATACCTTGACAGCATGTACATTTGTTTTGACAAAACAAATGGAAAACAAGACCCACCTAAATATTGTATATTTGTGACATTAAAAAATGGACAGAAATCCTAACGGCTTGTTTCAAACGCGCAATTTCTGAATACGGGCTGTGTGTATTTCTCCGTATATTAACGTTTTGATAGTTTAACAGTATTTACATAGCACATAAACCTGCTTTATATTGTAAAGGACCTGAAAATCTCACTTTTTACAATATGGGACGTTTAAATTTAGATTTATGCCACAGTTATTTGTCCTTGTAAGCGACAACCACTGATTTGATTTAATTTATTCAGTAGCACATTAAAAAAGAACATTAACAAAACAATATCAATAATAACAGAATATGCAAAGGGAGACCAAAAGCCTAATTCAATTCAATTTATCAAGGCGCCTAAAGACTTATCACCCAGTTTTGATTCAAACAATCAAATAAAAATCAAACATAACTGATAAAAATATGAATGAATAAAATAATCTGGCCCCGGATAAACGGAAGAAAATGGATGGATGGAATAAAAATAATTAGTTTCAAAACATAAAGTCATTATCCTGTATAAAACAAGTCTCACACAGATAAGAAAAGTAATATGAAACAAAATAATTATAATAGAAAAAAAAAAACTCCAAGAAAATAACTAAGACTAAACCTTAACTAAAAGCATCAAACCAGGTGTTTTTGTTTTGATATTTCTTTAACACTGTCAGGGACTGACCTGGGAGCTGATTAACGCTGTTCCAAATTATGGGTCCGATATATTTGACAGAAAATTGACTGAGGCGGATTTTAACAATAAAGAACAACAAATAACAATAAAACATTTTTTTTTATTTGTTCATGAGTTTATTTAGAGTTTGTTAATGTTTCATAGTTATAATGATGCCGATATATCTTAGTGATCCTACTCTGGTGAAATTTGGAAGAAAACATCAGTTAAAAAAAGCAACTCTGTACACACTAGTTGTTGCATGGTGGAAAATGATTGCTTCACTGACCTCTGTGGGATGACAGGTTGAAGTCTGTTGAATCTCTGACCACCACACCCATGATCAAAGTGTCAGGTGTGGTCGGTTTTAGCCACCTACATCACTGCTGCACAGAGTGGAAAGATCACATTGGTAGTTTGCAGCACAAGCAACTTGGTGGATATAGCATGGCAAGATAGCCTTAGAAATTTGTCTCAGAGGTCAACAGGTGTAATGCAAAAAAAAAAAATCCTCTCAGTCCCGAATGCATTTTCTCTAGCTTTTTTCATTGAAAACAGACACCCATTTTCATTGGTAAATTCATCAATATGTATGTTGCATTTTAAAAAAACAACAACTGCAAATTAATAACACACAAGCAAATTCAGACACACATTCGCCAATTTGACAGCATATAGTATGGGGCGTACAGAAATGCTACAAGTTGCACAGAACAAAAAAACCCACTCAGGGATGTTTCCAGGGACCATAAAAATTGATGAACATGCTAGTAGCGTAAGTCACGTGTAGCAAATATCTCCAGTAATACTGGAATCATGTAATCAGAAGGTTTGCGACACGAAATCATGCTTCTGTTTTTATTGTCACCTTGAAACTTCTTATGTTTTAGTTGCACTATTTGAACAGTGTTTATGTCTCAAGTGAAAATGACTGGCAATTTTCCAAAAGCAGCAGTCTGCAAAATCAACTAGCAAATGAAAAGAGCAGTGGTTCAGATGGGATAAGCATATGTGGACTTGACAGCCAGCTTTTGTTAATTTCCTCTGTGCAGTCCAGATAAGTGTAACCGAGCGTCAACGAAGCTCTGCTTTTTAATCAATACTTTCTGTTAATTTGATCGTTTCCCCCACTGCCCTTCTCCTGTTATTTAAAATGAACATATTTAACACAGCAATGGTGCAGTTAACATAGTAAAAATGACATAAATGAAACAATATGGACCAGAATAGTATGTTGTCCATGAAACAATTATACACATACAAATGGCAAGATTTTAAATAATCTCTACACAGTTACATAAATCAGCTAACAGACTAATCTATGTAATATATTTTGCAGAAGAATATTCTTTGTGAGGAAGTTATTGCTATTGTAAAACCTGCGAATCTTGCAGATCTACATTCACTGATGAAGCATTAGAACTGAAATAAAACATCCATGTCTAAAACTGAATCGTATATATATAAGGGAAGACAATGATAGATTTTAGAGCTGCAACGACTAATCAATTAATTGTCAACAATTAAATTAATCGGCAACTATTTTGATAATCGATTAATATGATTGAGTAATTGTTTTACAAAAAAAAAAGTAAAAATTCTGTGCTTCTTAAATGTGAATATTTTCTGGTTTCTTTACTCCTCTATGACAGTAAACTGAATATCTTTGAGTTGTAGACAAAACAAGACATTTGAGGACGTAATTTTCCATTTTCTGACATTTTATAGTCCAAACAACTAATTGATTAATCGACAGATTAATTGGCAAAGAAAATAATTATTAGTTGAAGCCCTAAATGTCAGTACTTTTAAAACTTTGGTTAATTTAATGTGACCTAAATCAGTGACACTTTCTAAAACCGAAGGTCAACTATTAAATTAATCGCCAATTGTTTTGATAATCGATTAATCGGTTCGAGAAAGAAAAAAAAATCAAAGTTCTCTGATTCCAGCTTCTTGAAGGGGCTATATGTAAGAATCAGAAATTGCTTGTTCACAGCGACACCTGTGGCCGCAATGTCAACGAAAGTCAGCGTCCTGTTTATCGCGCTCGCGCTACATTGACATGAACGAGCACCGGTCTAAACAGTGAGGCGACACACGTCAGCTAATACACAATATCACTCTATATTTCACCTGCTTGGCAGTAATGTTAGCTGACCAGACGAAGGTCTCTCCATGAATCAATGCTGATCCTAGTGCTGGCTTTTCCTGCTTCAGCCGATACCGACCGCGGAGGGAACGGGGGGGGGAGACACCGACACCCGGTCGGGATAACGTAACACGCTGCGGAGCCCCGTCACTTCACAAGACACGGGAAACCTCTGTTGGTCTGGAGGAGCGGCAGCATTTATTTCTGCACATTCACTAGATATTCTCAGAGCTAAACTAACTCTCTGCAGTGTGTAGTGTGCGCGCGTGCACGTGAGAGGTGGAGCGAGCCGAGCGGGCGAGAACGAGCACGGTGTGCAAACAGGCAGGAGCAGAGCTGCAGGAGCAGCGCGTACCCACATGCGAGCGCGCATTGGATACCGACCCGTTAAGATTTATGCGCGTGATAAGTTACAAATAGTCCCTTTAAATGTGAATATTTTCTGGTTTCTTTACTCCTCTATGACTGTAAACTGAATATCTTTGAGTTGGGGAAAAAACAAGACATTTGAGGGTGACATTGTTCACCATTTTCTGAGATTTTATTGACCAAACAACTAATCGATTAATCAACGGATCAATTGTCAATGAAAATAATCCTTAGTTGCAGCCCTAAATGTAACACTGATCAACATTTTTTGTCATATAAAGGGAGCAATTAACATTTCTACTCATTTGGCGCAGCATCGAAACATTAAAGACATTTTAGAGAGGCTGATATTTTCATCAACTGAAAGCTGGAAACCTGAAGATTAATTTGACATGTAGCTCAACACTGTGTGTTAAGTTGTTCTAGTCATTAATCAGAAGTAAAATGAATGACTTAAAATTAATTGTGAAAGTGTATAAGGGCTTAAAACATTATGATGGCCCTTCTCATGCTCACTTATGTCTCATAAGTTGATTGTTGCAGCAATTTTTGGGTTCATACCATTTGTTCCACAGATTTGGTGCTAAATGTAACTATTTTTCACCACTTGAGAATTGATAAAAATTATCACAAATTCCTCAAAAACACCACATTAAGACACCAAGACCTTGACGAACACCATAGAAAAATCCATGCTGTGATTTGGGATCAAAAACTTTTAACATTTGAAGATTTCTGCATGAATTGCATTTTTTGGGGATTGGATGGCGAGCACTTCTGTTGTGTAAACTGCTCAGAAACCCCCTTATTGTCAATCTAGCTAGGAAAGCCATCCATCCTCTGAATGCTCTAGGTCTCTAGTTTGTGGCTGTAAAGTTGAGGCTGTGATTATCCTAGAGGTCACCACAGGTCATTTTATACAGTGAAGTCAAGTTTAAAAAAATGTTAAACATTTAACAGATTTCCCGCTGTGTACCTGAGTTTATAACCTCTGGTTTTGTGGACGTATAACATGTGTGGGAGTGCGTGCGCGCTTGTGCGCATAACAATCATACATTATTTCTTTCATGAAACATGATATTAATTATACACTTGATAAAAAAGGCTATGTGAGGGGAAAAAATGTCCCCCTGACAGAGATGTTCAGAGCTCTCCAGGTTTCCTCAATGGGAGACAGGAGCTTAGAGATGACAGAAACAGGTCCTATATGCAAACTCGGTTTGGGAGGCCCGTGACGTCACACATGACGTCACACATGACATGGAACATAAGCCCCGCCCATTAACTTGTAGTACTGCTACCCTTCTCTGTGAAGTCATGACATCACGGAATATAAGAATCCCCACAAGAATCGTGACGTCAGTGACAGTCAGCACTAAATTACAGTCAAATCCATGCATTTCCATGCTGTGATCAATACTGCCTATATTGTAGCCTAAATACTGTGTGTAATCTGGCTGCTCACATGATGCATAAAGTAATAATCCTGCTGATGTCTCAGAATTGATTAGTACTTGAGTAAACGTACTTAGTTACATTCCACCACTGGTGCCAGTTATGAAGCTGTGACACATAGTAGACTATTCAGATATATGTCAGCTTATTTGATTTGAGACAAATGAGAAAAACGCTCTGAACACCTGAACATCGCCTGCCTCCCTTCAACGTGATTGCTCGTCTGTTCCTAACGCTCTGGCGCGTGTACAGCTCTGGCGCAGACCATGCTCGGGTTGCGCTCAGGCCGAGTTTTCTCGTTGCGCCCTCTCCCGCCTATAGACTCACAATCTTGTCTCGGACACCTGACAGAGATGTTCAGAGCTCTCCAGGTCTCCTCGATGGGAGACCGGAGCTTAGAGATGACAGAAACGGGTCCTATATGTAAACTCGGTTTGGGATGCCCGAAACGTCACACACGACGTCACACCAGACATGGAACATAAGCCCCGCCCAATAACTTGTAGTACTGCTACCCTTCTCAAGACTTGAGGAGAAAACTCTTCTTGTCATACTATGTCATTATTGCCAGCTGGGGGGAAATGTTGATTTAGCAGAAGATAAAGGAAGAAATAAATGATGTGTTTTCAGTTATACTCAAGTTATGTTGATTTACACTGTAGCCTACTCAAGGTGACATTTGATGTGACTGCTCTGCTGTCTCATATGAACCTCTGTGGGATGAATGCGCATCGGTAGATTCTTGCTCGTCTCCTGTATGAAATGGATGTATCCTCACTGTCCTTCATTATTATATGAACCATAGTAACGTGGTTATGGGTCATCCATTCACTGCCTCACTCCCTCTTCCTCTCCTCGCAGTTCTCTTGCATTAGCTCCGTGTTGTTGACTGTTTATGCTGTGGCTGCTTCGACATACAGTAGCCTATGTTGATGTTCAAGTTTGCTTTTCTAAAATCAGAGTTTGCCCTGCTATTGCAGCGCGTTTTTGCGCTGCGTAAAAACTACGTGGGGAGCATCCGGACGAACCGACGCACGGCACGGGACAGCACGGGGGAGGGGTTGAGAACGAGGCTGCTGTAATCTATCGATGTAATGAATCGATACACTGTTTACATCCTGCAAAAGCAGTACACAATATCGCGAATCCTCTACCAGTCATTCTGTTAGGATGTGGGGCGGAACTGGTTGTTTACTAATGCGCGATGTTACGCACTGATAAAACCATGTTCTCTATTCTGAATCTGCTCTTTTGATTTACAGAATATCATTTATACCGGTACGAGGCAGCAGCGGGGGAAGCTGGCTAGCATATAGTCCATCTATGCACTCTGACCCCATGATGAGACACGTTGAGTTACTAAAGAAATGTAAAAAGAAATTCCAATTAAAAAGGAAATGGTTCTTAAGCAGTGTTGTTAATGACTGTGCGGAGCACAAGCCATGTAGGATAAACTTCTAGTGGATGAGCACTGAGTTTCTTTTTGTTATTATATAGTGGGATCGGGGATTTAAATCTATAGCACTGTTAGATCTCATATGTTGGAAAATTTGCACCTACTGAAATCTGTGTCTGTGATAACATTTGGCAGCTATGTCCAGTTCAGGTTGTTAAATTAGCTTTGATAAATTTGGCACTTAGGCTGCTTTTCATGGTGCTGATCACAGGCTGGTTTGCAGTATGGGAGTTGCATGGTGCAAGATATTAGTAATATCAGCATGCATGATATCTCTGCTTTTAGCCAGCACACTTTACCAGATGTGTAACGTTATTACAAAAAGTTTTATATATAGGTAAAGCTTGATTCATGCAGAACTGTGTCAATACCTGAACATTTTCTCCATAGATGTGGATCACCTCACTGTAATACTGTGTGTAATCTGGCTGTTTACATGATGCATAAAGTAATAATCCTGCTTATATCTCAGAATTAACTAACTAACTAGTACTTGAGTAAATGTACTTGGTTACATTCAGAAAAACGCTCTGAACACCTGAACATCGCCTGCCTCCCTTCAACGTGATTGCTCGTCTGTTCCTAACGCTCTGGCGCTTGTACAGCTCTGGCGCAGACCATGCTCGGGTTGCGCTCAGGCCGAGTTTTCTCGTTGCGCCCTCTCCGCCTATAGACTCACAATCTTGTCTCGGACACCTGACAGAGATGTTCAGAGCTCTCCAGGTCTCCTCGATGGGAGACCGGAGCTTAGAGATGACAGAAACAGGTCCTATATGTAAACTCGGTTTGGGATGCCCGAAACGTCACACACGACGTCACACCAGACATGGAACATAAGCCCCGCCCAATAACTTGTAGTACTGCTACCTTTCTCAAGACTTGAGGAGAAAACTCTTCTTGTCATACTATGTCATTATTGCCAGCTGGGGGGAAATGTTGATTTAGCAGAAGATAAAGGAAGAAATAAATGATGTGTTTTCAGTTATACTCAAGTTATGTTGATTTACACTGTAGCCTACTCAAGGTGACATTTGATGTGACTGCTCTGCTGTCTCATATGAACCTCTGTGGGATGAATGCGCATCGGTAGATTCTTGCTCGTCTCCTGTATGAAATGGATGTATCCTCACTGTCCTTCATTATTATATGAACCATAGTAACGTGGTTATGGGTCATCCATTCACTGCCTCACTCCCTCTTCCTCTCCTCGCAGTTCTCTTGCATTAGCTCCGTGTTGTTGACTGTTTATGCTGTGGCTGCTTCGACATACAGTAGCCTATGTTGATGTTCAAGTTTGCTTTTCTAAAATCAGAGTTTGCCCTGCTATTGCAGCGCGTTTTTGCGCTGCGTAAAAACTACGTGGGGAGCATCCGGACGAACCGACGCACGGCACGGGACAGCACGGGGGAGGGGTTGAGAACGAGGCTGCTGTAATCTATCGATGTAATGAATCGATACACTGTTTACATCCTGCAAAAGCAGTACACAATATCGCGAATCCTCTACCAGTCATTCTGTTAGGATGTGGGGCGGAACTGGTTGTTTACTAATGCGCGATGTTACGCACTGATAAAACCATGTTCTCTATTCTGAATCTGCTCTTTTGATTTACAGAATATCATTTATACCGGTACGAGGCAGCAGCGGGGGAAGCTGGCTAGCATATAGTCCATCTATGCACTCTGACCCCATGATGAGACACGTTGAGTTACTAAAGAAATGTAAAAAGAAATTCCAATTAAAAAGGAAATGGTTCTTAAGCAGTGTTGTTAATGACTGTGCGGAGCACAAGCCATGTAGGATAAACTTCTAGTGGATGAGCACTGAGTTTCTTTTTGTTATTATATAGTGGGATCGGGGATTTAAATCTATAGCACTGTTAGATCTCATATGTTGGAAAATTTGCACCTACTGAAATCTGTGTCTGTGATAACATTTGGCAGCTATGTCCAGTTCAGGTTGTTAAATTAGCTTTGATAAATTTGGCACTTAGGCTGCTTTTCATGGTGCTGATCACAGGCTGGTTTGCAGTATGGGAGTTGCATGGTGCAAGATATTAGTAATATCAGCATGCATGATATCTCTGCTTTTAGCCAGCACACTTTACCAGATGTGTAACGTTATTACAAAAAGTTTTATATATAGGTAAAGCTTGATTCATGCAGAACTGTGTCAATACCTGAACATTTTCTCCATAGATGTGGATCACCTCACTGTAATACTGTGTGTAATCTGGCTGTTTACATGATGCATAAAGTAATAATCCTGCTTATATCTCAGAATTAACTAACTAACTAGTACTTGAGTAAATGTACTTGGTTACATTCCACCACTGGTGCCAGTTATGAAGCTGTGACACATAGTAGACTATTCAGATATATGTCAGTTTATTTGATTTGAGACACACACAAAAAAAAAACCGCTCTGAACCCCTGAATATCACCTGGAGTCTACCTGCCTGCGGTTTCGCCACGGATCCTCTGTTCAACCTCGGGTTCAGTGTCGGTGTTAGGGGCGGGCCTTGGCGGTCCAGGTCCGTCCAGAAAGGTCAGTGTGCCCCCTCAGCTGAATTCTCTCCTGACAAAAAAATTGAACTGAAATACTCTTACAGCGATAAGTAAAATTAAGTCATATAGTTTGGTAATGGGAGTAATTTCTTATTGCACTAGCCTATAAAACACCCCCCTCCCTAGCCAATTAAATGCAACTACCATATCCTCATTGTATGATCTCACTCGAAAATTGCGAAACGAATGAAAAGAAGTTAAGTTGAGGATTCTGCACTCACAGTCGGACACTCCAGCTGCTCTAGAGGTGACTTCATAAATCCACCCATTCACCCTGATAAAACGTCTCTCCTGCTTTGTAGTAGGCTACACTGTGCGCGGTATTATTTGCACGTTTGTAATTGTGGCTACGTTTCTGGATGAGCGTGCATATGGTTGTAATTGTATATCGGTTCTTGATGTGGCTTAAAGATGTTGTTTATCCTTTAATTAGTGGTGTAACCAGTGAAAGTGGCCCAATGTTGCAGGTTTATTGATGTTAAAGGTCCCATATTGTAAAAAGTGAGATTTTCATGTCTTTTATATTATAAAGCAGGTTTAAGTGCTATGTAAATACTGTTAAACTATCAAAACGCTCAATATACGCAGAAATACACAAGCCTGTATTCAGTAATTGCACGTTTGAAACAAGCCGTTAGGATTTCTGTCCATTTGTGATGTCACAAATCTACAATATTTAGACCATTTCACAGTTTTAAACGTAAACATTCGAAATGTGTCCCAGTTTATTTCCTGTTGCAGTGTATGTATGTGAATGACACCAGCTGACAGGAAGTAAACATGGACCCCAAGCTGTTGCCTAGCAATGCAATTCCGTTGAAATGCACTAAAACGGAGCGTATCAGACAGAGGGTAAATACAGGTATATTGAGGCAGACAGTGTGAGGAAAATAAAGTGTTTTTTGAACATTACAACATGTAAACATGTTCTAGTAGAAACACAAAATAGAAGTATGAACCTGAAAATGAGCACGATATGGGACCTTTAAACATTTAACAGATCTCCTGCTGTGTACCTGAGTTTATAACCTCTGGTTTTGTGGATGTATAACGTGTGGGAGTGCGTGCGCGCTTGTGCGCATAACAAGTGACCCTATGTAGATGATAGTGTGAGCCTCTCTGTCAAAGATTATTTCTTTCATGAAACATGATGTTAATTATACACTTGATAAAGGCTATGTGAGGGGAAAAAATGCCCCCCCATCCCTGTCAAAGTTGATTGCCCGTCTGTTCCTAATGCTCTGGCGCGTGTACAGCTCAGGCGCAGACCATGCTCCGGTTGCGCTCTTGCAGATTGGATTTGTTGCGCCCTCTCCCGCCTATAGACTCACAATCTTGTCTCGGACACCTGACAGAGATGTTCAGAGCTCTCCAGGTCTCCTCGATGGGAGACCGGAGCTTAGAGGTGACAGAAACAGGTCCTATATGTAAACTCGGTTTGGGAGGCCCGTGACGTCACACATGACGTAGAACATAAGCTCCGCCCAATAACTTGTAGTACTGCTACCCTTCTCTGTGACGTCGTACATGACGTCACGGAAGATAAGAATCCCCACAAGAATCGTGACGTCAGTGACAGCCAGCACTAAATTACAGTCAAATCAAATGTAATCAAATAATCAGATCATGTTCACTTTGATCAGCAGCCTAATGATCAAATATTGCTGACAGCTGCAGGTGGAGTTAAGGGAAGCTTCAATAGCCTAATGCCAATCACAGCAGCTGCTCTCATCAGCAACACACAGTTTAATGAGGACACCTGAGGAGAAAACTCTTCTTGTCATACTATGTCATAGTAACTCGTTCCCTCGAGTTAGTAAGTCGAGGGAACGAGTTACTAACTTGAGGGCACGACATAATAAAAATGTACTCCTAGGGGTCTAGGAGGGCTCCGTAAGGCTCCGTATAATACTCCTGCACTTTAAATTAAAATTTTCAATGTTGGACTTTCACTTGTGACAGTATTTTTTACACTCTGGTTTTACTTAAAGCTGAAGTAGGCGAGATTGGAGCAAATATGATTTTAAAAAGTTGTTTTTATAAAACTATAAAACTCGCTATATCGTGACAGTAGTACATGAAACAGGTAACCTGAAAAAAATCATGTTCCTCTGTGTCCTACTGTGTCCTCCGGTGCTCCTAACGGCATCTGAAGGATTTCACTTACCGGAGGAAAACAAGCAGTAATAACTGATCTGAGGTCCGCTGTCCAGCTGCCGTCTATGAGAGCCGGCTGTCAATCACTCGCTAACTCCGACCAAACGGTCAAACTAGGCAGCGCTAATCAAATATGAATCAATATTCTGTTACTGTAATGCCTATTTCTCGCCTCAAATGTTTTCAGAATCATCTTGTAGTGTACTGTTTAGCTGTAAAATGAGAAAGTTTGTGACTCCGCCGCCATTGTAAAATCTGGTAAAGGAAGCCAAGTTCCGCTCACATGACCGGAGCACAGCCAATAGGAACGCTCTCTCTCTCTGAAATGACCTGTGATTGGTCAAAGTCTGCCGTCACAGGGCTAGATTTTTTAAAGCCTGAAAACAGAGCCATGATAACGGGCAGAAGTCTAGTTATCTCTCAGAACACTTGAATTACAATATGCTAAAAGATTATTTTGTATTTTTTGCCCAATGATGCCCAAAATATACTCTCTACTGCCACTTTAAGTAAAGAATCTGGGTGCTCCTTCCACCACTGCCTGATTCACTATTGTTAAAGGGGATATATCATGGTCATTTTCAGGCTCATACTTGTATTTTGGGTTTATACTAGAACATGTTTACATGCTTAATGTTCAAAAAACACATTATTTTTCTAATCCTGAGAACCCCCTCTTGAAAAAGCCCAGTCTGCTCTAATTGGCTTGCGAGGAAAATATGGTGCACCTTTGCAAAGGTAGTTCTCAAGCCGTGGGCGGTATAATGTAATGATTAGCCTGCATGTGACATAGGAGGGGGAGCCAAATCTGAATGGCTTGTTGAATCACATGTTTTCTCATCTAGTCAGCCCACAAAAAACTGACTGGGTTGTCTAATTTCACCCTAATATATGTGCACAAGCACTGAAAAAGTGAGTTTTTTCATGATATGTCCCATTTATTGTCAAACCTTGATCACCTGCTAGAGAGCCAGTTAGTAAAATGCTGTGCAGCCAAATACTGTAAATATGATAGTGTCAGATAGTGTGGTATGAGATGAATTTAACAGCCTTACAGCTACATAAGGGGGCATTTGTATGTTTAGGACTTGATAATTAATACCATGTTGAATAACATTGAAGATATTTGCCCTTCAGTGGCCTCAAAGAAGTCCTAATCAAATGATGAATATCCTCTGAGGTAAATTAGAAATCAGTCTAAGTGATGGGGAAATGTTTCCAAAAACACACACATCTCCTTCTGAAAACATACAAAAGTTTAATTTAAATATCGGCAGACAGATGATGCCATTCATCGTATAGACAGGTCTCGCTGTTTATTTCTTGCAAATTTATTGCACATGGATCACACTGCTCTTTATAAAGAAGGCACAATGGTGAAACCAGAGGAGATTCTTCATCTTAGAATTTACTGCCTATCAACTATGTCAGGTTTGTATAATGTGATAACATCTCTTAAGATTGAATTGATATGTGATTTTTTTTTTTCTTTTTCATTTTACAACAGTATGAAAATATGTTTTGCATCAAACAGTATGGTGAGCATTATGTTTTGATTTACATACTGTCTTGGTGGAATCCATTTTCAGCACAGTGCCAAAGGTGGAGAGGATCTGGTTCCGGTAATCCTGCACATTGTTGGCTTCTGACAGCAGGAAGGCGTGGCGCAAGAGCCGTGCGGAGGGAAGCTCTCTTTGAGGAGGTGGAGGCTTGAATGTGTGCCTGAATGCAGAGACGATCCCTCCGGGTTCCGCTACGGTCATGAGGAGTGTGGTGTACAGGTCCTTACGGTGAAGGTACTCCTCGACGTGATTCTCCCGTATCTGACGCCACACCTTGACCATAGTGTTCCCTTCGGTCCGGTCCCTCAGAAGGCGCACAACATTCTTATCCACACCACGCCTGTAAGTAGAGTCACAATCAATATGTTGCAATTTGTGATTACTTTCAGGTTTGTTAAAGTGGCAGTAGGCAACAATTGTTTGGCATAATTTGGCAAAAATTCCATAATAACCTTTCATCATATTGTAATTCAAATGGTCTGAAAGAAAACTAGACTTCTGCTCCTCCTCATGGCTTTGTTTTCAGGCTTTAGAAAAATCTAGCCCGTGACGGCAGATTTTGACCATTAACAGGTCATTTCAGAGAGAGAGAGCGTTCCTATTGGCTGTGCTCCGGTCATGTGACCAGAACTTGGCTTCCTTCAACAGATTTTATAATGGCGGCCGCGTCACAAACTTTCTCATTTTACAGCTAAACAGTAACTAGAAGATGATTCTGAGAACATTTGAGGTGAGAAATAGTCATTACAGTAACAGAATATTGATTCATATTTGATCAGCGCTGCCTAGTTTGACCGTTTGGTCGGAGTTCGCGAGTGATTGACAGCCGGCTCTCATAGACGGCAGCTGGACAGCAGACCTTGTTTTCCTCCGGTAAGTGAAATCCTTCAGATGCTGTTAGGAGCACCGGAGGTCACAGAGGAACATGATTTTTTTCAGGTTACCTGTTTCATGTACTGACACGATATAGCGGCCGTTTTCTAAAAATAACTTTTTTAAATCATTTTTGCGCCAATCTCGCATACTGCAGCTTTAAATGCACACATTATGTTCAGTATACTCACTTGCTGGTGAGGATGACAGGGAACACAGCTTGATGAGCCTCGCTAAGTTGCGATTAAACAGCGGGATCACACGCAAGCCACCGACCCACCGCTCCACCTTCTCCGCTCCTGGCTGCCTTTGTACATGGCCGACAGCACAGGACCTCTGTGAGCACTGTGTACCAGCTGGACACATCGCAGATGAGACGTACCTAAAGTACATATGGGGAAAAAAATCAAATCAAATAAAGGCCAATAGCAGCATAAATAAATATTCAACTGTAATGTAATAAGACAGGTGAAGTGAGTTATACCCGGGTGTGGTGGCCAGACTTGTAGAGGTGCACATTCCATCCTCTACCCACACAGTCATCACCTCGAGGACACTTCAGGGAGTACCTCCACACTCCAACGGGGCGCCACACAAAGACGCGGCTCCAAAAAAAGAGCTGTGGAGTTGGCAGAGCACCTCGAACATAGCCAGGAGGTTCTGGTGGGTAAAACCACATGCGGTCAGATTTCATCACCCGTCGCCTCTTCAACAGACCAGTGATGTCCTTGTAGAGTCTAACGGGGGTGAACAGCCCTCTTTCTGGGTCCTCTTTGAGCCAGGAAATGTCAGCAGGTGGGATGCCATTGGGGTTTTCCCACAGACGCACCCAACGCTCTAGCTCCACCTGCAACACACATAACGCATACAAAACATTTGGTTATTGTTGTGTACAAAGTAATGTTAAAACATCAACCAATTTATAAAACATGTAAAAACAAATTGTTCTCATTTACATTGTTTGCATATAATGTGAATATCACTTACAGAGGAGTCACTCAGAGGTGATTCCATATCATGACCCTCGGTGGTGGACGGAGACTCTGTGGGCCGGACAGCGGCCTCGGGCTGCTTCAGCCGGACACCGGATGGTGACTCTTGTGATTTGAGCATGTCTGAGAATTTACCAAACAAAGTAGTTTTGCATTAGGATTTTTTTTTCGTAACGGTTTGATGTATATTAACTCTGTATCTCACTTACCTTCAGCTGCCTGGCTTGCGGCTACCAGTTCAGCGTCATCGCCTGGCCACGATGAGGGGTCGAATTGGGAGGTGCTTGCCTGCAGTTGCTGGACAACAAATGTAATGTAACTATCTAGATTTTATGACGTACCAGTCTTTAATTAACCAAAGCAAACAAACACATTTAGCCAAAGTTCTTAAAATATCAGTAATTTGAACAATTTTCATTTACTATGCTATTCTGCTTTTCCTGTTTCATAACAAATAATCAAATCAAGACTTACTTGCTCCTTCTCCTTTATGTACTTTTTGAACCGCTTCATCTGCACGCTTAAGATGTGGGTGACTGGTGTGTTCTGCCACCTCCTCACAGAGCTGTAGGCCTTCTGCATCATCTCCCTCTGCTCAGCACTGAATTGCTCAGGCCTGTCCTTCTGGGTGTGGTACTGGCTGTAGAGTTCCCACATCTCCTGAAAGGTGTGATGCTCAAATCCTCTCTGACCGTAGATACACCTGTCGATGTTGGCCTCGATGAGAGCGGAGACTTGTGGGAAGCTCTCTGCGTATTCAGTGAGGTAGTCTTTCACCCACTGGTTCCCCACCTGTCCCTTTCTATGTGGGTTTGTCACCTCTGCTCTGTGCTTGTCAAGCATGCTGAAATCACATTATACATCAACTTAGTACCGTCATCATTAATGTCACAGCAATTATGATAATGCGCAGGCAGATATACAGGTAATTTATTTAAAAACATGCCATGAAAATGGTATTTAAAATGCATAGCCTACAGTATAATATGCTTACTACTTCATGTAGCCCACATCATTTGCCACAAGCCAGTGAAATGGGGCATTCTCATACTGGCCAAATGAAAACACCTGCTTTCCAAGGCACTGCTGACGCGACGGCGCGGGGATGCCCTCTGCCTGAAGGAGCCTCTCTGCGTGAGCCATGGCGGTGGCCTGGTTGAGCAGCTCCTGCGGAGGGTTGGGGAACATCAGCTTCTTCTCCCGATAGCAACGGGCCTCTTTGGTCGCTATCACCACAGCCTGTTGACGATCCTTGGGGGCATCTGGGTTGATGATCCGGATAACTGGGATCGCCATCTCTGGTTAGCTACTGGAAAGACTTAGAGCAATGCTACAACAACAGCAGAAACAACAATATGACTGTTATTGTATTATAATAATTTATTAATCACTAATATAAAAATTAATGTTAATATATATAACAGGTCATTGATACCCTTTTAGCAAACAGCAAGGAAGAGGAGGAAGTGTCAGAGCATAATGACAACTGCTAAACCCCGATTACAGCTTCTTCTCATAACTCATATAACTCCTGGGCCTACAATACTGACTCCCATGCATCTGAGAGAAATCATTGTAGTTGTTATATTCTCCTATGTTGAATACCATGGTATTTTGACAGCAGGCAAAAATGATTACAGTCTCCCTCACCTGTGAAACACTGGATGGGAGTTAATTACCTATTCATTAATGAGTGATGAGTTGTTTTCGGAGACCAAATAGATTTGGAGGTCAAGATTTGGAATGGTTGGTAACATATAATGTTAGGTCAAGGCAAACGTTATTATTAGATTTATTAGATATATTAGAGAGATGTATTAGATTATGGTCCGCACACTGTAACGTTAGTAGCACATCAACAAGTGACATTTCAAGCTAATGCTCGTTTAAACACTACAGTATCCACGTAGTGGGAGTAAGGAATACAAGCTAACGTTATCATTTAAAAGAGGTTTTACTGAGAGATGCTAATCGTCAACTAAAGTTACTTATCTGACCCGGTCACGTTCACGTTAACACGACGTCCGGGCTTCTGCAAACGAGAAAACTCAACTGTGCGGTAGAAAAAGACAAGCGTGCATTTTAAACGGCGAACTTTGTAAAAAAAATTATGAAGAATGAATCATTTCTTACCAAAAACTCCGTACGGTTAGAAGGTGGGTTTGGGTTCCGCTATGCTAAATTTCAAATTACGCCGGGCCCACCGATTGGTCGTCCAGTGGAATCTGGCGATCCGATTGGCTGTTGTCAGGCCAATGAGAGCTTTCTGTCAGGACGTTCAGCATGACTCGTAAACCCTGGTGTAAACCCACATTTAACGTTCATTTAATGCTTAAAGCGTCTCTTCTGTTGTCCTATTGTTAACTTTCCAAACAACCCGGTTCATTTTTAAGGTTTTGTCCCGCACAGCTCTTTAATAAATCAACAAATATAGGAAACTCGCTGACGCCTGTGACGTAATTCGCAAAGCATCGCGGGTTTTTTGGAATTGAACTTTAATTAATTAGATCAACAGTTTTAGCAGCAGTTTAGACTGAAGTTGTAATGTCGTGGTTTTGTTACGGTTATACAGCGTTTGTTTGGTCGTTTTGCTCATGTGTGACGGAAACATGCATCCATAAGTGAGAACGATTGTCCTGTGAATCACCTGCTGTTTTCACCCTCAGTATCATTGAGACGACACTCTTAGAGACTGTCCTTCGGGAATGTGTTTCTATAGTGTTTGGTCTCGCTTACCGCGATGATGAAAATTTTTTCCTTCTGATAGAGTTTCTCTATATGATGGAAATGAGGGTTCTGAGTGGTAGCATCAAAATGTTGAACATAATGACATGTAATAACTAAAATGATATGATGTGGTTTTATTTCATAATAATATAAATTAGAATGACTTCTTCCAGTTTAGAAGAGAAACGCACTACATGCAGCGGGAGGCCAGTCGCGTACAGGTGGAATACACTGACAGCCAATGAAATTGCAGCATTATTAACGCTGTCCAAGGTGCTGAAAATGTTTGGGGGAACTCATTTATATACATTGTTATAGTGAGCTGTAATAATACTGCAATCATCTTATTACAGAGGCTTAAGAAATGTTCATGTTTTCAGTATTTTGACATTATACTGTGATAGTTCAGAAAAGTTTATTGTAGGGCTAGAGAAACTGTCTTGATTTCAGCACATTAACGTACAGTTAAAGCTGCAGTGGGTAGAAATGGAGCAAATATGATTTAAAAAAAGTTATTTTTATAAAACGTCATCCTGACAGTAGTGCATGAGACCGGTAATCTGAAAAAAAAATCATGTGCCTCTGTGTCCTCCGGTGCTCCTAATGGCATCTGCAAGATCTCACAGACCGGAGGAAAACAACCAATCAGAGCCGAGCTGGAGCCTTGCCGTCTCTGAGCAGCTGTCAATCTCTCGCGAACTGTGATCAAACGGTCAAACTAGCCAGCGCTGATCAAATATGAATCAAGATTCTGTTACTATAATGCCTATTCCTCACCTCAAATGTTTTCAAAAACATCTTGTAGTGTACTGTTTAGCTGTAAAATGAGAAAGTTTGTGAGCCGGCAGCCATGTTGAAATCAGTAGAGGAAATACCAAGCACTGCCCACCAGCCGGAGCAAACTTTCTCATTTTACAGCTAAACAGTACACTACAAGATGTTTCTGAAAACATTTTACACAAGAAATATGCACTTCAGTAACAGAAAATTCATTCCTATTTGATCAGCGCTGCCTAGCTTGACCGTTTGATCACAGTTTGCAAGTGATTGACAGCTGCCTCCGTTGAATGAACAGCCAATAGGAATGCTGTCTCTCTGAAATGATCTGTGATTGGCCAAAGTCTCCCCTCACAGGCTAGATTTTTTTGAAGCCTGAAAACAGAGCCAAGAGGAGGTGCAGAAGCCTAGTTATCTCTCAGAACACTTGAACTACAATATACTGAAAGATTATTCTGGAATTTTTGCCCAATGATGCCAAAAATATACTGCCTACTGCCACTTTAACATAGGCTACTTCCAAAATGGACTTAAACCTACTAAAGTCTGCAATGGCCTTAGCTTGAAAAATTCTATGATGCAGTTCCTACCTGTGACCACTGGGGGGCAGTAAAACTTGTGATGTTAAATGCACAGGTCAAGTTAGCAACAGTTCTTTTTGTCCTGTGGGGCGTTTGTTGTTGTCGTTGTGATTGAAGATGTTTTAAATGTTGTTTCTGTACAAAACGATCGAAAGATCTCATGTTAACTCATATTAATATGATTGTGAAGTCAGGAAATGTAATGTTTGCCGCTGAATGCGCCGATGGGGATTTAGTTGTTTCGATGTTTATTGAGTATATATATATATATATACATATATATACACACATATATATATATATATATATACACATATGACTATGCACCATATTCAAATTTTAATTAATTGTGCAGCCCTAATTTATGTTATGTGTGACATAACTATTCCCGCTTCCATCCATTATCAAGTCAAAACAGGAGGCAAATTGTCCCTACAAACGATTAGCACTTCTGTGGGTGTCTGGTGGCTTGTAGCTGTTTGACATCTAGTTCAAGATTTTTTAAAGGCATTATATGGGCCCAGATAACAGCTTAGAGTACTGCTGATGCACTAGTCAAAATTGTATGAAAAGATGAGTCCTAAAAATTTGACATCAAAACTGCCCTAGCAATAGAACCATCACTAATAGACCATTAGGATTACGAAAGACTGCAGCCTCACCCAAGAAACATTACTCATGATCCTTTAACCTGCAAAACACAATAGACAAGATGTTTGACAAAAAGTTTAATGGATAGTTGGTTGGTTGGTTGTAATGGAAGTTATTTACAGAAGTACAAGTAAATGTCACTGACTTCAAGGCACAGTTATAAGCATTTCATTGCAGTCAAACCTACTTTGAGGTTACCAAAAAAGACAGAACATAAAGCTGCGTACATAAACTAGCTTCAGATTAAAGAGTAAAATTAATAAATTCAATAAGATTCAGTCTTTGACCACATTCTCTACTCTACACCTCTTTTTCTTCTTTTTCTTTTTCTTCTCCGACACCGGTGTTTCTGGGGTCTCTGTCTTTCGTTTCTTTTTCTTCTTTTTCTTTTTCTTCTCCGACCCCGGCGTTTCTGGGGTATCTTCTGCTAGGTCTGCCTCCTCAGATTTTCGTTTCTTTTTCTTCTTCGCTGGGGCATTCTCTGCAGCGGGGGTCTCTGCCTCGACCTCCATCTCCTCCACTGCATGTTTCTTCTTTTTCTTCTTCATCACAGGAGTTTCTGCTTCTCTGTTCTCGGCCTGCAACGACGTAAAGAAAGGTAAGCGACAATATTGATTTGATTCTCCAAGCTAACTGTAAATGTATAATATACCCTTTTAGTGGCTGCAATGTCTGACTCACTTCAGTGATCAAGTCCATTGTTTAGGACCAGCCAATGGTTCGGAGTCAGGCTGATCTAGCATGTCGTACACTGAGACAGGACCACGTGTGTGGGTCAAATCTCAAATCAAGCATGCGTGGCTAGATACTACAATTAATGCTCACCTCAGCTTCACCGCTGGTGTCACCGTCTTGTAACTTCTTTTCACGCCTCTTACGTTTCTTTTCCTTCTTCTTCTTCTTCTTCTCCTTGATTTTGGTTGCAACATCAGTGGCCTAAGATGAGAGGAAAAAAAGATGTAATTACAACCAGGGAGAAACAATCAAGTTTTACTTAAAGAATCATAATGCTGCATCAGGCTCATTAAATCAGTTTACCCTCATGGTGATGTCAGGGAATACTTGTCATCATTCACAGCATTGACTGACTGAACTTAACATAGGAGCATTCAAAAAACCCTGGGAACAAATTAACTTTAATAGACTTGATCTCACATGCTGCGTCTCGTAGAAAGACAAGCGCTCTTCCACCTGTTCATGCCTCTTGTCACCAAACACACTTGTAGGTACCTCTGCAAGAAAAATATCAAAATCAATCACAAAGCCTGTAGAGCAGGGGTGTCAAACTCATTTTAGTTAAGGGGCCACATACTGCCCACTTTGATCTCAAGTGGGCCAGACCAGTAAAATCATAGCATAATAACGCATACACAACGACAATATTTCTCTATGTTTAAATCATTGGTGAATGTTTTTGGATGATAAACCCTATTTTAAGGTCTTTCTACAATAAACTAGAAACGTAAAGACCAAAAACTCAGACATCAGCCCACTGTTTATCTGCCTGGGCTCTCCTCTGCAGATTCCCTCGCTTTGTGACGCGTTTGACGTCAAACGCGTCACAAAGCGAGCAGCGAGCGCTGCTGCCTGTGGCAATGAGCGCTTCTGCTTTGGAGCAGACATCGCATTTACGCTGTTTTTGAAGCAATTACTGGATCGATTAAAAAAAATTACAAAACGTTTGTACTCATAAGCTGCTCATCAACACCACGAATGAATATGGCCAGTTGAGCAACATCTGTAATGTCAGTGCTCTCATCGATTGCAACTGAAAATGCTACAAATGACTTGACTTTATGCTTCTTTTGGCTATCCAAATCCGCTGAAAGATCGGCAATCCTATCCGTCACAGTATTCCTCGTTAGGCTTATGTTGGCAAAAGCCTGTCGCTTCTCGGGGCACACGATTTCTGCAGCCTTCAGCATGCATGTTTTCACGAACTCACCCTCACAGTATGGCTTCGAGGCTGATGCTATTTCGTTAGCAATCAGGTAGCTAGCTTTCACTGCTGCCTCACTTATCTCTCGGCTCCGGGTAAAAACGGACTGTTGTTTCTTTAGACTTGCTAGCAGGTCATTTATCTTCTCTGTTCTCAGTTTTCCTTGCAAGCGGTCGTATTTTTCGCCATGGTGAGTCTCATAGTGGCGCCGAATATTATATTCTTTGAGCACAGAAACTTGCTGCGAACACAACAAACACACAGATTTTCCAGTTACCGTTGTAAAAAAATAGGATGTGGTCCATTTTTCTTGGAAAACTCTGCACTCTGTGTCCACTTTTCTTTTTTTTGACAGAGACATTTGGGGGTGAGGGTGTCACGCTTTTGACAGAAAAAGACCGGACGGATTAAAAAAAGCCGGTTGCCGCCATCTGCTGTTTAGTTCTCAGTGTAAATCGCTACTCTTACTCTTCACTTGTTTAATTTACAGTCTATGTGGGCATTCTCTGTGACAGTGCGACCCCAGTGGACTGATTAGGAATTGCAGCTACTTTTATAGAAATGCAATTTATGTCTTTCTGTAATTTTCACACTTAGCAAAGTCATCGGGCGGGCCGAGCCGGACCCCCTGGCGGGCCGGATCCGGCCCGCGGGCCTTATGTTTGACACCCCTGCTGTAGAGGATTACAGTAGTTTGAAATGCCCCGCTCAGGAATTAGCTTGTCACCACCAACCCGAGGGATGAATACTGTTGACGATAAATATAAGGATCATCGCAATTGTGCCACATGGATTGTGAAGCCAACGCATTATTCCACTTCTTGTTACTCACCAGAGAAACAGTCCATGCGTGAGGCAATTGTGCACTTGTTGGCCAGGTATCTGGAGATGCGGCCTTTGTTCTTGGCAGCGGCGCGTCCGATGAAGGTGGAGTTGAAGATGAGCCCGTGCTTGGGGGTGTTGCCTTGTGTCTTTAGGGCGCTGTGTGAAAATACAGCTGACTTCACATTCAGGATCAACAGTTTGATAAAATATTATCAAATAGGCACAAGTGGACATCTAAGCCTTGGGCAACAATTGCATCTGTACCACTGATATTTTGAAGTGATGCATGTAGAACTGGTCTAACAATGACTGAAGAGCCCCCACCATCCCCTAGTGGAGAAACTACTACATGCACATTTCCAAGCCACTTGGATGAGGTGCTTTGCATCTATGCAAAAAGGACACCACATTTCTAATAACATGGACATTCCTGAACTTAAATGACCTCAAAATATTGGCAGACCACTAGAGTGCATATAAACACTGATGGCCTTCAAGTTATGGCCACTTATGAGGTGGTGTATTAACTAGTTTTTCAGATTTTCTACCTCAGTGCTGTGAGTGGCTGCTCAGACTGTGGGGGTGCATTTTGGCAAGAGGGATCACTCCAGAGGAGACCTCAGAGTTTGTCTCCAGCCATCACCGCAGCCACTTGTTTCACCAGCAGGGAGGGGGCGCCCCAGTACCTGAACATGGCCTTCTCTGCTCCCATGATCTGGACGGTGGAGGACGGGTACTTGGCCAGGTTGGTCAGACTGCCAGCATGGGCGATCAGACGTGCTCCCACCTGAAGAAAAGAAAATGGCGTCAGTCTCACTGACAAACAGAGCTCTAGCAGGGCTACCACTTAAGAATGGATACTGATTTACGCTGGGCACACATCTGAGGACCATCAGCACCGGATATGTTTTTCATCACTGAGACAGGACCACGTGTGTGGGTCAAATCTCAAATCAAGCATGCGTGGCTAGATACTACAATTAATGCTCACCTCAGCTTCACCGCTGGTGTCACCGTCTTGTAACTTCTTTTCACGCCTCTTGCGTTTCTTTTCCTTCTTCTTCTTCTTCTTCTCCTTGATTTTGGTTGCAACATCAGTGGCCTAAGATGAGAGGAAAAAAAGATGTAATTACAACCAGGGAGAAACAATCAAGTTTTACTTAAAGAATCATAATGCTGCATCAGGCTCATTAAATCAGTTTACCCTCACGGTGATGTCAGGGAAAGACTTGTCATCATTCACAGCATTGACTGACTGAACTTAACATAGGAGCATTCAAAAAACCCTGGGAACAAATTAACTTTAATAGACTTGATCTCACATGCTGCGTCTCGTAGAAAGACAAGCGCTCTTCCACCTGTTCACGCAGCTTGTCACCAAACACACTTGTAGGTACCTCTGCAAGAAAAATATCAAAATCAATCACAAAGCCTGTAGAGGATTACAGTAGTTTGAAATGCCCCGCTCAGGAATTAGCTTGTCACCACCAACCCGAGGGATGAATACTGTTGACGATAAATATAAGGATCATCGCAATTGTGCCACATGGATTGTGAGGCCAACGCATTATTCCACTTCTTGTTACTCACCAGAGAAACGGTCCATGCGTGAGGCGATTGTGCACTTGTTGGCCAGGTATCTGGAGATGCGGCCTTTGTTCTTGGCAGCGGCGCGTCCGATGAAGGTGGAGTTGAAGATGAGCCCGTGCTTGGGGGTGTTGCCTTGTGTCTTTAGGGCGCTGTGTGAAAATACAGCTGACTTCACATTCTGAATCAACAGTTTGATAAAATGTTATCAAATAGGCACAAGTGGACATCTAAGGCTTGGGTAACAATTGCATCTGTACCACTGATATTTTGAAGTGATGCATGTAGAACTGGTCTAACAATGACTGAAGAGCCCCCACCATCCCCTAGTGGAGAAACTACTACATGCAAATTTCCAAGCCACTTGGATGAGGTGCTTTGCATCTATGCAAAAAGGACACCACATTTCTAATAACATGGACATTCCTGAACTTAAATGACCTCAAAATATTGGCAGACCACTAGAGTGCATATAAACACTGATGGCCTTCAAGTTATGGCCACTTATGAGGTGGTGTATTAACTAGTTTTTCAGATTTTCTACCTCAGTGCTGTGAGTGGCTGCTCAGACTGTGGGGGTGCATTTTGGCAAGAGGGATCACTCCAGAGGAGACCTCAGAGTTTGTCTCCAGCCATCACCGCAGCCACTTGTTTCACCAGCAGGGAGGGGGCGCCCCAGTACCTGAACATGGCCTTCTCTGCTCCCATGATCTGGACGGTGGAGGACGGGTACTTGGCCAGGTTGGTCAGACTGCCAGCATGGGCGATCAGACGTGCTCCCACCTGAAGAAAAGAAAATGGCGTCAGTCTCACTGACAAACAGAGCTCTAGCAGGGCTACCACTTAAGAATGGATACTGATTTACGCTGGGCACACATCTGAGGACCATCAGCACCGGATATGTTTTTCATCACTGAGACAGGACCACGTGTGTGGGTCAAATCTCAAATCAAGCATGCGTGGCTAGATACTACAATTAATGCTCACCTCAGCTTCACCGCTGGTGTCACCGTCTTGTAACTTCTTTTCACGCCTCTTGCGTTTCTTTTCCTTCTTCTTCTTCTTCTCCTTGATTTTGGTTGCAACATCAGTGGCCTAAGATGAGAGGAAAAAAAGATGTAATTACAACCAGGGAGAAACAATCAAGTTTTACTTAAAGAATCATAATGCTGCATCAGGCTCATTAAAATCAGTTTACCCTCATGGTGATGTCAGGGAAAGACTTGTCATCATTCACAGCATTGACTGACTGAACTTAACATAGGAGCATTCAAAAAACCCCGGGAACAAATTAACTTTAATAGACTTGATCTCACATGCTGCGTCTCGTAGAAAGACAAGCGCTCTTCCACCTGTTCACGCAGCTTGTCACCAAACACACTTGTAGGTACCTCTGCAAGAAAAATATCAAAATCAATCACAAAGCCTGTAGAGGATTACAGTAGTTTGAAATGCCCCGCTCAGGAATTAGCTTGTCACCACCAACCCGAGGGATGAATACTGTTGACGATAAATATAAGGATCATCGCAATTGTGCCACATGGATTGTGAAGCCAACGCATTATTCCACTTCTTGTTACTCACCAGAGAAACGGTCCATGCGTGAGGCGATTGTGCACTTGTTGGCCAGGTATCTGGAGATGCGGCCTTTGTTCTTGGCAGCGGCGCGTCCGATGAAGGTGGAGTTGAAGATGAGCCCGTGCTTGGGGGTGTTGCCTTGTGTCTTTAGGGCGCTGTGTGAAAATACAGCTGACTTCACATTCTGAATCAACCGTTTGATAAAATGTTATCAAATAGGCACAAGTGGACATCTAAGCCTTGGGCAACAATTGCATCTGTACCACTGATATTTTGAAGTGATGCATGTAGAACTGGTCTAACAATGACTGAAGAGCCCCCACCATCCCCTAGTGGAGAAACTACTACATGCACATTTCCAAGCCACTTGGATGAGGTGCTTTGCATCTATGCAAAAAGGACACCACATTTCTAATAACATGGACATTCCTGAACTTAAATGACCTCAAAATATTGTCAGACCACTAGAGTGCATATAAACACTGACAGTGGCTGCTCAGACTGTGGGGGTGCATTTTGGCGAGAGGGATCACTCCAGAGGAGACCTCAGAGTTTGTCTCCAGCCATCACCGCAGCCACTTGTTTCCCCAGCAGGGAGGGGCGCCCCAGTACCTGAACATGGCCTTCTCTGCTCCCAGGATCTGGACGGTGGAGCCCGGGTACTTGGCCAGGTTGGTCAGACTGCCAGCATGGGCGATCAGACGTGCTCCCACCTGAAGAAAAGAAAATGGCATCAGTCTCACTGACAAACAGAGCTCCTGCAGGGCTACCACTTAAGAATGGATATTGATGTACGCTGGGCACACATCTGAGGACCATCAGCACCGGATATGTTTTTCATCACATAGATTCAGTGGATTGACAGATTTTGGTATAACATCATTGGTCCCAGAGTAATGTATATAAAAAAAACAAAAAACAAAGATAAACTTACCACTTCTCCAATTAAGGCCGCTAGATTTGGAGCCACCTGGCTCATCTTGGAGCGCAGGTACTCCTGTAGCTCCAGCCGATAGGCCGCCAGAGACGATACACGATTAGAGCATCTCTCTATCATGATCAGGTCGATGGGAGAGATGTCCATACCTGGAGAGGGACAGATCAGGAGAAGGTGTTGAGCAGAGGGATTCTACTACTCACCAACTTTGTGCAGCTTTAACTATTTTACATTGATAATCTCAACTACAATGTGTGGTTGTTTCTCCCGACAGGATCCGCAGCGAGGATTTGTGCCTTCACTGCAGGTTTGTGAGAGAGCTACTCTGTCCCCCTGTGTTAGTCACCAAGGACAATTATTGGTCCAGGGTGGGCAAATAAGGGGCACGGTGCCGTTTCAAGGCATAAATGTGCAAATGAGCAGGTGTTGTGCACAGAAGTGGTAAGATTACATTTGTATTTTAATGTCTAAAGAATGAAAAAGATTGTTCACTGACCCATGGAGGAACGGGATGCGTTCAGGATGGCCTGAGCCTTGCCGGCGTCCATCACCACTTCCTCTAGACTCTCCAGACTCTCCTCCGACAACTCCTTCCTGTTTCCGATGAGCTTAACCATGCGGCGATACATAGAGTCGTCTGACACGATCTTGGTCAGCTCTGGGAAGTGGTGGCCGTACCACTCACTGCAGACGCACGACAATGATAGAAAAGAAAACACTTGAGAAGCCACCGTGTAATGTCGGAAGCACAAGCTACAAACTTCACAACATAAATCCATGGCATGCTTGGAGAGTGACTGCACTTGTGACTAATGTCTCTTCTGTCTTAGTGGTGTGATGGAGGGAAACCTACCGGAGACGCATGGAGAATGTGTCGATGTCTTTGTCCAGCTGATCCAACTGAGCGATGGAATGGATGACCATGTTGTCGACCCGGTTGACGTTGAACTTGACTTTAGCTTTGGAGTAGCTGTGGGCCAGACCCAGCTGTGCCTTTGAGGCGGCCTGGGCAGTCAGGCCCTTCACTAGGGAGTGGAAGTGCAGACGCACACCTGACAGGACAGATAGCAGATAGAAGGGTTTGTCTGAGTTTAGTGGAACAGCGGCAGAACAGCATGTGACCAGCAGCTGTTCAGATTTTCAGTATGAACCTTCATGACTTTCAGGGTCACAACATCGCATCACAACAGGCCACATTATTGTTAAAATACTAGGATTCTTAAAATGTTAGTATTATGTTCCAGTCCTAGGAACGCTACTTGCTGCCAACATCCTACAAAAAACAGGGTAAATAAATCAGATCCAAAAGGTCTCCTCACCTCTGGTTATCTCTGCCACCACCCGTCCAGTCTGGATGGAAATGGTAAATATTTTGTGTAAAGCAGCTCCAATCTTGTCATCTGAAACCCCCAACATTGCTTTCTTCTTCCCAGAGAGGGGCAGGTTTGTCTCTAGGAACAACTTCAGGTCAGCGTGAACCACACCTGCAAGTGAAGGAGGGGAGATTACTCATCTATCTGTATGCACTGGGTTAAAATTGAAGTTTAGATTCTGCAGCAAAGCTATTTTAAAGATGCAACACTGACTAATGTGACTTCTTATACAATCAGGTCTGCTAACCGTTAGTTTGCAGATCCACATTGTGAACCCACGGCACGCTGCAATAACTTGTTAAATCTAAAGAGGCCCGATTTATGTCTACCCGACTTTTTTAAACAATTTTTCCCAGGCTTATTCTCTCGTGCAATCAAGTTGTCATAGTCCAATCAGGACAAATATGTACAACTAAACTACAAATACTGAGGATCTACAGAGCCCCCCTAGTCCCCTAGGAAAACATTTTTATTATCTCGTTCCCTCGAGTTACTACCTCGTTCCCTCGAGTTAGTAACTCGTTCCCTCGAGTTAGGTATCCCGTTCCCTCGAGTTAGTAAATTGTTCCCTCGAGTTAGTATCTCGTTCCCTCGAGTTAGTATCTCGTTCCCTCGAGTTAGTAACTCGTTCCCTCGAGTTAGGTATCTCGTTCCCTCGAGTTAGTAACTCGTTCCCTCGAGTTAGGTATCTCGAGGGAACGAGTTACTTCATAGAACACTTCTTCCAATCATTCCTGACCGTCCACGCATTGCTGATATACGGAGCCCCCCTAGATGATGTACTTCGGTAAAGTTGGAAAGATATTGACAGATTCAAACTTCCTGGATCAATAACTCATTATCAAAACGTTGTTAAAACCCAAACAGGGCTCTTTCTAACTGTAGTAAGGTAGACAACGAGCTACAATCTCATTTTAATCAAAACGAGCCGCCTCCGAGCTGGACACATTACATTGGTCTACATGTGCAGCTGGCTGTCAGACGAGTGGTCAGGGACCGTCTATAAAGTGCAACACCGAAAAGAGAAAAATATTCAATAACTACAGCATTATACAGTGTAGTACCATCAAAATTACTTCACACATCAATGATCTCCTCATAGTTGTACTATGACACTTAGTTTGGAAAAATATTCCTTTGCATAATTTTGGTGAATTTTTACTTTTATAAAATGTAGTGCCATCAAAATGTCTTAATTAGTTTAAAAAGTATAATCAAGAAGAGACCATTGATGTGTGAAGTGATTTAGGTGGTACTACACTGCATAATACACAACAATGTGGCTCTGAAAGAAATAAAGAAAAATGTCACAGTTGTCAGGTCAGCATATTCAAACACTGCTGCATTTCAAAAGGCTTTCCTCAGTCGTTCAGGGTTACATTATGTTGTCAGCACAGTAACTCAGTGGATTGACAGATTACAGAACATCATTACAACTGAGAACACCAACACAGCCACAAAGTAGGAAATCATCTTGCCCTCAGAAATGGCGTTCATGTTCTCCAGAGCAGCCTGGGCCGACTTGAGGGGGAAGAAGGCAGCCAAGCTCACCATCCTCTTGAACTTCCTAATGCTCAGCACGCTCTCCTCCACCTGAAACACACTCAGTTAACGTTATCTCATATTAAAACAGCAGCAAGCAGCGAGGAGGGAAGACCCACCTGAGGCAGAAGCATGCCGATCTCCTCCACCTCTTTCACGGCAAACAGCGCGTAGCCGGACGCATGCTCGTACAACACGTGCAACAGCACCTACGAAAGGTAAATGCATTGAATTAAGAAGCGAAACTATGGACAAATGGTGACATTACTACAACAAACAATGTTAATGTACAATTTTAAGTGTGCCTCCAATCTCCACGTGGTATCCGTAATCACGTACTCCAAGTATGAAGCTAGAGCCAGCGTCGGGTTAGCTTAGCTTAGCACAAAGACTGGAAGCAGGGGGAAACAGCTAGCCTGTCTCTGTCCGAAGTTTTTAAAACCCAGTTTTATGGTCTATTTGACTCTAAATGGGACCATAATTTACTAAACGAACATCATGCTGTATTGAAGAAGACTTGAAACTAGCGATTGAGACCATAAACCCATGTTTACAATGTTTACTGAGGTAATAAATCAAGTGAGAAGTAGGGTCATTTTCTCATAGACTTCTATACAATCAGACTTCTTTTAGCAACCAGAGGAGTCGCCCCCTGCTGAAGATTGACAGTTTAAGGCACTTAAGCATTGTCTTCCCTTTTCAGACCCAGAGGTAGCCCACTGCTACAGCTACATATTTTATTTTAGAGTGGCATTGATCATCTTTGCTCACTTCCTGCAAAAAAGCAAATAATTTGCTTACATAGTCCTGCACGTAATGCCCCCTCTAACCAAAACTTGTCCTTCTTATACTTTGGTTTTTATATGGATTAAAGCTGCAGTATGCGATATTGGCGCAAATATGATTTAAAAAAGTTATTTTTAGAAAAATAACGATACGCTATATCGTGACAGTAGTACATGAAACGGGTAACCTGAAAAAAATCTTGCTCCTCTGTGTCCTCCAGTGCTCCTAACAGCATCTGAAGGATTTCACTTACCGGATGAACACAAGGTTCGCTGTCCAGCTGCCGTCTATGAGAGCCGGCTGTCAATCACTCGCGATCTCCGACCAAACGGTCAAACTAGGCAGCGCTGATCAAACATGAATCAATATTCTGTTACTGTAATGACTATTTCTCTCCTCAAATGTTTTCAGAATCATCTTGTAGTTACTGTTTAGCTGTAAAATTAGAAAGTTTGTGAGGCAGCCGGCATTGTAAAATCTGTTGAAGGAAGCTAAGTTCTGGTCACATTACCGGAGCACAGCCAATAGGAACGCTTTCTCTCTCTGAGATGACCTGTGATTGATCAAAATCTGCCATCACGGGCTAGATTTTTCTAAAGCCTGAAAACAGAGACATGAGGAGGAACAGAAGTCTAGTTTTCTCTCAGAACAATTGAATTCCAATATGCTGAAAGGTTACTATGGTATTTTTGCCCAATGATGCCAAAAATATACTGCCTACTGTCACTTTAATGTTATACAGAGTATTTTTTAGGGAATGCAGCCATGTTAACATACGGGGAGGACCCCCAAATCCCCCACCCCCCCCAGCTCCTAAACCCTCTAAAACCCCAGGGGGAACCAGGAAATTGCATTAAATGTTAATAACTATTAAATATCATTCTGGCCTTTTTGTCGGCACCCCCAAATCAGACTGACTTCGAGCGTCCCTGTTGGAAAGTCAAAAAACATAAGCATTGAGCATTGATATCATATATAGACTACATTTGTCTTGAACGTGCTTGTCTTTCACATACACATGCCTACGGAGATTATTTTATTGATTTATTTTTATTTATTGTTTTAAGTGCCTCTGTGGCAGCAGTAACATGGAAATAATCTCCACCGCATCCGTTTAGCAAGGTTTAAAACTCATGGGTCACCCAGCAAATTCGACGCTCGAGTTATGTTAGGCCTTTTATTTTGAAGGGGAATCAAACAGTCGAGCCGGAAGTTGTAATATTTTGGTTGCACCTTATTGGCTACCGAAGTCACTGACTTCCTGAAACAAAATGGTCTCAAAATCATGTCCATGAGGTTCAAACAAAACTGCTGAAAATGCGTTCATTTTTACCTGCAGTGGCCGAACAGCTATTCCGAGATATTCAGAAAACATACCAGGAAACGTCCCAAAGTAAGTGGTGGTGAAGGGAGAGAAACGTGACAGGTGACCTGGACAGTTTTAATGGAAAAGTAGCTTTAGCATTCACTAGCTAATGTAGCAGAATGCGACAAACTCGCCTGACTTTCTAAGCAACCTTGTCCTTTGTTAGCAAGGAATAGTTAACGTTTGTCTTTTCCATTAATTACAACGCAGTTGTCCTTACAGTGATTTTACAATAACGTTAATGTAGCATTTGGTAACTGATTAAATGTTGTTCCAGCGTTTTAGGATGTAATTTAATGTTTGGGCTGTAGGGGGCGCTGCTGTAACACACTGCTACATCACGTGTTTTCTCCAGGCAGCACATTTCTAGTATAGGCTTACCTGAAAAGATAGACCTTTTTCACAGCAGACATTTAGCAGGAAAACTACTGATACAGGCCTTTTTTCACAGCAGACATTTTGACTTGTCATAGTTGGAAAGGCTCAGGTGGTAATAATAATATTAATCAAATCAAATCAATTTTATTTGTATAGCCCAAAATCACAAATTTGCCTCGGGGGGCTTTACAATCTGTACAGGATACAACACCCTCTGTCCTTGACAGTGCAACCCTCACATCGGCTAAGGAACAAACTTAACCACAAAAAAAACCTTTTAACAGGGAGAAAAAATGGAAGAAACCTCAGGAAGAGCGACAGAGGAGGGATCCCCCTTCCAGGATGGACAGACGTGCAATAGATGTAGTGTGTACAGAGTAACAACATAATGAAAACACAACATAGACAATTCATGACAATGATGACAATTCATGACAATGAATTAACAATGGTTCTGTTCTGTTCATGTGACCCCAAAATATTATTTACACCTGTGCTGTGAAAAATGTCTATTGTGCATGCTGGCTCAGTCACTGGGACACTCGGATGGATCTGAGCCATCATTTATGTTATTAGTTGAGATGAAAAAGGCCTATTCGTACTTGGTAGTATTATGAACAACATTTCCAACGTGATTAGACTGACATCATTCACATATTTCTTACCCATCTTCATCACAAGGCTCTCAAATTGACAGACAACATTATAGTTCTTGAACATTAGTTACATATAACACAGTTGTCCCTGATCCGTTTTTGTCTGACAAGACATAAAATATTTGAATGTTATGCCACAAAAAAACCTACAACAAGGTTTTGTGTATATTGTCCATAAAGGATTACCTCCCGCCAAGCCCTAAATCCCAATGTTGCTCGGTATGCCTCAGTGGACTTTTACTACCATTAGTCAGTGGTTGTGGTTTATTTTTACTTGGCCATTTTTTAACCTACCAAACAGAAGAGCACAGAATATTTGGCTTTGGGAAGAGCTGGTTTAATTTGTATATTAAAGTCATGCCTAGGGACTTAAAAATACTGCAGGTTTAAATACTTGACACAGAGCCATTCCAAGGCCCAATGCCATCTCAGCCTTTTTTTTTGACTCGTATTATCTGAAACAGTCATTAGACTTGAACCCGCAACTGTTTGGCCATCAGCTTTCCTCTCTGCCCGCCAGTCTGTTGCTGTATCACTGGGACTGGATAGAAAAGTAGTCAGATGCTTTACCAAAAAGTAGCGTTACCACAATGTAAAAATGTGTAAAACCTTAATAGTACCTGACAATTAATTAGTAATTGCACCCATCAGATAAAAGTGACGTTGAATGGAATGAATTGTGCAGTGCTTTGTGTTAAAATGCAGTGTAGAATATAATAATGTGTCACAAAATGCAAAGCACTCATGTCTTGGCATAGTTCTCAAGTGGCTCATAAACATTTTTTATAAAGCAAAGTCGAGCTAAACAAGTATACACGAGCAGTAAAGGTTCTGTCTGTGTGTCTAAATATAGCATCTTTACCTCAACATCAAGACAAAGCAAAGTGGTTGCTGCTCTGCAGTAAATTGTGGACTTGTCTTCTACTCAGATTCCAGATACTTATATTTGTTTCTTTTTTTTGCAGTTCATGACGACCTGCTTATTGCGTAAGTATTATCTTATTATTCCCCTTATTACCCATTAATTCCCATCACAGATATGTATCACTAAATCTTCCACAAGTTACATTATTTTGCATAGTTGTTGTTGACTTTAAGTCTATATATATATGTGTAGTTATCCTCCCCTTTTTGAGTTATGAGTCAAGTAAAAAGGTCTGCACATGGCTGAATCTGAGTGGGTGTAACCACACTGAGGAGGTGGGGGAGGTGTTTTTTACTGTCTGGATTTACCAAAGTGACATAGCACTGACATGACAATGTCATGGTGCTGCTTTGTGTCTTTACTGAGGAATTTCCTGGCATAGTGGTTTGAGTTACTGAGAATGAAGGGGTGCTCACTGTCTGGGTCAACACAGCCACATCCTGTCTGTTTTAGTCAGGAAGCCTCTGGTTCAGGGGCTCTTCATCATACTCTGTGGTATTTCACTAGCAGACATCGTTCAATTTTTATATTTACCTCCTGGTTTCTCTCATCTCTGCCTCATAGGAAAAATTAAAATTTAAAAACTAATAGATTGAGTGATTGAAGTTTTGTCTGATGTAATGCATCATAAGGATCACTGTTTGTTGCATGAAACATCAATATGACTAGTGCAGCGCCCGTCCGGAGCGTGTGCCCGTCCGGAACGTGTGCCCGTCCGGAGCGTGTGCCCGTCCGGAGCGTGTGCCCGTCCGGAGCGTGTGCCCGTCCGGAGCGTGTGCCCGTCCGGAACAGGCCGACTGCTTGGCCCACAGAAGTGCTGCTTGCAGCGTTGTCGAGAACCGTGGTATGGAGGTTTTCAAGATATGCGAAGGGCAGTCATATACACAGTACATAAACAGACAGAGATTCCTTCCATTATAGTTAGATGATGCTGCCTGCTACAGCGCCACCTATTGGCCAAATGGCACCAAATTTGTCAGGGTCACTAAGACATCATATCTACACGTCCACCAAATGTGGTCATAATAGCACAAAGCGTTTAGGACATATGACATTGTTTGTATTAAAAGCCCTGTTCACAGTATTTGAGCAAACTGTGAGGGCCAGCTATAGCAAAACTGTATGAAACATCAAAAATCCCGAAATGTAACTTTTTTCCGGCTTGTTCCAGAGATGTTTTGTACCAATTTTGTTGCTCAAAATGTGTAGAAGGAGCGGCGAAAAATCTGATTTGGACACAATTCAAAATGGGGGGAAATCAATCTAGATGCAAATATGCGTGGCTTATGTAGATAGATTTGTCTGGACCCACAAAATCCAGGAATTAATTTTAGACTTGAGACTTGAGTTCATTGTTATAGCGCCACCATTTGGCCAGATTGCACTACATTCGACTCTGCACTCCCTTGGGTCCCGAGCAATACACTTGCCAAGTGTGAAGTAAATCAGATGACCGGTTCTTGAGATATGCGAAGGACATACAGAACACAGATAGACAGACAGAGATTTCTTGCATTATAGTTAAATATGCTTACATGGTATTTTGCAGCCTTTTGCCATTAAATAATATTCTTAGCAATTATATTTTGATTTCAAACCAGTCATAGTTTTAGTAAAGGAGAAAAGACTGACGCTGCTACAAAACAGCGACACCTTGGATTATCGCACCTCTTTTGTTTGGTAGTGTATTTTCAGTGGATACCTGATGGTCCCATTTAGATACTTCAAGCACTACAAACTGAATAATATTTAATATTTTTGCCATCTGAGGCATGAACTTTAAACATAAGGTGTTGGTGTTAGTCCCTTAAAATTCACTTCACTTCACTCCAGATAGACAGTGAAAAATTGACTGTAAAAGAGGCAGATATGCTGGTTCTTCTACCAACAGTAGCCCCAAAAGTCCACAGCCCACAGGGGGCTGACAAAACAAACTTATTTAATGAGAAGCTCCACCACAGGCGCACGCACACACTCACACACACTAGAGTGTTCATAAATAAATTAGTCTTTTCTTCAAACAACTACTCAGCAGTTTCTGTATATCTACGAGAGGTGGGACCAAGTCAGTGTTTTGCAAGTCACAAGTAAGTCTCAAGTCTTTGCACTCAAGTTCCAAGTCAAGACAGGCAAGTCCCAAGTCCTAAACTTTGAGTTTTGAGTCTTAAACAACTCATAATCTGCTAATCACCAAATGTAATGCCATTTTAGCAACAAAGTAATAATGCTTGGAATGAATAGCATTAACGTTAGTTGATTCAGGAAATGAAGGGAAATTAATTTATTTGTGGCACACTTGTTAAATTACATACTTTTTAATCTTTGCGCTTGCGGGAAGGGTATCAAGTGTTTTCAAGTCCAAAGGCTTAAGTCCAAGTAAAGTCCGAGTTGCAAGTCTTTTTTTATTTTGACAAGTCGAGTCTAAAGTCATCAAATTTGTGACTTGAGTCCGACTCAAATCCAAGTCACGTGACTGGAGTCCACACCTCTGATGTATATCATGTAAAATGTTTTTTATCTGCACAACTTATTGTTTTGCACGAACCACATTTTCAAGTGAACTCGAGTGCAAAAGTACAGGACATGTTGTGGATGTCTGAACGTGTTTCACTCGCCTCTAACGTTTTCTTCCTCGTTTCTGTCAGGCTGAAGTTTGTCTTCGGGCCTTGTGCGCTGCAGGCTTTGGACCTTGTTGACCAGCATTCAGTCACCTGTCTGTCGTCTCCCAGTGGACGCAAAGGATTCCAGGTTTGTCATTCTTCTGTCAACTCTGAACCTTTTTTTGTGGAGAAACTTAGTTTTAGAGATCTGTCGATTAAATCAACTAATCGATAAGTTGACAAAATCGCGTGAGTGCTAGTCGACTAAGAATTTCTTTAGTCGAGGAAAGCCCTACCACAATATATACATATTCCCCCAGCAAAACAGTTTCAAACTTGTAGGCACTACATGATTAGTGTGAGCAGGAGTATTTTCATCCCTTTGAATCAAAATAATGGACGTCAGGATTTTCTGTCCCAAAATCTAGTCGATTGCATGTTAACGTAGTCTTCTGGTAACCCAGGTTTATTGACGTTGTGTTTTTCAAAAGTGAAATAGTTCAGTTGTGTTTTCCCTCCAAAAGAGCACATAATTAGTTTAAAGGAACAGAGTGTAACATTTCAGGGGACCTATTAGCAGAAATGGAATATAATATTCATAACTATGTTTTCATTAGTGTATAATCACCTGAAACTAAGAATCGTTGTGTTTTCGTTAGCTTAGAATGAGCCCTTCATATCTATATTGGCAACGGGTCCTCTTCACGGAGTCCGCCATGTTACTCCGCCATGTTTCTATAGTAGCCCAGAATAGATAAACCAAACACTGGCTCCAGAGAGAGACTTTCATGTTTTTACGTTACCTGAAAACCACCGTAGTTCTCTGACAAGCTTGTGAAACTGCGGTAACGTGTGCTGCAAAGTGCAAAACCGTGATATCGCCAGCCGCCATATGACTTCCATTGCTCCTAAAGTAGTGATATTATGGTAAAGATGGCCTCTGAGCAAGGCGAATGGTGTTATCATAGTTTTGCTCTTTGGAACTGAGAACTCAACATGCAGTGTTTTATCTCTAAAGATACTGTGATACAATCTCTTGCCCTGACAGGCACTTTTCTGTCAAAATCCACTCAATCAGCTGATCTTTCATGAGTCAAAACATTTGAGATCACAGTTCAGGACCACAATGGCCTTGTACCAAGAAAAAGGACATGAGTTGATTAAGTTGTTGAATTGAAGCTGTGACTCACTTTGGATCGGGTATTTTTTAACTTGCAGTTTTTGATTCAGGGTGTTTTAAAGAAAGCAGAAATCAATCCCCTCTGTCAGTTGTTAGATCTTAATTTAATGAACCCTTTTCATCCTGTGGCACATCCATTAGTCAAGTCCCGGCATGGCCCACACAAATACACACTACACTATTGTCTGCTAATGAAATGCCAAGCTAATCCTGGCGTGTGACATTTTCTAATTGTATAATAGAGGCTCTGAGATGTGGATACTTACAGTGACTCTCTAAGATCACGATAAAAGGTGTTACCTAACTTGCTCTAGTTTTATGTTTGACATTTTGTTAATACTTCAGTGGATTACAGTATATTATAATACCTCATCACAACTGCCTAAAGTGACCTCTTTTTAACTGCTTGTGTTGGTTTATTCCAGTATTGCTATTGCTGATTCCAGCTTCTCATACATGAGGATTTGCTTCTAGTCTTCGTCTTATATGATGATGAATTAAATATGTTACGTTTTGGACTGTTGGTTGAAAATAATTGTCATTTCACTACAAACCATAAACAATAGGAACTGACTGAGTATTTGTTACATAATAGAGCGGGCTCCTTGATTGAGTTCTTAAATCATAAAGCAAATACAGAATATTACCAAATACATGCTATTACTACGTACTCTGAGAACTGACCCAAGACATCCTGTCCTCAAAGTTAAATGTTTATCTCAGTAGGGCGTAGAGTGACCCGTGATGGGACAAACAAGGCAGTCCACTGAGGTTGCGGTCATTGTGGCCCAAATTTCCTGTAAACTCCTTCAGGCCCCTGCAAAAACAGTTTTATGAAAGGAACTGTAAAGTACAATGCAGCTAAATAAAGACATGGCCTATGTTTCTCTTGGGACAATTGTTGGTGTCTCAACTGTTTCATTAATTTACCCCAAGGCCACCTGACATTTGTGGTCCAGCAGTATTGGAGCATAATAATGTGATAGTCTATTTTTATTCTCTTCTCTTCTGGAAAAATCCCCCCCCCCCACCCCCAATTTCATCTTGATCTCTGTTGTCTCTGAGAACAAATCTGGTACACAATAAGAGATTTATGAACTGTTTTTGTTCTGTTTTGAAAAGAAACATTCACAGTACACATTATATACATTTAACTTTTATATGATAAATTTGTCAGATTTCCCAAATATGTTTAGCGTTCTGTGATATTTACATTTTGAACATTTAGGTCTGTGATTCCAAAAACATCTTGTTTGTACTAACTGAGGTTTTAACGGTATATTCTGTCAGTCATAGAGCGGCAATGATTCGTCGGTCAAAGAAAACCAATCGTCATGTATCGCTATTGCTGGTTCCAGCTTCTTACACATGAGGATTTGCTTCTTGTCTTTGTCATATATGATGATAAATGAAATGTGTTTCACAAGCAGTTAAAAGAGGTCACTTTTGGCAAAGACAGTTAATCGATTAATTGAGACTGTCATTTAATGCTTGCAATGTTTCATAGCATTATTTTGTAGGTTGAGAACAAGTAATAATTAGCTGGATGCAATATCTTGCAAACTCTAGTGTTCAGTGGAAGTGTGTGTCTTGCTTGTTAGACTGTTTGCATGTGTCTGAACCTGTGGTAATGTCACACATTTCTCACACTCTTTTATTGTTTCCCTGTTTACTTGCTGTTCTGCAAAACTTCAGTTTAGAAATCACTCAGACATACAGACGCAGGCTGCCACTCACACACATCTGTAGATTAGTGGTGGAATAAAAAGCTAGCCTGGCTCTGTCTGGTGAAAGAATCTACCAACCAGCACTTCTAAAGCTAATTAACTAACACATAATATGTAGTTTGTTTAATCCGTAATTTAAGTGTAAAAACGACAAGTTGTGGTTTTGCGCTGTTTTTTTTGCTGGACTATTTCTCAGCCGGGCACGGTGACTTCCTGGAGTCTCTACTAGTTGCCTGGCAACTGGTCCCTTAAACTTGTCATTTGTACGCTTTGGGGTTTTGTACGGATTAAAAAAAACTATACATAAGGCGTTAATTAGTGATCTTTAGTGGAGCTGGGAGTATTTTGTTACCTTCAGACTGGGGCTGCAACTGAGTATTATTTTCATTGTTGATTAATCTTTCGATTATTTACTTGATTAATCAATTAGTTGTTTAGTCTATAAAATGTTAGAAAATGGTGAAAAATTTCGATCAGATTTTCCCAAAGCCCAAGATGACGTCCTCAAATGTCTTGTTTTGTCCACAACTCAAAGATATTCAGTTTACTGTCATAGAGGAGTAAAGAAACCAGAGCATATTCACATTCCGATTAATCGATAATCAGAATAGTTGGCAATTAATTTAATAGTTAACAACTCATGGATTAATTGATTAATCGTTGTAGCACTACTTCAGACTGAGCAAGGCTAGCTTTTTCAACCTGTTTGAAGTCTTTATGCTAAAATAAGCCGGCTGCTGGCTGTAGCTTCATATTTACTTTACTGACATGATAGTGGCATTGATCTTCTTATCGAAAAAGAAGATCTAGAAAGCAGTTAAGGGCATTTCCAATATGTCAAATTATTCCTTTAAATTAAACCCCACAGCAGATCATCAGGTCTATGAAATGTATGACAACATGTAACAGAACATGTCTTAAAATAATCCAGAGTATTGAAATATAATAACTTGTTTTCAAGGGCAGATTTGTAATATCTCAGACTAACACAGCCCAGCATTGTTGACTGTAATGGATCATAATATAATGGACATCTTTGAGTAATTAGAGTTTGTTTTTCCTGTCAAGCTACTCAGATTTGTCCACGTTAAACATTCCTGATGCTTTTCCATCGACCTGCAGTTACAGGCTTGGGCATAGTAGCGTTACATCAGTAGGTTTTACAACATAAACAGTATGTTAATAATTCCATAACGTTCTTCTCTCTCTTTGTCATAAATCTTGGAAGAAGTTTATTTTGTGGCATTAGCCGTAGTGAGTGTTGCTGCTGTGATCTTGGCAGGTCTGTTTTATGTTTTAACCGTTAGTGATGCATTAAGTGAGACTTTAGTTTGCACAGTGTCTGTTCAAATGCTGTCTCAAAGCCATGCCACAAATATTTAGCTTACCCTGCTTAACGTTGTTAAACCTCTGGAAGAGAGTGAAAGCAGTGACGGCTTTTTGAGGAGCAGTGGTTCACTTAAAAAACAGAGCCCACCGCAATTAGTCATCCTCTTATCAAGAGTCCTTAAGAATTCCCTGTGTGACGTGGAGAGGATGTGAGAGCAGATTTCTCTCATCAGATCTTAAAAAGTAATGTTAACAAAGCAGAAATTATTTTTCTCAAATGGTCTCCAGAAAATCATCACACCCATATTTAGAACAAAACTATTTTCGTGGACAATATTGAGTGTCGAGTTTACTGGAAGTTTCATGACTTGCGTGCCAGCTGGACTCAGAGAGATGCTGAAATAGCTGAGAAATTAACAGATCCCGCCATTGTTTGTCATCTCCTGTTGATATGCTGTTTCTGTGGGACACAATTGACTTTCTCATGTCGTCGAGGTTATTTGGTCTCCTCGAGTCTTCCTTCAAAAGGAATGAATAACTCATGAGAGCATGGCATTTCACTGGTGGGATTTTTCACCTTATCTCATTGATAAAGTTCAGTGACCTTTTCATAGTTGATGTTGGGGAAAAAGAAGTAGTGAGTAATGTATTCTCAACAGTGATGAAACTCCAACTGCATGATCACAAACTCTCTGTGGATGGCGGTGTTCGGCCTTTTAGGCAACAAAATATTGAGGTTGCTGTTGAGGACAGTAGTGCTGAAACAGTTGGTTGATTAAGTAGTTAATTGACATTATTCAACTATTTTGTTAATTGATTAATAAATCATTAGATTCAGGCAAAAGTGCCAAACATCTGCCCGCTCCAGCTTCATCAAATGAGAGGATTTGCTCTGTTTTGTATAACTTTAAATTGAATATCTCTGGGTTTTGGACTGTTGGTTGAACAAACAAGCAATCTGAAGACTTTTGACATCATACACTGTAGACCAGGCCTATTCAAATGGTGACCTGTGGGTTGAATCTGGCCCTTTAACGACCTCATTTCAGCCCTCTGATCATTTATAAATATGAAAAAAGTATTTTTTAACCAATAAGAGAGCTTATTCCCGTTCATCAACGTTATTGATAATGTTATAGACTGTTAAAAGCAACATAATTTTATACGTGTTTTTATGCCTCTAAAAGCAAAATTATGTTTTCGGGTTGTCTGTCCATACGTACGTCCATCAGTATGTCCGGTCCATTCTTGTGAACGCGATATCTCAGGAATCCCTGGAGGCAATATCTTCAAATTTGGCACAAACGTCCACTTGGACTCAAGGATGAAATGATTAGACTTTGATGGTCAAAGGTCACTGTGACCTCACAAAACATGTTTGTGGCCATAACTCAAGAATGAATATGTTAATTATGACAATTTCACACAAATGTCTAATAAGATAAAGTGATGAAGTGATGACATTTTGGACAGACATGGATGTAAACTTGACTGGATGGCGGAGGCATGCAACCGCAAGGGTGGTAATTCTATTTATATAAATAACCTGCCAACATTCTAGGTTTATGTGTATTTACATTGTTTGATTATGAGAAGATCATCATTTTATTAGCAGGCTAATCAGCCCATTCATTAGTTATGTCTTGTTAAGCACATAAATACTTATTTTGTTGAAAAGTTTTAACCCAGGCTCTTTAAGCAGAGTGAATTTAGGAGAGTCAAACATAGAGAAATGTTAAATGCAACACTGTGTTTAGTAAAACAATAACCTATTAAGATTAAAAATGGGTATCGTTTTCACATTTACATTGCAGGATACAGTAGAATAAAAAAATATCAGCTAGGAGTACTTTTCCTGTTCCTCAGATCATGTTTGACATTGCTGATCATCAGTTATCTTGTTTGTCTGTAGCCAACAGAAAAAAAAAAAAGACTTGATAAGGTTAAAGTTGCCGTTGTGCTGATGCTGTGTTAATGTGAGTGTTTGGTTGTAAGGAGAGGCAGCTGAACGAGCTCTCAAATGTATTTTATCTATTTTCCAGTGGGATTAGCAAAACCATTCTCCTGACGGGAATGTAAAACAAACTTTATGTTGTATGGGAAGAAGGCTTTTTAGTATTTCATGTAGTTCATCAGCACACACGAGAGAGACAAACTGTTCTTGAAGCTCTTTGATACTGTATTTTATCAGCCAAAGACTTCATACAGTATGCTGAACTACAGATACAGGGGTTGTTATCTCAAGTCCGACTTCTCAGAGCTTTAAATTTCCCTGAAGCCTTGTTTGTGGTGTGGAAGCAGTGGACAGAGGGCCATCCAAAGTCCTGGCCCGCTGGCTCATGGCGGCTTCCTGAACAGTATTCCCGTGAGAGCCAGTATTTCAGGCAGAGACGGAGCCAGAGCTGTGCTGAGGCTTTAACTCTCACTGCTCCTTCTGCAGTGACTGAATGGCAGATCTTGATGTATAGTGTCGTTTTGAGGAAACCTGGATACCTCTCAGGCAGTTTGTGGTGCGTGTTGAGGATGTCAGCAGCCAGCTTTGCAGTGTGAGCTACAGCAGAGCCACATAATCAATGATGACAGCATACAACAAAAAGGGCCCAAGTGTGAGCTGGTTTTCAATAAACTTGGCTCTTTAGAAACTGTAGAGGTCCTTGGCTTGGTCTCCACAGTCGTACTGTTTCTATCGTGATCCTGCTGTGTATGGTGCTTTATTCATCTCTACTGAGGTACTTCAAGTCCATGTAATTGTCTCTTTTGTGCCTCATTTATAATGGAGTGTCACGTTGAAGAAACGGGAGGTTTTTGCTTTTGTAGGTCACAGGGAAAGGTAATTTATCGAAGCTCTGGAGAATAATGGAGCCTGCTCTGCCTTCTTGGGAGGCATTAGTTATTGTGAAGTGTCAGGCTAATCCACCGACTTAATGTCCTCGTGTGTCATGTGCATGAGGACGAGACTTAAATCACTGTCTATAGGTGGGAGTGAGCGCCAGCATCGTGGACAGGAGGTCGTGTCAGCTGAGGCCATTAGACACAGCATACGTGTTGTTTAAAAATGCATCGTTTCTATCTAGTCTCCTCCAAATAACTAATGTGTAATGATGATGATGATGATGGAAGCAATCTCACCTTCTACCCAACCACCACTTCTGTCACTTCTATGAAACTTATAAAAGGAGAGTCCACCCAAAAACAGAATTGAAGTAGGGATAGTCCAGTGATTTTGGACTGTAAAATCAGTTTCTAAAAAGGACTCTACAAGCTGGAAATCACAGCATAAAGACTTGAAACCACGATGTCTTCAGGTGCTGGTGTAGTGATACGGAAACAGTGAAAGACTCTGTTGACTTTATTCCTCCCAAATCAGTTTATTTGAATGGATGGCTTACAGCTTTGAATTAGAAGATATGCCTATATCCCAGTAAGACTGCTGTCATAATGTGTTTGATTTCACACATGAAGCAGCTGCAGGGCTTGTCTCTAGATGACATCATCACTGGTCTTGTCTTTCTGCTCTGTAACTTAAAGACAAACATGTTCAAATTCACAGGTATAGAGTTATAGAAATTATATGAAAATTTAATAAAGAAACATCGAAAAAGATTTGTTTTCATTTTGACATTTCAGTTGTTTTTTTTTTGTTTTGTGTTTTTTACTGTTGGTCGATGTCAAATAAGCATGATTCTATGCACTGTGATTCAATGTTGAAAAAAAAAAAACAAGGATCAAAAACTAGATTTAGTGTGACAATCAATGTTTAAGGTTGTAGAGAGAGATGGAGGAGAAAAGAGATGTACTCAGAAACATGATCACATGTGCACTACTCTGGTTCTCTGAGCTCAGCCAGTCATGTCTGGACTAGTTGGGGGAATTGATTTGGAATCCAGGGAAGAGCTTGTTTTCCTTCATGCCTTTACTGTCTCCACTGCTCCTCAGCTGCACTGCTCGTAACCGGCAGCCAATTCAAACAGCAGTGTGCTCATACTTGATTGGCGAACCTCCTCCCTCATAAAGAAACAACCCAAACTTGTCTCTGTGTGTGATCTTTCAAATGAGGTCAATACAGGCATTGCCACATATTTAAATGTCCTTTGCATGAATCTGTTGCAGGTACTGGGAGGCTCGGGGCGTTTGTACACTTGCTTTGTGTCCTGTCACTACTGCCCGTGCCCGGCCTTCGCCTACACCGTGCTCCGCAGAAACGAGGGCCCGCTGGTGAGTCTCAGACAAACACACACAGGTTGGCCCGCATATCAAAGCTCAATACTTACAAGTGAAGGCTGGCACTGAATGCTTATTGAGATTTTTCTTCTTCTTTACATATACTTTGATCAGTTTATGATTTAAATCATTTTTGCAGATTTCGTAGATTTTTTTTGTTGTTAAATGAAAGAAAGTGTTTTGTAGAAAAACATGTTTCAAAGTGAGGTATCACAAAAAAGTATGAGGTATCTGTCCTGAAACTTTCAAGGGCGTAGGATTGGTTTCAGAAATGGGGAGGGCAGAAAAAAAATAATATTTTTTTTCTAAATATTTTAATAAAAAGTAGAAATGCTGTGTAAATTGCTGTATTTTTTTATACACTAACCCTACTTAAAGTTGAGATGAAATGAAAAATTCCTTTTTAACCCTTTTAGATCACATCCCTGGTCATATTGTGCACCTACTTTAAAAATATATGCAAAAACAATTACAAAAAATAAATTTCTTTGGAATTTTATATCAAAATCCAATCATCTTTTCTTCCTGTTAAACAACATATGACGTGTGCTTGATAGGGCTGTCAATCGATTAAAATATCTAATCACGATTAATCGCATTAATCCCAATGTTCAATTATAGTAGCTTTTTAGAAGAAAATGAACTGTGAAAAATGGAGATTAAATATTTTTTCTCTTCTTTTTTTCTTGTTTTTTACAGAAAAACATGCTTTTTTAGCACTGAGTAGCGCCTGCAGGTACAACCTCCACCTATCAGAAAGTAGGTTAGTCTTTATGTAGCCTGAGCGGGAAACCCCACAAACCTGTAATAGACTCGCCTCATATACATGGTACACAATGTATGCAGCAGCATATTTACATGCAGATACATGAAAGCCGTTTCACAGCCATTGTGTCTTGTCAGTCAGCCGTGTATCCTGGAGAAAACCAGTCAAAAGTGAGACAAAGCCCACGTTGAAATGTGTGTAGCAGATGTATTGTGGTCGGCTCATGTTCTTGTCTGGTCACTGAGGGGTGTCTCCGCTCTGACTGGCTGTTGCTCTAAATATCTTCAAGCAAACTCCCTCCGCTACCGATTCCCTGGAGGATGCAGCTAAAATCAGTGTGAGAGCTGTAACAGACCGTGGAGACTCCCCATGAGCACATCAGCACCACTGATATCATTCCCCATGAAAACGCACTAAAGACAGAAAAATAAAACTGCTCACTGCCTCATCAAACTCTCCTGCAACATTTTCTATGCAGCTAGATAAAAGCTAAAAGATGGTGCAAGGTGAGGCTCATGGTGGATCAGACTTTAACATAACTCTCCAATCAAAAAGTCAAAATATGCGGCACTCAAGAGACTGTGATTTTGACCATGCAGTCTGCAGTCCTCCCCCGCTGGAGCCACTCTGTTCATTCAGGGGCTCTATATATATTCCAACATGACTGGATAAGGCCAGACGAGGTCCATACGGCCCTGACAAGTAGGTCAGAAGACAGATAAAGGAGCTCTCCCACCAACAGCAGACAGCCATGTGCTAATAAACATGAGTCGACATGAGAAGCTAGTAAACAAACTTCTGTACCTTTGTCCTTTTCACCACCCTTTGGCTCATTGTTTGTGGAAAACGCTAATCCACAGGCATGAAAGTGTGGAGGAAATCTCATTTACAATGCATGGAATAGGCTGCGGGTGAAAACAAGTCAGTGATTAACATGTTAATGTTGATAGTAATGAGAGGAGCGTCTGAATATGTTCAGTGACACACGTTTAGCTACACAAGTTGCGTCTTATTCATCACGCAAACACTCCATTTGGAAAATAATACACACTCATAACCTTCTTAATCACTGTGCTTTTCATTTTTAGAAATGTTTATAAATTGGTATAAATATTACAAATTGTTCTGGCATTTGCTTTGTGACTATTCACTATTCTTGGTTTGAAGTTTACTCAGTGGGAAATTTCCAGCAGGTCAGAGCCAAGTAGCTCCTCTCTAGTCTGTTGTTTACATGAGATCTTTGAATTTAAATTATTGAAGCGTCATCAGGGCCTCATATCTGTGTCATTAATCACATCGGTACCCATGTTCATGTACTGAATCAGTGTCTGCACTCTTTTCTCCGCAGTGCAAACACATCCTGGCTGTCTACCTGTGTCAGGCCATGGGTGTGACTCAGCAGGAGAGCGTGTCTGACCAGCAGATGTCCATGCTGCTCAGTGGGACAGCGGACCCGTGACACCCAGGTATGTTCAGTACCGCAGCTGCACCACCACACCCTCTCGGATGAGATGTTTTGAACGGACACTTTGGGTCACAGCAGAGAGGATCGGAGCACGGGGCCACTACCGCGGTTTCTGCTCTTTCATTTGTCTCTGTGAAAGACACCAGATGTCGCTTTATTTATTTTTTCTTTTGGAAGAGTTCTTAATCTCTTTCCAAGGACACTTCACAGCTGTTCATTGAGTATGTGCGGCTTTATTTTTAGGGTCTTCTTATGTGAAGCTGCATCAATTAGGGAAGCAGTGAGCGTCTGCATGCTGAAGTGACTTAAAGGAACAGTGTGTAACATTTCGGGGATCTATTAGCAGACATGGAATTTAATATTAATAACTACGTTTTCATTAGTGTATAAATTACCTGAAACTAAGAATAATTTTGTTTTCATTAGCCTAGAATCAGCCCTTCATATCTACATAGGGAGCGGGTCCTCTTCACGGAGTCCACCATGTTGCTCAGTAGCAGTAGCACCGAACGGACAAACCAAACACTGGCTCTTACGAGAGCCTTTTACGTTTTTACCACAGGCGCAGTTTGAAAACCCCCTAGAAATGCATCTCATTTTTCATAATTTTTTTAGAACTTTCAGAACTAATAATTAATTGTAATGATGAATAATATCGACCCTGTTGTGTCCTCTTATTGACAGAATAAGAAACCAACGAGATAAGAAGATAGATTTGTGGTCTTTTTATTTAATGACAGCCTAATAACATCGGACACTCTCTGTCCACACACTGCTAAATATCCACCCTCTGTTACTTTATGTAAACAAACCACGTACCTATCAGCTGTGCGGTCAAGATCAGACTACCGACGTAACCACTTAAAAGATGGGGGAGTAGTACTTGCTATCTTCCAACGTTGTGTTTTTTAAACTGAAAACACAGGTTTTATACGGTGATATTTCCTGAAAATGACATACAATACAGCCAACAGTAGCCTATGTAAACTTTCAGGCGATCTCCCTCCATCCTGCTGCCACCTCATTGAGGTGTTTGTAGTGAAATGAGGAGGCATCGTATTAGATAACTCCTCATTTCAACTTCAAGAGTCAGCCGTTCCTTGTCCGTTGCGGCGATTTCAAAGCGAGCGACAGGAATGAATAGAAACAGGGAGTCAGACAAATGTTCAGCTCAAAACATCGCGTTGCGCAGCGCTGCGTCACTCGCGGCAAACAATGCAATCAAACTGATTTTGTCACTGACTTGCTTGCATTGCATTCTGTTTGGAGGGTGTAATATGTAGGCGACACACCCAATACATTAGACCTCTCTGCGTTGTACACATTACATTCCCTCTAGATTTTTTTTTGTGAACCCCCAACCTTAAAGTTCAAATTGCGCCTATGGTTTTTACGCTACTTAAAGGCCACCGTAGTAATGATTTTATGGTAAGGATGGCCTCTGAGCGAGGCGAACGGCGTTACCACGGTTTTGCACTCGGCGTCTCACGTTACAGCAGTCTTAGAAGGGAAGAGTGAGCGGAGGGGTACTCAGTTGGTTGTAATCTGCAACCGCACCACTAGATGCCGCCAAATCTTACACACTGTACCTTTAAGAAACACTTTAAAACAATGTTTCCAATGTGTCAATTGTAAATATAAATCGTCATGATATAAAATTGAAATTTTAGGAATAAAGACTGATCTGTAACAATATAAACATTGCCTTTATTAACAAAATAATTCACCATACAGACAGATTGCATCATGTTAAATAGCAGTATCAGTTCGCAGTTGCAGTTTTTGTTGAATGAAAGAAAGAATGGCCTCTGGAAAGGTTGAACATCAGCTTGACCACAGTGGATGTTTCTCCTGATTAGTAACAACACTATAGCACACCGACAGACAGATATGTACTTCGGAATGAAAGGCAGGAATGTTGAACTAGATCAACTCGTTATTGTCCGTCTTACCTTTAAAATCGCAAAAGAAGGCAACAGTTTGACATCAATCAAGAGCTTGTAGAAAGTGACACCTACAGTACTTATTTTTACACATCAGTCAACAAAGACAATAATACAACGTTACAGTGCAGTTACAGTATAGATGTCTCCATTGGAATGTACTAAAACTTTGGCACACTCCTGTATTTAGCCCTTGAAGTTAGTCAGAGGTGGTACACTGGACACAACGGCAAATGAGGGGAGATAGTGAAGCAGTGGAGGCAAGTGCTCAACACTTACACCAACACAACATGGTTCAACACCACCAATATAGCACACCAAACGGGAAATAATGGAAAATGTCAGTGCAATGTGTTTTCATTTGTGTAGTGATGGCTCTCAAGTGACTAAATTCACCCTCATTTCTTTCACATAAGTTACATTACTCCAAACAAAACTCTGCTTTGCTCTGATTTAAATTCACCTTTTTTTTGTGATTTATCAGCTCCCACCCCCTGTCTTCAGTTTTATAAGCTCAACAGGAACATGCACAACAATGCTAACCCTGCAAAAAAGCTGTGATGCCTCGAACTATGATGCTGCATGCGAGCACCGTCGAGTGCAAAGAAGTAAGTATTTGCCTCTCAGAACATTTCATTAGTGTTACCTGCTTCAAAATTATATTATATCATTTTTTGGGGTTCAACTGAACTTAGTCAGTCGCGTATTTTTGCTAGCACGTAAGAGTTAAGATGTTGGCTCATTAGGAGTTTGATTAAACTAAGTCCTCAGTGCAACATGTTTTAGAGGTTTCGCCCTTTTAAACTGTATTGTTTTCTCATCTCAGTTCAGCCAGTGACTTCAGCAGCTTGTGGACGACTGACTGCGCTAACGGGGCAGATGAGAGCCTCGGGATGCCAGCTGAGACTGTGTCTGAGGGAAGGGGTGGTTGTCAGCCGGACTCATAAGGCAAGTGTCATTCATTTACACCCGACTGAATCAAAGCAAAACGGTGCTTTTTTTTGATGTAAGCCACTAAGTGCATGTGTACAAGAAGCTTGGATGATGAGGAATGATGTATATTACATTGATTTTAAGTATCAAATTTGTAGGGCTGTCAAAGTTAACGCAATAACGTGTTAACGCAAATTTGTTTTAACGCGACTAATTTCTTTACCGCATTAACGCAACATGGGATTTTTAGGTTGTAGTGGGCTCAGTTTTAAAGTTAGAGGGAAGATACTGGCATCATATGAAACCAAAGGAATCCATTGGTACCAACCATGTCATACTAGCTTGTCGAGAAGGAGGCTAAATAATGCTCCAAAAGTCAGCACACTGACACGCTGACAGCTGTTTGAGTTTGCCATGTTATGATTTGAGCATATTTTTTATGCTAAATGCAGTACCTGTGAGGGTTTCTGGACAATATTTGTCATTGTTTTGTGTTGTTAAGTGATTTCCAATAATATATGCATACATTTGCATAAAGCAGCATATTTGCCCACTCCCATGTTGATAAGAGTATTAAATACTTGACAAATCTCCCTTTAAGGTTCATTTTGAACAGATCAAAAATGAGCGATTAATGGCGAATAACTATGGACAATCATGTGATTAATTGCGATTAAATATTTTAATCTATTGACAGCCCTACAAATTTGACAATGGCTTGTCGACTTACAGTACGTAATCACTTGGCTAAAAACAAAGCAGCTGAAAATGCTCTGTGTAGATATATTTCTAAGAAGGAGTCAATCAGACTCCCACTTCCTGAGCTTTTGTCTTGATAAACGTTAACATGGAAATTACATGGGGCACCACCACGGGTGTGTTTTACTTTACTTACTGTTTTACTACTTACTACTTTTATGTCTGGGTCTGCGTGACTGAATCAAATCAAATTGTTCATCTAGTAGCCACAACGATGCCTTTCTCATGGCTCTGGGGTCACAAGATCCTTTTGGGATTGGAGAATATTCATGGGATAGGCAAAGCATTTCTGTTTTCCTTGTTTGTGTTTACATTTTCCCTGTTTTCTTCTAATTTAGCTATGAGAGTCCCTCTGAAGACCACTGTGTCCCTCTGCCTGTACACACGTTTTGTTGTGGAGGATTCACAACTGCAGCAACGGGACAACACTGGCGCTTAGTTGAAGCAACAGCTCAAGAACATCTGTACTGTACAAAGGTATGGTATTGATGAAGAAAATCTGTACTTCTTTCTGTATATTGAGCATGTGATGGTCATGAGTATGACAATTTTAAAGGGCCACGAGCCAAAAATAACCACAGATGTAGACTACTACCATTGTACCTCTTTAGGTCCACAAGTACAGATCTAGCCACACACAAGTTTTTTGATCTTTACATTCTCAAAGATAAGGTCTTGTAATAAATAAATTAATAAACACTGTTGACAATAGAGCAAAAAAGGAGCGTTTGGAGTTGAAACGGGGTGGATTCAGAATGATAAATAGCATTATAGAATGTAGTTTGGATCCTTTTCACACAGTCCTACAAATCCAGTTAGCTTCAACATGTTTTTTTAAAATCATAAATCCTTCACAATACAAAGGTTATGTAAGACTCACCATTCAACATCTCACTGCTTGACCCCTGATTCATAAATAAATGTCCACATTCAAGGCGCGTTTGACATCGGTTCATCTTCACATATCACACCCTTGTTCTGTAAACATTATAAACCTCAGTGAACATCAAATTCAAGACTGAAGCAACAGAGTTGACACTGATAATTCTCCCCCTCAGTCACGACTGTCTATAGCAGGGGGTCGATGGTCATGTGGATCTGGTCTCGGTTGCGTCTGCTGCCGTTGGAGCTGAGGTACAGCTCCTCCCTGCGGCACAGGAAGTGTTGGGTCAGGATCTTGCGGAAGGTGTTCCTGAAGTCCTGGATGCGGTAAGCGTAGATGATGGGGTTGACCGCAGAGTTGGCATGAGACAGAATGATGCCAACATACATGATAAATTCTGGCTTTTGCAGCTCCTCGTAAAACAGCGTGAGGCAGTTGAGGATGTGGACGGGCAGCCAGCAGACGGCGAACAGTCCAACGATGATGGAGAGGGATTTGGCGGCCCGGATCTCCTTCATCAGCAGCCCGTGGTGATGGTTGTCCCCGTTGCCCACGCACTTGAGCTCAATCTGTCTCAGCTGCTTCCTGGCCACGGTGAAGATCTTCATGTAGATGCCCAGCATGATGAGCAGCGGCGGCAGCACGCAGACAAAGAAATTAAAGTAGACCATGTAGTGCATGTCCACCACACTCTCAAAGAAGCAACTGAGCTGGCAGCTCTGTAGTAAGTCTCCGTCCCTCAGCCCCTCCATGAGGCTAGCGTTTGTAGTGTTGTTCACCTCAGAACTGTTGTTCCTGCAGCTCGAGTACTTGCTGTTCCAGCCGAAGAAGGGGATGAGGCCAATGACAAAGGAGAGGATCCATAAAATAGCGATGATCTCTCTGGCGGTCTTTCCCGTCATCAACTCCTTGTACCTGGAGAAAACGCAGCAGAGGTAAACGTCTTAATAATGTTCCCAATGTGGAAGCTTCGGACAAATGCTCACACTCAAAATAGGCTCTAGAGATCAAGTACAGCCCAGCACCAAATACAACAACATAGCAAAAATGCAATGATTGTTACATCTTTCATCATTTGCAGTATCAAAATCCCAACAAAGCAGACCAGCCTTTTTTGGTACTTTGTGACTTTAAGAAGATTAAATGCACACCACATATTTTGATAAATAAAATTATGAAATGGAGAAGCAGTGAATTTTGTCTTTTGTTGTGCTCGCAGAAAGTGAGCTTGTGTTGGCTTTTGTTTTGTTTGTGTTGGTGTGGCCTTACTGACAAAACGCATTATTCTTATGTAGCTCCTTCTGTGCAACAGGATGCACATCGGCCTAATAATGGCTAAGAATCGGGCAGACGATATGAATGATCAAGTGTGATGGTGACTTGGTGCATTCAAGTGTTGTAGGAAATATTGTCTGCACTGTTTTTTTTTTACTTTTTGTTTTTCAAACCAAACAACAACACAAACAAAAAGGCAAACACAAGCATCCAGTCCCCCACCCACAGCCATATCAACAAGACTGACGCTGAGTTCAGACAGACTTTAGCCCTACATGAAACAATGCAGCCTTCGCATTCATTTGAATGGAGCCAGTTAGGGGGCGCAGCAGGAGTGCCTACGCAGGGCTCAGATAAAAAAAACGCACGGCAAGAGCACAGTGAGGCTGTACTAGGCACAGTAGGGCTTTGAGCTAAATGCTAACGTCAGCATGTTGTTTAGCAGGTATAATGTTTACCATTATCACCGTCTTAGTTCAGCGTGTTAGCATGCTAACATTTGCTAATTAGCCCTGAACAAAGTACAGCTGTACAGCTGGTGGGAATGCCATTAGTTTTGCAGGAACGGTTAGGGGAGCGCCAGTTACTACAATTTATCCTTAGGGGAACATAAATGTGTGTAACAAATGTCATGGCAATCCATTAGATAATTGTTGAGACATTTCAGTCTGACAGACAGATTGGTTTCAGGGATGACGTATTTTTGTTGGCCAACCTACAAGTTAGAATCGCAAAAAGCCAATGGGATTTTTCCATTAGGGTTTGGATTAGTGCAGAAAATAA